>CM019065.1:34530829-35208126 GCA_009667805.1 Leptobrachium leishanense
TAGTTCTGGTAGTTTGTAAACCTGGGAGATAATGCCCGATTTGCTTTCTTGACGTATAGTGTCTCTTTAATGATGATCCCGTCTGGGCTCTATGAAGAGGAAATAAAGTACTGGTCATATTCAGAAGGAGACATGCAAAAAATGTAAACAAATTCATGATAATTGATACTTATTCTAGGTATTTCTTGCTGAGCATTGCAGAGAGAGATATTTCAGCCACGTGTAGATGACCAAGGTTAGTTAAATTATTATGAGAGAGACTAACACGGTAAAAAAGTCACGTCGTTCAAAAAGACGCTCCAGTTCAGACGTGGGCAAATTAGACGCCTGTCAAGTTCGACCGCAACTGATTTTGGATTTTCCAATATCAGCCGCGTCCGACTTTTACTGGCTGGTGGAATGGAGCATCTTTTTTGCATTGACACAGGTTAGGGTTAGAAATTAGAGTGAGGGTTACGGTTCGAAACGAGGGTTTGTGTTAGAAATTAGAGTTAGGGCTACAAAAGAAGGGGCAGAATCTGTCATGAGGCAAAAAAAGTTGTGTCTTTGAACAAGATGCCTCAATTCAGTTGTGGCCAAACTGGACGCCTTTAAAATTCATCTGTGGCTGAATTTTGGTGCTCCAATAGTGGCCACGCCCGATTTAGAAGCTGTGGAAAAATGGAACGTTGTTTTCCACAGAGCTGGAAATATGGGTTATTGTTAGGAGTTAGCATTAGAATTTAAGGTTACCATAAACTGATTTGTAACTGTAACCCCGATTTGTAACCTTAACCCTCATTTCTAATCCTAAATCTAATTTCTAACCCAAAATCCGAACACTAACCCTAATCTGTATTTGTAACCTTAACCCAAATTTCTAACTCTTATTTTTAACCCTTATTTCTAACCCTAATCCTATTTTGTAACCCTAACCCTAATGTCTAACCTTAGACCTGATGTCTTATTGAGAATGATGCTTCATTTCAGCCGAGGCATCCAAATTGAACGCAGCCAAATCTGGAGCATCAAGTATCATCTGAAGCCGAATTGAAAGACGTTGCGATTCGACAGTTTCTAAATTGGAGCGTCTTATTCGAAACCACGACTTTTATACCGAGTAATTTTTTTATTTTTTTTTAAAAATCTGCATCGTTGTCATAGGATAACAGTTGGTCGCCATCAACAAAGTAGTTGGCTACAAGGCCAAATGTCAATGTTACTAGGAGGTATCTCATCGGGTGGCTGTCGCATTATTTACAAAGGCATTCGATGAAAAGTCTATTCCCAGGAGTGTATTGTTTTGGGCTTTGACCACCAGAAGAAAGTGATAGCAAACTCATAAACGAAAGCAAAAAATAAAAATATGTTAAAACTAAAAAAAATCATATTTAGACAAAACATCATATACAGGGTTATTCAAAGAGAATCGAAAAGTCACCGCACGTTCGGTGACTTTTCATTCTCTTCAATTCGGTGCGATTTGGTGATCCTATTTCGGCGACCCTGTGGTGTATTCAGCAAGCACCACATGGCCGTCGTAGTGCAGGGAAAAGCCGTCGCAAACCTGACGAACACTCACCGCAAAACCCGGCGAATGCACACCGAAACCTCTGGATTAACCCCGCCGAATACGCCGGAGAAACCCGAGCAGGAGCCGATCAGAGCGCAGAGCAGGAGCCGATCAGAGCGCAGAGCAGGAGCCGATCAGAGCGCAGAGCAGGAGCCGATCAGAGCGCAGAACAGCCGCCGGAAAAAACAAAAAAACAGTACGCTTGAATGTTTGAAAAGTGAAACGCTGTTTGCGAAGAAACTACTGAAGGAAAATGTATGGAATTTACATATAAGATCCAATGAATGATAATAAAAAGGGCTGTTACAGAAAATAGAAAACACGATTTAAAAAGACAAATGGAATTTTTTCTTTTTTCGCAAACAAAAAAGAAAAATGCCTAAAATATCCTAAAAAATCTATAAATAAAGAGACTCTTTACTGCAGAATAGTATAATCAACGGTTTATTAGATATTGAATTAAACCGGGAATATTTTTAACAATGAAGCCTATGGGATTCGCCTGAATAAACCTGTCGAATGAAACCACCGAACAACAGGGCAATTCGGTCAACTTTTCACTGCTGGTTTGTGTTCTCTGAATAGATGAAGCAGTGCTTCTCTATGAGGATTCACTGCCCTCGAAAAGGCACCGAACAGGCACCGTATGTGCAGGCAATTCGCCAGGATTTGGCGAACTGCCTGCTCTCTGAATAGCCGAATGGCCACGAAATGTCCCCGTAGGCTGAATTTCACTGTTCGGTTACCTTTCGGCCACAATTCGGATCTCTTTGAATAACCCTGATAGTCACATCATCACACCAGCTGAAACAAATTCGGTGGTTTTGCATAAAAATGTAGTTTGTTTGTGAGGCAATAACTCAAAATATTCAACACAGAGAAAAGTATTAGATGCTATCACTGCTACAGGGGTTATTCAGAGAGAGCTGATCTGGCCTCGAAATGTCAACAGGGAATTTCCAGTATGGTGACATTTTGGGGCCATTCGGCTATTCAGAGAGCAGACAGTTTGCCAAATTTTGGCGAACTGCCAGCCAGTACAGTGCCTGTTTGACGACAGTGAAATCCCCCATAGAGAAGCAATGGTTAATCTATTCAGAGACACCGAACAGCAGAGAAGAGTTGCCAAAATGCCCTGCCGTTTGGTGGTTTCATTCGACATTTATTCAGGCGAATCCCATAGGCTTCAATGTTAAAAATATTCCTGTTTTTATCCAATATCTAATAAACAGTTTACTATTTTAATCTGCAGCAAAAATTCTCTTTATTTATTGATGTTCTAGGATCTTTTAGGCATTTTTCCGGATTTTTTCGGCAAAATATTTTCCTTTTTTTTTTTTATACCGAATTTTTTTTCTCCTCTGTAACAGACCTTTTTATTATCATTCACAGGACCTTATATGTAAATTCCAGTAATTTTCATTAAGTATTTTTTTTCCAAATAGCATTTAAATTTTGACACTTTCAAATGTATTGTTTTTTTTTTTTCTTTACTCGTCTGGTGGCTTGTTGGCTGCATCTGGCAGCCCTCCGGAGGGTTTGCAGAGGATGTCTGGCGGGTTTGTGGCGGATGTTCGGCGGGTTGGTGGTGGCGGGTGACGGGTTTGCATCGCCATTCGACGCCGATACCCTGCAATTCGGGGACCCGGCGGTGAATGTTGAATTTACTGCAGGGTGGGGAAATTTGATTCACCAGAGTGCGGGGAAGTGCAGGGAACGAGAGAGCACCAAAATGTCAGCCGCATCTCGGTGCTGTCTGAATAACCCCCCCATGTGTCACATCTACATCAGGTTTTGAAATGATGAGAGGGAACTGTTTTTTGTACTGGGCATTAAATCCAACCCATTGGATCCCACAGACTCTGTTGTGATGGACGGCGCAACCGGTGATTGTTACCTCCATTGATATCAGCGCTTCTCATGAAAATATGCTCGGCATAATCCATAATTCCGTGGTAACCTGCTCGCTGTAGTAGTATTAACACTAGTGGTATTTCAGCAAGCTGTCACTCACTGTCACTGTCGGACTAGAATCGGATGTTTTTATGAAGTGTGTCCTTTCAGTGTGTTAGAAAGTAGAGATTGCTGTGTCTGTGACCGAGTCTTACCAGGAATTCAATGATAACTGCTTTAGACACCGGCTGCAACTTGTAGTTCATGCTGAATATGCGATAATTTACTGAAAACAGAGAGAAAGACAGAGATGAAGCAAACGTAACACAATAGTGATACAATCTATTGAAAAAAATGCCCTAAAGGGTTTATACAAATATTAGGATGTAAGCAACATCGAGGTGTTACCATGACGCCAACCATACTTTATTGTACCAGTGATTGGCATCTTTATCTCGACCCATCCCAGCTTACACAGTCCAGTTGGTTTGTGGCCCCCGTTCTATGATTAGGGCCTGTAAGCATCTTGATTGACAGTTCTATACTATCCATTTTGCAGCTATCTATAGGTTACCTTGAGATCCTGGGGTGTAGATGGTTTTATCGGCCTGTAAGACTATATATCCACTCTGGAACGTCAGGAGGACGACTTTCTCCAGGGGACATAATGGAGACTTCACACTGACGTAAACATACTGCTTTTTCTTTGGGTCTTTCAGCAAATCCTTGGAAGGAATCTGAGTTGGGAGAAAAACTCACAGTCATGAAGAAAACTGTAAAGAATGGATTGACTAATATAAGATTGAGTGAATTATTTTAAATATGTTATCCTAACACAAACAGAATGAACATTGAACCATCAAACTAGAATAATGACTTATTTTGCACAACAGCATGTGTGTACTGATTCCTTTGGATTCATTGTCATTATCAGCCATTGAAACCCAAGAATATGAGGTTAATCTATTGATTACGGAGATGTAGTGTATGCAGCCGTCCCGCAAACACACCTTCAGAAACTTACTACATTGTTTAACTCATTCTGCCGCTTTGCATTACAATGTAACTACATGACCCACCATTGTGTCATGTTAAAAGAGCTAAACTGGCCATCGCTGGAGTCTAAACGCACCCTTCACCTTTCCAGCCTGGTGTTTCAGAGCATTTCTGGGAAGCTGCCACCCTACCTGACTAGGCTGCTTCCCCTAGCAGTTCCCTCATCCTATAACCTCCGATCCAGGACCAGCACCTTACTTGCAATACCACAATACAAAAAGACAGTGGCTCGGTCCTCAATTTCCTTCAGAGCACCACAATTATGGAATAACCTCCCAGACGCCATCAAATCTTCCCCCAGTCTTAAGTCACTCAAGAGCTCCTTACTAACATACCTGGATACAGAATGCACCTGTAAACATGTAACATAGTGACTATATACAAAATGCACCTGTAAACATGTAACACAGTGACTATATACAAAATGCACCTGTAAACATGTAACATAATGACTATATACAGAATACACCTGTAAACATGTAACATAGTGACTATATACAAAATGCACCTGTAAACATGTAACATAGTGACTATATACAGAATGCACCTGTAAACATGTAACATAGTGACTATATACAGAATATACCTGTAAACATGTAACATAGTGACTATATACAGAATGCACCTGTAAACATGTAACATAGTGACTATATACAGAATGCACCTGTAAACATGTAACATAGTGACTATATACAGAATGCACCTGTAAACATGTAACATAGTGACTATATACAGAATGCACCTGTAAACATGTAACATAGTGACTATGTACAGAATGCACCTGTAAACATGTAACATAGTGACTATATACAGAATGCACCTGTAAACATGTAACATAGTGACTATATACAGAATATACCAACATGTAACATAGTGACTATATACAGAATGCACCTGTAAACATGTAACATAGTGACTATATACAGAATGCACCTGTAAACATGTAACATAGTGACTATATACAGAATGCACCTGTAAACATGTAACATAGTGACTATGTACAGAATGCACCTGTAAACATGTAACATAGTGACTATGTACAGAATGCACCTGTAAACATGTAACATAGTGACTATGTACAGAATGCACCTGTAAACATGTAACATAGTGACTATGTACAGAATGCACCTGTAAACATGTAACATAGTGACTATATACAGAATGCACCTGTAAACATGTAACATAGTGACTATATACAGAATGCACCTGTAAACATGTAACATAGTGACTATATACAGAATGCACCTGTAAACATGTAACATAGTGACTATATACAGAATGCACCTGTAAACATGTAACATAGTGACTATATACAGAATGCACCTGTAAACATGTAACCTAGTGACTATATTTCCTACATATTTATTTTCTGTTAATCTGTATATATTTGTGTTTTTTTTTTAATATCTTGCATTGTATTACTTTGTATTTCTGTAACTGTAACACTTCAATGTTCTTGAACCCAGGACATACTTGAAAATGAGAGAAATCTCAATGTATCCTTCCTGGTAAAATCCTTTTATAAATAAATAAATAAATAAAATAAGGAGGAAAGTTATAAGGACCCACAATATCGGTCCTTGTATTGACTCCAAGATTGGCTGCTGTAGAGTGACCATCCAACCAATACCACACTGGATACTCACTAAGGTGCCCTCAACCACTAATGTCCCAGTCTCGGCATTTGACTAAGAAGGTTGGAAATCATTGGTGATATGAAGGATTGAATGGGAGGGATAGCAGCCATCTTCAGAATTAAATTAGAGACTTCACTGGGTATTCCATGGTTTGCCAACTTGTAACCACTTAACCATGCTAAGCTGATACATCTTTTAGTAAGTTAACAGTCACTCCTTACTGTTAATGTGACGGTCCCCAGGAAGTTGTTGCCAGCATTCACAGAAACCCTGCCCTTGACGAGAGACAACTTTTTGTGAGGAAAGTCGTTAACCTCAACGTCGGCATCGAATGCAGTGTTCTGAGAATCTACAATGATGGTTTCTTCACTTTCCACGCGCAGCACGTTGGACAGGATCAGGGTGCATCTGTTCAGACATAAAAAGGGACATTATTAAGAAGATATGAAGAGAGGAAAGCAGGGAGGATAAAGAGAGAGAGAATGAGAAATACAAGAAGAGAGACAGAGCCTGAAGACACATAGGGTGGAAAATAGTGCATTATTCTAAGCTCTCTGTGCATCAGATGTGTATTCTCAAAGTGTAACTCCATTAAGAAACCAGCCACCATCACAAAGACATTCGGCAAGAGCCATGGCTACTGTGATTGAGAAATCGTAGACATCATAATGGCAGACTAGGGAGACTAGGGAGACTAGGGAGCTGTATTTGAAGAATCTGAAGCTTTTTCTTCAACTGAAAGGAAGACGCGGAACTGTATCAGACAGCATTAAGAGAGTAGGCCCTGATTAAATCACTTATGAGTGACACATGGACGTCTTGACTTCCTTTAGTTATGGTAACATCCCTGCTGTGTTATACTAGACCAATGTCCATGGAATAACACCTGAGATCACCTACCAAGCCCTTTTTCTTATCCACGTCTTGAATACATAAATTTGAGCTTTTATATTCCTCCCAAACAATATTGACCTAAACACGTGGACCAAGATGGTATTGAGGTTTTACACTCTACACCTCCTGACCACTTTATCTTTTTGAAATGGTCAGGATATGAGGAGTGCCCGCCTTCCCTCCTGCCTTGATTTGGTTAGAAAGCTGGGCGAAGTAGAAGAGTTTCCTCCAACCACCCAGTGTCACCAGCAGCTGAGATTTTGAATTTACTGACTGTCCGTTACCAGATCGGTCACTCTCTCTGAGGCCGCCTGCGATAGCGAGTATCTGAGAGAGAGAGAGGATGGATCGTTTCTGCGCATGCACGCACACCTCCAATCCATCGGTCTGCACCGAAGCTATGGAACTTGAGTACGGAAAGTGGGTGAGTCCGTAGCGATGACCAATTTGCAGTAGCTACGCTGTGCGATTTGAGTAGGACAGCTTCAAGGCTTCTGGACTCGTAAGACCCTGAGATGACGAAAATGTGAGTTAAAACAGCTAAAATAAAATAAATAGAAAAAAATAATAGGGCAGGTGCTGTCAGCACCATCTGCTCAATTATTTAAGGGCAGAAAAGGAGGGTTACTTTTAGGTAGAGCACTGCACTCTTACAATGTCTTATGCCAGGGGTCAAATTCCTAAGCTACTCACCACTTCTGATCCCACCCATCGCCTTCCACACACCACAGCCACATCCACACACTGCCCACCCACAAATATGCCCAATCAATATACCATATTTGCTTAATCGGTATGAGGAGCCCCCTTTTAAAGCGACAGGTGCCCATTTCCAGTTGCTGAGTATTTAGTGAGATGGCTTTCCACTCGCCCTGCTTATAATTCTACTCGTCATGGGCAAGCAGGCGAGTGGAAATTTTGAGCCCTGTCTTAAGCCTACCAAAGGGAATTTATTAAATATATCTCAAAAAACATTCATTCATTTTGGAACAGAAATTTATTTAATAAACCAAGGGGGGTTATTCAGAGAAAGGTGAAAAACAGGAGAACTGGCAGGAGAAAAAAACAATCTAGACCACAAAGCCGATTTGAAAAGTGAGATAAATGGGAGAATTTTTCTGGTTTGTCTACCTTGACCTAGAATTTTCACTTCTCCAGTCATTCTCCTGAGTTTCAACTTTCTTTGAATAGACCTGCAATTGTATCTCCAGTTGTGGATACTTGCAGGTCTATTCACTAAAGTGTGAAACTCAGGAGAATTGGCAGGAAAAGAGAAAATTCTATGTCAAAATATCCAAACCAGAAAAATTCTCACATTTATCTCACTTTCCAAATCGGCTATTTGGTCTAGATTGTTCTCTTCTCCTGTCAGTTCTCCTGAGTTTCACTTTTAGTGAATAGACCTGTTGGACTGTGAAATAGTCAGTCAATAAAAATGTGAAATGCAATGCAAGACAAAAATACACAGAAACGCAGTGTGTACTGTATTTATCCTCATAGACACGGAAGACAAAGCACTATGGAAAGGATTGCACAACAGGCAGCCGAGAAAAGAGATTAACAGATCCCTTCTTTAGAGAAAATGTACGGTGTAAACAGAATGAATACTTGTTCTGCACTGCACGTCTTGCAATGTAATGTCACAGGCACAGATTGCTACAGTGTGAACATAAAGTACTGACCCGCAGAGCTTACAGCAATGTTACATTTTATTCATAAACTTTCTGCACTAACACTGTGTGTAATATTAAGGGGTTATTCAGAGAGAGCCGATCTGCCCCAAAATTGCACCGAACAGTGAATTTCCCCGTACGGTGCAATTTCGTGGTCATTCGGCTATTCAGAAAGCAGGCAGTTCACCGAATTTTGGAGAATTGCCTGCAAATACGGTGCCTGTTCGAGGGCAGTGAAATCCCCCATAGAAAAGCAATGGTTAATGTCTATTCAGAGACACTGAACAGCAGAGAAATGTCAGTGAAGTGCCCTGCTGTTTGGTGTTTTCATTCGTCAGGTTTAATCAGGCGAATCCGATAGGCTTCAACGTTAAAAATATTCCTGTTTTTTTTCAATTTCTAATAAACCGTTTATTATTTTAATCTGCAGCAAAAGTCTCTATTTTTTTTTTTGGGGATTTTTCAGGCATTTTTCGTGATTTCGATATTTTTTGTTATTTTTTAATTTTTTTTGGCGGTGGGTTTGCAGCTGTTTGTTGGTGATGTTCGGCAGCCGATTCGCTGCACTTCGGGGACCCTGCGTTGAATGCTGAATTCACCGCAGGGTCAGCGAATTGGACTCCCTGAAGTGCGGTGAATCAGAGAGCACCGAAATGTCAGTGACATTTTGGTGCTCTCTGAATAACCCTGTATGAGTAGTATTCATGTGATGTGATATTTCTGACATATAGTGCTCTGTTGGTATATGTATACTATTTGCAGGCCTCCAGCATTTCCTTTATTTATTCAGAGCAACGTTGCACCATGCGTGCCTTCATTTTCTGTTGCAGCTACGGTGCAAAAACAACCCTCGTTATATACTTATAGTGTTTGGGTTATTTTTAGGGTTGCGGTTAGCTCGCATCAAAAGAACAAGCAGAGTCTTTCGACTAAAAATTAAATAAAAATGTAGCAGAATCTGGTTAATCCTAACCTTAAATGTAACCTAGAAACAAGTCCATATAATAAATCTTATTCTAACCCCAAAACTAATCCTAATACAAGCCCTAACATAAATGTTAACCTTAACCCTAATACAAACTCTAAACCAAGTACGTATATTAAGCCTAATATTAACCCGAGTACTAGGCTTGCTATATGTACTTGTTTTAGGGTTAGTATTTAGATTAGGGTTAGTACTAGGCTTGCTATATGTACTTGTTTTATGGTTAGTATTTTGGTTAATTCTAGGGTTAGTATTTAGATTAGGGTTAGTACTAGGCTTGCTATATGTACTTGTTTTAGGGTTAGTATTTAGATTAGGGTTAGTACTAGGCTTGCTATATGTACTTGTTTTAGGGTTAGTATTTAGATTAGGGTTAGTACTAGGCTTGCTATATGTACTTGTTTTAGGGTTAGTATTTTGGTTAATTCTAGGGTTAGCATTTAGGTTAGGGTTAGTACTAGGCTTGCTATATGTAGTTGTTTTAGGGTTAGTACTAGGCTTGCTATATGTACTTGTTTTATGGTTAGTATTTGGGTTAATACTAGGGTTAGTATTTAGGTTAGGGTTAGTACTAGGCTTGCTATATGTACCTTAAACAAGTACATATGCTGTAGCAAGCCTAGTACTTACCCTAAAAAAACTACATATAGCAAGCCTAGTACTAACCCTAACCTAAATACTAACGCTAGTATTAACCCAAATACTAACTCTAAAACAAGTACATATAGCAAGCCTAGTACTAACCCTAAAACAACTACATATAGCAAGCCTAGTACTAACCCTAAAAAAGTACATATAGCAAGCCTAGTACTAACCCTAACCTAAATACTAACCCTAGTATTAACCCAAATACTTACCATAAAACAAGTACATATACAGGGTAATTCAAAGAGATTCGAAAAGTCACCGCACATTCGGTGACTTTTCGTTCTCTTCAATTCGGTTCCTTTTGCCGATCCCATTTCGGTGACCCTGCGGTGTATTCAGCAAAGAGCACAGGGTCCCCGAATTGCAGGGAAAAGCTACCGCAAACCTGACGAAAACGAACCTCAAAACCCACTGAATGCACGCCGAAAGCCCCCAAAAACATCTGGATTAACCCGTCGAAAAACCCGAGCAGGAGCCGAACACACGCAGCGAAGCCGCTGGAGAAAGCTGAGACCCAGAAGAGGCAGTGAATAAATTAGCAAAACAGTTTGCATGAATGTTTGAAAAGTGAAACGCTGTTTGCAAAGAAACTACTGAGCGAAAATGTCTGAAATTTACATATGAGGTCCAGGGAATGATAATAAAGAGGGCTGTTACAGAAAAAATAAGTAAACTTAAAAAAAAAAAAAAACGCTTAAAGTATCCTAAAAAATCTATAAATAAAGAGACTCTTTACTGCAGAATTTTATAATAAACGGTTTATTAGATATTGGATTAAAACGGGAATATTTTTAACATTGAAGCCTATGGGATTCTCCTGAATAAACTTGCCGAATGAAACCACCGAATGGCAGGGCATTAGGGGAACCTTTCACTGCTGGTTTGTGTTCTCTGAATAGCCGAAGCATTGCTTTTTCATGGGGATGTCACTGCCCTCGAACAGGCACCGAACAGGCACCGTATGTGCAGGCAATTCGCCAGGATTTGGCGAATTGCCTGCTCTCTGGATAGCCGAATGGCCAGGAAAGGTAACCGAATGCTGATTTTCAGCTTTCGGTTATCTTTCTGAAGCAATTCGGATCTCTTTGAATAACCCTGATAGCAAGCCTAGTACTAACCCTATTATTAACCCAAATAAAATCCCTTATACTAACCCAAATTCTAACCCAGATAGTAACTCTTAAGCCCAAATAATAACCCTTATACTAGCGTTAACCCTAATATTAACCCAAATAATAACACTTACCCGTCAAGTAAAATAAATATCTTTTTAGTATGGCACTCAGGTCAGAACATGACGAAACACTTTCTTTAGGCTGGGTTCACACCTGCACGTTTTTTAACGTGAGTATAGCGCAAACGTAAAAAACGTGCGAACGCACATTGCAGCGCGTTCACGGCCATAGACTGCAGAGTGAACACGCTGGAAATAAGCCCCAAAGAAGCTCCCGTACGTCTTTGGGCGTAGGACGCTTTACAGCGCGTTCCTTCATGGTGTAAAATGGCCAGGTGTGAACGGGTCCCATAGGAAATCATGGGATTTCCATGTCTCTGCGTTTTACAGTGCGCAGGAATGCGCTGTAAAACGCTGAGGTGTGAACCCAGTCTTAATGTCCGAAACTCGTGCTACATTTATAAATATTCAGCACTTTTAATGCAGAGACGAGGCGATGACTTATTATTAGGATACCGGCTCGAATTTAAAAGATCTACATATACCACCGTCTATTGCCATGTAATCAGGCCTGATTAAATCTGTGAAATTCATTCTCTCACCCACAGGGTTTATAACACCAGAAGCAACAAAAGTGACATATTTCTCTGAAACACAGAGCTTGCGTAATAAAACCTAGTTTCTACACCCAGATATCATGCCGACCTGCAGCTCTGACCCACTGAATTTACAACCCAATTACAATGTATACAGATACTAGTGATGACACAATCTATTACCCACAGAGCTTGCAATCCATTCCTACATACACACAAATGGAAATGAGGCTGCAGTATATTATGAAGACAGAGAGCTTACAATCTAATGTCACAGGAACAGAAAGCAGTGTATTGAATTACAATGTATTTGTAGCCCACAGAGCTTACAATCTAATGTTACATGCACACACGGGCATAACAACCCACATTATTGTTCTAAGACACAGAGTTTACAATCTAATCTTACATGCACACACGTGTCAATTCCCACGGCATAAAGAAGCATATTGCTGATCTAATACAGAGAGTTTACAATCTAATCCTACATGCGTTGATAGAGATGATGTTCTAATACAGAGAGTTTACAATCTAATCCTACATGTGTTGATAGAGATGATGTTCTAATACAGAGATTTTACAATCTAATCCTACATGTGTTGATAGAGATGATGTTCTAATAAAGAGAGATTACATTCTAATCCTACATGTGTTGATAGAGATGATGTTCTAATACAGAGAGATTACATTCTAATCCTACATGTGTTGATAGAGATGATGTTCTAATACAGAGAGTTTACAATCTAATCCTACATGCATTGATAGAGATGATGTTCTAATACAGAGAGTTTACAATCTAATCCTACATGTGTTGATAGAGATGATGTTCTAATACAGAGAGCTTACAATCTAATCCTACATGTGTTGATAGAGATGATGTTCTAATATAGAGAGTTTACAATCTAATCCTACATGCGTTGATAGAGATGATGTTCTAATACAGAGAGCTTACAATCTAATCCTACATGTGTTGATAGAGATGTTGTTCTAATATAGAGAGTTTACAATCTAATCCTACATGTGTTGATAGAGATGATGTTCTAATACAGAGAGTTTACAATCTAATCCTACATGCGTTGATAGAGATGATGCTCTAATACAGAGAGTTTACAATCTAATCCTACATGTGTTGATAGAGATGATGTTCTAATATAGAGAGTTTACAATCTAATCCTACATGTGTTGATAGAGATGATGCTCTAATACAGAGAGTTTACAATCTAATCCTACATGTGTTGATAGAGATGATGTTCTAATATAGAGAGTTTACAATCTAATCCTACATGCATTGATAGAGATGATGTTCTAATACAGGGAGTTTACAATCTAATCCTACATGTGTTGATAGAGATGATGTTCTAATACAGAGAGTTTACAATCTAATCCTACATGTGTTGATAGAGATGATGTTCTAATACAGAGAGTTTACAATCTAATCCTACATGTGTTGATAGAGATGATGTTCTAATACAGGGAGTTTACAATCTAATCCTACATGTGTTGATAGAGATGATGTTCTAATACAGAGAGTTTACAATCTAATCCTACATGTGTTGATAGAGATGATGTTCTAATATAGAGAGTTTACAATCTAATCCTACATGTGTTGATAGAGATGATGTTCTAATACAGAGAGTTTACAATCTAATCCTACATGTGTTGATAGAGATGATGTTCTAATACAGAGAGTTTACAATCTAATCATATATGCGTTGATAGAGATGATGTTCTAATACAGAGAGTTTACAATCTAATCCTACATGCGTTGATAGAGATGATGTTCTAATACAGAGAGCTTACAATCTAATCCTACATGCATTGATAGAGATGATGTTCTAATACAGAGAGCTTACAATCTAATCCTACATGCATTGATAGAGATGATGTTCTAATACAGAGAGTTTACAATCTAATCCTACATGCGTTGATAGAGATGATGTTCTAATACAGAGAGTTTACAAGCTAATCCTACATGCGTTGATAGAGATGATGTTCTAATACAGAGATTTTACAATCTAATCCTACATGTGTTGATAGAGATGATGTTCTAATACAGAGAGTTTACAATCTAATCCTACATGCATTGATAGAGATGATGTTCTAATACAGAGAGTTTACAATCTAATCCTATATGCGTTGATAGAGATGATGTTCTAATACAGAGAGTTTACAAGCTAATCCTACATGCGTTGATAGAGATGATGTTCTAATACAGAGAGTTTACAAGCTAATCCTACATGCGTTGATAGAGATGATGTTCTAATACAGAGAGTTTACAAGCTAATCCTACATGCGTTGATAGAGATGATGTTCTAATACAGAGATTTTACAATCTAATCCTACATGTGTTGATAGAGATGATGTTCTAATACAGAGAGTTTACAATCTAATCCTACATGTGTTGATAGAGATGATGTTCTAATATAGAGAGATTACAATCTAATCCTACATGCGTTGATAGAGATGATGTTCTAATACAGAGAGTTTACAATCTAATCCTACATGCATTGATAGAGATGATGTTCTAATACAGAGAGCTTACAATCTAATCCTACATGTGTTGATAGAGATGATGTTCTAATATAGAGAGTTTACAATCTAATCCTACATGCATTGATAGAGATGATGTTCTAATACAGAGAGTTTACAATCTAATCCTACATGCGTTGATAGAGATGATGTTCTAATACAGAGAGTTTACAATCTAATCCTACATGCGTTGATAGAGATGATGTTCTAATACAGAGAGTTTACAATCTAATCCTACATGTGTTGATAGAGATGATGTTCTAATACAGAGATTTTACAATCTAATCCTACATGCGTTGATAGAGATGATGTTCTAATACACAGATTTTACAATCTAATCCTACATGCGTTGATAGAGATGATGTTCTAAAACAGAATGTTTGGATTTCAAAGGAAAGAAATTATCTGAGTAGTGTCCATGATCCCATAGCGGGTTTGTCGATACTCACGGTGGTTGGGCGTTGGACCCTACAAGCAGGGCGAGCAGTGCGAGACCCAGCAGTGTGCACCCCATCATGCATACAGGATGCTCTGCTTGACCTTCTGGACGGGGCTTTATATATATGGGACATTTCTGGGAGGGCAGGAAGATTCAGCAAATAATCTCTCTAATCAGTAAGCGGGGGGGGGGGGACTCATGGAATTTCCAAATTTTGAGGTTTCCAGTAAACTGCAATTGTGCCATAGCAGACGGGGAGGGGGGGGGGGGCTGCAGCCGGTGTCCTTCACTCAGCAGGACGTACATACACACAGTCTGCCATAGATACACAAAATAAAGCTCTGTGTAACCTGACCAGAGTATGGGGTAATCTAGTAAACAATTCACAAATCACACCTGCTTAGATACTGGACTTTCCAAATCTGCCTTTAAAATCAGAATTGATGTAAATAGAATAAATATAAAGTTTAATCTGCTCTTTTATGTGTTTCAAACGGGGCATTATATTTATTTCTCAACATTTCTTTTTACCGGCACGTAAACGTATATTTAACTGAGCTTTAATAACAATTCTTTGGAACGCTGATTTGTGTATTTGGGATTTTTTTATCAGTAAAGCTGGAGGAAAACCAAGTAAACAGAGGAAGGTATTTATTTAGCGATGGACTTGTTTAAAATGGTCAATCTGAAGGCAAAATCTTCGAGGTGGGAAAATACCAGAGCTGGAAAACATGATCAAAGTCTATTAAAATTCTTGTGAAATTTGTTCAATGTTTTGCAATTCTCCTCCAATTCGCCATACTGAATAGTCTCTTAAGGGGTTATTCAGAGAGCACCGAAATGTCGCCGACATTTCGTTGCTCTCTCGTTCACTGCACTTCGCTGCACTTCAGGGAATCGAAGTTCCCCACCCTGAGGTCAGGCCAGCCATCAGAAATTTTGGTGCCCCTTACTGACCCTCAGAATGCCCCCCCCACGATCCCCTCTTCCCATAGGAAATCAATATTTACTGTGAATCGTGGTCACATTACAGAGTGTTAGTCCCAATATCTTAAAAATCACTCATATTGCTCACACAACAGCACATTTAACATAAAAAAGTATCTATTTGGCTCAAATAATTTAAGACAGTATGAAATTCAAATTGTGATTAAAAAATAATATGAATCAAGATCGTATTACAGAGTGTTGCTCCCAATACCTTAAAATCACACAAAATGTGTATTCGTACAAACAATGTAGCATAAAAGTATAATTATATTATTCCACTGGTT
The DNA here is from genome assembly GCA_009667805.1 of Leptobrachium leishanense. Classification (NCBI taxonomy): domain Eukaryota; kingdom Metazoa; phylum Chordata; class Amphibia; order Anura; family Megophryidae; genus Leptobrachium; species Leptobrachium leishanense. The sequence goes on from CM019065.1 coordinate 34,547,180, forward strand.
TAGCATATCAGAGCACTACAGCAATAGAACTCACAGTAATGTGCACTGTGATGAGCATATCAGAGCACCACAGCAATAGAACTCACAGTAATGTGCACTGTGATGAGCATATCAGAGCACTACAGCAATATAACTCACAGTAATATGCACTGTGATGAGCATATCAGAGCACCACAGCAATAGAACTCACAGTAATGTGCACTGTGATGAGCATATCAGAGCACCACAGCAATAGAACTCCCAGTAATGTGCACTGTGATGAGCATATCAGAGCACCACAGCAATAGAACTCACAGTAATGTGCACTGTGATGAGCATATCAGAGCACCACAGCAATAGAACTCTCACAGTAAAGGCAGAGAGTATGAACGTACACAGAATCCAAAGCAATGGACCTCTAACGGTAAAGGCAGGGAATATGAACGTACACAGGAATCCACAGCAATAGACTTAACGGTATAGGCAGGGGTCTCTCCTTTATCATGTCCATCTCCCCACCCCCATCCCCACTGTTTTCATTTCATTAACCCCACACTCTTTTTGTTTCATATCATTAAACACCCCCACCTGTTTTCACCCCAACCCCCTCCCCCCACACACACGGTTTTCATTTAATTTAACACCCCCCATCCCCACTCTTTTCCTTTCACTAACTCCCCCCCCCTCTGTTCGAACCAGGGGGCGCCGCTGGGTCCTGAGCCACCTCTCTCCTCCTTCGGCATCCCATGGCATTACTTCTTCCTCTTAAAGGGTGATTTCGGTTGGTTTCTTTTTTATTAATAAACCTTAACTTTAGGCCAGGGGCGGATACAGACACAGGTTTCGGAGGAGGGGGGGCATTCTACCAGATTTGGCCAAGAACTGCTGTTGGGTTTGCAGTGACAGGCAGATATATTTGCCCCCAGCTCACATGGATATATATATATAGTGCCCCCAGTTCACATGGATATATTTGCCCCCCAAGTTCACATGGGTATATTTGCCCCCAGTTCACATGGGTATATTTGCCCCCAGTTCACATGGGTATATTTGCCCCAGTTCACATGGATATATTTACCCCAGTTCACATTGATATATTTGCCCCCCAGTTCACATGGGTATATTTGCCCCCCAGTTCACATGGGTATATTTGCCCCCAGTTCACATGGATATATTTGCACCAGTTCACATGGATATATTTGCCCCAGTTCACATGGGTATATTTGCCCCCCAGTTCACATGGGTATATTTGCCCCCCGTTCACATGGGTATATTTGCCCCAGTTCACATGGGTATATTTGCCCCCAGTTCACATGGATATATTTGCCCCCCAGTTCACATGGGTATATTTTCCCCCCAGTTCACATGGGTATATTTTCCCCCAGTTCACATGGGTATATTTTCCCCCCAGTTCACATGGGTATATTTTCCCCCCAGTTCACATGGGTATATTTGCCCCACAGTTCACATGGATATATTTGCCCCGCAGTTCACATGGATATATTTGCCACCCAGTTCACATGGGTATATTTGCCCCCAGCAACTCACCTATTTGCCCCATCCACCTCTGCTTTAGGCCGCAGGCCTCGGAGGAGGTTTTGCGGCCTACATTAGCCCAGCCGCCAGCGAGCAGGGCCTCCAAGATGGCCGCCGGCGGGCCCCCTCTGATGATGTCAGAGTGGGCCCGCCGAACATCTGTAGCCTTCAGATGTTTGGCGGCCCTCTCTGACATGACATCATCAGAGGGGGCCCACCTGCGGCCATCTTGGAGGCCCTGCTCGCCGGCGGCTGGGCTAATGTAGGCCAAAGAACCTCCTCCGAGGCCTGCAGCCTAAATTTAACAAGGTTGTCGCTGGCGAGCAGGGCCTCCAAGATGGCCGCTGGTGGGCCTCCTCTGATGATGTCATGTCAGAGAGGGCCCGCCAAACGTCTGAAGGCTATAGACGTTCGGCGGGCCCACTCTGACATCAATTTTAAACGATTTTTGTGTTTAAAAAAACTGATTTTTGTTTTTAAAAAAACTGATTTTTTTTTGCCAAAAAACGCCTAAAAAGATCCTAAAAATCTATAAATAAAGAGACTTTTTGCTGCAGAATAAAATAATAAACGGTTTATTAGATATTGGATTAAAACGGGAATATTTTTAACATTGAAACCTGTGGGGTTCACCTGAATAAACCTGCCGAATGAAACCACCGAACAGCAGGGCATTTCGGCAACTTTTCTCTGTCTGTGATTAGATTAACCATTGCTTCACTTTGGGGGATTTCACTGCTGGCCCTGAAATGTCCCCGTACGTTGAATTTCAGTGTCCGGTTAAATTTCGGCAACATTTCGGACCTCTCTGAATAACCCCTTTAGTTTTTCAAATTAGGTGGTGGATAAAGGCGAACTGCTCGATCAAGAGTCTTCTTGATTGATAGCTTTATGCGCCATCCAGATAGTCTTAAAATACCTTATAGCAGTGATTATTAACCCTGGCTAAAGACCATTCAAGTCAAATGTATAACAGAGCTGCAGAGCAATTACACGGTTATTCAGAGACTTTTTGCTGCAAATGAAAAGAATAAACAGTTGAATAAATATTTAATAAAAATGAGGAATATTTTTAACATTGAAGCCTATGGGATTCGCCTGATTAAACCTGTCGAATGAAACCACCGAACAGCAGGGCATTTCACTGACATTTCTCTGCTGTTCGGTGTCTGTGAATAGATTAACCAATGCTTCTCTATGGGGATTTCACTGCCGCCGAAGATCACCGTAGTTTGCTGGCGATTCACCGATATTTGGCGAACTACCTGCTCAGTGGATAGCCGAATGGCCCCGAACTTGCACCCTATGGGGAAATTCACTGTTTGGTGCAATTTTGGGGCCAATTCAGCTCTCTTTGAATAACTCTGTAAGTCTCTGTATTAATAAGAGGTTATTCACTAACCTGACTGCCTGGTGTCCCTGACTTGCACCGAAAGGTGAATTTCACCGTTCGATGCAATTTCAGGTCAATTCGTCTATTCACTAAGCTGTCAATTCACCAAAACCTGGCAAAATGACAGCAAAATATACAGGGTTATCCAAAGAGATTCGAAAAGTCACTGCACGTTCGGTGACTTTTCGTTCTCTTCAATTCGGTTCCTTTTGCCGATTGCATTTCGGTGACCCTGCGGTGTATTCAGCAAACACCACAGGGTCCCCGAATTGCAGGGAAAAGCTACCGCAAACCTGACGAAAACTAACTGAATGCACGCTGAAAACAAGCAAAAACATCTGGATTAACCTTCGAAAAAGCCGAACAGGAGCCGAAAAGGAGCCGAATCACACAGAGCCGAAGCAGCTGTGACGTAGAGGAGGCAGTGAATAAATTAGAAAAACCATTTGTATGAATCTGGGAAAATGAAACGCTGTTTGCAAAGAAACTACTGAGCGAAAATGTCTGAAATTTTCACAGGAGGTCCAGGGAATGATAATAAAGAGGGCTGTTACAAAAAAAATCGGACTTTTTTTAAAAAAAAAAAAAAAATTAAAAATGCTTAAAGTATCCTAAAAAATCTATGAATAAAGAGACTTTTTCCTGCAGAATTTTATAATCAACGGTTTATTAGATATTGAATTAAAACGGGAATATTTTTAACATTGAAGCCTATGGGATTCTCCTGAATAAATTTGCCGAATGAAACCACCGAATGGCAGGGCATTTCGGGAACCTTTCACTGCTGGTTTGTGTTCTCTGAATAGCCGAAGCAGTGCATTTTCATGGGGATTTCACTGCCCTCGAACAGGAACCGAACAGGCACCGTATGTGCAGGCAATTCGCCAGGATTTGGCGAATTGCCTTCTCTCTGGATAGCCGAATGGCCAGGAAAGGTAACCGAACACTGATTTTCAGCATTCGGTTACCTTTCTCAAGCAATTCGGATCTCTTTGGATAACCCTGATTGTGTAATTTGCCGCAGTTGACTGCAATTCAGCAGGGTTCGGCGGCGCTGAAATTGCCCCATAGAAGACGTTTGTGTCTTCTATTCACAGAACGTTGAACTGTACCAAAATTTCGTCAAAATGTCCTGATTGTCGGTGGTTCAGTTCGACAAATGTAAACAGGCGAATCTCATTGGATTCAAAGTAAAAACGCAATATCCTTTTAAATCTTTTTTCTAAAGACCATTCACTTTTTTAATTTTCAGCAAAAACCCTTTTTAGGGCCCTATTACATTCTTCGCGCAAACGTTAACGTGTGCGCAAAAATGCATTAACGCGAGGGGCAAAGCCCTTTGCGCTGAACATCGTATTACAACGTCCGCGCAAAAAATGTGCGTGCTGGTGGTAACGGCAAATCTGAAAGTCCTGGCTGAAACAATATACACCAGCCCGAAAAAAAAAATACGCAGCAAAGTATAGTTACACATTCTACACATACCCAAACAATAAATTTGATAAGTTGTGCGTGTTTTTTTTATTGCTGCAGCATATATACTCAGATTGATTTTGACAGGTGCAAAAACTTAACGTGAGACAATTGTGGTTCTTAGCCCGTTCACACTGTGCGGTTTGAAAATCGAGCGATTTTCCGCTCGATTTTCATATTTGCGACAATAATGTCGCGCAACGTCGCAGTTTTGCGCGACTTTGCAAAGCACCACCAATGCAAATCAGAAAATCGCAAATTGTAAAAAAAGGGTCACGTACCAGCGACATGCTACCGCGACGCGCGACATGCAACATGAGAAATCGCGCGGCAAGACGTGAACAGCTCCATTTAAATGCATTGGAGAAGCTACGACGTCGCACAGTGTGAACGGGGCTGAATTGCGTGAAAAAACATTGCGCACACTGATTTCTGTGCACAATGTTAATGCGCGTGCATTTTTACGCATCAGTTTTACGTGCGCAATTTTTTGAATGATGGAAAAATGCGCGAGGATGGTAATACCAGCGTTAATTTACGGGTGTTAACGCTTAGCGCAAAAAATCTCGCACTGCGCGAGCGTTTTAACGCGAAGAATGTAATAGGGCCCTTCGTTTTTTATGTATTTTTTAACGACATTTTTGTTTTTCTTATTTTTTAAGGCTTTTTTATTTGGCAAGAGAACTTTTTTAATAAATTTTAAAGGACTTTTTATTAGTTAGACACATTTTCACAGATTTTTTTTGGCAACTCAGCAGTAATTGGTACAAAGCGGCGGTTTTCACCGATGTCCAATGACTGCTTCTGCGGCTCGGCAAAATACCATGACCATTCGCTAAATAGTGAAACGCAAAGGTGCTTTCTGCTTTGTGAATAGACACTTAAATGTTGTCAGAAATCTCAACTTAACTGCTCTAATGCCTATGCACATGAATAGCACAGCCCATCCTCTACATTCTGCAGAGTGTCCTCTGGTATAGCGAGAAGCTACATGCCACCCACGACCTAAGAACATCTAGCTCTACAAATGAATGAGTGGAGACGATACAGACAGCTAAGGGTCTATTCACTAAAAGGTGAAACTCCGGAGAACGGCAGGAAAAGAGAACAATCTAGACCAAATAGCCGATTTGGAAAGTGAGATAAAAGGGAGAATTTTTCTGGTTTGGCTATTTTGACCTAGATTTTTCACTTCTCCTGCCAATTCTCTTGACTTCACCGTTTAGCGAATAGACCACTTAGTCTGTCTGTCAAGAGATCTGACATTGTCTGTTCCTGCAGTCTTCCTCTCAACATTCTACAGCAGGAGTGTTCAAACCTGACCCTCTATATGTTTTGAAACTACATCTGCCATGATTCTCATCCACTCTTTAGGTTGACAGAGCCTTAGCCTTAACCCCTTCATTACCAAGATCAAGGTATCTCGGGCTTCAAAGACACCACCCCGTGCTCCGATATCGAGATATATTCATCTGCAGCTCTGCAGCAAAAAGCTAATGAAATTTGTTTGCTTTTGTGCTGCAGAAGGTGCCCCCAAAGTTTTAGCCCTGTGGGCATAATACTCAAAGAGCTAAAACTGTATAAAATCAGCTATCTGAATGCTCTGACATCGGACATTCAGCAAGCCGATACAATTGCAGCCCGTGGTTCCCTGCAACGGCTGTAACTCAATTTGGCAGTACATGGCGGCATCTACCGTCCAAATATGTTAATACAGTAAGACACTCATTGGGAATATTCCCAAATATTTCTTACTGTTACAGTTACAATTATTTATAAAGCGCCAACAAATTCCTTAGTGCTGTACAATGGGAGAGACAGAATGACAAATAATATATATACACATTACACACATGAAACAGAAGGAGGTAGGACCCTGCTCGAGAGTTTACAATCTAAGAGGAGAGGGGTGACACATTAGGTGAGGGTGAATAGGGTATGTGAAGTGGCGGGTTGCAAGAGGGTTGAATGGGGAGAGGAGCAGGAAATGACAGTAGGGAGATCATAGAGTGAGCTGATAGGATTCTCTAAAGCAATGAGTTTTCAGAGACTTCTTTGAGGACTGGAGAGCTGGGGAGAGCCTATTGTTGTGGGGAAGGGAGTTCCGTAGAAAGGGGGCAGGTCGGGAGATGTCCTGAAGGCGCAAGTTGGGGGTGTGGGTACGAGGAACTGATAGCATCATATCATTGTCAGAGCGTAGGGGTCGGTGGAATATACCTGCTAATAAGAGAGGAGATGTAGGCAGGGGCGCGGCATTGGAGAGCTTTGTATGTGAGCACCAGTATTTTGAAATGGATTCTAAAGGAAACAGGGAGCCAGTGTAGAGATTGGCAGAGGGGTGAGGTGATAAAGGTGCGGGAGGTGAGGTGGATGAGCCTGGCATAGGCATTCATTACAGACTGCAAATGGATAATGTGGGATCTCTTAAGGCCAGAGAGAAGGAGGTTGCAGTAGTCAAGGTGGGAGATAATAAGAGCATGGGTGAGCAGTTTAGGAGAGTCGGGATTTAGAAAGGATGGATGCGTGCAATATTTTTTAGGTGGAAGTAGCAAGATTTGGTTAGAGACTGAATGTGAGGAGTGAAGGATAGATTGGAGTCCAAGAGGACCCCGAGGCAACGAGCCTGAGAGGTAGAAGGAATGGTGGCACTATTCACCTGAAGGGAAATGGGTGCAGGGATGGAAGTCTTACAAGGAGGGAAGATAAGAAGTTCAGTTTTTGAGAGGTTGAGCTTTGGGAAACGAGAAGTCATCCAGTTGGAGACAGCTGAGAGGCAGGCAGTAACACTGGAGGAGAGAGATCGGGAGAGGAAAGGTAGCTTTGGGTGTGGTCAGTATAGAGACAAAGTCCAGCTGAAATAGAGGGTGTGGTGTTGTCTGGGCTCTGGATGGAATGAAAGTGAATTTGCTTAGAGTTTCTTGGAGCAAGGATGGATGGATAGATGGTGGCCTTGCAGTTAAAGTCCAGCTGTATAATTAATAATTTTTTTATTTATTTTTTTTAAACCCACTAGTTCCTGACAATGTTTTTTTGGGAAATCATAGTGAATGGGTTAAGTCTGAACATGAATGTGTTTGAGCTCTGGAGGAGAATGATTTAGAGAGATGAACGAGTGTGGTCATACAAGTGACTTCCAACTTAAAATTGGAGAAGTCCTTGTGACCGCAACTGAGGTTCGTGCACTTTAGTTGATAGGAGTGTTCCTTCAGCATTTATTATTATTATTATTCTTTATTTATAAAGCGCCAGCATATTCCGCAGCGCTGTACAATAAGCACAGTATAGACAGGGTTACAATACATTGAACAACATTTGACAAACAGTACAGGAGGAGATGAGGGTCCTATTCCGCGTAGGAACTCACAATCTGGGAGGGTTGGGGTTGGAAACAGGAGGAGAGGACTGTAAGGTGAGAGTGATTGATGGTTGTGTCAGTGAGTTGGGTGGTAGGCTTCCCTAAATAGGAATGTTTTCAGGGAGCGTTTGAAGGAAGAGAAGTTAGGGGAAAGTCTGACAGTACAGGGAGAGCGTTCCAGAGAGTGGGGGCTGCGCGTGAGAAATCCTGCAGTGTATCATGGGAAGAGGTGATGCGGGAGAAAGCTAGGCGCAGGTCACTGTTTGACCTTAGGGAGCGGGCTGGGGTGTATTTGGTGATTAGTGAGGACAGGTAGTGGGGAGTTGAGTTAGTGAGGGTTTTGTAGGTAAGGATAAGGATTTTGAACTTAATTCAGTGGATGGGGAGCCAGTGAAGGACTCGCAGAGGGGAACGGCAGAGACAGAGCGGCGGTGAGGTGAATTAGCCTGGCGGAGGCGTTCAGGATGGATTGTAGGGGGGAGAGGCGGGACAGAGGGAGGCCAGATAAGAGATTATTGCAATAGTCGAGTCGGGAGATTACCAGGGCGTGTATGAGTTGTTTTGTGGTGACAGCGGTAAGAAATGGCCGAATTCTGGAAATATTACGCAGTTGGTATCGGCAGGAGGAGGAAAGAGACTGGATGTGGGGGATGAAGGAAAGAGCAGAGTCAAGTGTAACTCCAAGGCAGCGAACTTGGTTTGATGGGGAGATGGTGATACCCTCCACCGTGATAGAGAAGTCAGGAGGTGGGGAGACATTGGAGGGAGGAATAAGTAGGAGTTCAGTCTTTGACATGTTGATCTTTAGGTGGTGGGAGGCCATCCAGGAGGAGATGCCAGATAAACAGTCACTGACTTTTGAAAGGACAGGGGGAGAGAGATTCAGAGGTAGAGAGGTAGATCTGAGTGTCATCAGTGTAGAGGTGGTAATTAAAGCCAAAGCTGTTGATGATTTTGCCCAGGGAGGAGGTGTAGATGGAAAAGAGCAGAGGACCAAGGACAGAGCCTTGAGGTACACCAACAGATAGAGGCAATGAGGAGGAGGAGTTACCAGCAAAGGACACACAGAAGGACCTGTTGGATAAATAGGAGTCAACCCAAGCAAGTGCAGTGTCACCGAGACCCAGAGAGTTGAGGGTCTGTAGAAGGAGGAGGTGGTCAACAGTGTCAAAAGCAGCCGAGAGGTCAAACAGGATGAGAATAGTGGCCGTATTTTTTAGCAGTTAGGAGGTCGTTGGTGACTTTGGTGAGGGCAGTTTCAGTTGAGTGTAGGGGACGGAAGCCAGATTGCAGGGTGTCAAGTAGGGAATTGGAGGACAGGAAGAGGGAGAGGCGGTTGAAGACTAGTTTTTCTAAGAGCTTTGATGTGAAGGGAAGCAGGGATACAGGGTGGTAGTTGGATGGAGAGTTGGGATCTAGGATGGTTTCTTTAGTAAAGGGGTAACTAGCGCGTGTTTGAAGGCGGATGGAAAGGAGCCAGTGGAGAGAGATAGGTTGAAGATGTGTGTGAGAGCAGGGGTGAGGGAGGAGGAGAGGGGAGGAATTAGATGTGAGGGAATGGGGTCGAGCGGGCACGTGGTGAGATGTGAGGAGGACAATAAGGAATTGACTTCCTCCTCAGTGGCTGGGAGGAAGCGGCAGAGGGTGGCAGAGGGGACCTGTGGGAGTGGAGGTGGCAGATAACTATCTTGTGTTGGGATGTTGCTTCAGTTAGTTAAAGTTTTACTGAGGAAGTAGTCTGCCAGGTCTTGAGCGCTGAAGGCAGCTGTGGGGGGAGGTGTAGGTGGGTAGAGGAGGGTGTTGAAGGTGGAACAGAGCCGTTTAGGGTTGGAGGACAGCGTAGATATAAGAGATGAGAAGAAGGATTGTTTGGCCAAGTGGAGGGCAGAGGTGTATGACCGGAGAATAAACTTGAAGTTAACAAAATCAGCTTCAGAGCGGAATTTCCTCCAGGCACGCTCTGCAGTGCAGGAGCATCTTTGCAGGTAGCGAGTCTGGAGGGTGTGCCAGGGCTGAAGCTGGCGGCGTGGGGCCTTACAGAGTCGAAGAGGAGCAAGAGTGTCTAGAGCAGAGATAAGCGTAGTGTTGTAGTGATTAGTGGCAGCATCAGGGCAGGTGAAGGATGAGGTATGAGGGAGGTGGTGAAGTAGGTTGGAGAATTGATGGGGGTCCACAGCATGTAGATTTCTGCGAGTGTGTGTGCGGGGTGGGGGAGCAGGGGTTTAGGAAGTCCAGATAGGTTGAAAGAGAGAAGGTGGTGGTCAGAGATGGGGAAAGGGCGACATTTGAACTCAGAAATGGAGCAGAGGTTGGAAAAGACAAGGTCAATAGCGTGACCATCGCGGTGGGTAGGGAGGAGGGAGGATTGTGTGAGTCCAAGGGAGGACGTGAGTAAAAGAAGTTTGGAGGCAGCAGGGGCGGAAGGATCGTCAATGGGAATGTTATACGTTGACTTCATCACTTTTGTCTGCACAATGTGAAATCTAGGCCTGAGAACAAGTTGTTGTGTTTTAGGTGAGCTGCTTGAATCGGACTGGTATTGTGATCTGGTGGTAATGTAATGCTTCTGGTTTTTCTACTATGAATTATCCAGTTTGAGACATACACATAAAATCTAAACATGTGCAATCTTTTGTCAAAATATCATTATTGAAGGCGATTTGATTGAACATAATAAAATGATGTTGAATCGATCTGAAAATTTATGGATCAATTCGAAATCATTTTGCTACCTGAAAAAAATGCATAACCCTAGCACAAACATAACCGCAACTGTATCTCTAACAGTAACCCTAATTAATCAAAGCCAGTAAGCCTAACAGTTATCCCAACCCTAAAAGTAGCCCTACCGCCTGGGTAAAGTAGAGGTAACATCACTGCACTATGACTGTGGAGACACAGGTTTGAATCCTGGTAAGAGCGCCTCTCCAGTAAGTGTCCTTGGGCAAGACACCCAATGGTACATACTCGCCACCCAGGACATACTTGAAAACATGTATCCTTCCTGGCAAAATATTTTCTCAAAGAAAAAAAAGGAACCCTAGCCTTAAACCTAAAACAAACATAAACAGTGACTGTAACCCTAACAGTAATCCTAACCATAGATGCAGCTCTAACCCAAGCTGTAATCCTTACGCTAGCGCTATCAAACAATATTGGGGTATGGGGCTAGTATAAAGGGTTGGAGGAGGTAAACTGGGGAATTTTAAGGTGGGGAGGGGTATAGAGGTAGGAAGAGAGGGAGTAAAGGGGTTAACAATATACAAACCTGATATATTTCAGACATTTCTGAAAATGTTCAGATTTGTATAAAATTTAGTATCTATCCAAATTGGGAAATTAGCAAAATTCCGTAATCCAAATATATTGTATTCTGAAATTAGCCAAAATGGACCGAATCGGAATTTTGGTCTGTGCACCATCCTAATAAAATATTCTAGAAGTATTATGGATCTATCCTGACACAATTTTGCTGTCAGGGTAATATTTAACCGTATAAGGTTCAATGTCCATTTGTTCGGTAATCAGATCTGCTGAGAAAACAGCTGCATATAGCTCAAAACTCAAAACGTGGTACTGTGTGGGCTGATCTTGGAGCTAGTTACATCTGCCCAAAATAAAGCCTACGTGACACTGACCATGGCTGTCTATCAGTCCAAGATATGCTACACCACTGTCGCCACCGTAGAAGCATCAGAAAAAAAGCACATAAGTCCCTTCAGACTCTGGATGATGTTGACACTGGTATACAGAGATCTTCCAGATGAATCAAGTCTTCTGTCCATGTTATTCATTGAGCGTCTCTATTTGGTGAAAGTGGAGTATCTCAGTCACATTGGTCCATTGAGAGCACTCTACCTAAGGCTTTACCTTCTACAGCCATTGGGGCTGCAAACCTGAGTGGCCCGTTAAGACTGTTTACTGTGGCCCGGATACCACTTCGCTTGAATGGCTTTACATCCCCGGACACTCGTGTAAGGGGTTTTGCCCAGATCCAAGACAGAGTTTGGATAAGCAGAGGAGGCTCTCTAATTAGGCAAAATAAACGGGCACCTAAGGCCTCTCTCTCTCTAGGGCCTCAATTGATGGGATTTATGTAGAATGCCATTGTACTGATATCCAAACACATACACTCCTGCATTCATATACACCCATCTACCAAGACAAACACATTGTCCTTCTTCATTTATGTTTATTGGGTGGACTTCTATATATTTTGCATAGTAAGAAAGACCTCCAAAATTGCACCATAGAAGACTATCATTTCTTCTATTCAGAGAACACCGAACTGCCCCGAAATGTCGTAGAAATGCCCTGATTTTTACAGGGTTATTCAAAGAGATCTGAATTGTGGCCGAAAGGTAACCGAACAGTGAAATTCAGCATACGGTTACCTTTCCTGGCCATTCGGCTATCCAGGGAGCAGGCAGTTCGCAAAATGTTGGCGAATTGCCTGGACATACGGTGCCCATTCGTTGCCTGTTCGAGGGCAGTGAAATCCCCCATAGAGAAGAAATGCTTCTTCTAGTCAGAGAACATAAAATCAGCAGTGAAAAGTTGCCGAAATGCCCTGATGTTCGGTGGTTTCATTCGACAGGTTTATTCAGGAGAATTCCATAGGCTTCAATGTTAAAAATATTCCCGTTTTAATTCAATATCTAATAAACCGTTCGTTATAATATTCTGCAGTAAAAAGTCTCTACATTTATAGATATTTTAGGATCTTTTAGACATTTTTCGGTATTTTTTTGCAAAAAATCTTTTCCCGATTTTTTTTTTTTTAATCGTTTTTTTCTTTTTTCTGTAACAGCCCTTTTTATTATCATTCATTCATTGGATTTTATACGTAAATTTCAGACATTTTCGTTTTGTAGTTTCTTTGCAAACAGCGTTTCACTTTTCAAACATTCAAGCGTACTGTTTTTTTTTTTTCACTTCGTCTGCAGTATCGGCTTTTTCCGGCGGCTGCTCTGCTCTCTGATCTACGGCTGCTCGGGTTTCTCCGGCGTGTTCGGCGGGGTTAATCCAGATGTTTTTGCGGGTTTCGGTGTGCGTTCGCTGGGTTTTGCGATGAGTGTTCGTCGGGTTTGCGGCGGCTTTTCCCTGCACTTCGACGGCCCTGTGGTGCTTGCTGAATACACCGCAGGGTCGCCGAAATGGGATCGCCAAATCGCACCGAATTGAAGAGAACAAAAAGTCACCGAACGAGCCGTGACTTTTCGATTCTCTTTGAATAACCCTGTTGGTGTTTCAACTCGAAAGGTTTAAACAGGCGAATCTCATAGGATTCAATGTAATAACGTAATATCGTTTTTTTTTTAAAAAAAATTAAAGACTGTTTTTTCTAAGTTTTTTAAGCTTTTAGAACACCTTTCTGAACCTTTTTAGATGAAAATTCTGTTTCCCAATTTTTCAAAAAGCCTTTTTTTTTATTCCGTAACAGACCTTTTTTCATAATTTTTTAAAGGATTTTTTATTGTTTAGGCACATTTTAATACAATTTAGTGTTTTATTTTTCTTTCAACAATTTTTATTGTGAGCACATTGAAAAGAAATGTCATAATTTTATAAGCAGTAAACAAATATTTGTACATTAAAACAATGGGATGCCACGAAGGGTTAGATACATGGAATAAAATGGAACAAATCAATGCGTACACCTTCTTTATCCATTTTATCAGTCAAGAAATAAGTAGCAAACATTATAGCAGTTAACCAAAGAAAAGGGACAGAACAAATAAATTGAGGGTAACCTGCATGGACAAACGTAACTCAAGAAAGATAACCAAAAGAGAATTGTAAAGGGGAGGAGGTGGTTTGGTGTCAGTCAAAAGTAAGAGGGAGGTAAGAATTGAAAAGGGTCGTGACCTGCTATAATTTTTAGGGATCTGCATCGCTGAAAAATTTGTTTCGTTTAGTTTTGTTTCGTTACGTTTTAAAATAATTTCATTTTCGGAATTTCGTAACTAATTTCATTTCGTATTTCTTTTCGGATCGATTTGAAATTTCGAATCGATTTGAAATTTCGAATCGATTTGAAATTTCGAATCGATTTCAAATTCGATAGTTGATATCCATTTGATAGTTCATTTTAAATTCGACAGTTGATATCAATTATTCAAGTTTTTCTTTTTATGATGATGACACAGTGTAAAATGAAATAAATTTGTTATATACCGTTTAGTTTTGTTTCGAATTCGTATCGTATCGATTTGTTATTCGGAAGAACTTCCGAAAAACAAATTATCAAATTTCGGTCCAAATTACGAATTTTTACGAAACCAATGCGCATCTCTAATCATTTTTGCAGAGTACCAGGCCGAGTATTGTAGGGAGGAATGAGTATTGTTTTGCATGGACTGTGGTAGGGCTGGACATTGCCAGGTTCCAACAAATTTCTGAACCTGGTGTTCCTTATTCAATAGTGTGAGGAGCCAGTCCATCCGGAAAAGACAGTTTAACGTGGCCTGAAAAAGAGAGAGGTTGGCTGATTCCAGGTTTGAAGTATCGTCCTAAAATCAGAAAATTGGGAGATAAGGGTGGGGAGAGTGTGGCGATAGAGAGGATATAGGATTGGACTGTAGACCAAACGGTTTGTATCGTGGGGCACCCCCCAGGAACAGTGGTACATTTGGCGTGTGGTTCCGTGCCTCTAAAACAGCACGTAGCAGTTTTTCAACCCATCCGAAACAGCCTGTGAGGCGAGTATGATGCAACGTTTTCAGGAGAATCTCCTGATATGATATCGTTGGCAGAATTTTTAATGATGTATGTGTGTGCAGATAATGAATCATCTATAACACGGGGTGGGAGATGGATGAGCCATTGTATGGGGCTTGTCTTTATTTCAGACCCATCAACCATGTGACGAAGGATGCTGTACAGTGAGGAAATAGAATAATAATTTTGTGGTCTGTTTCCAATGTGGTTGTCAAGTCGATTAGTCCAATTCTTCTCTGTGAAGGACTATGTGGAAGTATGAGCGAAGTTGACAGCAAGGTAACCATGGGAAAGGCAATGCAGGATATTTGACCTTGAGGGCTTGAAAAGACAGTAATGTTTTCTGGGACGGACCCAAAAATTGGTATAAGGGATGTAATCCTCAGAGAATAGGAGAGTTGTGTTTATTTTTCTTTTGCAGTTCGGTGGCATTTGTCAAGGCCGCTTCAGTGCTCTTCTGCAAAGTTCTCCAACTTTTTTGTGGGGCTTGGCGACTCTATCGCTCTTCGGTGACCATTCGCTAAATAGTGAATTCACCGAAATTTTGGCGAAATGGGTACGCCAAAGTGCGCCCAAGTACGGCAAAGTGAAAAGCACCAAAATTTTGCTTTGTGAATAGACCCTTTGGAGATGGGAGAAGAGTGTTGCTGTTTCTAAGCAGAAATAAGTTATCTAGATGAAATGTATGAAAACCAGAGAAAGTGACTCGTTACTTCAAGTGGCCGCTGCGGTCAGAGAATGTGCTTGTGTATACCGTGAGTGTCAGCCATTTCTATGAGGTCTCCCTCAACTCCGTATTAACCCACAAAGACAGCTAGAGGAGAGATATCTAAGGTGCTGTCGCTTGTGCAGGGTGAAGAATTTAATCACAGAATATTCTAGCAGTTTATTCAGACTGAACAGGTAATTTAACAGCAAGTTACAGAAGGAGGAAACTGGGAGTTTATTAAGACAGGCTGCTGTAATATGAGACTCTCAGCTCTGGTTTACACAAAGAAGAAACCGTGAGTGCTCTACAACCCTAATATAAAAGAGTGACTGTCTACGCAGCATGTGACAAGTGGATTGCTGAAATTCCTTAGGCTTGAGGGACTGGTAACTCCAGATTTCCAAGGAGCAATGTATCGCGCACAAGCAGCGTCCTCTAGCTTCACTCTCAAGCGGCAAAGAGTTTTTACCTCAGAAAAATCTTTCGAAATATGGGAAACTACCTGCAGCTGATGATCTTCTTCAAGCATGAAACTGTAAAACATTTGCTGTACATCATTAGTAACAGCAACGTGCTCTTTGTGGAAATGGACAAGGAAACCTAACAGTGTGTTATCCATATTTATTTATTTATAAAGGATTTTACCAGGAAGGATACATTGAGATTTCTCTTGTTTTCAAGTATGTCCTGGGTTCAAGAACATTAAAATGTTACAGTTGTTACAGAAATACAAAGTAATAAAATGCAAGATATAAAAAAAATAAAAAATAGCACAAATATACAGATTAACAGAAAATAAATATAGTCACAATGTTACATGTTTACAGGTGCATTCTGTATATAGTCACTATGTAACATGTTTACAGGTGCATTCTGTATATAGTCACTATGTTACATGTTTACAGGTGCATTCTGTATATAGTCACTATGTTACATGTTTACAGGTGCATTGTGTATATAGTCACTATGTTACATGTTTACAGGTGCATTCTGTATATAGTCACTATGTTACATGTTTACAGGTGCATTCTGTGTATAGTCACTATGTTACATGTTTACAGGTGCATTCTGTGTATAGTCACTATGTTACATGTTTACAGGTGCATTCTGTGTATAGTCACTATGTCACATGTTTACAGGTGCATTCTGTATATAGTCACTATGTTACATGTTTACAGGTGCATTCTGTATATAGTCACTGTGTTACATGTTTACAGGTGCATTCTGTATACAGTCACTATGTTACATGTTTACAGGCGCATTCTGTATATAGTCACTATGTTACATGTTTACAGGTGCATTCTGCATATAGTCACTGTGTTACATGTTTACAGGTGCATTCTGTATATAGTCACTATGTTACATGTTTACAGGTGCATTCTGTATATAGTCACTGTGTTACATGTTTACAGGTGCATTCTGTATATAGTCACTGTGTTACATGTTTATAGGTGCATTCCGTATTGAGGTATGTTAATAGAGATCTCTTAAGTGACTTTAGACTGGGGGAAGATTTGATGGTGTCTGGGAGGTTATTCCATAATTGTGGTGCTCTGTAGGAAAATGAGGATTGAGCCACTTTCTTTTTGTATAGTGGTATTGCAAGTAAGGTGCTGGTCCTGGATTGGAGGTTATAGGATGAGGGAAGTAGTAGGAGAAGCAGTCTATTCAGGTAGGGTGATAGCTTCCCAGAAAAGCTCTTAAACAGCAGGTTGGAAAGGTGAAGAGTGCATCTAGATTCCAGCGTTGGCCAGTTTAGTTCTTTTAGCATGTCACAATGGTGGGTCATGTAGTTACAGTGTAGCACAAAGCGACAGAATGAGTTATACAATGTAGTAAGTTTATGAAGGTGTGTTTGCGGGGCCGCTGCATACACTACATCTCCGTATTCAATAGCTGGCATAAGCATTTGTTGTACAATCTGCTTTCTTACCGCAGGGCTCAGAAAGGATTTGTTTCTGTACAGGGCTCCTAGTTTGGGGTAAAGTTTAGATGAGAGTTTCTCGATGTGGGGGCCAAAGGATAGATTTGGGTCTAACCACATACCTAGATATTTGAGAGAAGTGACATATCACGTCCATGAAGTATTGTGTCTTTCAGTGAGATGCCTTCATGCTGAGCACTTGAATGATAGACTTCTCTGATACACCCTTGTTTATGAGGGCGAAACCAGATGCCGCCTGACTCCGCCAGCATATGACACCACCTTTAAGGCCGATCTTGGGCTATATTCAATAGTTGTTGAAAAACTAACTAAAGGAAACGTTGCACATAACGTTACACATAACATCTCTGTAGTTATTTTATCGACAGGAACGCCATTCCATTGTTGCCGCAAACTGCGCTTCCGGCTCGGATGTAGCCGTTTCGATGCGTGAGGTTAATGTGCATTAACGTCTCCTATTTTCTTAAAATTTAAGTTCCAGAGTGCATCCTCCTCCCTCCACTACTGTGTACATATTATTATGCTACAAATCCATATGCTGTGGATTTTTGAAATCCAGTACATACCAATGAACCATCTTTGCTGCCGCCACTTTCCATTTGTCACCTCATTATTTTTGTATTTTTCATTGCCACCTATGGTCAATCCTCGGATTCCATTAAAAATCGTTCTTAATATAACACAGATCAAAAAAGACCCAAAATATAATGACTAGTGAAGTGTCTATTACTTTAAGACGTAACAAAGTGAACACTTATAATCTCAAACAAAAATCCTGCTTATACTAGTTCGGTGTCGTTGTTGTTGTTTTTTTTAACTGTTTTCCATTCTGCAGGAAATTCTATTCAAAGGTTGGGGTTTTCCCATCTCCCCCTCAGGATATGGATCCCTAAAGCTTGCCTGGATGTTTATTAGATGGTTATAAACACCCCTTGAGGTGACCAGTTCCTTAGGATGGTCACCATGAAAAATGGAAGTGCCCTGGGGCTAGACCTTTAGCCTCACCTTCTATGTAATTAAGCTTCTGCTATTGGCCTTAAGCTTTGTTAAAAAATGTCTTGATGGAAAAAAAATCCTCTTGGAGTCTGGAGTGGTGGAGGAGGGGGGTCTTTTATCCTCACACAAGCCCTTTCATCTGTCAGGACGACATATTCTGCTGGTTTGAACCAGATATATCAAGCTTAAAGCTGTGAGGAAGGTCATATATCTTTGCAACCAGGAGATTAACTCCATTTACTTGATCAATAATTATATGAACTAATAAAGGTTTCCACGGGCACAGGTTTTACAAATTATTCTGCAGATACTGAAAGATGTGATGCTTAAATGAAGGAGAGGGCAAAAAAGTAAGGTTAATGCCCGCCAGTGTGCAATTTCCTGAGGAAAAAGAACAGTTCCTTGTGACGCCATGGACATGGTGTATAGCGCTCTATTCGGCCCGATCACCGGTATGCACTGCATTTTTGTCTGCAATTCAGACATGTTTTGGTCAGGAGATTTATGCGATACGTCCGCGGTGCTGTGTGATCTCGTGCAGAGCTCGCGGCCATGACGCATAAGGGTCCATGGAGTCCTATGGATAGGCGTGAATTTTCCTGCTTACCGTCTCCATTTTGCCGACAACTATGGATTATGGTCGCTTGTGTAGAAAGTATGTGGTCCTTTAGAGAGTAATTAATAGTTAACATCCTTATATTTTGGTGCAGACAGAACGGTAGAAACAAAATCCTTTTTTATGGACTCTTATTGGATTTTGAGCACATGTGATAAATTGTTTTTTTTCTTGCGTAAGAGTTGGGGCTGACTGGTAGCATTTCGCTGCTCTTCCTGAGAGTGGTGGGAGTTGCAGTATAAATGTAAACAAGTATACTTACAGGGGCCAATAAGTCCCAACTGCCGAGATATAATGCATGGACCGCACTCAAAATAAACCAAATCTGGAACCTAGACACACTATTCACCTTTCCAAACTATTGTTTAAGAGCTTTTCTGGGAAGCTACCACCCTACCTGAATAGGCTGCTTCCCCCAGCAGTTCCCTCATCCTATAACCTCCAATCCAGGACCAGCACCTTACTTGCAATGCCACGATACAAAAAGAAAGTGTCTCAATCCTCATTTTCCTACAGAGCACCGCAATTATGGAATAACATCCCAGACGCCATCAAATCTTCCCCCAGTCTAAAGTCACTTAAGAGATCTCTATTAACATACCTCAATACAGAATGCACCTGTAAACATGTAACATAGTGGCTATATACAGAATGCACCTGTAAACATGTAACATAGTGACTATATACAGAATGCACCTGTAAACATGTAACATAGTGACTATATACAGAATGCACCTGTAAACATGTAACACAGTGACTATATACAGAATGTGCCTGTAAACATGTAACATAGTGACTATATACAGAATGCAACTGTAAACATGTGACATAGTGACTATATACAGAATGCACCTGTGAACATGTTACATAGTGACTATATACAGAATGCAACTGTAAACATGTAACATAGTGACTATATAGAGAATCCACCTGTAACCATGTAACATAGTGACTATATAGAGAATCCCCTGCAAACATGTGACATAGTGACTATATACAGGATGCACCTGTAAACATGTAACAAAATGACTATATACAGAATGCACCTGTAAACATGTAACATAGTGACTATATACAGAATGCACCTGTAAACATGTAACATAGTGACTATATACAGAATGCACCTGTAAACATGTAACATAGTGACTATATACAGAATGCACCTGTAAACATGTAACATAGTGACTATATACAGAATGCACCTGTAAACATGTAACATAGTGACTATATACAGAATGCGCCTGTAAACATGTAACATAGTGACTATATACAGAATGCACCTGTAAACATGTAACATAATGACTATTTACAGAATGCGCCTGTAAACATGTAACATAATGACTATTTACAGAATGCACCTGTAAACATGTAACATAGTGACTATATACAGAATGCACCTGTAAACATGTAACACAGTGACTATATACAGAATGCAACTGTAAACATGTGACATAGTGACTATATAAAGAATGCACCTGTGAACATGTTACATAGTGACTATATACAGAATGCAACTGTAAACATGTAACATAGTGACTATATAGAGAATCCACCTGTAAACATGTAACATAGTGACTATATACAGAATGCACCTGTAAACATGTAACATAGTGACTATATACAGAATGCACCTGTAAACATGTAACATAGTGACTATATACAGAATGCACCTGTAAACATGTAACATAGTGACTATATACAGAATGCGCCTGTAACCATGTAACATAGTGACTATATACAGAAAGCACCTGTAAACATGTAACATAGTGACTATATACAGAATGCACCTGTAAACATGTAACATAATGACTATTTACAGAATGCGCCTGTAAACATGTAACATAATGACTATTTACAGAATGCGCCTGTAAACATGTAACATAGTGACTATATACAGAATGCACCTGTAAACATGTAACATAGTGACTATATACAGAATGCATCTGTAAACATGTAACATAGTGACTATATACAGAATGCGCCTGTAAACATGTAACATAGTGACTATATACAGAATGCACCTGTAAACATGTAACATAGTGACTATATACAGAATGCACCTGTAAACATGTAACATAATGACTATATACAGAATACACCTGTAAACATGTAACATAATGACTATATACAGAATACACCTGTAAACATGTAACATAGTGACTATATACAGAATGCATCTGTAAACATGTAACATAGTGACTATATACAGAATGCGCCTGTAAACATGTAACATAATGACTATATTTCCTACATATTTATTTTCTGTGTTAATCTGTATGTTTGTGTTATTTATTTATTTATTTTTTAAATTTATTGCATTTTATTACTTTGTATTTCTGTAACAACTGTAACAATTCAATGTTTTTGAACCCAGGACATACTTGAAAATGAGAGAAATCTCAATGTATCGTTCCTGGTAAAATACTTTGCAAATAAATAAACCAACCAAAAGAAATGAAAGCAGCTTATAGCAAATGCAACAAAAAACCTAAAGGGCTGAGCAAGGTACCGTTTTGGTATATATAAATGCCTTTGTCAAGGGTTATTCTTGGTTTATTTGGATTATTTTAAGTGTGGTCCACACATTATCAGGTCTAGTCACTAAAGGGGTTATTCAGAGAGCACCAAAATGTCACCGACATTTCGGTGAATCAAATTCCCCGACCCTGCAGTGAATTTAGCATTCACCACAGGGTCCCCTAAGTGCAGGGAAAAGCTGATACAAAACTGCCGATTTAAAAAAAATAACTGCAAAACCACCGAAATTATTGGATCTGATAAATTCGGCAGGTCTGGCTGCATATCAGATCGGCGGTTTTGCAGTGTTTTTTTTCTTAACTCCGCAAAAATTATCGGATCCGATTTGATCTGATAACTTATCGTATCGTATCGTATCCGATAAATTATCAGATCTGATTAGCCACCGCAAACCCGCCGAACGTGTCTGGAAAAAGCCGGCGATTTGCCGAACAGCAGATGAACGGGGTAAAAAAAAACCCAAAAAACAATTGAAAGTGTGAAATTTTAAACTCTGTTTGCAGAAAAACAATGGGATGAAAATGTCTGGAATTAACATATAAGCTCCTTTGAATGATAATAAAAAGGTCTGCTAAAGAAAAAAAAAATCAGAGAAAGAATTTGGCCGAAAAATGCCTGAAAAATCCTAAAAAAATAAATGAATAAAGAGACTTTTTGCTGCAAATTAAAAGAATAAATGGTTTAATAGATAGTGAACAAAATTGGGAATATTTTTAACATTGAAACCTATTGGATTCGCCTGATTAAACCTGCCGAATGAAACCACCGAACTTCAGGTCATTTCACTGACATTTCTCTGTCGTACGCTGTTCTCTGACTAGGTTAATCATGGCTTCTCTATGCGGGATTTCTCTGCCTTCGAACAGGCACCGTATTTTGCTGGCAATTCACCAAAATTTGGTGAACTGCCTGATTTCTACCCAGGACATACTTGACAACGAGAGAAATCTCAATGTGTCCTTCCTGGTAAAATGCAAATAAATAAATACATTTCTGAATAGCCGAATGGCCACGAAATTGCGCCGTACAGGGAAATTCACTGTTTGGTGCAATTTACGGAGCCAGTTCGGCTCTCTCTGAATAACCCCTTAAAAGGTGAAACTCAGGAGCATTGGTAGGAGAAGAGAAGAATCTAGACCAAATTGCAGATTTGGAAAGTGAGATAAATGGGAGAGTTTTTCTGGTTTGGCTATTTTGACCTGGATTTTTCACTTCTGTAAAAAGCTTCACAATAAAGCTGTGGAATTCTCTGCCTGTTGAGGTGAGGTGTAATATTTTGGCTGTTTGTTTTTTCTTGCTAAATGTATTTTCTGCTTTGTTAAAGCCATGCTCCCATATGGCTGCCCCTCCCCCCTCCCAGGTCGTCAACAAATTTACTCTATACAGCCCACACGATCTGACTCTGCAAATTCTTTCTTCCACAGCCCGGCCACACACTCACATCCCCCTCAGCCACAGAGCCTGCTACTGGACTCTGCTATCCCACCCACCCTCCCCATCCATCCACCCACTCACCCAGTGCTGGTCTGAAATTTGAAGCTTACTTTCCAGCTGCTTCCACTTTGCAAATCACCCTAATTAATCCAAGGTTCTAGTCCTTCCCATGATATGTTAATCTGTATATTTGTGTTTTGTTTTTAATAGTTTGCTTTTTATTACTTTGTATTTCTGTAACAACTGTAACCACTCAATGTTCTTGAACCCAGGACATACTTGAAAACGAGAGAAATCTCAATGTATCCTTCCTGGTAAAATCCTTTGCAAATAAATAAATAAATAAATAGTTGGTTTTTCACACTTTTTCTCACCCACGAGATTTGCTTTGTTGTGTCAGGTGGATTTATACTTTTGATGGCCATTGCAATTAAATAAAAAAAAATCTCTTTTTTTGTAGGCTACTTTTAGAGTTTGAGCCCATGCCCTCAGATAAGTTTTTCTGTTTTGAAAGAGTTTTTGCTGACTGCTAGCGTTGCGTTGCTCCTCATCAGAGTGACAGGAGTTGAAAGTACAACCTCCTGTGTTGTTTTATTTACTGTTTGTTCGGACTGGGCTGAAGAATGGCAAAGGTTGATGGCAAAGTTTGGCACTGGTTCACTTCCCAGCTGTAACAGACATAATTCTAAATAATCGTGTCTTATTTTAATAACTAACGAAAAACCGTTATTTAAAAAAATTAATAATTTGTCTTTTTGCACATTTTGATTTTTTTTTACGTTTAAAGATACCTTTGATCTGCAATATCTTTTTTGAGGTTAGGAAGGAGTTTAGTGCAGGACATGTAGCAGGAAGGGAAGATTTTTAGTGCAGCACTAGTATCAGGAAGCATCTGATGGTATCCTGATTCACTAATTTCAATAGTAACATACCAGCACAGTTCATGAGAGGTCGTGCACATTTATAAGGTTTACCAGTTTGTCAAGCAACAGCAGGGTAAAAATAAACGCGTTTTTATTTAAAATTAAAATTTTAAATAAAAACGCTTTTATTTTTACCCTGCTGTTGCTGATATCGTATGGGAGATGTTTTTATGAATCTTACTACAAAAATTCATACGCAGTGATTCCTAGAGCCCGGTAGGCTCCACCAAGAGTAAGTGCAAAATTGGCCCTTCTCTACTGTGTTAATATATAATGGAACTGCACTAGGGAAATCCCGGTTTGTCTGCTTATGTTCCCTATATATAAGATTTGCTTAAGGAAAACCGAAGGGTTGATGGGTACCCGTGAATAGGAAGAAAAATACCCATAAGGTGGATCAAACTAGAGCCAGTACGGGCTCTATTGATGTGAGTGTGATATCAGTATGATCATTGATAATTAAGAAGAAACATACTGCGCAATTATTTTCTATAATTTTTATTTCCACATGTGCTAAGTGCATTCTGTATGTATTTTTGGTGTGTACTGAGTGTGCTATACCATTTCTTTCCACATTGGATCTTGTATCTGTTATTGGAGAAACCACCAATATTGGTATACAGTGAGTCTGCGACCGTTCAAACCTGTCATGTGGGAATTGTGTTGGTGTGTGCGCTCCACTTCAACCTTTCTTAATAACTGCATACCATTAGTTGTCTTGCCTAGGACACTTACTGGAGAGGTGCTCCGGCTGGGATTCGAATCTGGGTCTCCACGGTTATGGAGCATTGATGTTACCTCTACTCCGTCAGGCCAGTACTGATGCAGCCATGGCCTGACTTCTAGCAGCCTCTTTCCTGTCATGAGTCATGACAGTACGTTCTAGCTAAGATTTTGGAGTAGCCTGGTGCTTTCATTATTATTACTATTATTCTTTATTTATAAAGCGCCAGCATATTCCGCAGCGCTGTACAATAAGCACAGTATAGACAGGGTTACAATACATTGAACAACATTTGACAAACAGTACAGGAGGAGATGAGGGCCCTATTCCCGTAGGAACTCACAATCTGGGAGGGTTGGGGTTGGAAACAGGAGGAGAGGACTGTAAGGTGAGAGTGATTGATGGTTGCGTCAGTGAGTTGGGTGGTAGGCTTCCCTAAATAGGAACGTTTTAAGGGAGCGTTTGAAGGAAGAGAAGTTAGGGGAAAGTCTGACAGTATGAGGGAGAGCGTTCCAGAGAGTGGAGGCTGCGCGTGAGAAATCCTACAGTCTATCATGGGAAGAGGTGATGCGGGGAGAAGCTAGGCGCAGGTCACTGTTTGACCTTAGGGAGCGGGCTGGGGTGTATTTGGTGATTAGTGAGGACAGGTAGTGGGGAGCTGAGTTAGTGAAGGTTTTGTAGGTAAGGATAAGGATTTTGAACTTAATTCTGCAGTGGATGGGGAGCCAGTGAAGGGACTCGCAGAGGGGAGCGGCAGAGACAGAGCGGTGGGTGAGGTGAATTAGCCTGGTGGAGGCGTTCAGGATGGATTGTAGGGGGAGAGGCGGGACAAAGGGAGGCCAGATAAGAGATTATTGCAATAGTCGAGTCGGGAGATTACCAGGGCATGTATGAGTTGTTTTGTGGTGACAGCGGTAAGAAATGGCTGAATTCTGGAAATATTACGCAGTTGGTATCGGCAGGAGGAGGAAAGAGACTTGATGTGGGAGATGAAGGAAAGAGCAGAGTCCAGTGTAACTCCAAGACAGCGAACTTGGTTTCATGGGGAGATGGTGATACCCTCCACCGTGATAGAGAAGTCAGGAGGCATTGGAGGGAGGAATAAGTAGGAGCTCAGTCTTTGACATGTTGATCTTTAGGTGGTGGGAGGCCATCCAGGAGGAGATGCCAGATAAACAGTCACTGACTTTTGAAAGGACAGGGGGAGAGAGATCAGGGGTAGAGAGGTAGATCTGAGTGTCATCAGCGTAGAGGTGGTAATTAAAGCCAAAGCTGTTGATGATTTTGCCCAGGGAGGAGGTGTAGATGTAAAAGAGCAGAGGACCAAGGACAGAGCCTTGAGGTATACCAACAGATAGAGGCAATGAGGAGGAGGAGTTACCAGCAAAGGACACACAGAAGGACCTGTTGGATAAATAGGAGTCAACCCAAGCAAGTGCAATGTCACCGAGACCCAGAGAGTTGAGGGTCTGTAGAAGGAGGGGGTGGTCAACAGTGTCAAAAGCATCCGAGAGGTCAAGCAGGATGAGAATAGAATAGTGGCCGTGTTTTTTAGCAGTTAGGAGGTCGTTGGTGACTTTGGTGAGGGCAGTTTCAGTTGAGTGTAGGGGACGGAAGCCAGATTGCAGGGGGTCAAGTAGGGAATTGGAGGACAGGAAGAGGGAGAGGCGGTTAAAGACTAGTTTTTCTAAGAGCTTTGATGTGAAGGGAAGCAGGGATACAGGGCGGTAGTTGGATGGAGAGTTGGGATTGAGGGATGGTTTCTTTAGTAAAGGGGTAACTAGCGCGTGTTTGAAGGCAGATGGGAAGGAGCCAGTGGAGAGAGATAGGTTGAAGATGTGTGTGAGAGCAGGGGTGAGGGAGGAGGAGAGGGGAGGAATTAGATGTGAGGGAATGGGGTAAAGCGGGCACGTGGTGAGATGTGAGGAGGACAATAAGGAATTGAATTCCTCCTCAGTGGCTGGGAGGAAGCGGCAGAGGGTGGCAGAGGGGACCTGTGGGAGTGGAGGTGGCAGATAACTATCTTGTGTTGGGATGTTGCTTCTGATAGTTCAAGTTTTACTGAGGAAGTAGTCTGCCAGGTCTTGAGCTCTGAAGGCAGCTGTGGGGGGAGGTGCAGCTGGGTAGAGGAGGGTGTTGAAGGTGGACCAGAGCCGTTTAGGGTTGGAGGACAGCGAAGATATAAGAGATGAGAAGAAGGATTGTTTGGCCAAGTGGAGGGCAGAGGTGTATGACCAGAGAATAAACTTGAAGTGAACAAAATCAGCTTCAGAGCGGGATTTCCTCCAGGCACGCTCTGCAGTGCAGGAGCATCTTTGCAGGTAGCGAGTCTGGAGGGTGTGCCAGGGCTGAAGCTGGCGGCGTGGGGCCTTACAGAGTCGAAGAGGAGCAAGAGTCTCTAGAGCAGAGATAAGCGTAGTGTTGTAGTGATTAGTGGCAGCATCAGGGCAGGTGAAGGATGAGGTATGAGGGAGGTGGTGAAGTAGGTTGGAGAATTGATGGGGTCCACAGCATGTAGATTTATGCGAGTGTGTGTGCGGGGTGGGGGAGCAGGGTGTTTAGGAAGTCCAGATAGGTTGAAAGAGAGAAGGTGGTGGTCAGAGATGGGTAAAGGGCGACAGTTGAACTCAGAAATGGAGCAGAGGTTGGAAAAGACAAGGTCAATAGCGTGACCATTGCGGTGGGTAGGGAGGAGGGAGGATTGTATGAGTCCAAGGGAGGACGTGAGTGAAAGAAGTTTGGAGGCAGCAGGGGCGGAAGGATCATCAATGGGAATGTTGAAGTCCCTGAGAATTAGGCATGGAAGATTAGAAGACAGGAAGTGAGAAAGCCAGGTAGCAAAGTGGTCAAAGAACTGGGATGTTGGTCCCGGTGGGCGGTAGATGACTGCCACCCTGAGAGCCAGAGGAGAGAACAGGCGGATGCAGTGTGTCTCGAAGTAGGAGAAGGAGAGGGATGGGGGTGGAGGGAGATGCTGGTAGGTGCAGGTGGGAGAGAGCAGGATTCCGACCCTGCCACCATTTCTCTCACCCGGTCTGGGGGTATGGCTCAAGTGTAGACCGCCATGTGAGAGAGCAGCAACGGAGGCCGTGTCAGAGGGAGTTAGCCAGGTTTCAGTTAAAGCTAGGAGGATGAAGGAGTTTGAAAGGAAGAGGTCATGGACGACTGTGAGTTTGTTGCACACAGAGCGAGCGTTCCAGAGGGCGCAGGAGAAAGAGGACAGGCGCTGAGGGATTATGGGAATGAGGTTGCTGGGCTTGCAGGGAGGTGATTTATGTGCAATGGAGATAGGATGAGAGGGAAGTATTGGATGTGTTGTGGGGCCAGGGATAGGGGATATGTCACCTGAATAGAGTAACAGCAGGAGGGTGAGAAAGAGAAGGTGGGAATGGGATTTGTGGGAGTGGGAGTGATTGGCAGCACGAGAGATAGAGGGAGACCATGTTCTGAGGAAACAAAGGAGCTCATGCGAGGCCATCATGTGGGACGAGAGGAGGGAGGGAGAGATGCAGATAGTGTAGGGGTCGGTGGTAGAGGGGCAGGAGTTCCATTTAAGGAGAAAGGTAGAAGTAAAGAGCAGAAGCGTGAGAGAAAGCATCCCAGATTCCACTCCTGATTTCTCTGCCTGGTCCATCCGCAGGTGTGGTTTCTAAGCAGCCTGATTGTGAGCATGAAAAGGGAAGCCACACCTGTGCTTTAGGGTTTCAGCCCTATAGTGTTCACAATAAAGTCCTGTGTGTTGCTACTCCTACTATTCCCCTGCAACCCCATCCAGCTCCCTTAGCCTGTTCCACTGCATCAAGTGTCTCCAGGTTCCAAGTGTCTCCAATTCAAATTCCCAGTGTTTCCGATTCCTGCATGCCCCGGTGTGTTCCTACTGGTAACCAGTCAGCCCTTTCCCTGTCTTGTCCATCGTCCTCAGCTTATTGGTTTGTCTCCCTCCAGTATTCCACATCCACCCTTCCCTCCACCTTTATGTGTGTATCTGTGAACACCGGGCTCATATCTGTTAAGTCACAACCAACCCGGTACCAATCCTTGACATCCAATTCCTCATGACCCCCGCCTGGATTGCTGTCTCTGTCTTGAAAGGGAGTCCTGAACCCTCAATATTCACTCCCAACAAGGAGTCTCACTGTCCAAAAAGTCTAGGAACCGGGGGTCGGATCATATTTTATCCTGGGGATCAGATGGGAACATCCCTAGTATTGAGTATGGGTGTATAACTGTAGCTGGGTGGGGTCTGTAATGTTTGTGGTCAGTAAGGAGTGATGGGAAGTTGTTTCGCAAAGAGCACCTTAAGGTCTAACACCACCTCTGAATAGATAATATATCTATATGCCTCATCCCTTCACATGCCATCTGGGACGATGGACCCACCAGGATCACTTACCCACTTAACACTGTTAAAAGCGAGGCATCTCTATGACCATGAACCCAGACTTTTTTGTGTTTTCCCAATCAAGAAGATCCTCTTCCCGTATCTGATTGCTTTTACCATCCATCCTGCTTTATTTAGGTGCATATCTAGTCTAGCAGGATTATTCATTAACCAAACGGAACTGACCATGAACTCTCAAATTCCAACTCAACTATTTACTCTATAATCTGAATATGTGTGTTGATTCTACACAGTTCCCCATTTTCCCTGTTTTTAAATAGTCCTGCAAGCTTTCATATGTCTGGTTTAATCAAAGAGATCTGATTGCTTTCAATATCCCCCAGGCATTAATGTGCCCCTGTTTGTTAAGGGAGCGCAGGAAAAAGGAACAGTTGATCATCACTCCTATGTCACACAACCTTTTTTGAATATTTTCGTTTAGGAAATACTCTAGAATGTAAAAATGAAAAGAACTTTCATTGCATAGTATATCTTATACAGTGAATGGATTGGAAATTTAAACGGAATGGTAAGTATCTCACTCACAGACGTGGATCCTATAGGCTCGTAATGTTCGGCTTTAAGCCTCTATGGGGGGCTCCTCCCATCAATCAGTCATTAGTCTGGAGTGGCTTCTTGTATCTCAAATGAATGAGACAAAATATCATCAATACTAGTTCTGGTATTGCGCCATAAGTGTAGTGGTTTAAACCGATCTACTCACGTGCTCCTGAGCCTCCCGGTTGAGTGGCTCAGTATAGGGCCTTGGACCACTTCAATAGAGGCTTAAAGGCGAACATTACGAGCCTATAGGCTCCACGTCTGTGAGTTAGATACTTATCATTCCGTTTAAATTTCAAATCCATTCACTGTATAAGATATACTATGCAATGAAAGTTCTTCTCATTTTTACGTTCTAGAGTATTTCCTAAACGAAAATATTCAAAAAAGGTTGTGTGACATAGGAGTGATTATCAACTGTTCATTTTCCTGCGCTCCCTTAACAAACAAAGTTTGTATCTTTTGCTTATTTTTGGGTGAAGGACACACTGGTGGTGAGCTGCGATATTACGTAAACTCCACTAGATAAATTGTTACATTAGTAAAATCTGTTCAGCGCCGAATGCACTTTACACTGAAAGGTGTTATTACTACTTACAATTAATGTGCCCCTGGCATGGGCCAAATGACTATGGTCCATGTGACAGCGCAGCTCTCCCTTATATATATAGAGAAGCATATTCTTCACTGACCTACTGTATATCCTTCAACCTGCTAGGGAAGGACAGAAATCTTAAATTGCCACTGTCACAGGCAAAATAACTTTTACCAATTCAACAGGGCAACTCCCTCTTTATATAGTGTTTTTCCACTGACCTATATAATGTAAAAAACATGGATATTCAGTTTTTACGTTTCCCCCTGTCCACCACGTGGCATGCCGCAGTGAGGAGGATGGCTGTCATCTTACAGGACCACCCTCTGCTTGCTGTGAGTGCTGCACGGTCTGACTGTGCAGGGGGCTGTCCTATAAGACGACTCTCTGCGCGCTTCGCTTTCTTTACCCGGCAACATAGCGCCAGCTCAGGGGAGAGGGAGAAACTTCAAAACAAAACATATCCATTCTTTAGATTATATACAGTTGTGTTCAAAATTATTCAACCCCCAATGCTGTAAAGGGTTTTAGGGAATTTAGTGTACATTTGTAATTGTATTCAGAATGAAATCCTACAAGGACTTTTTAAAGAACCATATGCAACTAAAATGACATCAATTGGTTTTGTAATACAGTAGTAAATGTTTCTTTTGTGAATTCTTCATTGACACAATTATTCAACCCCTTAAAGACTACCACTCTGAAGAACAGAGGTTCATTCAAGTGTTTTCAATCAGGTATTGAAAAACCTGTGGATGTCACGGAGCAGCAATAAAGCATAACAAGCACCAATTAGGCAGCTTTAAAATGACTGTGATACTCAGCTCCTTCTAGACATTTACTGTGTGGTTACAAACATGGTGAAGTCAAGAGAATGGTCTAGGAAGACAAGAGAAGAGGTGATTACTCTTCACAGGAAGGGCAATGGCTATAAGAAGATTGCAAAGATGTTAAACATACCAAGAGAGACCATAGGAAGCATCATTCGCAAATTCAAGGCAAAGGGCACTGTTGAAACGCTACCTGGTCGTGGCAGAAAGAAGATGCTGACTTCGACTGCTGTGCGCTACCTGAAGCGTAGAGTGGAGAAAAGTCCCGTGTGACTGCTGAGGAACTGAGAAAAGATTTGTCAGATGTGGGTACTGAAGTTTCAGCTCAGACAATATGGCGCACACTGCGTAATGAAGGCCTCCATGCCAGAACTCCCAGGCGCACCCCCTTGCTGTCTCCAAAGAATAAGAAGAGTCGACTGCAGTATGCCAAAAGTCATGTGGACAAACCACAGAAGTTTTGGGATAGTGTTCTGTGGACTGATGAAACAAAATTAGAACTGTTTTGGCCCATGGATTAACGCTATGTTTGGAGGAGAAGAACAAGGCCTATGAAGAAAAGAACACCTTGCCTACTGTGAAGCATGGTGGGGGGTCAATCATGCTTTGGGGCTGTTTTGCTTCTGCAGGTACAGGGAAGCTTCAGCGTGTGCAAGGTACCATGAATTCTCTTCAGTACCAGGAAATATTGGATGACAATGTGATGCAGTCCGTCACAAACCTGAGGCTTGGGAGACGTTGGACCTTTCAGCAGGACAATGATCCCAAGCATACCTCCAAGTCCACTAGAGCATGGTTGCAGATTAAAGGCTGGAACATTTTGGAGTGGCCATCGCAGTCACCTGACTTAAATCCGATTGAGAACCTCTGGTGGGACTTAAAGAAAGCAGTTGCAGTGCGCAAGCCTAAGAATGTGACTGAACTGGAGGCTTTTGCCCATGACGAATGAGCGAAGATACCCGTAGATCGCTGCAAGACACTTGTGTCAAGCTATGCTTCACGTTTAAAAGCTGTTATAACTGTAAAAGGATGTTGTACTAAGTACTAAGATTGAATGTCACGTGGGGGTTGAATAAAACTGATAATGATGTGAGCGCAGAAAAGACATTTGTGGTTATTTCATTATAAATGTTATGTTATATTTGTCTGACCTACACGTGCCTCTTTGATTTAATTGTAAGCAAGATGACTGAATGATCAAAATTAATGTCAAACTGGCCAAACACTCAATTTCAGTGGGGGTTGAATAATTTTGAACACAACTGTAGATACTTAACCACCCAGAGGATAGAAACTCACTTCTCTATTATTGAAGAGCAGTGGCGTCACTAGGGTTGTTGTCACCCGGTGCGGTAACTTATGGTGTCACCCCCCCTGAGTTTTACGGATTTTTTTTTAACTACTCTTACTCCTAAATCAGTACTCCCATATAACACTGAATGCTCATACACACAGCGCACATTACTGTGAGGTTTATTGCTGTGGAGCTCTCTCATATGCTCACACAATTTTTCCAACTACCAGCAAGTACGTTGCCTGTTCGAAGGCAGTGAAAGCACACATGGATATATATTGCCCCCAGCAGCTCTGGATATATTGCCCCCAGCAGCTCACCCATGGAAATATATTGCCCCCGCTCACATATGGATATATTGCCCCAGTTCACAATTATTTATTGCCCCCAGCAGCTCACCCATGGATATATATTGCCCCCAGCTCACATATGGATATATTGCCCCAGACCAGCTCACACATGGATATATTGCCCCAGACCAGCTCACACATGGTTATATTGCCCCCAGATCAGCTCACACATGGATACTGCCAGCGCTCATGGATATCCCCAGCTCCTCTCATGGATATTGCCCCAGCTCCTCTCATGGATATACTGCCCCAGCTCCTCTCATGGATATACTGCCCCAGCTCCTCTCATGGATATACTGCCCCCAGCTCCTCTCATGGATATACTGCCCCAGCTCCTCACATGGTTATGCCCCCAGCTCCTCTCATGGATATTGCCCCAGCTCCTCTCATGGATATTGCCCCAGCTCCTCTCATTGATATTGCCCAGCACATGGATACTGCCCCAGCTCATGGATATACTGCCCCAGCACATGGATACTGCCCCAGCTCATGGATATACTGCCCCAGCTCATGGATATACTGCCCCAGCTCATGGATATACTGCCCCAGCTCATGGATATATGCCCAGCTCATTGATATACTGCCCCAGCACATGATATACTGCCCCAGCACATGGATATACTGCCCCAGCTCATGGATAATGCCCCAGCTCATGGATAATGCCCCAGCACATGGATACTGCCCCAGCTCATGGATATTGCCCAGCACATGGATACTGCCCCAGCTCATGGATACTGCCCCCAGCTCATGGATACTGCCCCAGCACATGATACTGCCCCCAGCTCAATGGATACCCCCCAGCTCATGGATACTGCCCCCAGCTCATGGATACTGCCCCAGCTCATGGATATTGCCCCAGCAGCTCATGGATATGTCCCAGCAGCTCATGGATAATGCCCCAGCTCACCTCCTGCGCCGAGTGTTCTGCTCCCTCTGAGCGTCCGGCAGCGTGGAGCTTGGGTGCCCGCCTGGGGGAGCCACGTGACCAGCCGTGATCTCGCGAGAACTCGGCTGGTGACGTGTTTCCCCAGGCGAGCGCCGAAGCTGCATAGCTTCGGACGCTCGCAGGGAGCAAACACACGGCGCAGGGTGAGACACCCGCAGTGGCGTAGCGTGGTTTGTCAGCGTCCGGGGCAAGGCAAGAATTATGTGGCCCCCCCCCCGCAACCTGTGGACATGTTAGCATGAATATTTGCCTAAACTCAGCCGCCGTGTGGTGGCAGACGTGAGAGGAAAACACTCAAAACACTCAGTGCTCCGCATTGCGCTGCTGCCAGCGCAGAGACACTAACCCATCTCTATATGCCATGACGCATGCACTCACAGCAGGTACCCAGGGCCGTGAAAGGATATTTGTCTACACAGGCGACGGTGTATTCCCCCCCACTCCAAACCTACCCAGAAATGGATTAAGGCATGATGGGGTCTTAGGAAGGATTGCAGTTTGGGGCTCCCATTTCACTTTAGCCAACACTTTGCCCTGTGCATGTTTCATAGAGCTCCACAGCAATAAAACACAGTAATGTGCAGTGTGTATGAGTGTACTACAGAGCTCCACAGCAATAAAATTCACACTAATGCGCGGTATGTTTGAGTGTATCACAGCGCTCCACAGCAATAAAACTCACTGTTGTGTGTATGTGCAATTATGCGCGCACACACGTTAGTGTCACGTTACAGATTAAATTTTATAATTTAAATTAACGATGTGAGTGCCAGGTGTATATTTATGTTTCACACATAGGTGAAGATATCTTGAGGTCAGACACCGAAGCGTTAACTAACATAGCAGCTCAGCTTTTTCTCTCCCCCCCCAATTCCCAGCACAGTGACCTGCACTCTGTGTCTCCAGACATAGAGCAGGAGAGGCAGAAGGTGATCAACATTATGTAGGAGGCCATATGTCCATAGGAAAATACATGCACTGTTTACTGTGCTGATCTGCCAGGACACTGTGGTCACAGCCAGGCAGCAATGATTAAAATAAATAAACAGGCAGCAGTGCACTTACCATGCAGCTGCACCCTTTACTGAGACCCTTTGCTCCTGGGTCAGATCACTCTGTTCTCTTCTCCTCTGACACACAGAGGGTTAAGGAAGGGGCTTCCCTCCTCTTATCACATCTCTGGCAGTGGTTGCCTCAGAGGATGGGGGGCGGGGGATGGGGGGTGGGCTTGGGCGATCAGCGTTTGAGAAGCAGCTTGACAACCGCAGAGGCAGAGGCAGTCATCAGGCAGGGAGGGGATTTCTCTCCTGGTGCCCTGGCCCCCCTCAGCTATTACACTGCTCCAGAATGCACACTGAAGGGACACGGAGAACGGAGACCCGTATCCCCAGCAGATGAGAAGGAGTCTGATTGTCCCGCCCCTTCCCCTGCCTGGTAGCCAGCTGGTACCTTAGCCTTGGGAGCACGGGCGCCGGATTGGATGGACGGTGGACCCCTTCCCTTCTGTGATGACTGTCTGCACACGCACTGGTCTGGCAGCTGTGTCACTGTGTGCAGCCTCCTGCTCTTTCCCACCACATGTGACGTGAAGCTTCAAGCGTGGCGCCGGCGCACTGCATCACCAGTATCACGTGACTAACTCTCTTCCGGACTTAACTGACAATCAAACAAAGGGCCGTTCCCATATGTGCCAGAACACCGTTGCCGCAGCCGCTCATGAACACCAAAGTGCCCACGTGAGCGGACTTCTTTCTAAACGGATTGGCAGCTGGAAACTATTAGGGGCGCACAACAGTGCTACACCACTGGACACCCGCCCTTAGGGTGACGGTGTCACCCTAAGGGCGGGTGTCACCTGGTGCGGGCCGCACCCCCCGCCCCCACGTAGCGACGCCACTGTTGAAGAGTACCACTCAGTTGCCTGTCGATCTGGGAGTCTTTCCACTGCTAAATATACCGATTTCCTCTTTTTCACTTTTTATTTATCGCAAACACTTTTCCATCAACTAAATCTCGATTCATTAAAAACCAGTGATCATCTTCTTCTGGGTTGTTGGTGTGGATTAAAATCTTGTTAAAACTTTTTTCTAAAATAAACCCAGGTACATTATCTCTCAGAAGTGAGTACAATACACCCCTCTTATTCTTTTTAAATAGTTTATTATATCTTTAATTTGTGACAACACTGAAGAAATTACACATTGCTACAATGTAAAGTAGTGAGTGTACAGCTTGTATAATCCCCTCAAAATAACTCACCACACAGCCATTAACCCTTTCGCTGCTGAGGCTTTTCCCGCCCCTGTGCTGAGGTCATTTTTACCGGTTTTGCTCATCATGTTTAAACGTGTTTTGAAGGCTTATTTTAGTATATGACCAGACATATTATATATCGTTCTTTCCGTCAGACTCGGTAGATTCATAATATGTCATTATTATATGTATACGTTATGTCATGTCTGTATATTGTAACAAAAAATGCAATAAAATATGTATTTTCAATAATTTACAATGTGTAAAGTGTTTTTTTCACATTTTAACATGCGAGCAATTGCGGTTATATTTTGTATGGGGTGCGCTAGGTTTAAAAAAAGAGATGGGGTCTCGTTACATTTTTTTTGGGGGAAAATTACACTATTTTTAACAAACGCACCGCATACAAAAATCGTTAGTCTGCATCATTGTTCACATTATAATTGAAATGGGAACAATATTGCTGCATTAACAAACCAAAAAAAAGAAAAAAAAGTGTTTATTTTTTTTATAATTTTTTTTAATTTTTTTAATTTATTTTTAATTTTTTTTTTTTTTTACAAAAATTTTCCACTTTCATGTTTGGTAAGTTGGAACGGCCATGCTCTGGCCGATCCAACCATACCAAAAGTTAACCCCTAGCTGCCACGGATCGGGAGATAGGGAGTTCATTGGAACTCCCTATCTCCACAGTTGGTGGCAGTTAAGGTTAAGTCCAGGACTGGCGTCATCGTGCTACGCACGATGACGCCAGTCCTCAGGGGAGTTCCCGGAGGCTTGGCCGACATCCAAGATGTCGGCCAGCTCCGGAAAGGATCGCAAACCGGCGCTTTTCAGCGCCGATTCGCGATCCAGCTCCCCAGGGGTTAATGCCAGGCATCATTTGGAAGGGCAGGCTGTGCCCTTCCAAATGATGCCTGGGTAACCCCCGCAGAGCTGCCGATCGGGAGGGAGAGAGGTCCGAAGGACCTCCCCCCCCTCCCTCAGGCGCCTCCTCCGCACATGCGGGGGGGGGCGCCTGAATTTGGTGTCATCTCGCTGCCGCGATGACACCAAATTCCGGCGGCTGCTGTTCCGGATGCCGGGCTGACATCCAGGATGTCAGCCTGCACCGGAGGGGCCAGCGATCGGCCGGAACCCGGCCGAACGCTGACCCCAATGGAGGACGCGCTCAGCGCGTCCTCCGCATACCAGCGGGAATGCTGAGGACGCGCTGAGCGCGTCCTCAGCAGCGAAGTGGTTAATGTCTAAACAGCTGGCAACAAAAGTGCTGGCAACAAAAATTCCCCAAAGTGAAAATGTCAACATTGGGCCCAATTAGCCATTTTCCCTCCCCGGTGTCATGTGACTCATTAGTGTTACAATGTCTCAGGTGTGAATGAGGAGCAGGTGTGTTAAATTTGGTGTTATTGCTCTCACTCTCTTGTACTGGTCACTGGAAGTTCAACATGACACCTCATGGCAAAGAACTCTGAGGTACTGAAAAAAGAATTGCTCTACATAAAGATGGCCGAGGCTAGAAGAAGACCCTGAAACTGAGCTGCAGCACGGTAGGCCAAGACCATACAATGGTTTAACAGGGCAGGTTCCACTTAGAACAGGCCTTGCCATGGTTGACCAAAGAGATTGAGTGCATGTGCTCAGCGTCATATCCGGATGTCTTTGGGAAATAGACGTATGAGTGCTGCCAGCTTTGCTGCTGAGGTTGAAGGGGGGGGGGTCAGCCTGTCAATGCTCAGACCATACGCCGCACACTGCATCACATGGGTCTGCATGGCTGTCGTCCCAGAAGGAAAGATGATGCACAAGAGAGCCCTCAAACAGTTTGCTGAAGACAAGCAGATAAGGACATGGATTACTGGACCACCAACCAGGTGAGGAGTACAAGTGTGTCTTGCCTACAGTCAAGCATGGTGGTTGGAGACTCATGGTCTGGGGCTGTATGAGAGCTGCCGGCCCTGGGGAGCTACAGTTCATTGTGGGAACCATGAATGCCAACATGTACTGTGACATACTGAAGCCGAGACTGAGCCACAGGGCAGTATTCCAACATGATAACAACCCCAAACACACCTCCAAGACGACCACTGCCTTGCTAAAGAAGCTGAGGGTAAAGGTGATGGACTGGCCGAGCATGTCTCCAGACCTACAGTCAGGTCCAGAAATATTGGGACAGCGACACAATTCTAACATCTTTGGCTCTATACACCACCACAATGGAGTTGGAATGAAACAAACACAATGTGCTTTAACTGCAGACTATCAGCTTTAATTTGAGGGTATGTACATCCAACTCAGGTGAACGGTGTAGGACTTACAGCAGTTTGCAGATGTGCCTCCCACTTGTTAAGGGACCAAAGGTAATGGGACAGAATAACAATCATAAATCAAACTTTCCCTTCTTAATACTTGGTTGCAAATCCTTTGCAGTCAATCACAGCATGAAGTCTGGAACGCATAGACATCACCAGACGCTGGATTTCATCCCTGGTGATGCTCTGCCAGGCCTCTACTGCAACTGTGAAGGCTGTTTTCTTCACCAGGGAAAGAATTCTTCGGTCATCCACCACAGTTGTTTTCCGTGGTCTCCCGGGACTTTTGGTGTTGCTGAGCTCACCGGCGCGTTCCTTCATTTTGAGAATGTTCCAAACAGTTGTTTTGGCCACGCCTAATGTTCTTGCTATCTCTCTGATGGGTTTGTTTTGTTTCTTCAGCCTAATGATGGCTTGCTTCACTGATAGTGACAGCTCTTTGGATCTCATCTTGAGAGTTGACAGCAACAGATTCCAAATGCAAATAGCACACTTGAAATGAACTCTGGGCCTTTTATCTGCACATTGTAATTGGGGTAATGAGGGAATATCACACACCTGGCCATGGAACAGATGAGAAGCCAATTGTCCCATTACCTTTGGTCCCTTAACAAGTGGGAGGCACATCTGCAAACTGCTGTAAGTCCTACACGTTCACCTGAGTTGGATGTACATACTGCAGTTAAAGCACATTGTGTTTGTTTCATTCCAACTCCATTGTGGTGCTGTATAGAGTCAAAGATGTTAGAATTGTGTCGATGTCCCAATATTTCTGGACCTGACTGTTAACCCTATTGAGCATCTTTGGGGCATCCTCAAACGGAAAGTGTAGGAGCACAAGGTCTCTAACATCCACCAGCTCCCGGACATCATCATGGAGGAGTGGAAGAGGACTCCAGTGGCAACTTGTGAAGCTCTGGTGAACTCTATGACCAAGAGGGTTAAAGCAGTGCTGGAAAATAATGGTGGCCACACAAAATATTGACACTTGGGCCCAATTTGGACATTTTCACTTAGGGGTGTTGTCAATTTTGTTGGCGGCGGTTTAGACATTAATGGCTGTGTGTGTTAAGTGATTTTGAGGGTCAGTAAATTTACACAGTTACACAAGATATCCATATACAGATATTAACAGATATTAATTGGTTTATTTACTCCACGGTATCAAATCATGGTCCATTTTTTTAAATGGGTACGTGGGCTCTCTAGACATTTCGGACTTAACTCTTGGTGCTTGCCAGCCCTAGTTCCCTTGCTTCCAAATCCATTATGGAATTTCTATGTATTATATTCAATGTTAAATTCATGTTCGAACACTGTTCATTCATAACATAAATATATTTAACTGACTACCAGCTGCATTGTGATACACTTTAAATCTTTGAAAAGGCTGGTCTATAATTGTTTTACCTTTTAGTTGAAAAATATAGAGGTGCGTGATTCTTTTGTGTTTTACAACTGAGCCTTCGGCTTTTCTTTTTTAAGATTTCTAACTCTGTAACCCAATCAATTTGCTGCCCCTTTCACAGACGAACAGAAAAATAAAGTGGTTCTATTACCAGACTGGATGTACTAAGGATTAATATAAAAACACTAGGATGACCCTTGAAGCAGGTCTCAGTCCAGGTAGCAGATATACACAGGGTGTAGGACACAGGATTTGATATTTCAATCCATACCATAGCTGCTGGCGTCCTGATGTTCACTTGTGGTGAGGTTAAGGGCTTTTTATCATTTTCATGAACTTTTATTAATTGTTGTGTATTTTTTTTCATTTTATTCTATAACAGGAACATTTGCTTCTTCTTTCAGTTACTGGAACCAGTTGTGACTCACACGTTCATTGCGACACTCCTTGTTTTGAAGAAAGGACTCGTCGTCGTCATCGTCTGTCTGTCAGTCCTACCAGCTCCAACATCACAGTAACGGTCCCGGACACTAATGCAAGCTCCATGGACGTCACCTTACAAAACAATCCAGGCCTGGCTGTGACATGAAATACCGGTGTGATAAAAGGCGGCATGTGGGCCGACCTTACAGTACTGAATGTGTCGGGAAAGTCCCTTCTGTAGCAGAAAAACGGTTTCATATGCATTAATGAACGCATATCAATGTAATGCAAGCAGTGAATGCTTTTGTAACGATATTCCAGGATACCTTCAGCCCTGTTTCATGTTTATCTCAGGTCTCTGACCTGCAAGTAAACATTGAGCAACCGAGAAACTGGCTTCTTTGCTAATACCCTGGGGCCTGCCAAGATGATCCATTCCTGTAAGCCTGTGACCTGTGTCATAACCCATTACAAACACACGGTCAGATTTACAATTTAGGTGCACATTATTTACCTATATCTATCTCAGGGACGTGCCATCAGCGGCGACAGGTGAGGCAGAGCCATTAAGCGATAAATTCACTGGTTCCTCGCTCCCCCGCCGTCGGCTCTGTCCGTTGCCTCTGCATGCATCCTTTTCACAGTGTACGCAATTTGCGCAGCTGTACTCTTCCCTGCTACGCTAATCGCGTAAGCTGCTTAAGAAGTCTGCAGCTTGCGTCTGTTCAAATAGGAACAGGCAAGCGCTGCCTACGTCCTGAAGACTGCTCCTCAGAGCGGCACTAAGAGAGCAATGGAATAGCACGGACCAAATGGAAAGCACAATTGGTCCAAGCCATTAAAAAAAAACACCTGCATGGGAAGCTGGCATCTCATTGACAGGAAGTTACGTATCAAGGATATGATATGTGTCACAGGCATCTCCCTCTAGTGGCGGATACAGAGTATGACAGACACAGACAGCTCCTTCTAGTGGCGGATACTTAATATGACAGGCACAGGCTGCTCCCTCTGCTCCCTCTAGAGGTGGATACAGAGTATGACAGACAGCTCCCTCTAGTGGCAGATACAGAGTATGACAGGCACAGGCAACTCCCTCTAGTGGCGGATAAAGTATAACAGGTACAGACAGCTCCCTCTGCTCCCTCTAGTGGTGGATACAGCATATGACAGACACAGCCAGCTCCCTCTGGTCCCTCTAGTGGCGGATACAGAGTATAACAGCACAGACAGCTCCCTCTGCTCCCTCTGGTGGCGGATACAGATTATGACAGACACAGGCAGTTCCCTCTAGTCTGTCTGTCTATCTATCTATTTATCCCATATCTCTCTATCTCATATCTCTCTATCTCATACCTCTCTATCTATCCCATATCTATCTATCTATTGTTCAGAGAAAGGTGAAAAACAGGAGAATGGCAGGAAAAGAGAACAATCTGGACCAAATAGCCGATTTGGAAAGTGAGATAAGGCTAGGGTCAGACTAACGCATTTTTCGCAGCGACCGTCAAAAAGTGCGTCCGAACACATTGCCGTATTTTTTCACGGATTGCGCGAAAACGGTCATACGATGCGCATTTTTGTGCGTGATTTTTTACAGATCCAAACCAGGAAACTTTGGGTGTCTGGACGTTATGTTGGCCGGACAAGAGCAGGGTCTGACGTCTCTTAATCACGCACACACGCCGCTAGTGGACGCAGCGCACTCTGTATGTCCATACTAGCGGTTCTGCGTTCTCGAAAAAATGCGTTCATTTAACACTTGCGTTGCGCAGCCGGACTTTCGTGCGACTGTACTTCGTATATTGGCCGTCATTGCCCGTCATTTGCTGCTAGTGCGGCCGTGATTAAGTGCGCCTAAACGCACGTTAAAAATTCGCTAGTCTGACCCTAGCCTAAATGGGAGAATTTTTCTGGTTTGGCTATTTTGACCTAGAATTTTCCATTCTCCAGTCATTCTCCTGCTCTTCACCGCTCTCTGAATAACCCTGACAGGGTTATTCAGAGAAAGGTGAAACTCAGGAGAATGACTGAAGAGAAAATTCTAGGTCAAAATAGCCAAACCAGAAAAATTCTCCCATTTATCTCACTTTCCAAATCGGCTATTTGGTCTAGAATTTTCCATTCTCCAGTCATTCTCCTGCTTTTCACCGCCAAAAAATCAGTAAACTTTTTCTGCGTGTCAGAAAATGTCTCCTCTTTTCATACAGACTGCCGCCCCAAGCAGTTGTTTATGGATAGATTAAACCAAAAGCATTTACCGTCATTTGAAATGTAATTTTTTGGTTTTTACATATTTCTATACATCCTAGAAATCCGCCACTTCACGGGCAGGTTATGGGGACCTCCTAGGCACGATATTTGAAGGAATTTTTCGTTTTTATTTTTAACCCTTATTTCATGGAAAACTCACTGTCCCTTTAAAAATGTTTTTTTTAAAACTTTTTGTCCTTGTTTCCTGTCCCCCAGGGCACTACCCGGACCCCCATACACCTTTTATGGCAAATATCTAGCATATATGCCCTCTTGGAGGGCACTCTAAAAACCGAATTTTCAGCCCTATTGACTTGCATGGGGGTTCGGGTTCGGTCCCGAACAAATGGGAAGTTCGGGTTCGGGCTCGAACCGAACTCGGGGGGTGTTCGGCTCATCCCTAATCAGGATGATCATATCCTGATGAAAGCGGACTGAAACGTTGAATTCTTTTATTCAGTAAACGGAATTTATAGAGACGCAGAGTGCCACCAGCGTTTCCTTACGCACGGATGAATATGGTAGCCAGGTGCTGCACCAGGCAAGGGACTCCTGTTTTCTGAGTGCAGGAACCAGCCGTATATAGATATATACTCCAAAGGAAGAGGCGCACACTTAAGGTTTACTTATAAAAAAATACAAAAATTTAATTCATCTTAAGTGAAAAAAGACAAGTCGACGTTTCAGTCCTCTTCTGGACTTTTATCAAGACATAATGAGTGAAGAAACAAATGAGCATATAAATACCAACACAGTAATTACATAATAGACTTGTGCACTGATTTTTTTTTCGGTTCGATTCAGTTAGGTTCGTTCGGATTTTGTAAATTTTCATTTCTGCCGATTTCTGTTCGGTTCGTTTTTCGCATCAACTTTTTTTTTTGTGATTTCGGAAATTTGTGTGTTTTTCAGAGCGTCTGTTCTCCTCGTTTCAAAGTGTCTATTCGTTTTGACGTAAACTAATGTTTTTTCGGATCCAATATTTCTGTCGATACGATAATTCTGCCATTGAGATTTCTCATGTTTTACAAGAAGGATACATTGAGATTTCTCAGGTTTCCCGGGAAGGATACATTGAGATTTCTCTGGATTTACAAGAAGGATACATTGAGATTTCTCATGTTTTACAAGAAGGATACATGTAGATTTTTCTGATTTCCCAGGAAGGATACATTGAGATTTCTCTGGTTTTCAAGGAAGGAAACATTGAGATTTGTCTGGGTTTACAAGAAGGATACATTGAGATTTCTCATGTTTTACATGCAGGATACATTTAGATTTCTCTGGTTTCCCAGGAAGGATACATTGAGATTTCTCTGGTTTTACAAGAAAGATACATTGAGATTTCTCTGGTTTCCCGGGAATGATA
The DNA here is from genome assembly GCA_009667805.1 of Leptobrachium leishanense. Classification (NCBI taxonomy): domain Eukaryota; kingdom Metazoa; phylum Chordata; class Amphibia; order Anura; family Megophryidae; genus Leptobrachium; species Leptobrachium leishanense. The sequence goes on from CM019065.1 coordinate 34,590,496, forward strand.
CATTGAGATTTCTCTGGTTTTACAAGAAGGATACATTGAGATTTCTCATGTTTTACAAGAAGGATACATTAAGATTTCTCTGGTTATACAAGAAGGATACATTGAGATTTCTCCTGTTTTACAAGAAGGATACATTAAGATTTCTCTGGTTATACAAGAAGGATACATTGAGATTTCTCCTGTTTCCCGGGAAGGATACTGTGACGGGACGGCCGCCACTACGCTGTAGCGCAGTACAACAGTTCAAGTGTTTATTTATTTGTGTGTTATTTAAAGTTCGTTAGCCCTTATTTTTATAAGTACCCAATGTGATTTTCCCCGTTTTATATATATGCCAGTTAACTAAAGATTTCTCATGTGTGTGTGTTATTCCCTGTATAGTGTAGATCTCTGTATTAGTACCTGCTATTGTGTAAATTCTCTCAGTAAGAGATTCCTTTTGTTTACGTGCTTTCTCTTCCCCCATTCTCCATTGTTTGAAGGTCCTGGGTAGTTAATCTGATTTGTGCAGTTATCTGCTTGATTGTATGTAAATGAGGTTGGTGGTTGAGTGTATCTCTGTGTTGTGTAATAAACAGTCAGTTCTATTCTGACCAAGCTTGAAGTCACGACTCATGTTTTGGAGTACCAGGAATCTTCTGCCCGCTGTGCCAAGGAAAGGCTCCAGGTCTACAGCTTCGGCTTATTTCTGGGGGTGCTAGTCAGGCTCTCTATAGGCACTGGGCCTTGAGCTGCGGCTAAGGTACAAGAGAAAGGTGTGAGAGTCACGAGGAGAAACTGGGTGTCCAGCGAGGAAGCAGCATTTGGCAGATGCGACCCTGTCCGGGTACAGAGATCTGTTACAGATACATTGAGATTTCTCTGGTTTCCCGGGAATGATACATTGAGATTTCTCTGGTTTTACAAGAAGGATACATTGAGATTTCTCATGTTTTACAAGAAGGATACATTGAGATTTCTCTGGTTATACAAGAAGGATACATTGAGATTTCTCCTGTTTCCCGGGAAGGATACATTGAGATTTCTCTGTTTTCTCGGGAAGGATACATTGAGATTTCTCATGTTTTACAAGAAGGATACATTAAGATTTCTCTGGTTTCCCAGGAAAGATACATTGAGATTTCTCTGGTTTTACAAGAAGGATACATTGAGATGGGAATGATCCAAAATTACAGAATCAGCGATATAACCAAAAAAATACGTTGTCTGAAATTACGGAAAAGGAACCGAAATCAGGAATGGAACGAAAATGATTTTGATTTTACACATTTCCAGTCCATTCGAAAATTCAGAAAAGTTTTCATTTCGGTTCGGAAATTTGTTCGGATCTGCTGTTTTTGGATCTGAAAATTTTTGGAAAATCGGCCTAATCCGAAAGCACGAATCGGCAAATTTCGTGAAAATTCCGAAATTCCGAAACGCACATCTCTATTACATAATTACAAACAGACTTGCACCGGCGGAGGCCGTCAGAATACACCACTTCTTGCCAACGCCATAATCAAGGAAGCAATACAACATCACAACCTAACAAAAAAAAAGGACACAGGCTAGATAGAAAAGGTACAAACAAATAACATAGAAACATAGAAAAATACAGGGTTATTCAAAGAGATCCGAATTGCTTGAGAAAGGTAACCGAACGCTGAAAATCAGCGTTCGGTTACCCTTCTTGGCCATTCGGCTATCCAGAGAACAGGCAATTCGCCAAATCCTAGCGAATTGCCTGCACATACGGTGCCTGTTCGGTGCCTGTTCGAGGGCAGAGAAATCCCCATGAAAATACACTGCTTCGGCTATTCAGAGAACACAAACCAGCAGTGAAAGGTTCCCCTAATGCCCTGTCATTCGGTGGTTTAAGGCTGGGCTCAGACCAGCGCGCTTTTAACGTGCGTTCTGGCGCACATAATTACGGCCGCACTAGCAGCAGATGACGGGCAATGACGGCCAATATACGATGTACGGCCGCACAAAAGTCCGGCCGTGCAACGCAAGTGGAATTTGAACGCATTTTTCTGAGAACGCTGAACCGCTAGTACTGACGTACTGAGTGCGCAGCTGCGGCATAGCGGCGTGTGTGCGAGATTAGGAGATGTCAGACACTGCTAATGTCCAGCCTACATAACGTCCAGACGCAAAAAGTGTTTTATTGATGATCCGTACAAAATCACGCCCGAAAATGCGCGTCGTCTGACCGTTATTGCGCATTCCGTGAAAAAATATGTCAATGCGTTCGGACGCACTTTTTCACGTTCGCGGGGAAAAATGCTTTCGTCTGACCCTAGCCTAAGGCTAAGGTCAGACGAAAGCAGTTTTAACGTGCGTTTAGCCGCACGAAATCACAGCCGTGCTAGCAGCAAATGACGTCCAATGCCGGGGAACATACGACGAACGGCTGCAACGCAAGTGGCAAATGAACGCATTTTTTCGAGAACGTCAAACCGCTACTACTGACGTACAGAGTGCGCTGCGGCCGCATAGCGGCGTGTTTGCGTGATTGGGAGACGTCAGACGCTGCACACGTCCGGCCAACATAACGTCCAGACGCAAAAAGGGTTTTATTGATGATCCGTACGAAATCACAGACGAAAATGCGCATCGTATGACCGCTATCGCGTATTCCGTGAAAAAATACGTCCATTCGTTCGAACGCACTTTTTCACGGACAACGCGAAAAATGCGTTCGTCTGACCCTAGCCTAATTCGGCAAGTTTATTCTGGAGAATCCCATAGGTTTCAATTTTAAAAATATTCCCGTTTTAATTCAATATCTAATAAACCGTTGATTATAAAATTCTGCAGTAAAAAGTCTCCTTATTTATAGATTTTTTAGGATATTTTAAGCATTTTTCCAAATTTTTTTTTTAAAAGTCCGATTTTTTTTTAAGTTTACTTCTTTTTTCTGTAACAGCCCTCTTTATTATCATTCCCTGGACCTCATATGTAAATTTGAGACATTTTCGCTCAGTAGTTTCTTTGCAAACAGTGTTTCACTTTTCAAACATTCATGCAAACCCCTCTCTCCAGAAGGGGGGCACATGATCAATAGCCATAACTTTAAATGAAGGCAAGAGATGGACCGCCTCGGCAAAGTGTCGGGCCACCAACTGGGTTTTTTTCTGGCCCGTTGGCAAGGCCCGGACTGCTGAGCAGTGATTGGTAGGGATGTGCACGCCATTTTTTTTTCAGTTTGGTTCTGTTCGGTTTATTTTCGGCCAGTTTTTTTTTGTTTCGGCAGGTTTTCGTTTAATTTCGTCGATTTGGGTCAATTCGGCATTCTGTTTAAATGGGTTATTTCGTTTATTTAGTTTTCCCGTTTTTGTGAGTAATTTAATTGTATTTTGGATTGATTTGTATTTAGTTTTATAAGTTATTTCAGAATAGGAAACAGATTACTACCAATAAAAAGAAAGTCTCCTTACTTACACTAGAAAAGTACACGTCACAATATATTCCACTGGTTAATAAATATAAAAGAAACAGACTGAAACCAATGTGGCTTAGTAGGAAGGTAACTAAGGAAATGAAAAATAAAAAGAAGGCATTTAAAGCTTTTAAATTTGATAAATCTGAGGCATCCTATAAAGCATATAGGGCAGCCAATAAAGCATGTAAAAATGCGATTAGATGGACTAAACTAGAAAATGAAAAAGAAATAGTCAAAGAGAGCAAGACCAACCCTAAAAGATCCTTTAGGTACATAAATTCTAAAAAACCCAAGAGTGAAAATGTAGGTTCACTAAAATCTGAGTCAGAGTTATTGTTAACGGAAGATCAGGATAAAGCAGAAATTTTAAATGATTATTTTTCTTCAGTATTTATCAAAGAGAAACCTATAACAGGAGACATGAAATTCATTAATAAAAACTTACTAATACAAAGTGACTGGTTGACTCAGGACAAGGTTTTACAGAAATTAAACAATGTGAATGTTAATAAAGCCCCAGGGCCAGATGGAATTCACCCGCGAGTACTGAGGGAGCTATGTGTTGAAATATGTAAACCTCTGTTCTTAATCTTTCAAGATTCTTTTATTTCAGGAATAGTACCAGAGGATTGGAGAAAAGCTGACGTGGTCCCTATATTTAAGAAAGGTTTAAAATTTGTGCCTGGGAATTATAGACCTGTGAGCTTAACATCTGTGGCTGGGAAAGTATTTGAGGGGTTACTAAGGGATAGTATTCAGGAATTTATTGGGAGGTATAATGTAATTGGCAAAAATCAGCATGGTTTCATGAAACACAGATCATGTCAGACTAACCTAATTAAGTTCTATGAGGAAGTAAGTAGAAGTATAGATCAGGGGGTCGCAGTGGATGTGATTTACTTAGATTTTGCCAAAGCTTTCGACACAGTTCCACACAAAAGGTTACTATTTAAATTAAGAAAAAATGGTCTAGATGAAAATACTTGTTCTTGGATAGAAAACTGGCTAAAAGATAGGGTACAGAGAGTGGTCATAAATGGTACATTTTCAAGATGGACACCAGTGGTAAGTGGTGTCCCTCAGGGGTCTGTTATAGGACCAATACTATTCAATTTATTTATAAATGACCTTGAGATAGGCATCGAAAGTCATGTATCAGTGTTTGCAGATGACACAAAGCTAGGAAAAGTAATACAATGTGAGCAGGATGTTACTTCGCTACAGAGGGATTTAGATAGATTGGGGGACTGGGCACTTAAATGGCAGATGAAATTTAATCTAGATAAATGCAAAGTTATGCACTTTGGAGTGAAGAACACACAAGCAATTTATACCCTAAATGGTACGGAGTTAGGGAAATCCAAGCAGGAGAAGGATTTGGGAATAATCATAGACTTCAAACTAAGTAACAATGTGCAATGTCAAACAGCAGCCGCCAAGGCCAGCAAAGTACTGGCATGCATTAAAAGGGGAGTTCACTCACGGGATGAAAACATAATTTTGCCTCTGTATAAATCAATGGTCAGGCCGCACCTTGAATATGCCGTGCAATTTTGGGCACCTGTCTTAAAAAAAGATATTATATCGCTAGAAAAAGTGCAGAGACGGGCAACTAAATTAATAAGGGGGATGGAAGGGTTAAGTTATGAGGAAAGACTAACAAGCTTAAACCTGTTTAGTTTAGAGAAAAGGCACCTTAGAGGGGATCTGATAACCTTATATAAATATATACGGGGCCATTATCAACCATTGTCTGATAACCTATTCATTAACAGGACTATACACAGGACAAGGGGTCATCCATTTAGACTGGAAGAAAGAAAATTTAGCTTAAAGCATAGGAAGGGTTATTTTACGGTGAGAACAATAAAGCTGTGGAATTCTCTGCCTGTTGAGGTGGTTGGGTCAGAGTCTGTACAGACTTTTAAAAAACGACTGGATGACTTCCTGCAGACACAGAATATTAAGGGTTATAATATTTAATATGTGGGTAAAAGCTTCTTGATCCAAGGAGAAATCTGACGCCATTCTGGGGTCAAGAAGGAATTTTTTCCCAGTATGTTGCATATTGGCGAGCGCTTCAGACTGGGTTTTTTGCCTTCTTTTGGATCAACAGCAGTAGGTTATGTGGGAGAGGCTGAACCCGATGGATGCATGTCTTTTTTCAGCCTATATAACTATATAACTTATTTATATTTTTTAAGATTATTTTGGCATTTTTCAGGAATTTTTGGGCTAATCTGTAGGTTTCCTTAGTAATTTTAAAGAACCTAGCCTTTTTTGCACCATAGCTTTCAATGTTCAAACAATCCCAGTTTTTTTTAAATATATCTTAACCCCTTCACTGCTGAGCCATTTCACCTCTGTGTGCGGAGTTATTTTTTTACCGCTTTTGCTCATCATGTTTAAATGCGATTTGAAATCAAATTTTATTATACAACCCAGACATATTATATATCCTTTATTCCGGCAGACTCTGCACATTCATAATATATCATAATTATATGTATACGTCATGCCCTGGCTGAATATTATAACAAAAAATGCAAAAAATTTGAATGTTTAATCATCTACAGCGTGTAAAGTGTTTTTTTTCCACATTTTATCATGCGAGCCTTTGCGGTTATATTTTCTATGGGGTACGCTTGTTAAAAAAAATTTGAAATGGGGACTCGTTACATTTTTAGGGGGGGAGAAATTACGTAATTTTTAGCAAGCCCCCCCTAGAAAAAAATTGTTAGTGCAGCATCATTGTTCACATTATAATTGAAATGGGAACAATAATGCTGCATTAATAAAAATAACAAAAAAAAGTGTTTATTGCTTTTATTTTCTATTTAATACTTTTAATATTTTTTTTTTTAAATTTCAACATGGTCATGCTCTGGCCTTTCAAATAACACCAAACATGACCCGCTAGCTGCCACTGTTCGGGAGATATGGTAGTTCAAAGGAACCCCCTATCTCCGCCATGAGATTTCCTTAGGAAATCCTCGGGCAGCTAGGAGTTCCCAGGCAAACTTATGTCATCGCGCCATGCATGATGATGTCAGATGGCGAGGGGAGACCCGGAGGTGGAGCTGCCATCCAAGATGGCAGCCCCCACCGGAGCTAGCTCGCGATCTGGTCCGGGGCCTCAGGAGTTAATGTCAGGCACCGCTTAAAAGGAGACACTCCCTTTTTGAGCGGTGCCTGCCTTCTCCCGCTAGGTCCTCCTAATCGGGAGGTAGAAGGATCTGAAAAGATCACCACCCTCCTTTCATGCGATCTCCCAGCTTTGCCGGGTGGTCACCTGAAAATGACATCAACGCGTCCGACATGATGACGTCATTTATGTCGGGAGGGCCTTAAAAGCGGAGTCTGACTTCAATGACGTCAGAACGCCACGGGACCACGGAGCAGAGAAGTGAGTAGCTCTCTGGCTCCCGGTTTTGCAGATGACGTGTCAGGAACATCCTCCGCATACAGCGGGAGTCCACCTCACCCGCCGCTCTGTCTCTGCCGCTCCCCTCTGCGAGTCCCTTCACTGGCTCCCCATCCACTGCAGAATTAAGTTCAAAATCCTTATCCTTACCTACAAAACCCTCACTAACTCAGCTCCCCACTACCTGTCCTCACTAATCACCAAATACACCCCAGCCAACTCCCTAAGGTCAAACAGTGACCTGCGCCTAGCTTCTCCCCGCATCACCTCTTCCCATGATAGACTGCAGGATTTCTCACACGCAGCCCCCACTCTCTGGAACGCTCTCCCTCGTACTGTCAGACTTTCCCCTAACTTCTCTTCCTTCAAACGCTCCCTTAAAACATTCCTATTTAGGGAAGCCTACCACCCAACTCACTGACACAACCATCAATCACTCTCACCTTGCAGTCCTCTCCTCCTGTTTCCAACCCCAACCCTCATAGATTGTGAGTTCCTACGGGAATAGGGCCCTCATCTCCTCCTGTACTGTTTGTCAAATGTTGTTTAATGTATTGTATTGTAACCCTGTCTATACTGTGCCTATTGTACAGCGCTGCGGAATATGCTGGCGCTTTATAAATTAATAATAATAATAATAATAATATGAGGCCGTTCCCCACACATCATCCGCAGTGAAGGGGTTAAAGGATTTATTTTTTTCACTTACAACAATAAGCGTCTGCATTTATTTATTTGTTAGGATTATTTTGGCATTTTTCAGGAATTTTTGGGTGAAAGTTTAGGTTTCCTAATTTATTTTAAATGTAATAATGAGGTCTGTTTTTCTTTGCTGAACGCATGCAGCTGGATTATTTTCTTACAGTCTGTGTGCTTTCAGCAAGATATATTACATTACATTATGTCAGACATTGGACAGTTCCACTTGTGAAATAGATTGATAACATGTTCCACCTTTCAGACCTTGGACAGTACCTGAAAGTGGAACATGTTATCAATCTATTTCACAAGTGGAACTGTCCAAGGTCTGACACAATGTAATGTAATGTATCTTGCTGAAAGCACACAGACTGTAAGAAAATAATCCAGCTGTTTGTAGTCCGGAACACATATCAGTGCTGAAAATTAAACACAAGTGTTGTTAATTTGACAATAATGTCATCACCAAATGGCTATAAATGTATTCCATGGGCATTGTACACTCATTACACCGACTGAGGAAGCCACATTAACCCTTTCGCTGCTGAGGTGTTTCACGCCTCTGTGCTGAGGTCATTTTTACCTGTTTTGCTCATCATGTTTAAACGTATTTTGAAGGCTTATTTTAGTATATGACGCAGACATATTATATATCGTTCTTTCCGTCAGACTCGGCAGATTCATAATATGTCATTATTATATGTATACGTCATGTCCTGTCTGTATATTATAACAAAAAATGCAATAAAATATGAATTTTCAATAATTTACAACGTGTAAAGTGTTTTTTTTTTCACATTTTAACATGCGAGCAATTGCGGTTATATTTTGTATGGGGTGCGCTTGTTAAAAAAATTAGAGATGGGGTCTCGTTACATTTTTTTTGGGGGAAATTACGCGATTTTTAACAAACGCACCGCATACAAAAATCGTTAGTGCAGCATCATTGTTCACATTATAATTGAAATGGGAACAATATTGCTGCATTAACAAACCAAAAAAAAAAAAACTTGTTTATTTTTTTTTTTTTATAATTTTGTTTTTAAATATTTTTTTATTTTTATTTTTAATTTTTTTTTTTTAAAACTTTTTTCACAGTGGTGTTTGGTATCGTTGGGACGGCCATGCTCTGGCCGATCCAACAGTACCAAACATTAAGCCCTAGCTGCCACGGATCGGGAGATAGGGGATTCATTGGAATCCCCTATCTCCACCGTTGGTGGCAGCTAGGGGTTAACTCCAGGACTGGCGTCATCGTGCTATGCACGATGACGCCAGTCCTCAGGGGGAGTTTCCGGAGGCTTGGCCGACATCCAAGATGTCGGCCAGCTGCGGGAAAGGATCACGGACCGGCGCTTTTCAGCGCCGATTCGTGATCCGGCTCCCCAGGGGTTAATGAGAGCCACCGTTTGGAAGGGCAGGCTGTGCCCTTCCAAGCGGTGCCTGTCTTAACCCCCTGCTCCCCGGCGATCGGGAGGGAGAGAGGTCCAAAGGACCTCCCCCCCTCCCTTTGAGGCGCCTCCTCCGCACATGCGGGGGGGGCGCCTGAATTAGATGTCATCGCGTAGCCGCGATGACATCTAATGTCCCCGCCGGGCTCCCAAGTGCTGGGCTGACATCCAAGATGTCAGCCCGCACCGGGGGGGCACAGCAATCCGCCGGAATCCGGCGGATTGCTGCCTCCTGTGCTCGGACGCGCTGAGCGCATCCGTAGCACAGGAGAACCACTGAGCGCGTCCATAGCAGCCAAGTGGTTAAAGGGCGAAACGCATTTTGGTATTGTTTTAACTGTTTTAATTATTTTTATGTCTAATTCTTATGAATACATATTTTAAAATGAACATCTTGTCCACGGAACTAATGGAAGAGGTGGCCGTAGCTGTTTAGAGGTCCAGTGCTCTCTCAAATCACTGGCTGCCTGCTAACAAGTGCCGGGACAGGCACTTTAACATGTGAGTAATCCACGTTTCTGTACTCTGCCCCCCTTTTTAAGATCCAGGCTGTCTGCAATAAGAATTCTCTCTGTATCTTTGAGGGCTATAACCCTCCTATGGGAGAAGATTCCAAGAATAGGAGGGAAGATAAAGAACAAGAAGGGGGGGATCGCCTTTATGGATCCAAAAGTGCTAAGATTTGAGCCTTTCAGACTTAGGCTCTTAACCATGTGAGTTGGATTTTCTTTTAATTCTGTGAAACCATATGTGTCTAACAGTTTTGCACTATATATGTTTGTGCTTTCTTTGAGGCCATCCGATCTAAAAGAACATTGAAAAGACCAAGTAGCACTCCATCAGTGGGAGAACTTTGGATGAACTTTCATGTACCTGGGATAGAGTGTTTTTGCGTGTGGTTGATATAGAGTGATACATATTCCAACCACTGTGCTGTTATACCCTATATTGTATTGTTTGCACTCATACATATATACAGTTAGTTCTAGTCTAGTTTTGATCACCGAAAAGATGTTGTCAACTAAAGGGGCTGTTAACTAACCTCTGAATTGGCCCCATATTGCACCAAATGGGGAAATGCCCCGATTTTTGGTGTTTCAGTTCGACAGGTTTAAACAGGCGAATACCATAGGATTCAATGTAAAAAAAGTAATCTCTTAACTTTTTTTAAAAAAAAACGTTTATTTCTTTTTTTTACGGAATTTTTGTTTCCAAATATTTTTTTAAAAGGCGTTTTTTTAAAAATTTTGTAACAGACCTTTTTAATATTTTTTAAAGGACCTTTTTTTATTATTTAGACACATTTTAATACATTTTTATTTGTTTAAACACCTGTTAAGAGAACAGGAGACTTCCACTTTTTTTTTTGGCAGTTCGGTGGAATTCGCGGATGCCCGTTCAGTGGTTATCAGTGCACTTTGGTGGCTTTCGCCAACTTCTGATAAACGCTTCGGCGCCTCCATTTTTGGCAAAATGCCGTGTCCATTTGCTAAATAGTGAATTCGCCATATTTTCAGAAAAAACGGAATCGCCGAAATGCAGCGAAATGTGCCGAAACGCATGTAATTTCGGTGCTTTGTGAACAGACCCATAAGTCTTTATGTCTTCTGTTGAGTTCACCCTTTAATGAATAGATCCTTTATTTTGTTGATTTGAACTCCATGCCAACAGGGACTGGGCTTTATTGTCTACACATTGCACTATAATCTTAATGTCTACACGTTGCACCACAAGCTGTTTTTGTTACTGCTCCATATTGTATTTAAAAAAAATACTGGCAACATGCTTTGTTTTTACTTCTTTCAATACACAAGAAAGAAAATTTACTATTGCACAATGTTCATCGTCAAGGGCCAGCCTTACCATGTATGATTGGCTGCAGAGATTTTGTTGCCATTAAGCACATAGGGCTCTATCAGCTCCATCAAGCTAACACTAGCGTTAGCGATAGCTTAAAGGAGGTCATAGCGCCGCACAGATTGCCTTCGAATCGCTAACGGGTTAAAAAACCCATTAGCGCTCGATAATTTGCGATTCGTAACGCGAGTTTCCGTTACATTTCGCTCCCTCTACCTAACATGGCGAGCGCAAAGTGAAAGCAGAGTAACTAGCGTTAGTAACTAGCGTCAGGACGAAGTGATCCTAAGAGCTGGCGCTAATAAAAAAGCTACCACCAGCTCAGAGGTGCAGGTAATGGATTGCGCTGCTGCAGAACCCGTTACCTGCAGCTCAAAACCCCCCAAAAATCACATACTCACCTCTCATCCTACAGCGAGAACCGCGGCCCAATCCACTGCTTGTGGCCGACGGGAGCAGAGTGAGACTGGGGAAGAAAGTCCTCTTATTCCATCCGCGATTACTCCGCCAACCAGTAAGGTCTCACGTGAGGCAAGATCCTACCGGTCATGTGACCCGGCAGCACGATACTCCACAGGCGATACTGGGGGGATATTGGAGACGGCGCTGTAGCGCTGCTCCCAGCATCTGAAAGCTTAGGGGCAGGCTGCCAGTCTCGATGCCTGCCCTACGATCTGCTCGGGAAACCGGGACGCAGAGGGGAAGCTAATTTTTCCCCTTTGAATTTTAGCGAGTGCGGCTGATAGTGCCCCTAATCTTTTAAATGATTATGAATCGTGGACTTTGCTTTTAAGATTTTAATTTAAATGCAAATATGAAGTCCAGTAAATCCATTAAAGCTCCATGCAAAACACAGAAAAATCCTGGGTTAATATCTGGTAATTTCATTAGGAATAGAAAAAAATGGAACGCACATACACGTTAAAAAGCATTATCAGCATTATATCACTTAACTGTATATACAGTTTTTTAAACAGAACTGCAAAGCAAGAAATCTTTCAGAATTGAGTCTCTAAACTATAAATATAATTAGAAATTTCTGGATGTAAACAGGATACTTTGTTCTTGTTTAACCCGTGACCTGGCGGTTTTACCAAAATCCGTCCTTTAGTGCCCGCTGCTGTTTTTACGTTTCTGCGCTGTTTGCGTTTACGTCAAATTTTCCTCTCACTCGTTTATGAAACCCACACATATTATATACCATTTTTCCCACCATTAAATGGACTTTCTAAGGATAACATTATCTCCATCATATCGTATAATTTGCTATAAAAAAAATATGAAACATGATGAAAAAAATGGAAAAAACACAAATTTTTAAAATTTAATCCCCAAAATCTAAAAAAAGACCCCAGCTGAATAGTTTCAAAATTTTGTCCCGGGAACAGAAATACCCAATTTCTACATGTTTTTCCTTTTTAGCCCCTTCACTGCTGAGCCATTTTACCTCTGTGCGCTGAGCTCATTTGGCCATTTTATGCTCATCATTTTTACATGCCAGCCTAGGTCCTATTTTAGTAAAACCGCCCCAGACAATTTTTTTTTTTTTTTAAAAAAAAAAAACAACAATTGTTTTTAAAAACTTTATTTTATTAAATTTTTTAACCCGACCCACGCAAATGTCCCCTATACCATCACGGATCCCGCGGTGGCTTGGATTGACCTTGCGGCTGCGGGCCTCTCACCAGATCCTCCGGACCCTCGACCGGATTGAAGGCTGGTTTCTATGCCCTCTACCTCTCCAGGTCTGAGCTTTACTGAATTACACCCCCTCCCCTGCATTTCTCTTATATGCTTACGTGTCCCTGGTCTCTAGCTCACTGGTGTATTTTGGCCTAGGCCAACAAGGCCCAGGCCTAGGGCGGCACTTTCCAGGGGGCGGCGGCCCGCTGGGTGGCCCCACCCCTAAAAAAAAAAAAAAAAAATTTTTTTTTTTTTTTTTTTTTTACTTTTGCAAACTATTTTACCAGGAAGGAAACATTGAGATGTCACTAATTTTCAAGTATGTCCTGGGTAGGCAAGGCCTAGGCTTTCACTTTCCAGGGGGCAACAAAAAACCTCACCACTAATTGGGTTACTCACAGAGCACCGAAATGACGCCAACATTTTGGTGTTCTGTAGTTCCCTGCACTTCGGGGAATAAAATTTCCCAACCCTGCAGTGAATTCACCATTCACCGCAGGGTCCCCAAAGTGCATGGAGTCGGCCGCTGTATGCTGCCACCGCAAACCCATGGCCTGCTGTTTTCAAAAGAACTACTGAACAAAAATGTCTGGAATTTACATATAAGATCCTATGATTGATAATAAAAAGTTCTGCTACAGAAAAAGGAGAACCGCAGATTAAAATAATAAATGGTTGATTAGATATTGCATAAAAAACGGGAATATTTTTAACATTGAAACCTATGGGGTTCGCCTGAATAAACCTGCTGATTGAAACCACCGAACATCAGGGCATTTCACTGACATTTCTCTGCTGTTTGGTGTTCTCTGAATAGATTAACCATTACTTCTCTATGGGGATTTGCAATGCCTTCAAACAGCACCGTACTTGCTGGCAGTTCGCCAAACTTGTGTGTGAGCATATCACCAGAGCAGTGGTGTACTTAGAGGAGTGGAGGAGGGCGGGCCGCTCCAGGTACCAGTGATTATTGGGGTGTCATTAGGGGTACTAGGAGGTGCCACTGTCACTGTGTGTCAGCTTTGAGCTGTGTTCTCAAACTACTAGCAGCGGAGCATGGCGTTTGCATACGGAATAAAATCGAATAGAATAAAAATCCCCCTCTCCTCCCTCCATAGCTCCTCCCCTGCCCGCAGCAACTCTAGGAGAGGGGAGGGGGATGTGATTTGTGTCCAGAGAGAGAAGATGACAGTAAACGGCAGGTAAACGGGGGGGGGGGGGGTTTCAGCAGAATATGAAGCCCTGTCTGCTTACTGCTGTTTAAAGTGGACCTTTCCTTAACCAGCACTGCAGTGATAGAAATTTGTCATTGAGCTGCCTGGCTCCTGGTGAGGCTGCTTGCGTGCAGGTCACACTCGGTCCGGCCAGTCAGGTGGTACTGAGTCTCAGTACCACCTGACTGCTGAACCACGTGACACGCATGCACGCAGCTGCCCGCCCTTTCGTTAACATGGACTGTCACTCTATTCTGGACTGAACACCCACCGGGAAGGGAATCAAAGCCACGGTGCACCCTCTGGCAGTGGCACCCCACTGCTGACAAGATGGCTCCACGCACAGGCACAGCCGTGATCCTAACGTGGCCTGGAGGGACCTCCTGCTGAGTCTGTACACAGTCCCTGCTGACTCTGCATACAGCCCTACCGCAGACAGAGGCCGGTAAATGTAGAATAAATAATTGCTGTGTGCTCATACACACTCAGTTTGCTGGGAGTTTTATTGCAGTGGATTCTGATGCACTCATACACACCGCACATTGCATTGCTGGGAGTTTTATTGCTGTGGATTCTGATATGCTGACACACACCACACATTGCATTGCTGTGAGTTTTATTGCTGTGAATTCTGATGCACTCATACACCGCACATTGCATTGCTGGGAGTTTTATTGCTGTGGATTCTGTGATACACACTGCATATTACTGTGAGTTTTATTGCCCTGGAGCTCTGGGATACACTCATACACACTGCACATTACTGTGAGTTTTATTGCTGTGCAGTTCTGTGATATGCTCATACACACTGCACATTTCTGTGGGTTTTATTGCTTTGCAGCTCTGATATGCTCATACACAGTGCCCATTTCTGTGGGTTTTATTGCTATGCAGCTCTGTGATACGCTCATATGCAGTGCACATTTCTGTGGATTTTATTGTTCCACCAATTAGAGCGGCTGTGATCCCGTTTACTTGACATGCGTGGCTGTTCTTTGTAAAAATACTTGAATTTAAACATTTGATAATTTTCTTTATCTCAATAGATACATTTGAAATGGTATACAAAATATACAAGTAGGCACTTGGTATCCACTTTTAATATAAAGAGAGGAAAAGGCGGAGCTCTAAGAGGAAAAGGTGGAGCTTAAAGAGGAAGGGTGGGGATTAACCAGGAAGAGGTGTGCCCTTGACAGGAAGGGGTGCGTCAAATTTAAATTAGGGGTGCACGAGTTTAGTCAGGCCTAGGGCAGCACAAAACCTAAATACACCACTGCTCTAGCTTGGCCTAGTGCCTGGACTTTCAGGACGGTTCGTAATTTGTTTTGATCAGTCCCAGCCTGCATTGCATAGGGCTTTTGCTTTTTTGCCTGCACATGGTACTTTCTGCCTTTTTACTTATTTTTACCGCCCTGTCCTTCTTTGCGACGCATGTTTTTTGACCAGCTGACCGTAGTTACCTTGGCCGGCCTTAAGTGGCTGCATTTATATATGTTTGATTTCCCACCTTGATGAGACCCCGTCTAGGGGATGTTTTCTGCTAACATATTGCTATCCTTAGATTTTTTCGATTCGCTGTTTTTACGATGACACTTTTTTGGCCATGTGTGGTTTCCGTTGCTTGTTATGTCTTCTTGTTTGGCCCTGCGAGGTCATCCATTATTTTACAGTATGATGTAATGCTGACTTATTTCAAAATAAAAAACTTTAAATTTAAAAAAAAAATTAGTGTTTAGGTCAAATTTTCCTCTTACTCGTTTATTCAACACACACATATTATACACCGTTTTTCCCGCCATTAAATGGACTTTCTAGAAATACAATTATTTCCATCATATCGAATAATTTACTATAAAAAAATATGAAATATAAGAGAAAAATGTTAAAAACACACTTTTTCGTAATTTAATCCCCAAAATCTACAACCACCCAAAAAGACCCCGGCTAAATAGGTTCAAAATTTTGTCCCGAGACTAGAAATACCCAATTTTTACATGCGTTTGCTTTTTAACCCCTTCACTGCTGAGACAGTTCACCTATGTGCGCTGCGCTCATTCTGACCATTTTGTGCTAATTATTTTTATATGACAGCCTAGGTCCTATTTAATTAAACCCCCCCCCCCACCCAGACAAAAAAAAAATTTTAAAAAAATTTTTTTTTATTTTTTTTTTATTTTTTATTTATTTATTTCTTTTTTTAAAAAAAATTTAAACCAAACCTGCTCATGTTTGGTATCATTTCAAAGGCCATAATCAGGCCTTTCAAATGATGTCAAATATGACCATCTAGCATGGATCGGGAGATAAAGGGATCCTTAGGATCCCCTTATCTCTACATGGCAGCTAGATGGTTAACTGGCCCACTGACATCCTCACACATATGGTGAGGTTGTCAGTGGGTGGGGGGGGACCTGGAGGCTTGGCTAACATCCAAGATGTCAGCCCCCCTCCAGGTTCGAATCCCGTTTTGGCGCCGATTGGCGCTGAAATGTGATCCGGCGGCAAAACAGTTAATGCTATACACCACTGGAAAGGGGAGACTCTCCCCTTTTCAGTGGTGTAAAAGGCATCTCCCTAGCTGCAATGGTTGGGGAGATAGAGGGCTCCGAAGGAGCCCACCCCTCCCCTCCATTGCTTTGCATGGGGACGCCTGCTGATGACGTCACCACGCAGCGTGGCGACGTCATCAGCCTCGCCTGTCCATGTAAATCACATGGGCAGGCTTCCTCCCTGCCAGGTCACCGAGGGATCCAGCGAGGGAGGGGAGTATCGGGCGGGAGGGGGATTAGGTGCCGCTGACGTACCCTGTTCGTCCGCGGGTCTAAGGGAGACCCGAGGACAGGACGTACAGGGTACGTCAGCGGCCCTTAAGGGGTTAAAATATTTCTTTACACCAAACCTGGTCATGAAGCTGCCACCCTACCTGAATAGACTGCTTCTCCTAGCAGTTCCCTCATCCTATAACCTCCGAGTCAGGACCTGCACCTTACTTGCAATACCACAATACAAAAAGAAAGTGGCTCGATCCTCATTTTCATACAGAGCACCGCAAATATGGAATAACCTCCCAGACGCCATCAAATCTTCCACCAGTCTTAAGTCACTCAAAATTTCCAGTCTAACGTCTCTTAATACAGAATGCACCTGTAAACATGTAACATAGTGACTATATACAGAATGCACCTGTAAACATGTAACACAGTGACTATATACAGAAAACACCTGTAAACATGTAACATAGTGACTATATACAGAATACACCTGTAAACATGTAACATAGTGACTTTATACAGAATGCACCTGTAAACATTTAACATAGTGACTATATACAGACTACACCTGTAAACATGTAACATAGTGACTATATACAGAATGCACCTGTAAACATGTAACATAGTGACTATATACAGAATGTGTCTGTAAACATGTAACATAGTGACTATATACAGAATGCACCTGTAAACATGTAACATAGTGACTATGTACAGAATGCACCTGTAAACATGTAACATAGTGACTATGTACAGAATGCACCTGTAAACATGTAACATAGTGACTATATACAGAATGCACCTGTAAACATGTAACATAGTGACTATATACAGAATGTGTCTGTAAACATGTAACATAGTGACTATATACAGAATGCACCTGTAAACATGTAACACAGTGACTATATACAGAATGCACCTGTAAACATGTAACATAGTGACTGTATATACAGAATGCACCTGTAAACATGTAACATAGTGACTATATACAGAATGCACCTGTAAACATGTAACATAGTGACTTTATACAGAATGCACCTGTAAACATGTAACACAGTGACTATATACAGAATGCACCTGTAAACATGTAACACAGTGACTATATAGAGAATGCACCTGTAAACATGTAACATAGTGACTATATACAGAATGCACCTGTAAACATGTAACATAGTGACTTTATACAGAATGCACCTGTAAACATTTAACATAGTGACTATATACAGAATACACCTGTAAACATGTAACATAGTGACTATATACAGAATGCACCTGTAAACATGTAACATAGTGACTATATACAGAATGTGTCTGTAAACATGTAACATAGTGACTATATACAGAATGCACCTGTAAACATGTAACATAGTGACTATATACAGAATGCACCTGTAAACATGTAACATAGTGACTATATACAGAATGCACCTGTAAACATGTAACATAGTGACTTTATACAGAATGCACCTGTAAACATTTAACATAGTGACTATATACAGAATACACCTGTAAACATGTAACATAGTGACTATATACAGAATGCACCTGTAAACATGTAACATAGTGACTATATACAGAATGTGTCTGTAAACATGTAACATAGTGACTATATACAGAATGCACCTGTAAACATGTAACACAGTGACTATATACAGAATGCACCTGTAAACATGTAACATAGTGACTATATACAGAATGCACCTGTAAACATGTAACATAGTGACTATATACAGAATGCACCTGTAAACATGTAACACAGTGACTATATACAGAATGCACCTGTAAACATGTAACATAGTGACTATATTTCCTACCTATTTATTTTCTGTTAATCTGTATGTTTGTGTTATATTATATACGCACTATTCTATTATCATCCTGCTTTATCTCTCAGCTGCTTCTGACACTGTCGACCACCCCTCCTTCTACAGACTCTCAACTCTCTCAGGCTCTCTGATTATATCTCTCCAACAGGTCCTTCTCTGTGTCATTTTCTGGTAACTCCTTCTCTTCACTGCCTTTATCAGTTGGTGTACCTCAAGGCTCTGTTCTGGATCCTCTGCTTTTCTCAATCTACACCTTCTCATTGGGCAAAATCATTAACAGGTTTGGCTTAAAAAAACACCTCTATGCTGACGATACTCTGATCTACCTCTCTACCCTTGATCTCTCTCCTCCTGTCCTTTCTAAAGTCGGCGACTGTTTATCTGGTATTTCCTCCTGGATGGCCTCTCACCAACTAAAGATTAACATGTCCAAGACTGAGCTCCTACTAATTCTTCCCTCTATCAGGTCGATGGCATCACTATTTCCCTATCAAGCCAAGCTCGCTTTCTTGGAGTTACATATGACTCCACTCTGTCCTTCATCCCCTACATCCAGTCTCTCCCTTCCACCTGCCGCAACCAATTACGTAATATTTCCAAAATTAGCCAAATTCTTACCGTTGACTCCACAAATCAACTCATCCACACCCTTATAATTTCTCAACTTGACTACTGTAACAATCTTCTAGCTGGCCTCCCCCTCCCCCATCTCTCCCCCATACAGTCCATTTTAAATGCCTCTGCCTGGCTCATCCACCTCACCCGCCGCCCTGTCTCTGCTCCTCCCTTTACTGGCTCCCCATCAACTGCAGAATTAAATTCAAAATCCTTATCCTTACCTACAAAGCTCTCACTAACTCAGCTCCCCACTACCTGTCCTCACTAATCACCAAATACACCCCAGCCCGCTCCCTAAGGTCAAATAATGACCTACGTCTAGCCTCTTCCAGCATCACCTCTTCCCATGATAGACTGCAGGATTTCTCACGCGTAGCCCCCATCCTCTGGAACGCACTCCTTTGCACTGCTTGACTTTCCCCTAATTTCATCTCCTTCAAACGCTCCCTTAAGACATTCCTATTCAGGCAAGCCGACCACATGACTCACTGATACACCTCACTGCCTCAACCAGTCCATCACTCTCACATTGCAGTCCATCCCTCTCACCTTGCAGTCCATCACTCTCACATTGCAGCCCATCACTCTCACATTGCAGCCCATCGCTCTCACATTGCAGCCCATCGCTCTCACCTTGCAGTCCATCGCTCTCGTCTTACAGTCCATCGCTCTCGTCTTACAGTCCATCACTCTCGCCTTTGCAGTCCATCACTCTCACCTTGCAGTCCATCACTCTCACCTAGCAGCCAATCGCTCTCGCCTTGTAGTCCATCACTCTCACCTAGCAGCCCATTTCTCTCGCCTTGTAGTCCATTGCTCTCGCCTTGCAGTCCATCGCTCTCGCCTTGCAGTCCATCACTCTCACCTTGCAGTCCATCACTCTCACCTTGCAGTCCTCTCCTCCTGTTTCTCACCCTCCATCCCATCTAGATTGTAAATTCCCACGGAAATAGAGCCCTCGTTTCCTACTGTGCTGGTTTGTCAAATCTTGTTCGGTCTCTATGTCAATGTCTATATTGTACCTGTTGCTCAATGCTGCGGAATATGTTGGCGCTATATATAAATAAATAATAATAATAAAAACCTTTATGTCCTGCTATACCACACCGTTGTTTCCGGTGTAGATCGAGGGGATCTGATGTACTGCCATCATTGGGTTAAACAGAATTCACAAGAAAAACTATTTTTAACTGGAAGCTCTATAGAAAACATGCAGTTTAAATAGCGAGAGGAGATTTCATAATGCAAGCAGAGCCCCATGTCTTTGATCAGCAGCCTGCTGTGTGCTCTCTGCTTCTGATATGAGGAGGACATGAGGCCAGATGTTATGTTACAAAAGTCTCCTGCATCTGTATAAATAGATTGGGGAAGTAGCGGCCCCATCCCATTGCATCCCATTGCATCCCAAGTACAGAAGGTGTAGAAGTTAGATATGAGTATTTTATTTAAGGGGTTATTCAGAGAGAGTGGATCTGGCCCCGAAAAGTCACCGAAAAGGAATTTTCCCTGTCCAGTGACATTTCGGGCCATTCGGCTATTCAGAAAGCAGGCAGTTTACCAAATTTTGGCAAACTGTAAGCCAGTATGGTGCCTGTTCGACGGCAGGGAAATCCCCCATAGAGAAGCAATGGTTAATCTATTCACAGACACCGAACAGCAGA
Organism: Leptobrachium leishanense; assembly: GCA_009667805.1. Taxonomy (NCBI): domain Eukaryota; kingdom Metazoa; phylum Chordata; class Amphibia; order Anura; family Megophryidae; genus Leptobrachium; species Leptobrachium leishanense. The sequence goes on from CM019065.1 coordinate 34,611,127, forward strand.
GAAAAGTTGCCAGGTGCCCTGCTGTTCGGTGGTTTCATTCGGCATGTTTATTCAGGTGAATCCCATAGGCTACAATGTTAAAAATATTCCCTTTTTAATTCAATATCTAATAAACCGTTTATTATTTTAATCTGCAGCAAAAAGTCTCTTTATTTATAGAGTTTTTAGGATCTTTTAGGCATTTTTCAAGATTTTTTTAGGCAAATTTTTTTTCCTGTTTTTTTTTAAATCGTTTTTTCTTTTTTTCTGTAACAGCCCTTTTTATTATCATTCACAGGATCTTATGTGTAAATTCCAGACATTTTCATTCTGTCGTTTTTTTGCAAATAGTTAACATTTTGACACTTTCAATTATATATATATATATATATATTTTTTTTAACCCCGTTCGTCAGCTTGTTTGATTTTCCCAGCATTTGGTCTGCGCTGTGATCTGCGGCTTTTTCCAACGTGTTTGGCGTGTTTTCTGTGGTGGTTTTCTGTGGGTTTTCAGCAGGTGTTCGACGGGTTTGCGACGGGTTTTTCCTGTACTCCGTGGACACTGCGGTGAATGCTGAATTAACCGCAGGGTGGAAAACGTTGATTACCTGAAGTGAACCTAAACCTCTTCACTACGAAGTGATTTTGTCTGTAAACATGTTTATCATAACATTTGTTTAAATCATGGGATGCAAAGTTTACAAATAAATAAAAGGTAATATAGACATTTTGCACATCGTTTGTTGTTCTAAGATAATTAAAAAATTTAAATAATGAAAAAGTCATCCTTGAGGGTAAAACTAATAATAATACCATAAATAAGTCAGCAGGTGAAGGAATGACTAATAATAATATAAAAAAAATCAATGCGTGGGTGAGAAAATAACTAACGATAATAGTATAATATTTTTTATTTGAGAAAGTATTTTACCAGGAAGGATACATTGAGATTTCTCTCGTTTTCAATTATAATATAAATGAGTCAGCAGCATCGGTATAAATAATTATAGTAATATAAATAAGTAAATGGGACAGGGTGCAACTATTAATTAGACTTGTGCACCGATTTTTTTTTCGGTTCGGTTCGGTTCGTTCGTATTAATTTTGTAAATTTTCGTTTCGGCCGATTTCCGTTTCGGTTCGTTTCGTTTTCGTATCGACTTTTTTCGTAATTTCGGAAATTCAGGTTTTTCGGAACGTCTGTTCTCCTCGTTTCAAAGTGTCTATTCGTTTTGACGTAAACTAATGGTTTTTCGGATCCGATATTTGTGTCGATACGATAATTTTGTCGATGCGATAATTCTGCCATTGAGATTTCTCATGTTTTACAAGAAGGATACATTGAGATTTCTCATGTTTTACAAGAAGGATACATTGAGATGGGAATGATACAAAATTACAGAATCAGCGATATAACCAAAAAATATGTTGTCCGAAATTCCTGAAATGGAACCGAAATCAGGAATGGAGCCGAAATTACGAATGGAACGAAAATGATTTTCGATTTTACACATTTCTAGTCCATTCGAAAATTCCAAACAAATTTCGTTTCGTTTCGGAATGTTTTCGTCTTTGGAAAATTCGGATCTGAAACTTTTCGTAAAATCGGCTGAATCCGAATGCACGAATCGGGAAATTTCATGAAAATTCCGAGATTCCGAAACCCGAAACGCACATCCCTGCTATTAATAATAATATAAAGAAGTCAGCGGACGAGGGTACATATGATATAAGATACATGAGTTAGGAGGTGAGGATACAACGAATTGGAATCTCCTGAATAAACCTGTCGAATGAAACCACCGAATGTTCTCTGAATAGATTAACCATTGCTTCTCTATGGGGGATTTCACTGCCCTCGAACAGGCACCGTATGAGCAGACAATTCGCCAGGATTTGGGGTATTGCCTGCTCTCTGAATAGTCGAATGGCCACGAAATGTCACAGTTCGCTGAAATTCATCGTTCGGTTACATTTTGGGGTCAGATCGACTCTCTTTGAATAACCCCCTCTGTTCAACAATGTTGCCGCCTCGTTGAAAAACACAAAGAAACACTCGCAGTAAATTGTGCTAATACAAAGAACAGAACAGGTTTAATTTCACATAGTGCAGAAAATATTAAGGGCCATATTATGATCTTCACTCTAAGGCTAGGGTCAGACGAACGCATTTTTCGCGTTGTCCGTGAAAAAGTGCGTTCGAACGAATGGACGTATTTTTTCACGGAATACGCGATAGCGGTCATACGATGCGCATTTGCGTCCGTGATTTTGTACAGATCATCAATAAAACCCTTTTTGCGTCTGGACGTTATGTTGGCCGGACATTAGCGGCGTCTGACGTCTCCCAATCACGCACACACGCCGCTAGCGGACGCAGCGCACTCTGTACGTCAGTACTAGCGGTTTGACGTTCTCGAAAAAATGCGTTCGTTTGCAACTTGCGTTGCGCAGCCGCACTTTCGTGCAGCCGTTCTTTGTATGCTGCCTGGCATTGGACGTCATTTGCTGCTAGGACGGCCGTGATTAAGTGCGGCTAAACGTATGTTAATACTGCGCTCATCTGACCCTAGCCTAAAATGGGGATACTATGGAATAAAATTTTCGCCTCCTTAACGTCCCCGTTTTAGTGTGATATTACAAGGTAGGCGCTAAATCAGCAGCCTGTATCGTAACGCGGCGTTAAGCTTTGGGATGCTCAGGGCAGTGCTAAGAGCCGCCGTGAACACCCCCTCCATGGACTCCATAGGACTACTTTGAGGCTAACACTGCTGGTCACATGATCTGCAGGACCTCGTTTTGCGAGATCCGGCAGGTCGGAGGAGTGATTCGCAGAGGGCGACTGGGGGACTTTTTTTTCCACAGTCTCTCTGCTCCCGGCGGCAAGAAGAAGCAGATGGAGGCGCTGTTCTCGCCGCGGAACGAGAGGTGAGTATCCGATTTTTGGTTTAATTTTCTGCTGGTGCTGATGGATTCCACAGAAGCACAGCAATAAAACTCACAATAATGTACAGTGTGTATGAGCGTATCACAGAGCTCCACAGCAATAAAACTCACAGTAATGTGCGGTGTGTATGTGCGTATCACACAGCAATAAAACTCACAGTAATGTGTGGTGTGTATGAGTGTATCCCAGAGCTCCAAAGCAATAAAACTCACAGTAATGTGCCGTGTGTTTGAGCATATCACAGAGCTCCACAGCAATAACACTCAGTAATGTGCTGTGTGTATAAGTGAGTTTTATTGCTGTGGAGCTCTGCCATTCACACCACACAATACTGTGAGTTTTAATACTCTGGAGCAATGGTTTTTTGGGGGGGGGCTGGAAGGTAAATTAAACTTTTTTTTACTATTATTTCATTAGGGTAAATGGAGGGCGGGCAAGTAACTTTTTTTTATGCGGGTGGAGAAATCAGCTGAACCAGGAGTCATCTTACCTGACAGGTGGACCTTCGGTCAGCTCCATCTTCTCCCTCTCAGAGTGCCAAGTGGGAGGCCTGCTCATCTCAAGCAACGACCCGTGGGCCATTTGTAACCGGTCTGCGGGCTGGTACTTTGCAACCCCTTACCTAAGGAATACCTCCATTTAAAAATGTCCCCATATTACTAAAACATAAAATCCTGTAATCAATTTATCCAAAGAGGGGGGTGGCGGGGTGTTATCACCCCATACCTCCCACCATATTGTAAATTGAGGTGGTCCAGTGTTTCTGGATTTTTGAGGAGAACGCATGGTAGCCATCCAGGAATCTCTGGCAAACTCAGTCTCTGTGCCAGTATTTTTATAGCTTTGTTTTTAATTCTTATGTTGCTTTTTTTGTTGTTGTAGCAGACACATTCCACCAAGCTCTATAATGGGTTACTTTTGGTTACTTTGATATGTTTTCAACAGTGTAAGACCTACACTGTTTTGTTACAATATGATCTTAAATCTAACAGGGTAATTCAAAGAGATTCAAAACGTCACTGCACGTTCGGTGACTTTTCGTTCTCTTCAATTCGGTTCCTTTTGCCGATCCCATTTTGGTGACCCTGCAATGTATTCAGAAAACACCACAGGGTTCCCGAATTGCAGGGAAAGGCTGCCGCAAACCTGACTAAAACTAACCGCAAAACCCGGCGAATGCACGCCGAAAACCCGCAAAAACATCTGGATTAACTCGAAGACGCCGGAAAAACCCGAGCAGGAGCCGTTCACAAGCAGCGAAGCCGCCGGAAAAAGCAGACACCGCAGAAGAGGCAGTGAATAAAATAGGAAAACAGTTTGCATGAATGATTGAAAAGTGAAACGCTGTTTGGAAAGAAACTACTGAATGAAAATGTCTGAAATTGACATATGAGGTCCAGGGAATGATAATAAAGAGGGCTGTTACAGAAAAAATAAGTAAACTTAAAAAAAATTAAAAATATCGGACTTTTTTTAAAAAAAGCAGAAAAATCCTTAAAATATCCTAAAAAATCTATAAATAAAGAGACTCTTTACTGCAGAATTTTATAATGATCGGTTTATTAGATATTGACTTAAAACGGGAATATTTTTAACATTGAAGCCTATGGGATTCTCCTGAATAAACCTGCCGAATTAAACCACCGAATGGCAGGGCATTAGGGGAACCTTTCACTGCTGGTTTGTGTTCTCTGAATAAACGAAGCACTGCTTCTCTATGGGGATTTCACTGCCCTCGAACAGGCACCGAACAGGCACTGTATGTGCAGGCAATTCGCCAGGATTTGGGGAATTGCCTGCTCTCTGGATAGCCCAATGGCCAAGAAAGGTAACCGAATGCTGATTTTCAGCGTTTGGTTACCTTTCTCCAGCCATTCGGATCTCTTTGAATAACCCTGCAAGTGTCTGCCAATAAAACAATATGAAAATTATTAAAAATGAAACAATGAAAGTGTCTGTGAACCTGCATGGAGACATTGCTGTAGCCAGTGTTACGTATTTTGTGTAATTAATACAGAGCCCCTGACAGCCTTCATTCCCCTGTACACTCAGCAGCATGGTACAGGAGGGGCTGGAGGTGGAAAAAGGAAGCACATGGCAAAATAAATAAAACCATTAGTTAGAGGAGAAAGGCATTTGCTCTCAGACTGGACCTCTCAACTTGGCTCCCTTTGGTTACAGCTACATTTACAAGCATTTATAAAGCACCAACAAACTCCTTAGCGCTGTACAATGGGAGAGACAGAAAAACGAATATACATACACGTAACACGCACAGAACAGAAGGAGGGAGGACCCTGCTCGAGAGCTTACAATCTAAGAGGAGAGGGCTGGCACACTAGGTGAGGGTACCTGGAGTATGTGTAGTAGTGGGGTGCATGCGGACTGATTGGGAAGACCGAGCAAGAGATGTACAGTGGGCAAATCATGGAGTGAGCTGATAGGCTTCTCTAAAGTGATGTGTTTTCAGAGACTTCTTGAAAGACTGGAGAGTCAGGGAGAGTCTAATGTTGCGGGGCAGGGAGTTCCATGGAAAGGGGCAGCTCGGAAGAAGTCCTGAAGGCAGGAGTTGGGGGTGCGGGTACGTGAAGCTGATAGCATCAGACCATTGGCCGAGCTAAGTGGTCGGAATGGGATGTACCTGCTGATAAGGGAGGAGATGTAGGCAGGGGCACGGTTCTGGAGACAGCTGTGTACGTGTGCACCAATATTGTGAAATGGTTTCTAAAGGAAACAGGGAGCCAGTGTAGCTATTGACAGAGGGGTGAGGTGTGAGAGATACGGGATGTGAGGTGTGTGAGCCTGGCACAGGCGTTCATTACAGACTGCAGAGGGAGAATCTGGGATCTCTTAAGGCTAGAGAGAAGGAGGTTACAGTAGTCAAGGCGGGAGATAATAAGAGCTTGGATGAGCATTTTAGTAGAGTCCTGATTAACAAAGGGAAGGATGCACACAATGTTTATGAGGCAGAAGTAGCAAAATTTGGTTAGAGACTGAATGTGAGGAGTAAAGGATAGATTGGAGTCCGAGAGGACTCCAAGGCAGCGAGCCTGAGAGGTAGAAGTAATGGTGGCACCATTTCACCTGATGGGAGATGGGTGCAGGAATGGAGGATTCGGGAGGGAGGGAAGATGAGAAGTTCAGTTCTAGAGAGGTTGAGCTTTAGGAAACGGGAAGTCATCCAGAGACAGCCGATAACAAGGCAGTAACACGGTCCAACACGGGGGGGAGATCGGGAGAGGAAAGGTAGATTTGAGTGTCTTCAACATAGAGATGATAAGTGAGTCCATAGGAAGAGATGAGGTTGCCCAGAGAGGCAGCCTTCATAGCTTATTAAAGCGTCTCAGCAACATCAATTAACAACACATTCCATAGGCCTGGCAGGTGACAGGAGAAGGAGCAGGGGAGGGTCGCCCCCAAAAAAATATGAGTAATTAACTATATTGGTGGGAGGTGGGTATAGCCCAAGTACAGCACTGAGCATAGAAAAGCTACCTATGCCAATCAGAAAACTGCCTTCGTGGTCACCTCCTGATATCAAATTTGCAGTGTTGAGGCCTCCCCAGACCTGTATGTTATTACCAGGATACATTTGTTCAGCACTTTACTAATGAATTAACGGGTGCATATTTCTGTGGATAAATTTTATTTAGAAAAGTTATTTATTAACATATTTTAATATTTAAAATCAATTAAAATGAATAAAATGATCGATATCCAAACACTGATAATTTCCATGAAGGAATGCTGCATGCAGCCAGAATGTAATCATATGTATTAATTCCCAATTCAGGTGTGGTTGTCATTCTTGATACTAATTAGGGATGAGCTGTTTGGTTCGATCAGTTCGGAGTCCGACTCGAACATTGGCAGTTCAAAAGTTCACGAACTTCGAACTTTTTGGCGTGTTCGAATTTTTTTTTTTTTAAAAAAGGTATAAAAAATGCTAAAAAAATCTATAAATAAAGAGACTCTTTACTGCAGAATATTATAAGCAACGGTTTATTAGATATTGAATTATAAAACTACCCAGGGCAAGAAGGCATGCATGTGGGCGATGATTATCAATGGACGGACGGTGTACGTCGTCACGAAGCGATATGTATAATAGCATAAACATGTTACATACACATAACACACATTACATACATCTACCAACATATGTCAACACATGCTGCAGCGTAATGTATTATCTGTTTGTCAGACAAATGTGACTGTCAGAAAATAATTCTGACTTTAATTAAAATATTTGCAAACGTGTAAATTTTTCTGAAACTTTCACACCTCAAAATTACATGTGCTTAGAGTGCATGAGGCTTGCATAGGATTTTTGCGCCGCCTGTCTGTTTCATCTTTAAAATGCTGCAATAGGTGATGTGGATTTTCTAGCTTACAAGGAAAGCATGCTTTACAGTCTGCCTAATGTCTAGGTGCAAAGATTCTCACCTCTAAATGACATGTGCTCGCAGCAGGGCTCTCAAACTCTGGTGCCCCTGATGTTTTTGAACTACATCTCCCAGGATTCCCTCTCCATGTATTGCATTGAAGTCATCCTGGGACTTGTAGTCCAAATCATGTTGAGGGGCCGTGAGTTTGAGACCCCTGGCATACTGTGCATGAGGCTTGCATAGGGCTTTTTGCGCCGCCTGTGTGTTTCATCTTTAAAATGCTGCAATAGGTGATGTGGATTTTCTAGCTTAAAAGGAAAGCATGCTTTACAGTCTGCCTAATGTCTAGGTGCAAAGATTCTCACCTCTAAATGACATGTGCTTACAGCAGGGCTCTCAAACGGCATAAACAACAGGTGTTAATTAGTGTTTGGAAATAGCATGTGCTTCTAAATAGTCTGGTCTCATGAATTTGATACATTGCCTGCGGATTGGGTGTGGCTCCTGCACATGTATGAACACTGTGCTTCTGAATTCTAAGAAGTGTTCATTTCTACGACATGTTCCTCTGATATGCTGTTTAACCCCTTAACCCTTTCGCTGCTGAGGCTTTTCACACCTCTGTGTTGAGGTCATTTTTACCGCTTTCGCTCATCATGTTTAACCGCGTTTTGTAGCCATATTTTGATATATGACCCAGACATATTATATATCGTTCTTTCCGGCAGACTTGGCAGATTCATAATATGTCATTATTATATGTATACGTTATGTCATGTCTGTATATTATAACAAAAAATGCAATAAAATTTGATTTTTCAATAATTTATTATGTGTAAAGTGTTTTTTTTCACATTTTAACATGCGAGCCTTTGCGGTTATACTATGTATGGGGTGCGCTTGTTAAAAAAATTAGAAATGGGGTCTCGTTACATTTTTTTTTTTTGGGGAAAATTTTGCTTTTTTTAACAAACGCACCGCATACAAAAATCGTTAGTGCAGCATTATTGTGCACATTATAATTGAAATGGGAACAATATTGCTGCATTAACAAAACAAAAAAAAAACTTGTTAATTTTTTTTTAGAATTTTCTTTTTTAAATATTTTTATTTTTAATTTTTTTTAAAAAACATTTTTAATTTTCATGTTCATTTTTCATGCCCTGGCCGATCCAACGATATCAAATATATATTAACCCCTAGCTGCCACGGATCAGGAAATAGGGGGTTCCAATGAACCCCCTATCTCCACCATTGGTGGCAGCTAGGGGTTAACTCCAGGACTGGCGTCATCGTGCTATGCACGATGACGCCAGTCCTCAGGGGGAGTTCCTGGAGGCTTGGCCGACATCCAAGATGTCGGCCAGCTCCAGGAGAGGATCACGATACGGCGCTTTTCAGCGCTGATTCGTGATCCGGCTCCCCAGGGTTTAATCACAGCCACCGATTGGAAGGGCAGGCTGTGCCCTTCCAAACGGTGCCTGTATTAACCCCCTGCCCCCCGGCGATCGGGAGGGAGAGAGGTCCGAAGGACCTCCCCCCCTCCCTTAAAGATGTCATCGCGCCGCCGCAATGACATCTAATTGCTCCGCCGGGGTCCCGAGTGCTGGGCTGACATCCAAGATGTCAGCCCACACTGGGGGGGCGCAGCAATCTGCCGGAATCTGGCGGATTGCTGCCTCCTGTGCATGGACGCGCTGAGCGCGTCCATAGCACAGGAGAACCACTTGGCTGGACGCGCTGAGCGCGTCCATAGCAGCCAAGTGGTTAAGGACCAGGGCTCTGTAAAGCCAATCATTAATGATTTAGATGTTACATCATTTGTCATCAAGGGCTTAATAAAATCTTTATCGCACTCTTTAGATGTAAACATAATATTCCAGTATTTGTATGTCATGTACCTCTCCCAAAGGGCCTATGTGAGCATACAATTATTATTGTGTTAGATCTATAGTTTTGGTGCAAGCGTGGTGGAAGGGCTTGCTGCTTCTGCATTAGTAAAACAACACAACGTGAAAATGTCTATCATAAAGTGTACAAGCTGAGTCCCTGGAGTCTCTGACTATCCATTGTCATATATACCTTGCTTTATACATATGTAACCCCTTTTTCCCTTAATCCTGGAAGCAGGTCATAATGGACAGCAGTTGCACCTTCTTCTGATGCTGACAGGGATCCTGAGCCTCCGCTATAGTTGAGAGATCGGGACATCTTGATCTGACGCAGTGCCTCCACTCAGTGTAGTCTCTTTATTATAGGGAACCCACCCCACTGAGTAGATGAGTATCCTTCACTTAATAACACTCAGAAACCAGAAACATATTTAAAACGTGTAATGCAGCTGTATATGGATTAAAGGAATTTCAACATATAAACACAGCAATAACAATGCAGCTCCTGGATAATTCTCATTGGTTGTAAAGTCCTGTTGTGAGTATAACAGTCACACCATTCCTTTATTGCAGCAGGGCTGCCCCTAGCAAAGTCCCATGGGTAATTCGTGCACGTTGGGGCCCTTTTAGTATAGATAGCGCTATCTGGATAAAGTCTCTCATTCAACTGTATTAAACTGGATAATCCTGAAAACAGTCTCTGGAAACAGTACCTTTATATAGCTCCTGTGATTGTAGTTTCTTCATATATAGAGAAAAGAATGCTTGTCTGGATGTAGATCACTCCTCTTGTGTAACTTGGGTGCACATAGACTTCAATCTCTTTATGGAAAGCCAGTAAATCAGGGAGGAGAAGTCTGCAGCAACAAATGACAAGTTCCCAGCTTCTTGCACATATAGTCAGCCTGGTTTCTCTTGCTTTCACTTTCTCCCAGCAGGACTATCTCTTGCAGACTCCTGAAGAGATTTATTCTCTGGACCAGTAGACAATGGCTGCTGCTCCTCTGCTCCTTCCTGGTCCTCCTCCCCACATGCCAGAAAAAACCCAAAGTTCAAAAGGTCCTGGAAGTTCAGTAAAACAAAGTTCAAAAGGTCCTGGAAGCTCAGTAAAAATATAAAAAACATGAGTTCGTTACATCTTCCCCCCTGTAAAATTCTTGCCTCCCACTGGCAAGAGCAGCCTACTGTAACAGTTTTAACTCGTAACATAGTAAAGAATGATCTAACACAATGAAGATCTAGCATTCAATATTTCAGCCAAAGTATGCAATACATTGATCAACTTGGTACAAGTGTGAGGATTCTGAGAATAGGTGGGTTCCCCAATGTTGTCATAGGTCAAGAATCTTGGTGGTCTCCTATTTCTTCTGCCCCTTGGTAAACTAATATATGGTTGTCCATGAAGATCAGCATCACAGAGTCTTTCACCTCCAGCCTGGGGAATGGATGTAACAGGCGGAGGTTCAGTCCCTCCCGCAGAGACAGTCTCTTGAGTTGGTGAATGAGGGATAAAGCTAGGACTCTCTGGATTCAGAGGAGAGGGAGTTAGGATAGAAGGCACCAATGGTGTTTCTGGCACTGTCCACCAGTCTCTCTCAGGATTGGAATCAGCAATCTTCTGTTCAACGTTTTTTGGTGAAACACTACTGGAACACTCTCTAGGGTTGTCGGAGTCAGATTCTGAGTGGTCCTGTGTGATGGTATTCTTACTTGTTTCATCTGAGTTCTGTTCAGTGTTACAATCAGAGAAAGTAACAGGTAATAGGTGATTTCTATGCCAGGTTTTGATCCGACCCTCAGGCCCTTTAATTCGATACACAGGAATCCCTGGAATTTTGGAAACAACCTCAAAGAGCGTGTCTCTCCAGCGATCTGCTAGTTTATGCTTCCCTGGAACTCCCAGGTTTCTCAGGAGCACTTTATCTCCAGGTTGAATGTCTTTGTAACGTATTTTGGAATCATATCTTCTCTTGTTATTCTCATTAATCTTGTCAGTAGCTCGTTCGGCCAATTCGTAGGCTCTTTGAAGATTGGTTTTTAAATTCTTAACGTATTGATAATGAGACTCATGGCTCATGCCATCGGACGATACTCCCAAACGGATATCAATGGGTAACCTTGCTTCTCGTCCAAACATTAGGAAATAAGGTGAGAACCCAGTGGACTCGTGCCTAGTGCAATTGTAAGCATGGACCAGAGTTTCCACATGTTGACTCCACCTTCTCTTCTGTACGTCTTTAAGAGTTCCTAACATATCTAATAGAGTACGATTGAATCTCTCTGGAAGGGCATCTCCTTCAGGATGATACGGAGTTGTTCTACTTTTCTCAATTTGTAACAGTTTCAGCATTTCTTTGATGAGTCTGCTTTCAAAATCTCGACCCTGATCAGTGTGTAATCTTTTAGGAAATCCATAATGGGCAAAGAATTTCTGCCATAACAGTTTAGCAACTGTAACCGCCTTCTGATCCTTGGTGGGGTAAGCTTGAGCGTAGCGAGTATAATGGTCTGTAATCACTAACACATTATTGTTACCAGTAGAGTCAGGCTCAATACATAAAAAGTCCATACACACTAAATCCATTGGTCCAGAACTTTTCAAATGACCCATAGGAGCAACACGGGTAGGTAGAGTTTTCCTTTGAATGCATCTTCTGCACCTTCGACAATACACCTCCACAGATTCTTTCATGTATGGCCAGTAGAATCGATCCTGAATCAGACCGAATGTCTTGTCAATCCCTAAATGGCCGTGGAAATCATGTAGAGATCTAAGCACCAATCCTCTGTACTTTTGGGGAAGGACCAATTGTTTTCGGCCAGGGTGATCGTGGTATTGTATGATTCTAAATAGGAGTCCATTTTCAAAATGGAATCGATTCCATTCCCTTTTTAGGAGGTGCTGCAGGTTAATAGGTAAAATCTTCATAAATTGAAAATCTCGTTTCTCCAAAGCTTTCATGAGGCGGCCAATTACTGGGTCTTGAGCTTGAGCTCGCCTTTTCTCATCTAAGCTGATAGTAGACCACTCAGGGAGAGTAACTGGGAGACACATGGCTTCAGGAATGGCGTCGGATGTACAACTTAGAGAATCAATAAATCTTAGCTCAGAAAAATTAACCCGTCCATCTTCCACAATAGAGGTTTGGCATAGGGCTCTAACTCCTGGGCCTGGAATCTCAACCCATTCTTCATCTTCTTTAGTGGTAGGCAAACCTGGCCTCCTAGACAGAGCATCGGCTCCTACATTTTTGGGGCCTGGTTTGTATTTCAAAGAAAAATCATAGTTAGACAGGGCTGCTAGCCACCGATGTCCTGTGGCATCCAACTTGGCTGTGGTTAAGATGTATGTAAGAGGGTTATTGTCTGTTCTCACCTCAAAATTGGCGCCGTACAAATAATCATGCAACTTGTCTACAATAGCCCATTTCAGGGCAAGAAATTCCAGCTTGTGTATGGGGTAGTTCTTTTCACTTCCAGTAAGACTGCGACTGATATAAGCCACAGGCCTCAGCCCTCCTGGGTATGCCTGATGAAGAACACCTCCCAGTCCTTCTAAACTTGCATCTACATGAAGAATATATGGCTCACTGGGGTCAGCGTATGCTAACACAGGTGCTTCAGTCATCTTTCTTTTGAGAAGTTGGAAAGCATCTTCACATTTTTGAGTCCATTTCTCTCCTATAGGTTCCTTGGAGTGGTTCGTCTTTCGTGCTTCTTCCCTAGAATCCCCTTTTAGGAGGTCATGGAGGCTTCGAGCTATTTTTGAATAGCCTTCTACAAAACGGCGGTAGTAGCCACAAAATCCTAAGAAGGAGCGTAATTCTTCAATGTTGTTGGTCTAGGCCAGTTAACGACAACTTCTACTTTGGCTTGGTCTGTGGCGACGCCTTCTGCTGATACGATGTGTCCAACATATGTCACAGAAGTCTGAGCAAATTTACACTTATCCAAAGACAACTTCAGTCCTTCATTTTGCAAGCGATCTATTACTTTTAACAAACGGTTCTCGTGCTCTTCAGGGGTCCTCCCAAACACGATTATATCGTCTAGATAAACCAGACACTCCCTTGGGCTCATATCTCCTAGTGTCTTCTCCATTAACCGCTGGAAGGTTGCTGGAGCTCCTGTAACACCTTGAGGCATACGAGTAAATTGGAAGAATCCTAAAGGGCAAATAAAAGCGTTTTTTTCTTGATCCTCTGCATTCATAGGGACCTGGTAGTATCCGGATCGAAGGTCCAGAACACTGAACCACTTGCTACCATTCAAGGCATTCAATAGATCTTCTATCCTCGGCAAGGTATATTGATCAGGAATCGTTCTCTTATTTAATGTACGATAATCAACGCACAATCGTACTGATCCATTTTTCTTTCTGACCACGACTATGGGTGACGCATAAGGGCTTCTTGATTCTTGGATAATCCCTGCTTCTTCCATCGAATGGAGGATATCCCTGACATCTTCAATGTCTCGAGGAGCTAACCTTCGAGATCTTTCTCTGAATGGGGTAGAATCATTTAGCCGAATGGTATGCTGGGCATTCTTGGCACATCCTACATCCATATCTTCTTTAGAGAAAACTCCTTCTCTGACCTTCAAAGATTTTTGTAATCTATCTTTCCATTCTGGAGGTAGATCGTTAGCTTCTAAATCAAAATGTATCTCTTGCGGAGGTTCTTGACTCAAATCAACTGTCAAAGATGTAATTGGCCTTATTTCGTCCAAGAGGTGGATCACCCCCAGCTTCTCGCAATGTTCTATGCGTACCACAATTGGCGATCGATTGTGAATAGTTACTGCAAAAACATCAATCTTCTTTCTTCGCCAATCTTTTACTTCAGGCATGATAGTCCAGCCCTTAGTCGAATCCACTTCTGGGAGAGACTCTAGGCAAAACTGACACTCTCCTGACAGCATCCCTTCCTTTAAGACTGCAACAGCAGTGATGGACTTCATTTCCCCCGGTAGAAGATCAACAGGCTTTGGCCCCCAATAATGGAACTGCCCTGTTCCGGCTTCAAGGGCTAATCGATGACATTCTTCCTTCAGAGCTGGTTCTAGTTCGTTCAATTTGTCTACACAGACACTGTCCATTTCCTTCAGGTAACCCTGAAACACATCTCTAACCATTGGGGTATTAGTCCCCAGTATGATGGGTACTCCAGGACGATTTAGATTTGGGCACACCAAAGCCTCCACATTCATAGGGCGTTGGTTCCTAGTGTCCAGTTGAGGAATCAAAATCTTTACTTTAATTACTCCTTCGACTGGGTAGGTCTGAGAACCAAGCCCCCACAATTTCACATCGTCTGCTGGTAACATAGTTAAATGGCTTAGATGTTCCTCATAGAATGATCGGAAGACTATCGTCACTTGAGACCCCGTGTCTAAGAGGGCTGAAGCATTAATACCTTCAATCATAAGGGATACCAGGGACTTTGGACCTACTCTAGAGTTTTCAGTGAAGCTGTGTCCAGACTTCTTCCTTCCTTTCCAAAATCCCTTCTTCCTCCAAGATCTGCCACACGAGGGGCCTGAGTCGGTAGCTAAGCTCTGTGCATTGAGTGGTTCCTTTAAAGGGCATTTGTGGGATACATGCCCTGCTTGCCCACAACTAAAACACTTAATTTCTCTTCTTGTATCTGTCTGAGGAGATGTCTGGGAACTTTTTTTTGGCTTTTGAACCATGGTCTCTTGGTTGCTTACTACTACTTGTGGTAATTTAGTTTTAGCAGGTGATACGAATTTCTTTGCGTCATCACAGTGCTTTTGAATATGGTCAAATTGTTTCTGTATTACCTTGGCTTCTTTCACGATTTCAGCATAATTCAATGTCCCCCTGGCACGTAGAAGGTTCACCAAGGCTGTAGCGACAGGGTCATTTGGTAACATTCCTCTTAGAACTTGCTTCCTTCGATATTCATCAAACTGATCTGAGGTGATCACATTGTTCTCAAACAATTTCCCTAGCATTAATTCTAATCGGATGAGATATGAAGTAAGAGTTTCCTTTTCTTGTTGAATCGTGGCAGCATATTGTAAACGGAGTTCCTCCTCTTCACTCTCTTCACCATATGTATGATTCAATACATTTAAAAGACCATCAGCTGGGGAATTTGGGAAGCGGAGCAGATGATACTTTGCTAATTCAAGTGCCGGGGACCTCAGTCCTTCGATCAACCTCAGTCGCTTCAACTCTTCAGTACAAGTCCACTCCTTTAGTGACTGAACTGCATTACTTCTCCATAGAATGAATCCTTCTTCGCCGGATGGTGTCGGCACAATTCCAGAGAAAACTTTGAGTCGCTTGTAATTATGCTCATTGGATGCTTGAACCACACTTTTAGCTAACTGTGCTAAGACTTCAGTTAAAGAAAGACTCTCCTCTCTCTTCTGACTTGTAGGAACACTAGGAAGCTTCCTAGGGAACCTATTCTGCTTGGGAAGTTTGAAAGGCTGTTTCTCCAGTTCATCACTATCTTCAACATCGGGGTTTGTCTTTTGAGTGACACTGAATATATGATCACTGTCTCCACCCTCAGAGTCGCTTTCATCTTCTGACTCATCTTGAGCATATACCAAAGGGCTTCCAGGGAGTTGAACCTTTGGCAATTGTAAATACTGGTGACAATCTTTATTTAGGGGCCTATAACTTCTCACCAGGGCGACAGCAGATCCTGCTTTCTCATCCTTCTGTGTTTGTATAAGGCGGAATCTCTGTAATCCCGGGATCTGTCGAATGGCATCATCAAAATGTTTTCTCTCCATGTTGAGAGGCAGATTACACACAGCCACAGCTTGGTTAGGGGGAATTAAATTTATTTTCGCCCAGTCCCTGACTTGCTTGGGGCTGAGACATGATATTTTATAACCAACTTTACATGAGTCCCGATTCATCTCAGCAGTGCCTCCATCTGTAACCCCTTTTTCCCTTAATCCTGGAAGCAGGTCATAATGGACAGCAGTTGCACCTTCTTCTGATGCTGACAGGGATCCTGAGCCTCCGCTATAGTTGAGAGATCGGGACATCTTGATCTGACGCAGTGCCTCCACTCAGTGTAGTCTCTTTATTATAGGGAACCCACCCCACTGAGTAGATGAGTATCCTTCACTTAATAACACTCAGAAACCAGAAACATATTTAAAACGTGTAATGCAGCTGTATATGGATTAAAGGAATTTCAACATATAAACACAGCAATAACAATGCAGCTCCTGGATAATTCTCATTGGTTGTAAAGTCCTGTTGTGAGTATAACAGTCACACCATTCCTTTATTGCAGCAGGGCTGCCCCTAGCAAAGTCCCATGGGTAATTCGTGCACGTTGGGGCCCTTTTAGTATAGATAGCGCTATCTGGATAAAGTCTCTCATTCAACTGTATTAAACTGGATAATCCTGAAAACAGTCTCTGGAAACAGTACCTTTATATAGCTCCTGTGATTGTAGTTTCTTCATATATAGAGAAAAGAATGCTTGTCTGGATGTAGATCACTCCTCTTGTGTAACTTGGGTGCACATAGACTTCAATCTCTTTATGGAAAGCCAGTAAATCAGGGAGGAGAAGTCTGCAGCAACAAATGACAAGTTCCCAGCTTCTTGCACATATAGTCAGCCTGGTTTCTCTTGCTTTCACTTTCTCCCAGCAGGACTATCTCTTGCAGACTCCTGAAGAGATTTATTCTCTGGACCAGTAGACAATGGCTGCTGCTCCTCTGCTCCTTCCTGGTCCTCCTCCCCACATGCCAGAAAAAAACCAAAGTTCAAAAGGTCCTGGAAGTTCAGTAAAACAAAGTTCAAAAGGTCCTGGAAGCTCAGTAAAAATATAAAAAACATGAGTTCGTTACACATATAATACATTCCCTCAGTTCTAACAGATAAGTAGCCCAGTCCTGTGCCAATTTTAACCCCTTAAGGGTGGCTAGGTGTCGTGTGTGGGTCTCTGATGGCGATATTTCCTATATATCCTAACAAACCGCCACTTCACGGGCAGGTTATGGGGACTTCCTAGGCAGATATTTGAAGGAAATTTTTCATTTTTATTTTTAACCCTTATTTTAATGGAAAATACTGTCCCTTTAAAAACCCCTTTTTTTAAACTTTTTGTCCTTGTCTCTTGTCCCCCAGGGCACTACCCGGACCCCCATACACCTTTTATGGCAAATATCTAGCATATATGCCCTCTTAGAGGGCACTCTAAAAACTGAACTTTTGAGTCCCATTGACTTGCATTGAGTTCGGTTCGTGTTCGCGTTCGAACTCGAACTGTTGAAATTGTTTGAGTTCGAATGTGAACCGAACACGGGGGTGTTCGGCTCATCCCTACTCCTGATGCCTTACCTGTGGATGCTGGGATGCCGGTCCTCGTACCCCTTCCATGCGTCAGTCCACTGGGATTGCTGCTGTTATATTACTGAGCGTTGCTTTCCGTCCCGTGTATTGAAACCTTCGTGGCATCTGACTTCAATTAACACCACCAACCAATAGCAAGTAACCTAGGGGGATTTAGCTCCAGTTTCTGTTGTCTCATTTCCCTGTTGTGTTTCTAGTTACCCCTCTGTGCGCTGTATGTTTTCTATTGTCTTTTTCATGTACCAGACCTTGATTTGTTCTCTGACTCCCTGTGTTTATCCTGTCCTGGACCTCAACTCTGTTTTATCATTATTGTGTACTCCTGTTCCTGACCACAGCTTGTCTGACTACCTTTATAAATATATCTTATCCTGGCACATCACCACTCCTACCTCACCCACTCTTGGCACGGTCTTTCAATCTCTTCCTTTTTGCTTGTACAATATTGCCTAAGCAATCAGCAATTAATTTATTATTTAACCACTTCAATGCGGAGGACGCACTCAGCGCGTCCTCCGCATTACCGCTGCTGTGCTGAGGACGCGTTGAGCACGTCCTCCCATTGGGGTCAGCGTTCGGCCGGGTTCCGGCCGATCGCTGGCCCCTCCGGTGCGGGCTGACATCCAGGATGTCAGCCCGGCATCCGGAACAGCAGCCGCCGAAATTAGGTGTCATCGCGGCAGCGCGATGACACCTAATTCAGGCGCCCCCCCCGCATGTGCGGAGGAGGCGCCTGAAAGGGAGGGGGGAGGTCCTTCGGACCTCTCTCCCTCCCGATCGGCGGCTCTGCGGGGGTTAACCCAGGCATCATTTGGAAGGGCACAGCCTGCCCTTCCAAATGGTGCCTGGCATTAACCCCTGGGGAGCTGGATCGCGAATCGGCGCTGAAAAGCGCCGGTTCGCGATCCTTTCCCGGAGCTGGCCGACATCCTAGACATCCCTGAGGACAATGAACTCCCTATCTCCCGATCCGTGGCAGCTAGGGGTTAAATTTTGGTATGGTTGGATCGGCCAGAGCATGGCCGTTCCAACAATACCAAACACTACTGTGAAAAATGTTGTAAAAAAAAATAAAAATGAAAAATAAAAATAAATTATTTTTTTTTAAAAAAAATTATATAAAAAAAAAAAAACTTTTTTTTGTTTTGTTAATGCAGCAATATTGTTCCCATTTCAATTATAATGTGAACAATGATGCTGCACTAACGATTTTTGTATGCGGTGCGTTTGTTAAAAATAGTGTAATTTTCCCCAAAAAAAAATGTAACGAGACCCCATCTCTAATTTTTTTAACAAGCGCAACCCATACAAAATATAACCGCAATTGCTCACATGTTAAAATGTGAAAAAAAAACACTTTACACATTGTAAATTATTGAAAATACATATTTTATTGCATTTTTTGTTATAATATACAGACATGACATAACGTATACATATAATAATGACATATTATGAATCTACCGAGTCTGACGGAAAGAACGATATTTAATATGTCTGGGTCATATACTAAAATAAGCCTTCAAAACACGTTTAAACATGATGAGCAAAATCGGTAAAAATGACCTCAGCACAGGGGCGGGAAAAGCCTCAGCAGCGAAAGGGTTAATCAACAGGACACAAGACTGATTAATAAAGTTTTCCACTTTACTTTCACCAAACAGTTATTGAACATATATATATATATAAACAGCACTGTCCTAGGAGTGGCTTTGACCAGTTGCATAAACCTTATCTCTGCTAGAAAGCCACAGTGTGGCATAGCATTGATTTTAGGGGTTTAGGGTGTAATAACAGACCCAGGATGCATAAAAGTGAGACAGATGTCATTTGTGTATCCTACCCAGAATTCATTGCTGCATATGGGGAATGTGGCACAGGAGCTCTGGGATGCAATTCATTGAATTGCTGTGATGTACAAGTGGCTTCTGAAATAATAAACATAACTAATTATATTGTGGAGGCTTTTTATCTCACTTTTTGTCCTCCACCACAACCCTTGTAAGCAACACACACACACACACATCATCAAAACCCCAAGGACATTCTTGAAACCAGATTGTCACAGAAACACATGTAAATCCAAATCAATTCATCAGTTACTCAAATCAATGCAAATGACTCAATCAATCAATTAGTGCATCAACCTGAAGCATCACGGTAATCACACATGTGACAATCAAGAATTTAACACATATTAAGGAACATCACTGTAGTTTCCTTATTACAATTAATTAAACCATTAAGCTTCGAATGTAAATGCTGAGTCTGGCTGAGAGTAATGAGACACGTGGATGAAATTAAAGCATGACAACAAAAGAATCCTGCTACAAATTTGTTAATAGATAAAACACAAGACACTAGTATTATTAGGATAAGCAATATACACCTGTAACTGATAGTAATTTAGTACATTAATTATTAGTACTGGATAATATCAAAAACTAAATAGTTAGAGGTTAATGAAACAGTAATACAACAATAGTCAATTAATACATTATCGAGAAAAGCTTCATCGTTCTGGAAATAAGGCTGGTTTGGGGTCTCATTTTCAAGAGGCCTGAGAGACGAGCTCTGCTCTCCAAGTAAGAGCTTTCCTTCTCTTCCCTTTTCCTGCCTACACACTAAAAATTCCTGGACTCTTTTACAGCGGCGTACTGTGGGTTGTCAGTACCTAGGGCAAGGCAAGAATTGTGCGGCCCCCCAAGCTGTGGACACGGTAACCCACCCTGATTCCCGTCTACCAGTAGAGTATTGACCCCCTTACCCACAAGCACATGTATTGTATATTAACAAAATACTCATATAATAAAAAAATGAAACACACATGCCTCCCACACAACGCCACCCTGTCCCAGTATACCCTAGTATAGTTCCACTCTCACTATACCCACTCTCTCTCCATGTACCCCCAGTCACACTCTCTCCAAGTACCCCAGTCACGCTCTCTCCCAGTACCCATCACGCTTTTTCCCAGTACCCTATCACGCTCTTTCCCAGTACCCAATCATGCTCTTTCACAGTACCCCATCATGCTCTTTCACAGTACCCCATCACGCTCTCTCCCAGTACCCCATCACGCTCTCTCCCAATACCCCGTCACGCTCTCTCCCAGTACCCCATCACTCGCTCTCTCCCAGTACCCCATCACTCGCTCTCTCCCAGTACCCCCGTCACCGTATCCCTACCCCCCTCACTGTGTGTTGGTCTTGCTGCTCTGGGGTCACAGTGCCTAACTGCGTAGAGTTGCTGGTGGCCTGGAGGGGAGCTGTCCAGGGGGCTTAGTGGAGTGGCTGCAGGGCGCTGTCACACTGCTTCAAGGGGGCTAACAAGCATGGTACAGGGTGTTCCGTCGGATAATGCCACGCTGCTTCACATGACTCATGTCAGCGTTAAGGAGGAGTTAGGACAGAATTGTCTGTCCTAATCCTCCCTTCCGGATGCTGAGTGCTAAGTCACTGCCGGCACCACAAAACTGGTGGCTGCCCGTGCAAGGGCCTCTCACGGACACCAGCGTCCGTGAGCAGACACCTTACTGATCCCTGTTGAAAATATTAGTGGTTCAAATTTCTTTTGAAATTTTGCGCGCCTAAGAAAATTGCACCTGGGGCGACCGCCCCCTAGGTGCTCCAGAACTAACTAATGTCCAATGTGGAGCTAGAAGTCTGCTGCTTGCTTATATCTGCCAATTCCTGTACCAGATCCCCTTGCCTTGGATAACTGGACTTTGCCACTCTCTACCAGCCCTTGACCCTTGAAATACCACCAACCTCTCTTTTGGACTACCCATATTGGATGTCGCGCCTGGACTACTTTATTTGCTGTGGACCCCATTTGCTTGAAAGACTTTAATTTGTTTATCAAGAGTCTCATCAGCTGCCGTTCCCTATCCTGCTGCCAGATTCCCAGTTCCTTGGACTCCTATGCCCATCACTTGTGTCCATCTGTCGAGCCCCATTGACTTGCATGGTGTTCAAATTGTGGTCGAGTTCACGGTCGAACTTTTTCGGGTGTTCGAGTTCAGCCCATCACTAACCCTGACACACACATGGTACTTATGCGTAATTGTTATTCTCATTTTGCAACAGTCTTCAGAGCTCTGCATATAGAGGGAAACGCAGTAGAAGAAGTTGAAACTTTTTTTGTCCTGGAGCAGTTCTACCGAGAAACATCTTACTATGAGAAACTCCAGTCCCCCCACAAGCTCTACATGTTTCCTCTATATGAACTGTGCATTAACTCTGACCCTGAAAATATGACTTTAACTATCAGACAGCAAAGAGTTTTAGGGGCAAAACTGTATATTAGTGTTGGAAACCTAACAGAAACATAATAACGTTGTAAATGTCAATGTCAGCATATGGTTAGGGGTTGGGGTTAGGGTCAAGGCTTAGGGGTTAGGGTTTACAATGCTTAAAACAGTTGAAATGGGTCGCACATAATTTACACCGCTAAAATACAGTCAGAATGTCAATCACATCATTTACACCGCTAAAATACAGACGGAATGTCTATCACATCATTTACACCGCTAAAATACAGTCGGAATGTCTATCACATCGTTTACACCGCTAAAATACAGTCGGAATGTCTATCACATCGTTTACACCGCTAAAATACAGTCGGAATGTCTATCACATCGTTTACACCACTAAAATACAGTCGGAATGTCTATCACATCATTTACACCGCTAAAATACAGTCAGAATGTCTATCACATCATTTACACCGCTAAAATACAGTCGGAATGTCTATCACATCGTTTACACTGCTAAAATACAGTCGGAATGTCTATCACATCATTTAAACCGCTAAAATACAGTCGGAATGTCTATCACATCGTTTACACCGCTAAAATACAGTCGGAATGTCTATCACATCATTTACACCGCTAAAATACAGTCGGAATGTCTATCACATCGTTTACACCGCTAAAATACAGTCGGAATGTCTATCACATCCTTTACACCGCTAAAATACAGTCGGAATGTCTATCACATCATTTGCACCGCTAAAATACAGACGCAATGTCTATCACATCCTTTACACCGCTAAAATACAGTCGGAATGTCTATCACATCCTTTACACCGCTAAAATACAGACGGAATGTCTATCACATCATTTACACCGCTAAAATACAGTCGGAATGTCTATCACATCATTTACACCGCTAAAATACAGACGGAATGTCTATCACATCATTTACACCGCTAAAATACAGTCGGAATGTCTATCACATCCTTCACACCGCTAAAATACAGTCGGAATGTCTATCACATCATTTACACCACTACAATACAGTCAGAACGTCAATCACATCATTTACACCGCTAAAATACAGACGGAATGTCTATCACATCATTTACACCGCTAAAATACAGTCGGAATGTCTATCACATCCTTTACACTGCTAAAATACAGTCAGAATGTCTATCACATCATTTACACCGCTAAAATACAGACGGAATGTCTATCACATCCTTTACACTGTTAAAATACAGTCGGAATGTCTATCACATCATTTACACCGCTAAAATACAGACAGAATGTCTATCACATCATTTACACCACTAAAATACAGTCGGAATGTCTATCACATCATTTACACCGCCAAAATACAGACGGAATGTCTATCACATCATTTACACCGCTAAAATACAGTCGGAATGTCTATCACATCATTTACACTGCCAAAATACAGACGGAATGTCTATCACATCATTTACCCCGCTAAAATACAGTCGGAATATCTATCACATCATTTACACCACTAAAATACAGTCAGAATGTCTATAACATCATTTACACCGCTAAAATACAGACGGAATGTCTAGCACATCCCTTACACTGTTAAAATACAGTCGGAATGTCTATCACATCATTTACACCACTAAAATACAGTCGGAATGTCTATCACATCATTTACACCACTAAAATACAGTCAGAATGTCTATCACATCATTTACACCGCTAAAATACAGACGGAATGTCTATCACATCCCTTACACTGTTAAAATACAGTCGGAATGTCTATCACATCATTTACACCGCCAAAATACAGACGGAATGTCTATCACATCATTTACACCGCTAAAATACAGTTGGAATGTCTATCACATCATTTACATCGCCAAAATACAGACAGAATGTCTATCACATCATTTACACCGCTAAAATACAGTCGGAATGTCTATCACATCATTTACACCACTAAAATACAGTCAGAATGTCTATCACATCATTTACACCGCTAAAATACAGACGGAATGTCTAGCACATCCCTTACACTGTTAAAATACAGTCGGAATGTCTATCACATCATTTACACCACTAAAATACAGTCGGAATGTCTATCACATCATTTACACCACTAAAATACAGTCAGAATGTCTATCACATCATTTACACCGCTAAAATACAGACGGAATGTCTATCACATCCCTTACACTGTTAAAATACAGTCGGAATGTCTATCACATCATTTACACCGCCAAAATACAGACGGAATGTCTATCACATCATTTACACCGCTAAAATACAGTCGGAATGTCTATCACATCATTTACATCGCCAAAATACAGACAGAATGTCTATCACATCATTTACCCCGCTAAAATACAGTCGGAATGTCTATCACATCATTTACACCACTAAAATACAGTCAGAA
The DNA here is from genome assembly GCA_009667805.1 of Leptobrachium leishanense. Classification (NCBI taxonomy): domain Eukaryota; kingdom Metazoa; phylum Chordata; class Amphibia; order Anura; family Megophryidae; genus Leptobrachium; species Leptobrachium leishanense. Next base: position 34,635,358 of record CM019065.1, read on the forward strand.
TGTCTATCACATCATTTACACCGCTAAAATACAGACGGAATGTCTAGCACATCCCTTACACTGTTAAAATACAGTCGGAATGTCTATCACATCATTTACACCACTAAAATACAGTCGGAATGTCTATCACATCATTTACACCACTAAAATACAGTCAGAATGTCTATCACATCATTTACACCGCTAAAATACAGACGGAATGTCTATCACATCCCTTACACTGTTAAAATACAGTCGGAATGTCTATCACATCATTTACACCGCCAAAATACAGACGGAATGTCTATCACATCATTTACACCGCTAAAATACAGTCGGAATGTCTATCACATCATTTACATCGCCAAAATACAGACAGAATGTCTATCACATCATTTACCCCGCTAAAATACAGTCGGAATGTCTATCACATCATTTACACCACTAAAATACAGTTTTTACCGTTTTAGGATTGCTCATGTGGGAGGCAGATATTAGCTCGTGACTATGGAAGTTGTCCTTGAGGGATAAGATGAATGTGCCAGAACACTTCTAGCATTTGTCCTCACAAAAACATGAACAAATAAAAAAAAAAAAGAAAGAGTAGTCACTTTATTAAGGCATTTTGCCAAGACACACAAACAGTGAGACTCTACACATCCTATCGCCAAAAACCTGTTTGATGTCTTTTTTTAAATTTTTTAAAATCAAATATTTTCAGTGATTCTCGGCAGCAGCTCCCACAATATGTCAGATGCACGTCGGCACATGGTGACGAGCAAGTGATGGAAAGATACTGGGGGGGGCAGTTTACAGCACAAAACATCACACAATGGATGCACCCAGTGACACATATAGAGGAAAATATCACACAATGGATGCACCCAGTTACATACAAAGAGTAAAATATTTTCTTAACTAAACATACAAGAGAAAAACAAAGCACATGTCAGATATCAGCAACATAAACACAGTAAGGACGTTTCATTTTTTGAATGTGCTTTGGCCAGAATCATTTTTTCGTTGAGTGCCTGCAGACCCCTCGTCTTGGTCAAGCTCCACGATGACTGGTGTTTTTGTCTTTGGCAGTCTGTGTTTCTACCTGCCGCGGGGTGAAGGACACAGGTTTCAGTCACTCCCCATTTGCTGTGGCAATATTTGGAAACCCCATCAGACCCTCCCAGTTACTGACTAGAAGGATCATTTGTGGTTTCCTCCAGATAATATCTCGCACACACAGCCTCAAACAGAGCAAACAGATAATCCTGTGAGCATCATGAGGTGTACGCTGCTGCAGTTCGCCCTGCTTCCCCTTCTCACAGGATCCTACGCCAAACCATTGTGAGTATGGATCCAAATAGTTCCCTTCTGTCCTCCTATACTAGAGTGCGAGACGCTTGCATTTAGGATCAGATTCTGAATTTGTGGATTGTAAATATATTGAAGAACCGCACAACATTCCACATTCCGCACAACATTCCAAGAAGAATTAGAAAGCTATCTATGTCGTTTATATACTGTATATTGTAATCATTGTCACCCATGCTTACTGCACTGATTTATCCATCCGTCCATATGGATTGATTTTAATTTGTGCCCCTGGGTAAAGTCCACGATTGGACGAAACGCGTTGGGTAATTTTTTTTTTTTTAAATTAACAAATACAATTTTATTTCCTGGTGTCCTGACATCCTTGAGACTCTACAGAGGTGGATCCTTTCAAGGGGTGTGCGAGTAGAGCCTATGAGGGATCTTTTTATCGCTGTGCTGCAGCATTAGTCCTTTATTGTCTTGCACATTTTACAGTTTCTCCTGTGATTTTCACACTGTAGGGGTTATTCAGAGAGAGCTGATCTGGCCCCAAAATGTAACCAGACGCCGAAATTCAACATGCAGTGCCATTTCGTGGCCAGTCGGCTATTCAGAGAGCAGGCAGTTTTCCAAATTTTGCCGAATTGACTGCAAGTTTGGTGCCTGTTTGACGGCAGCGAAATCCCCATAGAGAAGAAATGGTTAATCTATTCAGAGACACCGAACAGCAGAGAAAAGTTGCCGAAGTGCCCTGCTGTTCGGTGTTTTCATTCAGCAGGTTTATCCAGGTGAATCCCATAGGCTTCAATGTTAAAAATATTCCCATTTTATTCAATATCTAATGAACGGTTTATTATTTTAATCTGCAGTAAAAAGTCTATTTTTCTATAGATTTTTTTTAAATTGTTTAGGATCTTCTAGGCATTTTTCTTTAAAAAAAATTTCCTTCTTTTTTTAACCACTTCGATGCTGAGGACGCGCTCAGTGCGTCCTCAGCATTCCCGCTGGTATGCGGAGGACGCGCTGAGCGCGTCCTCCCATTGGGGTTAGCGTTCGGCCGGTTCCGGCCGATCGCTGGCCCCCCCGGTGCGGGCTGACATCCTCGATGTCAGCCCGGCATCCGGGACCGCAACCGCCGGAATTAGGTGTCATCGCGGCAGCGCGATGACACCTAATTCAGGCGCCCCTCCCCCGCATGTGCGGAGGAGGCGCCTGAAAGGGAGGGGAGTAGGTCCTTCGGACCTCTCTCCCTCCCGATCGGCGGCTCTGCGGGGGTTAACCCAGGCATCATTTGGAAGGGCACAGCCTGCCCTTCCAAATGATGCCTGGCATTAACCCCTGGGGAGCTGGATCGCGAATCGGCGCTGAAAAGCGCCGGTTCGCGATCCTTTCCCGGAGCTGGCCAACATCTTGGATGTCGGCCAAGCCTCCGGGAACTCCCCATGAGGACTGGCGTCATCGTGCGTAGCACGATGACGCCAGTCCTGGACTTAACCCTTAACTGCCACCAACGGTGGAGATAGGGAGTTCCAATGAACTCCCTATCTCCCGATCCGTGGCAGCTAGGGGTTAAATTTTGGTATGGTTGGATCGGCCAGAGCATGGCCGTTCCAACGATACCAAACATGAAAGTGAAAAATGTTGTAAAAAAAAAAAAAAAAAAATGAAAAATAAAAATAAAAAAAAATTATAAAAAAAAAAGAAACACTTTTTTTTTTTTTTTGGTTTGTTAATGCAGCAATATTGTTCCCATTTCAATTATAATGTGAACAATGATGCTGCACTAACGATTTTTGTATGCGGTGCGTTTGTTAAAAATAGTGTAATTTTCCCCAAAAAAAATCTAATGAGACCCCCATCTCTAATTTTTTTAACAAGCGCACCCCATACAAAATATAACCGCAATTGCTCGCATGTTAAAATGTGAAAAAAATACACTTTACACGTTGTAAATTATTGAAAATTCATATTTTATTGCATTTTTTGTTATAATATACAGACAGGTCATGACGTATACATATAATAATGACATATTATTAATCTACCGAGTCTGACGGAAAGAACGATATATAATATGTCTGGGTCATATACTAAAATAAGCCTTCAAAACACGTTTAAACATGATGAGCGAAACCGGTAAAAATGACCTCAGCACAGGGGCAGGAAAAGCCTCAGCAGCGAAAGGGTTAAAGCGTTTTTTTCTTTTTTTCTGTAACAGACCTTTTTATTATCATTCATAGGATCTTATAAGTAAATCCCAGACATTTTCGTTCAGTAGTACTTTTGCAAACAGCGTTTCAATTTTGACACTTTCAAGTGTATTTTTTTTTTTTTCCCCCCATTCGTCAGCTTGTCGGCTTTTTCCGGCGGCTGGTCGGCGCTGTGATTGGTGACTTTTTCCGACGTGTTCAGGGTGTTTTTTCCGGTAGGTTTTCTGCGGGCTTGTGACGGGTTTTCCCTGCACTCCGGGGACCCTGCGGTGAATGCTGAATTAACTGCAAGGTGGGCAACTTTGATTCCCCAAAGTGCAGGGAACGAGAGACAGCACCAAAATGTCGGCAACATTTCGGTGCTCTCTGAATGATCCCTCCCTGTGTGCCTCTTAAATTTAATGGGTAATCAATATACTATGGGAATTTTTCTCTACTGGGAAATGACAAGGTTCTGCATGTACGTAGACTACAGGTTGACACACATCTTCACTTACTGGAGATTGAGCTGAGCTTTCTGGGTGCACTGATAGCTAAGTCGGAATGATTTGTAAACGTTTTTGTTTCATTGTAAAACTGTCATTACTTCTGTCCGTATATGCAGGATTAGATTGTAAGCTTGATGGGTCAGAGATTCTGTGCCACCATTGCTACCTTCGTATTATGGATTAGGAGCGCGATTTAATTCTGTAGGAAGGTTTTTCGGAAAAAAATATTGGTTTAGGATAAGTAACCTACCAGTGCCTGGAAAGGTGTTACACAAGTGTCTCTTTAGAGCGTCCTCAAGTTGTTTCATCGTGTCCTCCCTCTGTGTGGGCAGGATGAGCTCTGGAAGCTTACACTTGTATCGTGGATCAAGAAGGGTTGCCAACCAGTAATGATCTCTAGGGATGTGCGTTTCGGGTTTCGGAATTTCGGAATTTTCACGAAATTTCCCGATTCGTGTTTTCGGATGCGGCCGAATTTCCGAAAAATTTCAGATCCGAAATGTTTTCCGAGCCGAAACGAAAATTTTCGGATTTTTCGAATGGACTTGAAATGTGTCAAACGAGGAGAACAGATTTTCCGAAAAACGAAAATTTTCCAAAAAACGAAAATTTTATGAAAAACGAAAATTTTGTAAAAACGAAAATTTCTGAAAAACGAACATTTTTCGAAAAAACGAAAATTCGATACAAAAAACGGGCAAAATGACACGAAAAATACGAAAAATGGTCGATATTCCGAAAAATGTGCAATTCCGAAAAACGAAAATTTCCGAAATTATGAAAAGTCGATACAAAAACCGAGCACAGTGACACGAAAATACGAAAAATGGTCGAAATTCCGAAAAAAAAATGTACCCGAAAAACGTGCCGAACCGAATCGAAACCGAAACCGGTCGAAACGGGCCGAATCGAAAAGTTTAAAAATCCGAAAAATCGAACCGAAAAAAAAAATCGGTGCACAAGCCTAATGATCTCTCTCCTTGATAGTACAAATCCTGGGGTCCTTTAGCAGGCTTTGCAGGATAAGGGAGCCCATGCAGCGTAGGTTGGAGGTGGCATTAGCTTCCGAGTTTTCCTGGTCGCTGAGGATGACCATATCGTGCGCTACCTCCTCCCAGCAAAGTACTAGTCCTTGGGTTTCTGGGGACACAAAACCCTCCCTTAAGGAATAGGGATGAGCTGTTCGATTCGATCGGTTCGGAGTTCGATTCGAACATTGGCCGTTCGAAAGTTCCCGAACGTCGAACTTTTTGGGATGTTCACCAAAAGTTCGAAAATAATGCTTAAAAAATCCTAAAAAAAATCTAAAAATAAAGAGACTCTTTACTGCAGAATATTATAAGCAATGGTTTATTAGATATTGAATTAAGACAGGCTTCAATGTTAAAAATATTCCTAAAACAGACCCACCTTCCCCACAACCAGGATCCAGGGAGCCCCCACTGACCACCAGGCTAAGGTAAGGCGACACATTTTTAAAAAAATAAAATCCGAGGACATCTTTAAATGTCCCCAGCAACATAAAATAAAAACTTTTTTTTTCTTTCTAATACTCACCTGATTCCTGAATCCACAAACTGTAGAGGTGCTGCCCAGCAGTGTGCGGAATCATATGCTGCATTAATTATACTGTAAGGCTGGGTTCAAACCTGCGTTTTTTTACGCGCGCAATATATGTGCGTTTTTTAACACGCGTATTGCGCAAATATAAAAAATATTAAACGTAAAAAGCATTGCAGCGCGTTCAAGGCCATAGACTGCAGAGTGAATGCGCTGCAATACGCCCCAAAGAAGCTCCTGTACTTCTTTGGGCGTAAGACGTTTCACAGCGCGTTCCTGAACGGGTCCAATAGCAAATAATGGGATTACCCTGTTTATGCGTTTTACAGCATGCAGGAATGCGCTGTAAAACGCTTAGGTGTGAACCGGGCCTTAAGGTGCTGCCGGGCAGTGTGAGGATTCATATGCCGCATTAATTATTCTTCTTCCAAATTTGGTTACTTAACCCGTTTGCGTTTGGATTGTAATATTGTGACATCCAGGGCACCGGGTGGTGGGGCTCCAGACGCATGGTGCCGCCAGCTGGCCGAATGCCAGGAGCTCCGGCGGCACCTGACACAGATGTGAGTGATCAGGGGGCAGGGCGCGGCGTGATGACGCAGAGCCGCCGGGACTGGTGTGCGCCAATTCTCACCATATACAGTATCGCAGTACTAGTGCCTAAACGTTGTTGAGCTGGTTTTGTTATAACAACTACTCTTGCTCTGTTCCCCTGTCTGGTATACTCCGCTGCTTGTTACTGCTGGTGCGCTTCCATCCTGCCATACACTATAGCGCAGTCATATTTGGGTGCACTGCCACTGACGCCTATACCAGATTCATATCACTGTAATATTGGACCGCAGGGTCCAACCCTGCACTCTTCCACAATACCACAGAGGGGTTACGGTGTGACGGCACTAAAGGCCCAATTTTAATGCACCTTTTGGTACTTTTCATCCAAAGCCTGCATAAGTTTCACCATAAGGCTAGGGTCAGACGAACGCATTTTTCGCGTTGTCCGTGAAAAAGTGCATTCGAACGAATGGATGTATTTTTTCACGGAATACGCGATAGCGGTCATACGATGCGCATTTTCGGCCGTGATTTTGTACGGATCATCAATAAAACACTTTTTGCGTCTGGACGTTATGTTGGCCGGACATTAGCAGTGTCTGACGTCTCCTAATCACGCACACACGCCACTAGCGGGCGCAGCGCACTCTGTACGTCAGTACTAGCGGTTTCACGTTCTCGAAAAAATGCGTTTGTTTGCCACTTGCGTTGCGCAGCCGCACTTTTGTGCGGCCGTTCTTCGTATGCTGCCTGGCATTGGACGTCATTTGCTGCTAGGACGGCCGTGATTAAGTGCGGCTAAACGCACGTTGATAGTCTGACCCTAGCCTTATTTAGCCCAAAAAAAATAAATCACTAAACTTGTTTTGCGTGTCCTAAATAGTCTCTTTTCATACAGATTGCCGCCCCAAGCAGTTGTTTATGAATAGATTAAAGGAAAACCATTTACCGTCATTTGAAATGTATTTTTTTTGTTTTTAAATGTTTCTATACATCCTAGAATCCGCCACTTCACGGGCAGGTTATGGGGACCTCCTAGGCACGATATTTGAAGGAATTTTTCGTTTTTATTCTTAACCTTTATTTCATGGGAAACTCACTGTTTCTTTAACCCTTTCACTGCAGAGGACGCGCTCAGCGCGTCCACCCGCAGTGTTGTTCCATGCAGAGGACGACCTGAGCGCGTCCTCCCTTTGCGGCCGATCGGTGTGTGCCCCCCCCGGTGCACTCGGGGACCCCGGCGGGGCCATTAGATGTAATCACGGCGGCACGATGACATCTTAGGCTAGGGACAGATGAGCGCATTTTCTGTGGCCACCGTCAAAATGTACGTCGATGCGTGCGCACGCATTTTTTCACGGAATACGCTTAAGTGGTCAGACGATGCGCAATTCTGGACGTATTTCATGACGATGGGGTGAAAAGAAGTCTAGGGAAATCCGGCTGTTTGAACGTTATGTTGGCCGCACACTAGCAGCGTCTGACATCTCCTAATCACGCACACACGCTGCTATGCGGCCGCAGCGCACTCTGTACGTCAGTACCAGCGGTTTAACGTTCTCGAAAAAAATGCGTTCATTTTCCACTTGCGTTGCGCAGCCGGACTTTTGTGCGACCGTACTTCGTATATTGGCTGTCATTGCCCGTCATCTGCTGCTAGTGCGGCCGTGATTAAGTGCGCCTAAACGCGCGTTCGCACTGCCTCAGTCTGACCCTAGCCTAATTCAGGCGCCCACCTGCGTGTGCAGAGGAGGCGCCTGAAAGGGAGGGGCGAGGTCCTTTGGACTAGGGATGAGCCGAACACCCCCCGAGTTCGGTTCGAGCCTGAACCTGAACTTCCCATTTGTTCGGAACTGAACCCGAACCCCCATGCAAGTCAATGGGGCTGAAAATTCGGTTTTTTAGATTGCCCTCCAAGAGGGCATATATGCTACATATTTGCCATAAAAGGTGTATGGGGGTCCGGGTAGTGCCCTGGGGGACAGGAAACAAGGACAAAAGTTTTAAAAAAAACGTTTTTAAAGGGACAGTGAGTTTTCCATTAAATAAGGGTTAAAAATAAAAACCAAAAATTCCTTCAAATATCGTGCCTAGGAGGTCCCATAACCTGCCGTGAAGTGGCGGATTTTTAGATGTATAGAAACACTTAAAAAAAAATGACGTTTCATATGACGGTAAATGCTTTTCCTTTAAACTATGCATAAACAACTGCTTGTATGAAAAGAGGAAACATTTTCGGACACGCAGAAAACGTTTACTGATTTTTTGGTGGTGAAAAGCAGGAGAATGGAAAATTCTAGACCAAATAGCCCATTTGGAAAGTGAGATAAATGGGAGAATTTTTCTAGTTTGGCTATTTTGACCTAGAATTTTCACTTCTCCAGTCATTCTCCTGAGTTTCACCTTTCTCTGAATGACCCTGTCAGGGTTATTCAGAGAGCGGTGAAGAGCAGGAGAATGACTGGAGAATGGAAAATTTCTAGGTCAATAATAGCCAAACTAGAAAAATTCTCCATTTAGGATAGGGTCAGACTAGCGAATTTTTAACATGCTTTTAGGCGCACTTAATCACGGCCGCACTAGCAGCAAATAACGGGCAATGACAGCCAATATACGAAGTACGTCGCAGAAAGTCCGGCTGCACAACGCAAGTGGAAAATGAACGCATTTTTTTCGAGAACGCAGAACCGCTAGTCAACGGACGTACAGAGTGCGCTGCGTCACTAGCGGCGTGTGTGTGTGATTTGGAGACGTCAGACCCCTGCTCATGTCCGGCCAACATAACGTCCAGACACCAAAATTTCCTGGTTTGGATCCGTAAAAAAATTATGCACAAAATGCGCATCGTATGACCGTTTTCGCGCAATCCGTGAAAAAATACGCAATGCGTTCGGACGCACTTTTTGACGGTCGCTGCAAAAAATGCGTTAGTCTGACCCTAGCCTTATCTCACTTTCCAAATCGGATATTTGGTCCAGATTGTTCTCTTTTCCTGCCATTCTCCTGGTTTTCACCTTTCTCTGAACAACCCTGAGAGAGAGGTGAAAGCCAGGAGAACTGGCAAGAGAAGAGAACAATCTAGACCAAATAGCCGATTTGGAAAGTGAGATAAATGGGAGAATTTTTCTGGTTTGGCTATTTTTGACCTAGAATTTTCACTTCTCCAGTTATTCTCCTGCTTTTTCACCGCTCTCTGAATAACCCTGTGAATGTTTATCCCGAGGTGAAAAATAACATTGCTTTAGATTTTTTTCAAACACACAGTTAACCACTTGGCTGCTATGGACGCGCTCAGCGCGTCCAGCCAAGTGGTTCTCCCTGTGCTATGGACGCGCTGAGCGCGTCCATGCACAGGAGGCAGCAATCTGCCGGATTCCGGCGGATTGCTGCGCCCCCCCCGTGTGGGGCTGACATCTTGGATGTCAGCCCAGCACTCGGACGCCCAGCGGAGGAATTAGATGTCATTGCGGCGACGCGATGACATCTAATTCAGGCACCCCCCCCCCGCATGTGCGGAGGAAGCGCCTGAAAGGCTGAAAGGGAGTGGCGGAGGTCCTTCGGACCTCTCTCCCTCCCGATCGCCGGGGGGCAGAGGGTTAATCCAGGCACCGTTTGGAAGGGCACAGCCCGCCTGTGAAAAGTTTTTTAAAAAAATTAAAATTAAAAATAAAAATATTGAAAAAAAAAGCCATGTTTTTTTGTTTGTTTTGGTTTTGTTAATGCAGCAATATTGTTCCCATTTCAATAGTAATGTGAACAATTATGCTGCACTAACGATTTTTGTATGCGGTGCTTTTGTTAAAAATAGCGAAATTTTCCCCCCAAAAAAAATGTAACGAGTCCCCATTTCTAATTTTTTTAACAAGCGTACCCCATAGAAAACATAACCGCAAACAACCGCATGTTAAAATGTGAAAAAAAACACTTTACACATTGTAAATTATTGAAAATTCAAATTTTATTGCATTTGTTATAATATACAGACAGGAGATGACGTATACATATAATAATGACATTATGAATCTGCCGAGTCTGCCGGAAAGAACGATCTATAATATGTCTGGGTCATATATCAAAATATGGCTACAAAACGCAGTTAAACATGATGAGCGAAAGCGGTAAAAATGACCTCAGCACAGAGGTGTGAAAAGCCTCAGCAGCGAAAGGGTTAAAATGTGTGGTTTTTTTAAACTTTTTGTCCTTGTTTCCTGTCCCCCAGGGCACTACCCAGACACCTTTCATGGCAAATATCTTGCATATATGCCCTCTTGGAGGGCACTCTAAAATTCAAACTGTCGAGTACCATTGACTTGCATTGAGTTTGATTCGTGATCGCGTTCAAACGCAAACTTTTGAAATTGTTCGAGTTCGAATGCGAACCAAACACGGGGGTGTTCGGCTCATCTCTAGTCAGTAACCAGCCTAAGGGAACCCCGGAGTGGAGGCGGAGAGGGAGTGGTATTAGGGAAGCTGCGGCCCGGACTTATTTATTTATTTATAAAAGTATTTTACCAGGAAGGATACATTGAGATTTCTCTCGTTTTCAAGTATGTCCTGGGTTCAAAAACATTGAGTGGTTACAGAAATACAAAATAGTAAAATGCAAGATATTAACACAAGACCAAATATACAGATTAACAGAAAAATAAATATGGAGGAAATAAAGTCATTATGTTACATGTTTACAGGTGCATTCTGTATTGAGGTATGTTAATAGGGAAGTCTTAAGGGACTTTAGACTGGGGGAAGATTTGACGGTGTCTGGGAGGTTATTCCATAATTGCGATGCTCTGTAGGAAAATGAGGATCGAGCCACTTTCTTTTTGTATTGCGGTATTGCAAGTAAGGTGCTGGTCCTGGATCTGAGGTTATAGAATGAGGGAACTGCCGGGGGAAGCAGCATATTAAGGTAGGGTGGCAGCTTTCCACAAAAGCTCTTAACACCAGGTTGGAAAAGGTGAAGGGTGCGTGCGTCTAGAGTCCAGTGATGGCCAGTTTAGTTCTTTTAACATGTCACAATGGTGTGTCATGTAGTTACATTGTAGCACAAAGCGACAGAATGAGTTATACAATGTAGTAAGTTTCTGGAGGTGTGTTTGTGGGGTGGCTGCATACACTACATCTCCGTATTCAATGGCTGGCATAAGCATTTGTTGTACAATCTGCTTTCTTACCGCGGGGCTCAGCCAGGATTTGTTTCTGTACAGGGCACCTAGTTTGGGGTAAAGTTTAGATGAGAGTTTTTCGATGTGGGGGCCAAAAGATAGATTTGGGTCTAACCACATACCTAGATATTTGAGAAACATAGAAACATAGAAACATAGAACATAGAAACATAGAAACATAGAAAGATGTCGGCAGATAAGAACCTTTCGGCCCATCTAGTCTACCCAATTACATGGATACTTTACCTGGATTTATCTTTTGTTTAGGATAGCCTTATGCCTATCCCATGCCTGCTTAAATTCAATTACTGTTTTGGCCTCTACCACTTCTACTGGAAGACTGTTCCATGTATCCACCACCCTCTCAGTAAAATAATGCTTCCTGATGTTACTTTTAAACCTTTGCCCCTTTGTTTCCTTTTAAATATACTCCCTTCCTCTACCTTGTGGATTCCCTTTACGTATTTAAATGTTTCTATCATATCTCCTCTGTCTCGTCTTTTTTCCAAGCTGTACATGTTAAGATCATTAAGCCTTTCCTGGTAACTTTTCTCCTTCAAGCCGTACACCATTTTAGTAGCCCTTCTCTGAACTCTCTCTAAGATGTCTATATCCTTCTGGAGATACGGTCTCCAGTACTGCACACAGTACTCCCAGTGAGGTCTCACCAGTGCTCTGTTTAGGCTAGGGACAGATGAGCGCATTTTCTGCGGCCACCGTCAAAATGTACGTCGATGCGTGCGCACGCATTTTTTCACGGAATACGCTTAAGTGGTCAGACGACCACAGTCGCACAGTCGCAGGTACTCACCAACGCAATTCTAGGGAATCCGGCTGTTTGAACGTTATGTAGGCCGCACACTAGCAGCGTCTGACGTCTCCTAATCACGCACACACGCTGCCATGCGGCCGCAGCGCACTCTGTACGTCAGTAGCAGCGGTTTCACGTTCTGAGAAAAATGCGTTCATTTGCTGGTTGCGTGGTGTCGGCGCACTTTCGTACGCACGTACTGCGTATATTGGCCGTCATTGGCCGTTATGTGCTGCTACTGCCGCCGTGATTTAGTGCGTCTGCACGCGCGTTCCGACTGCCCCACTCTGACCCTAGCCACAGTGGCATGAGCACTTCCCTTTTCCTACTGCTAATACCTCTCCCTACACAACCAAGCATTCTGCCAGCATTTCCTGCTGCTCTATTACATTGACTACTTACCCTTAGATCCTCTGAAATAATAACCCCTAAATCCCTTTCCTCAGATGTTGAGGTTAGAACTGTATCAAATATTCTATATTCAGCCCTTGGGTTTTTACGTCCCAGGTGCATTATCTTGCACTTATCCACATTAAAACTCAATTGTCACAGCTCCGACCATTTTTTATTTACCTAAATCATTTGTCATTTGGCTGATCCCTCCAGGAACGTCAACCCTGTTGCAAATCTTTGTGTCATCAGCAAAAAGACATACTTTACCATTAATACCTTCTGCAATATTACTAATAAAAATATTAAGTAGAATGGGTCCAAGTACTGACCCCTGAGGTACCCCACTGGTAACAAGACCTTGTGCCGAATAAACTCCATTTACCACAACCCTCTGTTGCCTGTCACTCAGCCACTGCCTAATCCAGTCAACAATATTGGAATCCAAGCTCAAAGATTGCAATTTATTGATAAGCCTTCTATGCGGAACAGTATCAAAAGCCTTACTGAAATCTAAATAAGCAATGTCTACTGCACCAACCAGCGTCTATTATTTTTGTTACCCAATCAAAAAAATCAATAAGATTAGTTTGGCATCATCTCCCTGAGGTAAACCCATGTTGTTTCTGATCCTGTAATCACAGAGAAGTGACTGTGGTCAGCGTGCCATTTGATTTTGTCCCAACACATAGATGGGGTGTTTGCAATTTGTGTAGTTTAGGTGCTGTTCCAAAGAGCATTGTAACAGTTTTGTCAGTATTTAGAAAAAGTTTGTTGTGTTTGATCCACTTTTCTACCCCTGTGAATTGTTCTTGCAGCACGGCCTCCAGCTGTGGGAGATTTGGTTTGCTGGTATAGATTACAGTGTCGTCTGCGTACATGTGTACAGTTGAAGCTTTGCAGACATTGGGCAGATTGTTTATGAATATTGTGAATAGCAGGGGGCCGAGTATCGAGCCTTGGGGTACACCGCACGTGACTGGGAGGGGAAGGGAAGTGCTGTCAGAAATGGACACAAATTGAGACCTATCAGACACATATGATTGGAACCAGGTTAACGTATCACCAATACCAGAGTTCTTAAGTTTTTGTAATAGGATGCCATGGTCTACTGTGTCAAAAGCCTTGGCAAAATCAAGGAAGATGGCTCCAGTTAGGTCTCCTTGTTCCATGCCCGCTTGGATATCATTACAAACTTTTAAAAGGGCTCCAGGAATGAAAGCATGACAGCTGGTTTATCAAGAAAACATGACATCTCATACATAAAGATACCACAGATCCAGTTTGTGATCACGTAAAAGGATATGGTGTCTACACATATCGTTTCAATGACTCTCACAAGCCAAGAGTTTATCCAACTTCTGTCCTTCAATATATTTTCCACCCTCCGCATAAAAAGGCTGTCACTCAGTTTATTTTATTGTTTCTCATTCTCTCTTTACCTCAAGCCATGCGCCCCACCAAATCTTATTCTAATTATATAAACTCTTTCTTACAGCTGCTTCTCTTCTCTTTCGGTTTAACCTCATCTTGTCTAAGCTCTTAGTCTATCCTCATGCAGTGTCTGCTATTATCTTAATCAGCTCCTCTCTCCCTGCTCCCTTCTGTTTCACATACCTGTAGTCCCTTAGATTGTAAACCCACTATTTGTCTGGCTGAGCAGGTGTATATGTGCTCTTTTAGTGTCACAGGGCGTGCTGGATTGACAGGTTTGAGTCCGGTTAGCGACAATACAGATGGGAGAACAGATTGGTTCCAGGGCACAAATTAAATAAAGTTGAACAAAGCAAAACAATTTGCACCAAAGTGCAACCTAGTAACACCAACCTAAATAAGCACCTGTTATGTATCCTTTATTAACCAACATACAATTGACACAGTACACGTGAACAAACAAAAGGTTGATTACCAGGGCCCACACAAGATGACAAATTACCTATAGTAAAAAGCATCCAGTCCACTATAATGGTTACTGCAGGATCATAATAGCAGAATAGAATTAATTGGATTAGTTATAGTAGAAGGAGGTAGGTATAGTGAGGTGGTAAGCGGAGTTCCAATAGCTACTACCTCGGCAGTTCTAGATGCCTACTGAAAAAAATTAAAAAAAAAAATATAGGACTTTTTTACAAAAAAATAAATCCAGAAAAATGATTAAAATATCCTAAAAAATCTATAAATAAAGAGACTGCAGAGTTTTAGAATGAACGGTTTATTAGATATTGAATTAAAACGGGAATATTTTTAACATTGAAGCCTGTGGGATTCGCCTGAATAAATCTGCCGCATGAAACCATCGAATGGCAGGGCATTAGGGGAACCTTTCACTGCTGGTTTTTGTTCTCTGAATAGCCGAAGCATTGCTTTTTTATGGGGATTTTACTGTCCTCGAACAGGCACCGTATGTGCAGGCAATTCACCAGGATCTCTGGATAGCCGAATGGCCAAGAAAGGTCACCTTTCTCAAGCAATTCGGATCTCTTTGAATTACCCTGATAAAATTATAAGGTTAGCCAGAGTGAGACATGAAACCTGGAATGAATCGATGGACGCATGTGTAATGCTGGCAAGACCAGACTAGCATTGTGGCAAGGCTCTGGATCAGGTAAAAGCCCCTACAAGCAGAGATACCACTCTTGGCAGCAATAACAGAAAATAACCACACTGGTTCAACTGGAGACCTCTGCATGACAATACCACAGCGGCCCTGTTCGGATAGACCGGACCTTAGACTGACCGGATCTAATCTAAATGAAAAGGTTACCTTGAAGTTGTGCAGAGTCTTCTAGCAAATGCAGATGGCAGGGTTCCCTGGAAACGGAACAGACAAGGAATACAGCATAGAATAGTCAGAGAGAAGCCAAAGGTCATAACTAGAGAAAGTACGTAATACAGTATGCAGGAACCAGAACCAGGAGGAAAGTCAGCCAAGCCAAAAGATCAAAACCAGGTAATAATCAGTATAACAGATAAACAGCAAACCAAATACAGCAACAGACAGAACTGAAAAGTGAATAACACAGGAAAATAAATCAGGAACAATAACAGATAGAACAGACAGGGAACCAAGACCAAAAATAACTAGAACAAAATATATAAACTTGGAATAACAGAAATACAGCAGGGATCTGGACACAGCTAGTACTGGAAACCAGGCAAATCAACGCAAAATGACAGAGCAATGTTTTATAGGCACATTGCTTTAAATATGCAGGAGATCAGGACAATGATCAACAGGTGAGCAGACTGCAGAAAACAATTAACCCATGAACTGCAGACCAGAAACAGCAGGCTAAAACACAAGGCCTAAACAGGCTATACCAATACAGAGGGCAGGGGGTTTCAGGAACCTCACATTTAAACCCCCTTTAAAGCAATGCATGCCTGTTTAATGCAGGTTCCAGGACTTGCCATTTGGTTTTGCACACAAGCCCTGAAGCCTCACCTGAACTCTATCCCCTGCTAATGAGAACTCCTTATGAGGAAGCCGCACCCTCAACTGAGGACTTCCTTATTGAAGTCAGAACTTTGCACCAAGCTGACCTGTGTCTAGAAAGCGCCTTGTTCCTTAACCCATTGAACCTCTATCTGTCTACCTTCTGGATTAATCATCTGATAACCCTATTGAGTACCCATCGGATCCTCTGGACCACCCATCTGAACTACCCATCTGTCAACCCTCATATGAATTATATCCTGACTCCATACTTACCGGTACCGTTATTTGTTGTTCCCCATCTGCTGGATTAATAGTGTATCAGACCCCTGGCTACGAACTTTGACTATTCTCCTATCTGACTACCACTACCACTGCCTGTACCCGGACCATGATATTGCCAAGCCCTTATCTGTATATCTTGTCTTGGACTCCAGATTAGTTTTTAGTTAATCTGTTTTCATTTCTGTTGGTATTCAGTAGTTATTACTTATTCAGTTTCCTCCTGTGTCTCCTAATTCATCCTGTTTTTAATCCTTTCACCTTTTCATTCTGCTCTTTACCTCCCCCCTATCTTTAGCTCCCTATATCCATCTAGTTTCTCACTTCTACTTCCACTCTCATTCTCAGCCATCCTCCTATTGATTCATTCCCTTTTCCTATATCTTCCCTCTGCTTTAGATCCTTGCCTGTCTCGCCCACTCCTCCTCCTCTAATACCTCTTGATTCAGTTCTCCCACTGCTCTTAGCCATCCATCTATTTCTTCAAACCTTTTTCCTACATCTTTCCTCTACTTTAGTTGCTTGCCTATCCGCTCTTTTCTATACCTCTTGAGTCGCTTCTCTTATTCATTTGCTTCTGCGTTTTGTGTTTATTAAAATAAATATCTTGTTTAACCCTGCATCCTGTCTCTCTCATAATGGCTTACTGCATATTGGGCACACACCCGCACTCCATGCCTAGTTCATATGACAGGGGGACAGGGCTGGAATGACGAAACATGACAGCATGTCTTTTTTCAGGCTATGTAACTGACTGTTAAAAACCACAAAAAACATGGCTCGATGCATTTCACCCACAAAGGCTTAATCTAGAGCTTAAACTTGGCTTAGGGGGTGTGAATAATTTTATCAGTATAGCTATATTTCAAAAACCAAAGATATTACAGGTGGGAAAATTGGTATTTACAATCTTCGTGAAAAATGGTAGAACAAATTTAAACTTATCAAAAATCCAGTGAAGGGGGTAAAAAAAGGGGGGTGTATATATATCTAAAAAAAAAAAAAAAAAAAAGGAAGATGCTACAGATGTGTAAATTGGTATTTAGATTCTTCTTGAAAAACAAAAAGCATGTATTTTTCCATTTTCAGAGAATCCAGTTAAGGGGGATGAATGGTTTTTGTAACATAGGTATACTGATAAAAATAAAGATGTTGCAGGCATGAATATTGGTATTTACAAATGTCTTGAAAAATAAAAGACGTGTTTTACCATTTTCCAAAAATTAGGTTGATACACTGGATCAGCGGATCAAGGATGCTGGTACTTCACACAGAATGGAGTCTCTATGTATTTCCTCTCACAGCCAGGGTTCACATACTCCCTCACTGCTCCAGCATGTCTGCTTCCTTCTTGCAGTCAGGGCTCTCACACTCCCTCACTGCTTCAGTGTGGGAGAACCAGTGATATTATTGCAGAACCTCAAACCACCAAAGCTCTGTAATGGCACCAGATTACAAGTGAATGCACTTCACAGAAATGTGAGGCTAGGGTGCTAACTGGTTCTGGTCAGGAGAGTTGGTGTTTGTACCACCTCTTATACCTTCAGAATATCCATTTCAATTCAAAAGACTTCAGTTCACCCTAAAGGTTTGTTTTGCGATGACCAAGAACAAGTCTAAGGGACCGACTTTGAAGGTAGCGGGTATTGACCGAAGAGAAGTCTGCTTCTCACATGGGCAGTTTTACGTTGCCTGTTCCAGAGTGAGCTCACCTAACCTCTAGTGATCCAAGTGTTATGGAAAAGAATATGTATCTGCTTTAATAATAAAAAAGCTTAGAAAAATGCCCATTTCAAATAGAACAGTACAGCTTTAAGATAAAGAACAGCTTTAAGATAAAGAACATTAATTAAACTGTTTTTTATAAGAATCAAATTTATATTATTGTTTAAAACACGCTATCTTAGCGGATTTCAGCACATGTAGTACATTCTTCTGTGTCTCAAGAAGAGAATATTTTGGAACATCTTGGAAACGTCCTGCAACAACGCCCTTGGTGACTAAGGGGACAAAGCGATAAGCTGATGTTTACTTTTCTTTATTTATCCAACATAAGTTTGCAATTTCACAATTTTACTGACGATTAAAATATTGGGCAACAGCCTGTTTTCGTTACGCACAAAGTAGCATAAAGCTTGTATCTTTTCAATAAAGAGCAGAGAAGTCACCCGGCTTTGCCCGAGGAAGACTATATAGACAACTATCCAGCGAGTCTTTGTCGTTTCTTTCAGTGCGCACTTGAATCAATTGGCATCTCCACCATTTGGCAGCAGCAGGCATTCGAGCAAGAGACTGTTTAAGTCGAATCCATATCACGAGCACCTGAAAGAAGAACCTCTAGTGTAGTTTAGAAAGAAGTACTCAAATATTTTGTTTTTTCTACATTCCAGATGCCAAAAACAAAATACATTTTTTTTGTCTGTCTCAATGTCTGTTTGTATTTACAAGTGGATGACGACTGGATGACTTCATGCAAAAACATAATATTAAAGGTTATAATATTTAATATGTGGGTAAAAGCTGCTTGATCCCAGGGACAAATCTGATGCCATTCTGTGGGTCAAGAAGGATTTTTTTTTCCAGTGTGTTGCATATTGGAGAGCACTTTTTTTGTTCTTCTTTTGGATCAACAGCAGTAGGTAATGTGTGAAAGGCTGAACCCGATGGCTGCACGTCTTTTTCAGCCTATATAACAACACAAAAAACAATTCCTGGACGCATATGAATGAAATAGCTTTGTTTTGTAGCCAATACGCCCTGAATAACGTCTGCAATAAACATTAATCATTACTTTAAGACATCGACCTGTAAATTAAATTTCATACAGTTTGGATAAAAAACTCATGTTTCGTTTAAAAACAATTGTAACAAATCCCAAAATTAACTAGAGTGTAGCCGCGGGCAAACACTAGTACAATATAAAAAGATATTACAATTAATATTTACACTCACTAACAGGAAAATAAACAGGATAAAAAGAACAGAAATCTGTTGGACAATATGGCAGTTTCAATTGGACTGATCCCGGAAAAGTAAGCACATGGCCAGTTGGCCACTTGGCCAGATGTTTAGCTGAAATGTATACAACTCACCAGGCCCTCAGATTCATGGACAGAGGAGTGTCCAGATTGCCCCTTTGACCTCCCAGAGCACATTTTTACCCACTTTCAAGCATTCTGACATTTCTTATTTTATGTTACTGCTCTGAAAACAAAAGAGTTGCTTCGTGACTTTAATTATTTAATTTAATTACGACAATCTGGCCCCATTCCAACTAGTTATGGTGTCTGTTCTCTCATCAAATGGTCCCAATAGATCACAGAGCAAGACTTTCACCTCTACTCAATTCAAAAAGAACTTTGATACTTTCGTGGTGACGAAAGTTTTTTTCAGACTCCAATTACCCCTGCTAATAACATAAGTCAGCCAGGCACACAGTTTTACATTTACATATATATATTTGGAAATGTATTGCCAACAGATTCTGTGGCGTTGTATATTTATTAATATTTGGCCAGGTGATTCCAGGACATGGCCCCTGTCTGTGACAAAGGTCACGGTGGGTTTCAAGATGTGGATATGGTGAGTAGCAAGACGAGAAAGGAACACTGGATACAGGTAGCACAATGTGAGTCCTGATCACTGTTAACAGGTAAGCAGGTCCACCCATACTAAGGGACTTAAATGCTGACGCATAGTGTAAGGGGCATAACTTCCTTTTATGGAGGCATAATCAGATTGGATTGGGTGCATCTGAGGCTCCATGCAGAGTCGGAACACTCAGTTTGGACTTCAGGAGCCTGGATAAAGCACACGACAGACAAAATCTGATCTGGAGCCATAAGTGAGCAAGCAGGAAAGGGGCTGCTGGAGTCAGGTGCAGGCACCAGGGATTGAAGCATGAGAATTAGCAGGACGATGATCCTACGGGCAGGGCCACCAGTTCCTTATGTTTTATTATGCCTTGTGTTCGTGCTTCCCCATTGTAAAGTGCTGCGGAATATTGGCATTATATAAATACTAATACTGTTACCTCTTGTTCTCCTTTGTTCTTATCAACCTGTTTATCTTCCCTTTTTCCTCTGAACAGATGTACCCTGATCATGCCCAGTGTCCTAAATGTGGAGAATGAAGAAACCATTGTGTTAGATGCTCAAGGTCACAGCTCTCCGTTTGATGCTTTCATTGAAATTCAAGATTTCCCCCACAGAAAAAATGTACTTACTCAGGCCAAGGTTTCTCTGAACAGCGAAAACAACTACCTGGGGATGACCAAATTATCGGTAAGGTGAATGACAAGGATAGCTGCAAATGAGGAGGTGTCCATGATTTGGGCATAGCAGATGCTCTGAATGAAAATCAAAAAATTGGAATGCTATCAGTGAAAACCTGCACCTGCAGGTTTCCCCATAGCATCCCCATTTTAATGTTAAGTTTGTAATCTAGCCCACAGTCTTTTAAAGAAGTAAAAAACAAAAATGTCATCCAAAAAAATCCAAAAAAGGTCTTTTAAAAAATTTAAAAAAGTGTTTTTGCAAAAAAATAACACAAGAATAAATGTTCTTTTAAAAAAAGATATTTTAACCTTGCCTCAGAACGCAGCTCTACCCACAATGCTACTCATGGTAGCGGTTAAGCACCACCGCGTTTATCACCTCCTGGAGTCCATAGGACTCCATGGAGGGTTGTGCTGCTGGGCTGTGAGCTGTGTGCGATCTCACTCTGCTCACGGCCAGGACAAGCGGCGAATTGGACCTCCATTCTCGCCGTGGGATGAGAGGCAGGTGAGTACCTGATTAATTGGTGGTTTTAGGGGGTACTAAATGATTCTTCGAAAGCGGAATCAGTTAGCACCAGCTTTTATATCTCACTAACATTTCCGTTAGCACATCCATGCGGTAAATAGCATTAGGTGTAATATTGCTAGCATGCGTTCAAGTCACTTATCCTGACGTTAACACTTACTCATCCGAACGCTACAGTTAACGTTCACTAGGGAATAGTGCCCTTTTTTATTTTGTAACAGACGTTTATATTATTTTTTAAGTGACTTTTTTATTATTAGACACATTTTAATACCCTTGTATTGATTGAAACCCCTATTAGGAGAATAGGAGACTTCTTTTTTTTCCCACTTCGGTGGAAATTGCCGATACCAATTCGTCACAATTCAGTGGTTATCGCCAAAGTCCGATAACTGCTTCACGACACCATTTTCCGCATAATACCTTTCGCTAAATAGTGAATTCACCGTATTTTTGCTGGAATGGAATTGCCGAAATGCGACGAAAAGCAAAGCACAAAAACTACGTGCAATTTTGGTGCTTTGTGAATAGAACCTTTGGTCTACTTTTGTTTGTAATGGTAGTGTTGAATTGAAACGTCCTGTGAGACCTGAGCAGGAACACATGGTAGAGTAGTCCACTAGTACCATTGTCTGTTTGTTCTCATAGATCCGTTTTTGGTACCTTGGCTGTGAGAATTTGTGACGATCTTTCAAGTCCATAAAAGTCCTGTCAGGACACGTATGACTAAACAACTTGGGTCAAATCATTCAACTCTTTTAAGGACTTTACAATCTAGAATTGATCACTTATCATTTAAGGATCGAAGTATCTCAAATCCATAAAACAAGTTGTTCTCCATGAGTGGACAGCTAATAGTGAGCCCAGTGGGCCAGATATAAATATATGCTTTAATGCAAACAGCTTTATTTTTGCTTGACGTGATAATGTTCGTTCGTTCGTTCGTTCTATCAGTATATAAAGTGAATAATGTTACATACATGTTTCTTTCAGTCGGTCGCGTGGTAATGATATAAATAAAGCTTAAGTTTGCTTTCCTGCTCAGGTTCCTGCCAAGGATTTGCCGCAAGACCCAAAGAAAAAGCAGTTTGTGTATGTCACTGTAAAGTCTTCTTCATGTCCCCTGGAGAAAGTTGTCCACCTGTCATTCCGAAGTGGATATATATTCATACAGACTGATAAAAGCGTCTACACCCCAGGATCTCGAGGTAACCTAAAAATACACAAAATATCAATGAATATTCATGTTTCTTTTTGACCCTACCTGGAGAATACAGATAAATAAGTACTGGACCCTATTCCACTCTCGCCAGTAAGTCATTGGCTGGAGCCAGTGGTGTATTTAGGTTTTGTGCTGCCCTAGGCCTGACTAAACTCATGCACCCCCCAATTTAAATTTGAGGCACCCCTTCCTGTCAAGGACACACCTCTTCCTGGTTAATCTCCACCCTTCCTCTTTAAGCTCCACCTTTTCCTCTTAGAGCTCCGCCTTTTCCTCTCTTTATATTAAAAGTAGATACCTGTCACGGTGGCAGTACCACCAGGCACGCACCACCCTATACTTGCCCTCCGATCCTTGGAAGTGGTCGGTCTGTATATATATCCCTATGAATATAACTCGCAGGAAGGTGAGGCCTTGGTTCCTGAGAGAAGCCCCTATATGCAGAGATGCAGGGTAAACTGCAAGGACAGGTGAAAGCAAAGGGTTAACAAAAGACCTCTGTACGGCAATACCAAAGATTCCCTGCACTGAAAGACCGGTCTTTAGGATAGCCGGATCTAATCTAAAGGAAAGTATTACCTTGAAGCCGTACAGAGTCTTTTGTTGTATACAGATGACAGGGTTTCCTGGAAACGGTACAGACAAGGAATAAGCAATAGAGTAGTCATAAAGAGGAAAGCCAAAGGTCATAACCAGAGATAGTACGTCATACAGAATATAGGAATAGGAACCAGAAGGGAAGTCAGCCAAGCCAAAATCAGTAACCGGGGAATCTGAATGGAACATAAACAGCAAAACAAAATACAGAAATAGACAGAACTAAATACACAGAAGGAACTGACATAAACTGGAACAGAAATAATAGAGACAAAAACTGAACAAGGATGAACAAACGGAGGATATCAGGAACACAGCAAGGAGCTCTCAGGACACAAGTGGCAAGGAGACCAGGCAAAGAAAAATGACCCAGCAATGTCTTATGGGTACATAGCTCTAATATAGGCAGGGGAATCAGGGCAAGGATCAACAGGTGAGCAGCACACAGAACACCAATTAACCCCTGGGAGGCCACCCAGAAATTGGCAGCAACAGAAACACAAGGGAAAAACATATATACAAATACAGAGGGCAGGAAGACAGATTTTCCAGCACAGAACGTGACAGTATCCCCTCCTCCATGGGTGACCCCAGGGCACCCAAAACATAAAACATGACAGACCGTGATCTGGTTTCCTGCTTCTAACACCAGTCACCAAAATCCATTAAGGACCCACTCAGTGTCGTCTTCCTCCTCCT
Source organism: Leptobrachium leishanense (assembly GCA_009667805.1). Lineage (NCBI taxonomy): Eukaryota > Metazoa > Chordata > Amphibia > Anura > Megophryidae > Leptobrachium > Leptobrachium leishanense. The sequence goes on from CM019065.1 coordinate 34,658,868, forward strand.
CAAAACACATGAGCGCATTAGGGTCTTTCCTGATCATGGCCCAGTGTGCCTCACGGAACAACATCCCGCATGGGGATCGTATATAACCCTCGGGTACAGGGCTAGAATTAGGGATGTGGGTACCAGTCAGGCCACTACCCTGCTGGATCTCCTCACGATAGGCACAGAATACGGCATCAGACCCATCCTGGAGCGTGGTATTCTTGGAACCAGATTGACTAGTGTTGGTCAGCTTCCCCCGTCTCCTCCTGGATCGAGACTTGGAAGGGGTGACCACCATACCTGACATGGCAACAGTGGGAGTAGGCTCGCCTACCTGTGCCTTACCATGAGGTTTGGAAACCCCGGACTCTCTGTGGGGCATGGGCACAATGGTGTTGCAATGTAGCTCTGGCACTGCTGACACACAGTTTGCCATGGATCTGACTGGCAGCTTACCAGAATCAGACATCACTGTTACCACTGGCTTCGTGCCAGGATCAGGCAACATTGGTAGCGCATTGCCAGACGGAGACAGGACTGGCTGCGCATTGCCAGACGGAGACAGGACTGGCTGCGCATTGCCAGACGGAGACAGGACTGGCTGCGCATTGCCAGACGGAGACAGGACTGGCTGCGCATTGCCAGACGGAGACAGGACTGGCTGCGCATTGCCAGACGGAGACAGGACTGGCTGCGCATTGCCAGACGGAGACAGGACTGGCTGCGCATTGCCAGACGGAGACAGGACTGGCTGCGCATTGCCAGACGGAGACAGGACTGGCTGCGCATTGCCAGACGGAGACAGGACTGGCTGCGCATTGCCAGACGGAGACAGGACTGGCTGCGCATTGCCAGACGGAGACAGGACTGGCTGCGCATTGCCAGACGGAAACAGGACTGGCTTTACATTGCCAGACAGAACTGGCTTACCGCCAATTGGCACTGGGGTTGCGGCTCTACATGTAATACAACCAGTAACCATACGTAGGGACTGTCTTTTGGCTGCCAGTCGCTGCTCAGAACCAGCCAGTTGTGTCTTTAAAACCTTACAGCCATCAGAGGTATCTACAGAAGTCTGAGGTTTATTATCGGATGCCTCTTTCTCAGACCTGGATTTCTCAGGAGGTCTGAACTCAAAGTGGGGTCTGGTGCCATCTGACTCCCCGCAGGGTCTGGCACCATCAGATCCCCTACGTGGTCTGGCACTATCCGACTCCCAGCTAGGTCTGGCGCCAGTGGATCTCATGCGTGGTCTAGCTTTAGCGATCTTACTGTGGGACATGGGCACAGTTGGCACTCGGCCAGTATCAGGACGCACAGACTCACCGCAAGTCTTGAGACGCACCGGCACTCCAGCCCCAGGACGCACCGGCACTCCAGCCCCAGGACGCACCGGCACTCCAGCCCCAGGACGCACCGGCACTCCAGCCCCAGGATGCACCGGCTTGAGGGGACAGCCAGACAAAAAGTGCAACGAACTGGCACAATAAAAACAGAGATTGTACTCACGTCTTCTGTTCTTTTCATCAGGAGAAAGCGGACCACGAACTCTGCTTTCAAATGAAACCTGATTGCCAGAATCTAGACACAGGCTCAGTAACCCTTTGAGGTGAACCACAAATTCCTCAAACATGTGCAATAAGGTGTCCAACACGGTACACATCTCTGCGGGCTTATGTAATGGCTGGGTCATTATGTCACGGTGGCAGTACCACCAGGCACGCACCACCCTATACTTGCCCTCCGATCCTTGGAAGTGGTCGGTCTGTATATATATCCCTATGAATATAACTCGCAGGAAGGTGAGGCCTTGGTTCCTGAGAGAAGCCCCTATATGCAGAGATGCAGGGTAAACTGCAAGGACAGGTGAAAGCAAAGGGTTAACAAAAGACCTCTGTACGGCAATACCAAAGATTCCCTGCACTGAAAGACCGGTCTTTAGGATAGCCGGATCTAATCTAAAGGAAAGTATTACCTTGAAGCCGTACAGAGTCTTTTGTTGTATACAGATGACAGGGTTTCCTGGAAACGGTACAGACAAGGAATAAGCAATAGAGTAGTCATAAAGAGGAAAGCCAAAGGTCATAACCAGAGATAGTACGTCATACAGAATATAGGAATAGGAACCAGAAGGGAAGTCAGCCAAGCCAAAATCAGTAACCGGGGAATCTGAATGGAACATAAACAGCAAAACAAAATACAGAAATAGACAGAACTAAATACACAGAAGGAACTGACATAAACTGGAACAGAAATAATAGAGACAAAAACTGAACAAGGATGAACAAACGGAGGATATCAGGAACACAGCAAGGAGCTCTCAGGACACAAGTGGCAAGGAGACCAGGCAAAGAAAAATGACCCAGCAATGTCTTATGGGTACATAGCTCTAATATAGGCAGGGGAATCAGGGCAAGGATCAACAGGTGAGCAGCACACAGAACACCAATTAACCCCTGGGAGGCCACCCAGAAATTGGCAGCAACAGAAACACAAGGGAAAAACATATATACAAATACAGAGGGCAGGAAGACAGATTTTCCAGCACAGAACGTGACAGTATCCCCTCCTCCATGGGTGACCCCAGGGCACCCAAAACATAAAACATGACAGACCGTGATCTGGTTTCCTGCTTCTAACACCAGTCACCAAAATCCATTAAGGACCCACTCAGTGTCGTCTTCCTCCTCCTCAAAACACATGAGCGCATTAGGGTCTTTCCTGATCATGGCCCAGTGTGCCTCACGGAACAACATCCCGCATGGGGATCGTATATAACCCTCGGGTACAGGGCTAGAATTAGGGATGTGGGTACCAGTCAGGCCACTACCCTGCTGGATCTCCTCACGATAGGCACAGAATACGGCATCAGACCCATCCTGGAGCGTGGTATTCTTGGAACCAGATTGACTAGTGTTGGTCAGCTTCCCCCGTCTCCTCCTGGATCGAGACTTGGAAGGGGTGACCACCATACCTGACATGGCAACAGTGGGAGTAGGCTCGCCTACCTGTGCCTTACCATGAGGTTTGGAAACCCCGGACTCTCTGTGGGGCATGGGCACAATGGTGTTGCAATGTAGCTCTGGCACTGCTGACACACAGTTTGCCATGGATCTGACTGGCAGCTTACCAGAATCAGACATCACTGTTACCACTGGCTTCGTGCCAGGATCAGGCAACATTGGTAGCGCATTGCCAGACGGAGACAGGACTGGCTGCGCATTGCCAGACGGAGACAGGACTGGCTGCGCATTGCCAGACGGAGACAGGACTGGCTGCGCATTGCCAGACGGAGACAGGACTGGCTGCGCATTGCCAGACGGAGACAGGACTGGCTGCGCATTGCCAGACGGAGACAGGACTGGCTGCGCATTGCCAGACGGAGACAGGACTGGCTGCGCATTGCCAGACGGAGACAGGACTGGCTGCGCATTGCCAGACGGAGACAGGACTGGCTGCGCATTGCCAGACGGAGACAGGACTGGCTGCGCATTGCCAGACGGAGACAGGACTGGCTGCGCATTGCCAGACGGAGACAGGACTGGCTGCGCATTGCCAGACGGAAACAGGACTGGCTTCTCATTGCCAGACGGAAACAGGACTGGCTTTACATTGCCAGACAGAACTGGCTTACCGCCAATTGGCACTGGGGTTGCGGCTCTACATGTAATACAACCAGTAACCATACGTAGGGACTGTCTTTTGGCTGCCAGTCGCTGCTCAGAACCAGCCAGTTGTGTCTTTAAAACCTTACAGCCATCAGAGGTATCTACAGAAGTCTGAGGTTTATTATCGGATGCCTCTTTCTCAGACCTGGATTTCTCAGGAGGTCTGAACTCAAAGTGGGGTCTGGTGCCATCTGACTCCCCGCAGGGTCTGGCACCATCAGATCCCCTACGTGGTCTGGCACTATCCGACTCCCAGCTAGGTCTGGCGCCAGTGGATCTCATGCGTGGTCTAGCTTTAGCGATCTTACTGTGGGACATGGGCACAGTTGGCACTCGGCCAGTATCAGGACGCACAGACTCACCGCAAGTCTTGAGACGCACCGGCACTCCAGCCCCAGGACGCACCGGCACTCCAGCCCCAGGACGCACCGGCACTCCAGCCCCAGGACGCACCGGCACTCCAGCCCCAGGATGCACCGGCTTGAGGGGACAGCCAGACAAAAAGTGCAACGAACTGGCACAATAAAAACAGAGATTGTACTCACGTCTTCTGTTCTTTTCATCAGGAGAAAGCGGACCACGAACTCTGCTTTCAAATGAAACCTGATTGCCAGAATCTAGACACAGGCTCAGTAACCCTTTGAGGTGAACCACAAATTCCTCAAACATGTGCAATAAGGTGTCCAACACGGTACACATCTCTGCGGGCTTATGTAATGGCTGGGTCATTATGTCACGGTGGCAGTACCACCAGGCACGCACCACCCTATACTTGCCCTCCGATCCTTGGAAGTGGTCGGTCTGTATATATATCCCTATGAATATAACTCGCAGGAAGGTGAGGCCTTGGTTCCTGAGAGAAGCCCCTATATGCAGAGATGCAGGGTAAACTGCAAGGACAGGTGAAAGCAAAGGGTTAACAAAAGACCTCTGTACGGCAATACCAAAGATTCCCTGCACTGAAAGACCGGTCTTTAGGATAGCCGGATCTAATCTAAAGGAAAGTATTACCTTGAAGCCGTACAGAGTCTTTTGTTGTATACAGATGACAGGGTTTCCTGGAAACGGTACAGACAAGGAATAAGCAATAGAGTAGTCATAAAGAGGAAAGCCAAAGGTCATAACCAGAGATAGTACGTCATACAGAATATAGGAATAGGAACCAGAAGGGAAGTCAGCCAAGCCAAAATCAGTAACCGGGGAATCTGAATGGAACATAAACAGCAAAACAAAATACAGAAATAGACAGAACTAAATACACAGAAGGAACTGACATAAACTGGAACAGAAATAATAGAGACAAAAACTGAACAAGGATGAACAAACGGAGGATATCAGGAACACAGCAAGGAGCTCTCAGGACACAAGTGGCAAGGAGACCAGGCAAAGAAAAATGACCCAGCAATGTCTTATGGGTACATAGCTCTAATATAGGCAGGGGAATCAGGGCAAGGATCAACAGGTGAGCAGCACACAGAACACCAATTAACCCCTGGGAGGCCACCCAGAAATTGGCAGCAACAGAAACACAAGGGAAAAACATATATACAAATACAGAGGGCAGGAAGACAGATTTTCCAGCACAGAACGTGACAATACCAAGTGCCTACTTGTATATTTTGTATACCATTTCAAATGTATCTATTGAGATAAATAAAACTATGAAATGTTTAAATTCAAGCATTTTTACAAAGAACAGCCACGCATGTCAAGTATACTGGATCACAGCCGCTCTAATTGGTTGAACAATAAAATCCACAGAAACGTGCACTGCATATGAGCGTATCACAGAGCTGCACAGCAATAAAACCCACAGAAATGTGCACTGTGTATGAGCATATCACAGAACTGCACATCAATAAAACTCACAGTAATGTGCAGTGTGTATGAGCGTATCCCAGAGCTCCAGGGCAATAAAACTCACAGTACTATGCAGTGTGTATCACAGAATCCACAGCAATAAAAGTCCCAGCAATGCAATGTGCAGTGTGTATGAGTGTATCAGAATCCACAGCAATAAAACTCCCAGTAATGCAATGTGTGGGTCAGGGTATCAGAAGAATCCACAGCAATAAAACTCCCAGCAATGCAATGTGCGGTGTGTGTCAGCGTATCAGAATCCACAGCAATAAAACTCCCAACAATGCAATGTGCGGTGTGTATGAGTGCATCAGAATCCACTGCAATAAAACTCCCAGCAAACAGAGTGTATATGAGCACACAGCAATTATTTATTCTACATTTACCGGTCTCCATCCGCAGTAGGGCTGTGTGCAGAGTCAGCAGGGACTGTGTACAGACTCAGCAGGAGGTCCCTCCAGGCCACGTTAGGATCGCGGCTGTGCCTGTGCGTGGAGCCATCTTGTCAGCAGTGGGGTGCCACTGCCAGAGGGTGCACCGTAGCTTTGATTCCCTTCCCGGTGGGTGTTCAGTCCAGAATAGAGTGACAGTCCATGTTAACGAAAGGGCGGGCAGCTGCGTGCGTGCGTGTCATGTGGTTCAGCCAGTCAGGTGGTACTGAGACTCAGTACCACCTGACTGGCCGGACCGAGTGTGACCTGCACGCACACAGCCTCACCAGGAGCCAGGCAGCTCATTGACAAATTTCTATCACTGCAGTGCTGGTTAAGGAAAGGTCCACTTTAAACAGTAGTAAGCAGACAGGGCTTCATATTCTGATGATACCCCCCCCCCCTTTACCTGCCGTTTACGGTCTTCTCTCTCTGCACACAAATCACATCCCCCTCCCCTCTCCTAGAGCTGCTGCGGGGCAGGGGAGGAGCTATGGAGGGAGGAGAGGGGGATTTTTATTCTATTCGATTTTATTCCATATGCAAACGCCCTGCTCTGCTGCTCGTTGTTTGACAACACAGCTCAAAGCTGACACACAGTGACAGTGACACCTCCTAGTACCCCCTAATGACACCCCAATAATCCCTGGTACCTGGGGCAGCCCGCCCTCCACCACTCCTCTAAGTACACCACTGCTCTGTGATATGTTCACACACAAGTTTGGCAAACTGCCAGCAAGTATGGTGCTGTTTGAAGGCATTGCAAATCCCCATAGAGAAGTAATGGTTAATCTATTCAGAGAACACCAATCAGCAGAGAAATGGCAGTGAAATGCCCTGATGTTCGGTGGTTTCAATCAGCAGGTTTATTCAGACGAACCCCATAGGTTTCAATGTTAAACATATTCCCGTTTTTATGCAATATCTAATAAACCATTTATTATTTTAATCTGCAGTAAAAAGTCTTTATTTATTTATCAATTTTTTTTTTAGTACCCTTTAGTAATTTTTCAGAATTTCTTTGGCAAAATCCCCCCCCGCTTTTTTTTAATAGCGTTTTTTTTTTCTGTAACAGAACTTTTTATTATCAATCATAGGATCTTATATGTAAATTCCAGACATTTTCGTTCAGTAGTTCTTTTGAAAACAGCAGGCCATGGGTTTGCGGTGGCAGCATACAGTGGCCGACTCCATGCACTTTGGGGACCCTGCGGTGAATGGTGAATTCACTTCAGGGTGGGGAAATTTTATTCCCCGAAATGCAGGGAACTACAGAACACCAAAATGTTGGCGTCATTTCGGTGCTCTGTGACATCTCAATGTATCCTTCCTGGTAAAATAATTTGCAAAAGTAAAAAATAAATAAAAAAAATTTAGGGGTGGGGCCACCCGGCGGGCCGCCGCCCCCTGGAAAGTGCCGCCCTATGCCTAAGCCTTGTTGGCCTAGGCCAAAATACACCAGTGGCTGGAGCTGTTATACATAATGCATATAGCAATTGACAGCCGGAGGTCCTATTCCAACCTTGATGCAAGCACTTGTGGCTCTTTACTGTAAATTAGCTACTCTTAAACAGTGCACTTTATGGAGCCATTAATTAAAGAGACACTCTACTCATACTATAAATAAGGGGTTTACCCTATGATAGTTCAATAAATATATGTAGAACCTAGATTTTGGTATGTGCAGCCAATGTTCAAGGCTGAGAACTGCCACTGCTCAAAGTATAATAACAGAAAATATGTGTACCCTCCACGGAACAACAGCAATATCTGTACAGTGTCTTAATTCTTATCGGATACAGTAGTACAGGCCAATAAAGGCTGTGATGCACAAATTATCTTTGCAAGTATGTGGGCCAAAAAAGCCGTGATATACACAATCAATTAAGCCAGTGCTTGGCGCCACCTATTGTCAAAAAAAACAAACAAACAGAATCAGGTGGCTTCATTCAATGTTTCCGTCAATATTTTCTGGTGATTAAAGGTCAAAACAAGCCTTCTGTGACCTGTTCTCTACCTCTCACCTTCCATATTAACTATTCACTCCAAGGGTGCAGACTTCACCCTCTCTCAGTCCAATCGCTGTAGCGAATGGTCTCAGGCAGGCAGCCGATGGATTGGATACGAGAATGTCCCATATCTGACGTATCCTCAAATAGTTCCCAGTGCTCCTCCGCGAATCCTTCCACCTTCCCAGCTTGATCTCACTCACACGACATCTTGTCTGTCTCCATGGAGTTCTCTGGACTCCTGGGGCTGATAACAGTGCAGTGCTTTGCGCCGCTGCTGTTATCTTGCGCCTCGAAAGTATTGCGACTCGAGCTGCTGGCGAAGTTGTTCGGCCAGAATACAGACGTTAAAGGCGAGCCGTAAATGAAAAATGACAGAGGTGCAAGTTTTTCAGTTGTGTCTTTACTTTAAAGTTTCAGGTGTGATCTGGCCCTACGTCAGTGCAGCGTTATTCCACTAGCCCATAATTTTAATTCAACATAACAAATCGAATTTCAGCCAGGTTGTATTTTAATGACCCTGCATCTATGTTGTGTTTATCTCCCCTCTCACTCTCTTTCTTGCTCTTCTCAGTCCTCTATCATATGTTCAAGATGAACAACATGCTGCAACCGGATTATAGGCCAATTATGATGGAATTTCAGGTAAGACTCAGTCATTGGCCTAGATTAACCACATAGTAATATATATATATATATATATATGTATGTCAAGTCCTAAAAACATAAGTGTGGGAACTCCCCAAGATGACTAACCCACCTATTAACCATTGATACCACTTAACCCAACACCCACACTCAAGTTTGATATTAATGCTATAGATAGGGGGAGGTAAACGAGGTGCACCTGGTAGGAAAAATAACCCTGGCGCCTGCATTCATTACAGATTGCAAAGGGGCAATACGGGAGTTGGGGAAGCCAATAAGGAGTGAGATGCAGTAATCAAGTCACGAAATGACAAGGGCATAAACAAGCACCTTTGTGGCATCTTGCGTCAGAAAGGGGCAGATGCGGGCAATGTTCTTGAGTTTATAGTAACAGGATTTTGTCACCGCCTTGATGTGGGGGGAGAATGTTAGCTCAAAATCAAAAGTGACACCAAGGCAGCGAGTTTGAGGCATTGGGCTAATGAGCGTTCCATTTACTCATAGAGATATAGGTGGCATTGGGTTTTTCATGGAGGGAGGAACAAGAATTTCAGTTTTGGAAAGATTGAGTTTATGGAAGCGGGAAGCCATCCAATTTGAGACAGCGGAGAGACAGTCAGTGACTTGATCCTGGAGAGCCAGAGAGAGAACAGGGGAGGAGAGGTATATTTGAGTGTCATCAGCGTATAGGTGGTACTGGAATCCAAAAGAGCTGATCAGTTTGCCAAGAGAGGCAGTGCTACGGAACTTGTTAGCGCTCTATAAAAACTTGTAACTATAACTGAAAAAAGTAGAGGTCCCAGTACGGAACCTTGGGGCATTCCAACAGAGACAGCCTGCCGTGAGGAGGTATTTCCAGAAAAAGAGACACTAAATGATCTTTGGGACAGGTTCCCGACAGAATCATGAAAGATCAGTACCTTGAAGGCCTATATCACTAAGGGTTTGAAGGAGGAGTGAGTGGTTAACCCATATTAAAGATGGCAGAGAGGTTGAGAAGGATCAGCAGAGAGTAGTATCCATTTGATTTAGCGGTTACAAGGTCATTGGTCAGTTTCACAAGAGCCATTTCTGTTGAGGGCAGCGAGTGAAAGCCAGATTTCAGAGGGTCAAGGAGAGTGGGTGTTGAGGTAGGCAATCAGACGGGCATACACAAGCTTTTCAAGGAGTTTGGAGGCAAAAGGGAGCAGGGACATGGGGCGGTAGTTGGAGGGAGCAGTTGGATCCAGAACAGCTTTTTTAGGATCAGGAATACCGTGGCATGTTTGAAGGGAACAGGAAAGACCCTAGAGGTTAAGGACAGATTAAAGGTATGGGTCAAGGACGGTACAAGAGAAGCGGAAAGTGTTTTGTTAAGATGTGAGAGAACGGGGTCGAGGAGGCAGGCAGTGATGAGAGGATCGTAATAATTTGAAGACTTCTTGTTCAGTCTCTGAAGGGAATGCGTTAAACGTGGATAGACAGGATAAATATCTTCCTGCATGGGTGATAATGGCATTGTGGAGATTTCGGTTCATATCTGCTTTATTTTTGATGTGAAAAAGCATGCTAGGTCTTGAGGTCAATGGATAATTGCCCCCCAGCTCATGGATAATTGCCCCCTGCTCATGGATATGCCCCCTGCTCATGGATATGCCCCCAGCTCATGGATATCCTGCCCCCCCAGCCCATGGATATCCTGCCCCCCAGCTCATGGATATCCTGCCCCCCCAGCTCATGGATAATTGCCCCCCAGCTCATGGATATGCCCCCTGCTCATGGATAATTGACCCCCTGCTCATGGATATGCCCCCTGCTCATGGATATGCCCCCTGCTCATGGATAATTGATCCCCAGCTCATGGATAATTGCCCCCCAGCTCATGGATAATCCCCCCGCACTCTCCGCTCATACTTACCTTCCTTCAGCGACGCCGGGAAAGACTTCGCGCGCGCGTGCGCTCCTTGGAAGGTCCCCAGCCGCGACCACGTGGGACCATGTGATCACGGCTGGGGTCCTTCCAACGAGCGCACACGCGGAAACTTTCCCGGCGTCGCTGAAGGAAGGTAAGTATGAGTGGAGAGCAGCTGCAGGGCCTGTCCGAATGCTCTATCTGCATTCGGACAGGCCCTACAGCTGCTCACTTTCTTTATACTTACCTTCCTTCAGCGACGCCGGGAAAGTTTCCGCGCATGCGCTCGTTGGAAGGACCCCAGCCGTGATCACATGGTCCCACGTGGTCGCGGCTGGGGACCTTCCAAGGAGCGCGCGCGAAGACTTTCCCGGCGTCGCTGAAGGAAGGTAAGTATAAACAAAGGGCGGAGAGCAGCTGCAGGGCCTGTCCGAATGCCGATAGAGCATTCGGACAGCCGCCGCAGCCCCTCGGATACCGGCAAGCCGGCTCAATGCCGGCGTCCGGTATCGGAAAAAAATATCGGGGGTACTGCACGAGTACCAAGTACTCCTGCAGTACCCGGTATTGGCACCGATATCGATACTAGTATCGTTATCGGTGCAATCCTAGAAATATCCCAATTCCTCAAAGAGAAGCATATGAAAAAAAACAGTGTGGTGGGACAGGCGCTTCTTCCATCCAGTGGGGGTGCACTTTTTATATTGTTTTTATATTGAAATTATATCTTTACCTTAATAAATTAATTAACCTTACAACCCCTGCGTGCTGATCTTCACTTTTACTGCTACAATCCTGGATTGCTGCTGAGGAGCGGAAAGAAGGCGCTGGAGTACTGTAAGGGGAATCCGGCATTCCTAAAGCTGCCGGTTGCTGTTACATCTAGTGTCTGATCTTGAGACACTGAAAAATGTGAGTCAATTCTCCCTAAAGGGGTTTATCCATATATCTACCTGACATACTGCGCAATATATTTGTTTCTGTTTTATTTGAGGGCTGGACCCCATCTAAATAGAGGGAACATCTTAAAGAACACCCCCACTGGCTGGAAGAAGCGCCTGTCCCACCACACTGTTTTTTTCAAATTGCAAATACTGCACAACTTGGATTGGATCAGGGGCTCAAAAACCCAATTGGGACATCCCAACTTATAGGTAGAATGAAACACACATTTTTGAGTGCATGGACTGGCCACGATTTATCTCCCTCAGGACTTGACACTGCTAGATGTATTTTAGAACGATAAGTATCCGGTAAAATGGCACCATTTTCCTGAGGGTATTGATTTGTTACATTGTTTCACAAAAGAACCATTGATTGAATGATTGTTTTTTTTAGTGATCTGAATCGATTTTGAATTGATATCGAATTGAAATTGAATCGAATTTGAATCGATCCCAAATTAGAAATGAAATTATGAAAACAAATCAGTTTCATTTTACTGTTTCACAAAGCACCCTATCCCTGTCAATTGGCTGTGGTGCTAAATCTGTTGTATTCAGAACCACAGGTCAATAAACAGCTCAATATTTAACAATAGCTTGCCTTTTAACCCTCATGTTAAACCCTAATGTAACAGTAATTGAGCAGGATTTGATTTACTGTTTTGTTTGTTTTAGTGATTCGAATCGATTTTGAATCAAATTCGAATCAATCCCAAATTACAAATGGCATTGTGAAACGAAATTACGAAACAAATCAGTACTCAAACTAATTCTGTTTCAGTTTAAATTATTTTCAGACGAAACGAAACAAATTTTTCAGCTGTGCACCCCTTTATTAGTGTGATGACATAGATCTATACACTTCACAGACCCCAGATGGAACCAGCGTACGGAAGGAACGTGCCCTTCAACGTAGCAATTTGGGTATAATCTCCCAATCGTACATGCTGTCTGATCGTGCGAGGTAAGAGTGCATGCCACAAACCATGAATCCAGTCTGGAAAGGAATAAGTGAGGATTCTATATATGAAGCGTGCACATTTATTACGATATGTTTTGTCTGTCTGCTCAGTTACTCTGACTCCTACCCACTTCTGAAAACTACACATCCTGCAAATAGAGCACCCCTTTTTTTGCCCTTAAAGGGCCACTAACACCAAAAAATAAAATGTCCTTATTGTGTTTATTTGATGTTGCTGATATCTTACATGCGCTTTGCTTCTCTCTTGTATGTTTAGTTAAGAAAATATTTTCCTCTATATGTGTCACTGGGTGCATCTTTTGTGTGATATTTTGTTTTGTAAACTGCCCCCACAGTATCTTTCCATCACTTGCTCCTCGCTGTGTGGCTTTGGCCGTAGAATGGAGTGAAATTAATTACTTGTGTGGGATGTATTCAAAGGACATCACCGGGGGTTGATTAGAAGTCTTTTAAGCTCCCTGTTTTATCTCATTCAGATGCCAGCTCTTATCTCAATTAGCCTGGCGAACAAAAGACCTCCTGCTGGTTTATCTAAAAATCCCCTCCTTCACCTCATTAACTGTTAGATAGTATAGATTAAATAAACAAGAGCTGCAAAGCAAACCTTTTGGTAAATGTTGTATCATGTGAAAATTACACAAACTGGAAAGAGGAGATTAAAAAACCTAACTTTATTTTTCATTTTTACATGCAATTACTTCAAACAAAGAGAAAAAACCAGCAGCACATGTTTTATAATGTGTTTTATAACGTGTTCTTGGTTGTCATGCACAAGTAATCTAGTTACAGCGTATGCGAGTGGTAGTGTCCCTTTAACAAAGTGGTTTGAGGAAAGATAAACAGATTAATTGCTGACATGTTAAATGTCTTCAAAGATAACAGTATGAAAAATCCATATATTTCCATTTAAATCCATAGTGTGGGAGTTTGGACCATCACAGCAGAATATGAAGATTCCCCTCAGCACATTTATACCACAAACTTCGAGGTGAAGGAATATGGTGAGTGCTTCTAGTCCTGGGGGCTTTGCGAGATTTAGATTTATTCTCAAAATGCTGTAGCCTTTTCACAAATATTGCAAATATTGCCTTTGTTGCAGTCACGTTAAACTTCAGCCATCCCGATAGGTAAAACCAAAGAGTGGTAACAATGAAACCCTCTCCACCATTCCTTGATTTCTCTCCTGTCGAGATTGCCAAAGTATAACATTGGATGCAACAGCACTAAACAACGGTCTTTTAAAGATGCTTTTCACTTAGGACCTGGTGCGAGACATACACCAACTCCCTGGGATTTCAAAGGGCCAGAGAGAGCTCACTGGATGTTGCTGGATCTGAAATTCTTTCTGAATTCAAGTCCCTTCCTCAGGTTGAACCCAGTGGTGGCTCATCTGCATGGACAGCAGGGGCAGTGCCCACCATTTTATTTGCAATAGAAAAAAAATCTGTAGAATTTTTTTGTCTCATTTAATATGTGCCTGAGTGATAAAATGTGTTATGTCCCTTTAAGCAGCTTCCTGACCTCCTCAACTGTTTCTAGTCAGAGTACAAATAGAAGATAATCTGATCGTTTGTCTTGGACAGCCTCCAGAAACTGATAGGGGCTCTATGTGAGGGCTTCATTATCATGTACCCCAGTGTCCCTGCTGCTGGCTATTTGAACTCTTATGGGGTCAAACAAACTCAGCCAAAGATACTGACTGAGGCTTCAATGGAGATCTTATCTGCTTCACCAATGTGGGGGAGGGCCTTAACCCATTAATGACAGAAAATGCACAGAAAGTTTTGCCTTAGTGTGCTAAATAGCTAGAGTAAGCAGGATTTTTTCTTTCAAACACTAAAGTTTCGTATACTCTGAGTTCTTTAGAATAAAATAGATAGGATCAGGGTTCAGAGAGTTTTTTTTTTAGTAAGTAATAAGGTCACTTTTATTTTCTACCGTATAATGTTTTATGTGTACATCTTGTGGCTAAATTCTGGATTACACTTGTAATTATTGAATTTATCCTCAAAATGGCCAATTTATTTGCCTCAGTAATATTAATGTCAGTAAGGTTTATTCCCTATATATTCTGTAATCATGGTTTCTCTTTTTATTTTCTACAGTTCTTCCTCGTTTTGAGGTCTCTTTGTTACCAAGACGAAAAAAATTTCACGTTCGTGAAGATAGCTTTGATCTGAAAATCAAAGCTCAGTAAGTACCGAACTAGCCAGGGCTGAGGGCAGAACGTTGGAGGGTGGGGTGGGGCAGGGGTGGAAGCAATTTTTCATAATGCCCTTCTTTTAGAGGTCCAATATATTTGAGGTGTGCCAGTATATGCAATATACTGCAACATTAAAATAAATGCTAGAAATCCCTTGGATTAAATAAGAATCTTTGTTTTTTATTAGTTTGCTTAACTTTACACAATAGCACAATAGTTCCTAATTCTCTGGCTTTATCATATTTATTTGATTATGGGGGTGAGGGTCAGCAGAATATGGTGTGCCCCAGCCTAAATGATCTAGTCCTACCATTTAACCCCTTACCACTAGGCGGGTTGTTCCCAGCAGGTGGGTCTAAATGCCGGGGGGGGGGGGTTCGGCATGAGCTGACTTCCTTTTGCCAAAAATATTCAGACTCAACGCCTGTGATAAAACATAAGAAAAAAGTGCCATCTGTGCTTATCCCTATAACATTGTGTGAAACTAAATACAATTAGAGGTTTCCGTTTACTTGAATGGCCATTAAAGTTTTAAGCTTACCTGCCACGTCAAGGCAGGGCCGGCGCTAATGTAAGGAAGCTCAGGTGGCTGCCTTACTGTCCTGGCTTGATGCCAAACTAGGGGGCGCCACAATCTAGTTCCCTGGCCACTGCTGGCTGGGGGTTTCTAGTGCCGCCCATTAGGAAAAGTGTCCTCCTCCTCCTCCTCCTTGTGACTGGAGTAGCTCCTTCACTTCCGGGCTGATGAGGGGGAGGGCGCTCCCGAGATGCAGCAGAGCTGTGGGCCAAGTGCTGCCTCGTGCTGCAGTGGTGCTCCTCTTCCAGCTGACAGGTGAGGAGGTGTGACCAGCCCTGCTCCGCAGCAGAGATCCCCCCAGGGCAGGAGGTGAGTGATCCCACTTCCTGCTCTCCCTCTGCCCCGTGTTTGTGGCACTCCCCCCTCCTCTATAGACACACACAATTTCTCCTGCTGTGAAGGAGAAGCTTGTGTTTTTAATTCATGTTGGACCAGTTATCTGAGCACCACACTGCAATGTGCTTCAGCTGTGCTTTTTAATGTGGAGCTCAAATACCTGGTCCAGCAGGAGTTAAAAACACAACTTCTCCTTCACAGCAGGGGAGATCTCTCTTATATCACTGTTACTGCCCCCACTGGGAGGATATTCCATGTATCTACTACCCTTTCTATATCACTGTTACAGGGAATAACCTCCCAGTGGGGGCAGTAACAGTGATATAGAAAGGGTAGTAGATACATGGAATAGCCTCCCAGTGGGGGCAGTAACAATGATATAGAAAGGGTAGTAGATACATGGAATAACCTCCCAGTGGGGGCAGTAACAGTGATATAGAAAGGGTAGTAGATACATGGAATAGCCTCCCAGTGGGGGCAGTAACAGTGATATAGAAAGGGTAGTAGATACATGGAATAGCCTCCCAGTGGGGGCAGTAACAGTGATATAGAAAGGGTAGTAGATACATGGAATAGCCTCCCAGTGGGGGCAGTAACAGTGATATAGAAAGGGTAGTAGATACATGGAATAGCCTCCCAGTGGGAGCAGTATCTACTACCCTTTCTATATCACTGTTACTGCCCCCACTGGGAGGTTATTCCATGTATCTACTACCCTTTCTATATCACTGTTACTGCCCCCACTGGGAGGTTATTCCATGTATCTACTACCCTTTCTATATCACTGTTAAATAGAATAGTCTCCAGTGGGAGCAGTATCTACAGACTGACACCCTGAGGAGGACCCTGCTGGACAGTGGACTGTACGTCAGTGGCCCGAATGAGAAAGGCAGCCACAGGCCCACCACAGAAAGTGGTAAGGTACGGAAGCTGTGACACTGGTATTATATTGTGGGTATTGGCAATGTGGCACAGAAGTGGCACCACCAGGCACAGCATAGTTTTGGTGACACTCCTGTGCCATAGTGCCAATCAATCAGTGACTCAGACCACTGCTAGAGGTTGTCCTTGCAAGAGCAACATTCAGCGTCCTTTACTTTCGGTGAGAAGACACTAAATACTCCTGATAGAGATTATTATTATGCATCTCTATGCCGATATTGGAGGGGGGGGGGCACCAAAACGCACCTTCGCCTGAGTAGACAAAAATGCTTGCACCGGCCCTGCGTCAAGGCACCTCTAGTAAAGGTGAGTCCTGCCTAATGAAGCTAAAGGCTGCTTTCTAGCAAACTACATATGCCTCATGCTGTTTCTCAGTCATGAGGAAGACTGGTGGGCTTTCATTTATATCCTTTCAGAAACAATTCCAGCATGGTATCGAAACCAAAACCACGGAACGGAATAGGTTCAAAAATGACCTGGCTGGAAATACATCAAAATATGCATAATACAGAAAAAACGGTGTCGTGCCTGATCCCCACCGGGATCAAGTCCTGTGTTAGCTTACTGAGTCGGAATAATAGGGAGTAGCAGCCAGATATCGGCTCCAGGAGCCTGTAGGCCAGCATGGAGCCAAGCTCAACCCTTCAATGATAGAGGAGAAGCCATTGACAAAATGCGAAAGAACATTGGGAAATATTTGTTCTTCTGCTGTGCACAGTGAAATAAAGCAGTGGATCTTCTTCACCAAGGGGTCAGAGTTAAGTATAGGATTTTGGGGGAGGTGTATTGTGTTACCTACACATGGAGAAATAAGTAACAAATTCGC
Organism: Leptobrachium leishanense; assembly: GCA_009667805.1. Taxonomy (NCBI): domain Eukaryota; kingdom Metazoa; phylum Chordata; class Amphibia; order Anura; family Megophryidae; genus Leptobrachium; species Leptobrachium leishanense. The sequence continues at coordinate 34,676,167 of CM019065.1, forward strand.
TGGAGTTCTAATTAACCAAAATAAAAAAAAGGACAGTCACATGTAATACAGAGATTTTTTACTTTATATTATGTATGTAACTTGATCTGCCAAAATGCAGCAATTTTTGCCTGATTTTTGGCCATTTTTCAGTTCCTGGGATTCAAATCCGCATTTTGCGGGTATTTGATCCCCGATTAAATTTTTGTATGGAATATTGGCTGTTGCGGATCAAATATTGGCTCTCGAGGCTATACTATTCATTGGTAATATTGGATTGAGTGATTCCATTCTGTGTTTTTTTTCGGGATACTGATATCCGAATGCTGAAAAAATATCAAGTGCACTGCTGAAAGGCGTTGGTAAATGGCCTTTTGAATGCTTGTAGTGCCATTCAATGTATTTCCTGCTTTTGGGGATTGGGAGTCGCAAGTTTCAGAATGAAATCCCAGCATGTGCTTTGGACTCCAAAGTGTGAAAGATACGAGTCTTCATGTATATGTCTGTTTTACTGTCAAATGTCCATTTTACAGTCCGGAAAGCTTGCGGCAAGGTCAGATTAGTGACTTTGGATAATGAGATAACTGGTGGAACTGTTATGTAGTATATTCAGCGCTGCGGAATATGCTGGCGCTTTATAAATAATGAATAATAAAAATAATAATAATAATTGGCTCCAGCAGTTATTTTTACCGTCAAGAGAGGAATAGGGCTCATTGTCAGTAGTTCATAAAATAAAACCAAAAATGTCAATTTTACTCAACACATACAGTACCTATAAGCAGTAAAAACAGTGAAACTGACAATTTTGCAGTGGTCTCTTGATATTTCCAGGTGGGTATTGTGACTCAACCTAGTCACTGGGGCATCTGGAGGGGGCTGTGGGCTAGCGTCCTGCCCAGCGACTATGGCCCATGAAAGAGACTATTGGGGAATAGGTGGATCTTATAAATATATTTGTTTTTTTCACTGTGCAACTGTTCACTGTTTGAAACATCCCCAGCTAACTAAAGATTTCTGATATCTGTGTATTATTCACTTATGTATTTATTCTTTTGTTTTACCTGACCCCCCCTTCTAATCCCAGGAGGTCCCATTGTCCATTGTTTGAAGGCCCCACTCCCTGTGCAGTTATTTGATCTGTTGATCTAATCTGGTTGTATTCATGAAGGGGGTTGTTCCTTAACTGTGTAGCTGTATGTCTGTTTGAATAAACTGTGAGTCTGCTTTTGATTCTCAACGGTCTACATCCTTCTTTCAGCTGCGGTTAAAGTTTGGGTGGGCTGTTAGGGAAGATTGCTCTGGCGACTCTGGGGACTGTTTAAAGGGGAGAGAGCATGCTGACGGAGGCATTCAGTTAGGGTACAGCCACTCCGTTACATGTATATACTCAGCTTTTCTCAAAATGGACCTATTAATAGGCCAAGCCAATACAAAAAAAACCTTTTTTTTCCATAACAGTATATTTTTTTGTACTTCGTTTCATTCTAATGACCCACTTCTACATACAGAGTGGAGGTTTTAAATTGCTGCAAGATGAGAGTTCAGATAAATTCAGAAAAAGGTGATCTAGTGAGTTACAAAAAAAAAAGATGAATAAATGTAGTTAAAAGAAATCTTAAAAAAACTCTGCAACATTGGGATTAAAAATGCATGTTCCCGTTAATGCGAGTCTTGCTGTACACCCCTCACTTGCATATTTTCACTGAAAAAGGGGAATATTACATTACAGATTTGCGTATTGTACATTAAAAGTGAAATATTAGGACGAACGCGAGAGAGACGGAGAGGACGGAGGCCACCTCGGGATCCAGTGCGGCTGCGGCCTGCTTGCCTACTGCGGCTGCGTCGGGGAGTTGTACCGGGAACGGTGGACGCCTGCGGATGTTGGACCTGCAGCCTAGGCCTGCGAGACCGGCGGCTGAGATGGTAGATACCTGGCGATTCAAGATGGCTGACGGGTTCTGCGGTGCGGAATTGAGCGGTCTGGATGAAGAAAATGACGTCCCTTATCTTCCAGAAGAAGAGGAGCCAGCCGATTGTGGGGTGCTGGACGACCCGGTGATAGCTGCAGTGATCTTTGTGGCTCCTTCTCGGTCGGCGGAGATGACGCAGTCCGCCGTCCGTGGACTGTCCGCCGCCATGCGGCTAGGAACCTCCCGGCAGAGTGTTGTGGCTGGAGGGGTGATGGAGGTTTCGAGGAAGGAAGAAGCCCGCCGTCCCTGTTGCGAGATTGAGGGCTCTAGTGTTTTGCAGGGCCTCCCTTGCGTTGCACCGGGGGCCTCGGTCCCTCTTAGGCAGAGGGCATTTTGCGGACAGTTTGGAGCCGATGGGGCGCATGGCTCCACTTTGTGGCGAGATACAGGCTGAAGGGGTCTGCCCTTCGACGGATGTCTGCCTGCCTGGCCCGGTAACCCACCCCACTGGACTGTCCTCTGTCCCAGGTTCTTGATGTTCCCTTCTAATGCTGTGCACGCGAATTATTTTGTCATTTTGTGAGTTTACCCCTTTATGAAGCATACTGCGGACTGAGTTCTTTATTTTTACTTTTTGTGATCTAGCGGTGATACCCTTATATATGTGTACTATTATCTGATGAGACCCCCCTATCTGGGGATGTTTGTTTAATTAAAAAAATTTTTTTTTTTTTTTTTTCTTTTCTTTTTTCTTTTTTTTTCCTTCTTTTTCTTCTTTCTCTCTCTCTCTCACGTTATTCCCCAAAGGCTTGCACTGCAGAAGATGGTGTATCCACTCCCCCCACCCCCTTCCCCTTTTTTTTTTTTTTTCTCTCTCTGGCATTACTGGGATGCCTGAGGCGCGCCACCATGACTTTGCGTTATGATTGGCCCTTAGGGTCCTAGGCCCCGTGACATTGTCCCTCCATGGCCTCCTTCAGGAGCGTGCCAGGAGCGTCACGGCAATGGCCTTTGCCATTTTTCACACACCCCCACCCCCCCCTTTTTTTTTCCTCTCTGTTATTTGGATTACCATCTTTTTGATAGCGTTGTGAACATAATTCCTTGTGACGATGCAATGTTTCCTGCTGACAAACTAATTTTTGATTTCTATTTCGATGAGACCCCCCTATTTGGGGATGTTTATCTGCGTTGATTTCCTGCTGACTAGCCTGCTGTGGCCCTGCGCGGCCGTTTACTGTTGGTTGTATTGATGACAATGTTACAAAATAAAAATTTTGAAACACAAAAAAAAAAAAAAAAAAAAGTGAAATATTAAAGTTGTGATTTGCAGGTTGTAAATACTATATAATGGTGGAATATGAAATGCGCAACTTGTGGGTTGAAAAATATCCCTAGTAAATATTACAGTTGGAACTTTGCATGTTTACTGTAACAGTAAAAAAAATATATGTAAGGATTTGCGAGTTATGATGTCCGGACATATGGGAATTTACCATTACGGAGGAAGCACGTTTGTATGGTAAATGTAAATCCAGAGCACATTTTTTTAAAAACATTAATATCTTTAGCTTTTAATTGCTTGCATGTTACTTGTTAATTAATATTGTTTAAAATAACATTTAAAAATAAATATTAATTATCTACAATAATAAAATTAATATGTTAATACATTCAGGGATCATTATTATAATTCATAAATTCATTAATAACTTAATGTCATTATTTTAAAGATGAAAAATTCAGTCCAGGAGCGGTTTGCTTCTAGATGGTTTTCGTAGATCAAATATTACTTAATTTCCAAAGTAAGATATGGAAAGGCAGAAGGATATAATACAATGGAACGATATCTGCGGATGAAAGGATGTGTGTAAAATGCGTTGGCAGAAATTTAATACATTTATACAATGTATTTTCCATTTCTATAGGTATCTCTATGGAAAACCTGTTGAGGGCAAAGCTTTTGTATTGTTCGGGGTGAAGAAAGATGGACTGAAGAGAGGAATCCCGGATACTCTGCGTGAAGTTCCGGTATTAAATTCTCTCTGCATTACAATCCTCTCTGATTATTTCTGTCATTTTACGGCTACGGTACTTACTTTTATAGTAATGCCATGGTGCTGTGGGGATAGAATCCCTGTCTTGTCTTATCTCTATATTCACACAATATGTTTATCTTTCCATGCATAAAGCTTCCCTCTGCAAAGTACCACTGTGCGTCTTTATTTTCTTCAATGCTCCATTTATTTACCATGCGACCCACTTCTGTGAACGTCTCGTCCCTTCCAGGTTGAACAAGGAGAAGGGGAGTCTTCTATGGATTCGACAGATCTTCTACGGTTCTTCAGAAATGATGACGATATGTCGAACTTTACCTTGCATGTGTCTGTTACAGTCATCACTGAATCAGGTGAATCCATGTGGCCCTCGCTTGTGAATGACTTTCAAATTACTGCTGGGTAGGGATGTGCGTTTCGGGTTTCGGAATTTTCACGAAATTTCCCGATTCGTGATTTCGGATGCGGCCGATTTTCCGAAAATTTTTAGATCCGAAAACGTCAGATCCGAAAAGTTTTCCGAGCCGAAACGAAATATTTTCGGAATTTTCGAATGGACTTGAAATGTGTCAAATCAAAATTTATTGCTTTGAAACGAGGAGAACAGACGTTCCGAAAAAACGAAAATTTCCGAAATCACGAAAAGTCGATACAAAAAACGAGCAAAGTGACACGAAAATACGAAAAATGGTCGATATTCTGAAAAAAAAAATGAACACGAAAAACGAGTCGAGCCGAACCGAATCGAAACAGAAATCGGTCGAAACGAGCCGAATCGAAAAGTTTAAACATCCGAAAAATCGAATCGAACCGAAAAAAAAATCGGTGCACAAGCCTACTGCTGGGTGACGCAAGTTGACTACAGCTTGAAGCAGGAGTGGGGACCTAGAAGGGGACCCCATGACGGCACGACCCAAGGCTTAGTTAGGCCTGGCCTTTTAGCGGCGATGACGCCACAGCTGATAAAAATCATGGGAAAATAGTATGGGCAGCCAGCTTTTAAACAGTGAGATGGGGAGCGTCAGTGACTGAGGAAGCCTAGTTGGGCGAAACATAACTCAGCTATATACCATATATAGTTTAATGTATTACATTAACCAAATAAATCCTTTGGAGCTTTTTAACCCTTTCAGCGGGTCTAAAAGTGTCATTATTTATAATTTTATATTTTTTTTATCCGATTTTACTATTCCAAAACCAGGCTATGAGGCACCTACCTGGAACCATCACTTCTACCTGGGATCTTCACTGGTATCCAAACTGAGAAGGAGCTGAGACTGCCATGCCATACCATACTGTAATACAACAATGTACATATGGGCAGTGCTTTTATTATTATTATTATTGTCATCATTTATATAGCGCCAACAGTTTCCGCAGCGCTTTACAATAACCAAAGGGAACAAAATACAAATAAACGTACGTAAGATGGAAACAAGAGGTGTAGAGGGCCCTGCTCATAGGAGCTTACAGTCTAGAGGGATTGGGGTTGAGGAAGACAAGAGGAATTTCACTAGATAGCCGGATCATTAGTGCCAGTGGTTTGGGAATGGTGGGGCCATAGAAGCAGCTTCAATCAAGTGTGAGTAGGTGAGCAGAGGGATGAGTTGCATCAGTGATGTGGTACGCTAATCTGAAGAGGTGGGTTTTGAGGGATTTCTTGAAGGCCTGAAGATCAGGGGAGAGTTTGATTGGGCGAGGCAAGTCATTCCACAGGACCGGAGCTGCCCTTGAGAAGTCTTGGAGGCGGGAGTTGGCCATGTGTGTGTAGACCGATGACAGGTTGAGATCACCTGCTGAACGGAGTTGTCTAGATGGGATGTGCTTGCAGAGTAACAAAGACATGTAGGGAGGAGTTGATGTGGGTGTGACTTGAATGCAGGTAGGCATAATAGAGAGACCATATAATTTACTATTGCCTGGGGGCCGCAAGAGTTGTCAGTTCACCCCGGCTTGAAGTGTTGTCTGATTTTAAATGACAATGGGATTAAAGCCAAGAAAGTTAATTTCAAGGAGCTTAATTTTTATGCTATCTATGTAACAGGAATACCTCAGAGGTCCATCCCAGGTTTAAGTCTCAGACCTGACCCATTCCTTTCTCTAACCCTTTTTCATTCCAAAACCACTCCGGAGAGCAAAAGACCCTGTCCACCTTACCCAAATGATAGTGCTAGTATAGCTGCTAGCCTGTGAGGCTACGCATAGTTTTAACGGCACAAATGTATCCATAACCATCAAACATAAAGCCTGTGCTTCATGGAATGAGAAATTAATAATTTTTAATAACCCCCACACTACAAAGATATACTTGATATTCCAAATCACCTGCTGGTGCCCCAATATTGAGTATACTCGATGTGATCAAATTCTGGAGCAATGCAAAGGAATCTCATTTATAGCACATAAAATTTATGTGCAAATGTTTAAGCACCATGGGCATGTCAGTTGATGTCATAAAGCAGTTTGATCAGCTTGAGTTTCCGTTTTTCATTCAAGGATAAACAGGGCGAAAGCTGTAAATTAGAGGTGTAGTAGTTGTTTGGCCACCAGGTGGCGGCATCTGCATGTCAAATAGTGCATAAATTATGAAAATGAGCTTTTATGATTTCTAATCACATTTTCACTGTATGGATACTGCAAAGTGATTTTCCATAAAGTCTCTGGGTCCTGATGATGATTTTACGGAAAAAATCACTTGAAAAAGGTTATAGGCTGAATGTGACTTTAAATGTATCTTTATCAGATATTCACGTTCACTAAAAACCTCTTCAAAATGTAATTAACATAATTGTATCCAATGGCCAATCAAGATCATAACATCCTATTCGATCCAGAAGAACCAAATGCAACCATGAGCATGTAAGTAATCGCCTCTGGTGTCAGAAGTTGTCTGGGCTAACTGCTGCATTGATTTAGTGTCAGGAATCGACCTGAAAAGAGTTTCTTATATATGAATAAGTGTAAGAGGAACCACTGTGTAGTAATCTTGCCTGTACGTAGCGAGTATCAGAGTCAGGAGGAACGATATATAACGCTGCCTGTCTGCTGGTACCAGTGGCGTCAGGTTCGTAGTAGATCAGGTGGTACTTGTGGATGTTATACCAGGTGATTTGATAGTAGGTATGTCTTTTGATAGTTACCCCGTTAGAAATGGTCGATGTAGTGGCCTAGGTCACGGGCCCAAAGGATTACTACGCATAAGTCGTTTCCAGGCAATAAGGTCGTGAGGCAGGCAGAGTTCGGTACGTAAGTGGTATCCAGGCAATAAGGTCGTGAGGCAGGTAGAGTTCGGTACGTAAGTCGAGTCGTATTCAGGCAATAAGGTCGTAAGGCAGGCAGAGTTCGGTGCATAAGTCGTATCCAGGCAATAAGGTCGTCAACAAGGGGAATCAATCAGCATATGAGTAATCACAGGTAATAAGGAGGGAAATTAGCTCAGTAATCATACAAAATATTAGAGCGTCGACTTACCCCACTGAGGATTCTTTTATAGGGTGTCTCATTTAGGCAGCCGGGGATAGCGCCGACGTCATCCGTCTGCGCCGGCATCTCTCCGTGCCCATAAGGCCGCTCGGGACCATGCGCATGCGCGGAAGGTCTTCTCCGGCGACTAAGGATACTCCGGCCTGCGCGTCGACACGTGGCAGCGCCAACGCCTCGCTATGCCGTACGATCACCGCTCGGGTACCCGCAGGAGGCACCGCTACAGGGGTTATATCGCCGGTAAGGGAGGAATCCTGACATAACCCCCTCACAAGGCGACCACTCCGTGGGCGATCAGGGTGAGCCGCATGAAAACGGCGCACTAGGGACGGAGCATCGACATCCAATGCTGATATCCAAGAATCATCGACGGGATCATAACCCTTCCAACGGATTAGATATTGAAGTTTTCCACAACATACGAGAGTCCATAATTTTTGATACTTCGTAAACTTCGTTATCACGGGCGCTAATCGGGCCCGGAGGGGGGAGTACGATGAACAAAGGGATCCGCAGTCTGAGGTTTAATCAAGGAGACATGGAATACGGGATGAATCTTCATAGAGGCCGGTAATCGTAGACGAACCGTCGTAGGAGAGAGGACGGTTTTCTATCTCATAAGGCCCAAGAAACCGGGGGCCCAATTTCTTCGAAGGACAGTTCAATTTAATGTATCGGGTAGATAGCCATACTCGGTGACCTTCTTCGTATAACGGAGCAGTCGATCTTTTGCGATCAGCATATATTTTGTACCTCCATTGGGCTCTCTGTAGCATTCCTTAACCTTCTCCGTGATTCTGGAAAATAGATTGCAATCTTTTCATTACTGCAGGACGGGGGTATAGAGCGACGAACCTGGTAACATTAAGGGGTGTGACGGTGGCCCCCGCACACCCCGGCGCCTGGCAGCGGCTTCCTCGCTGCTCGCTGGCCAGGCGCCGAGTGATATCGCGGAACGCTTCCGCACACGTGGGGCGCCGGGGGGCGGGGCCAGGCGCATGACGCGGACCCGCAAAGTTTAAAGCCCGGCTTCACATTCTCACTGGTGCCCTGACGTGGTAGTTACTTCCCGCAGAGCTCTTGTGTGTTATTGGCAAAACGATTATTCTGTGTACCGAACCCTGGCATTGGCAAAACGATTATTCTGTGTCCGAACCCTGGCATTGGCAAAACGATTATTCTGTGTCTCGACCCCTGGCATTGGCAAAACGATTATTCTGTGTCTCGACCCCTGGCATTGGCAAAACGATTATTCTGTGTCTCGACCCCTGGCATTGGCAAAACGATTATTCTGTGTCTCGACCCCTGGCATTGGCAAAACGATTATTCTGTGTACCGAACCCTGGCATTGGCAAAACGATTATTCTGTGTACCGAACCCTGGCATTGGCAAAACGATTATTCTGTGTACCGAACCCTGGCATTGGCAAAACGATATTCTGTGTCTCGACCCCTGGCATTTGTATCACTCCTCTATTCTGGTACGGAGGTCAGTCCGTGTGGCACCCCAAGCACACCAGACCACCCCTTGTATGTTGTATGTGCTCTGTACTACCATCCTAGTAGCCTGTCTAGACGTGCCGACCACTCTAAGGATCGGAAGGGTAGTGAGCGGTCTGCGTAAAGGGACCACCATCTTGGTAATCAGGGGGATCCGTGACATTACGTCAGGGCCAATGGATCCCGCAGACCTCTCATCTCAGTTGACAAGAATTGCAGCCCGACAAGAAGAGCAGGACCACAGGATGGACCAAATTGCTCTTGCCCTGCAAACCCTGTTGAATCGATCCACTACTGGTGCTGCAAGTCCTCCAGAACCAGTAGTACCTAGGGCCAGTTCGGCCTCACCCGAGGGGTGTAGGCTCAGTATGAAGGCGCCCGTACGCTATGATGGTACGCCTAACCTGTGTCGGGGTTTTTTGACCCAACTAGAGATTCTATTCGAGAACAATCCAGGGTCCTGTGTATCCGATAAGGCCAAAGTAGGCTACCTAATTAACCATTTAACTGATAAAGCGTTACTGTGGGCCACGCCATTGTGGGAAAACAAAAAGCCCGTCATATATGACTATGAGGGCTTTACCTCTGAACTAAAACGTACGTTTGATCCCTCTAGAAGGGCCACCAATGCAGGCAGGTCCTTATTCCACATTAAGCAAGGTAATAGGAGAGTCTCCGACTATGCTATAGAATTTAAGACCTTGACTTCTGAGGTACACTGGCCTAACGACGTTCTAACCTTGGCATTTACCGAAGGCCTGAACGAGGCCTTGATGTTTGAGCTGGCTCCCTTGAAGTTGCCAGAACATCTGGACCATTTGGTTGATTTCTGTATTGCCATGGACGACCAAATTAGGGACAGGAGGCATTCTAGAGACAGACCCAGAAGGGTTTTGCCTCCTTTACCCTTGGTACCCAGACACACCAATACGTCAGGTACTCCAGAGCCAGTAAGAACCGATCTACCGGTCGTGGAACCTATGCAGATAGGTAGAACAGGTATTTCAGAGGCTGAGAGAACTTACAGAAGGGAAAGGGGGCTCTGTTTCTACTGTGCCGGGGCAGGGCATTTTCGTCTTCAATGTCCTCAAAGACCCAAGGGTGGCAGGGGTGACACTGGCAAGCCGGGCCAGAGAACACCTACTAGCCAGGTAATCGGTTCGCTCTATGCCTCCTTTGTCGATAACGAGAAAAAAAAAACCCGGATTCTGGTGCCCATCTCCTTAACCTGGGAGGGGGTACACCTCGAGACTGAGGCGTTCCTAGACTCTGGAGCCTCAGGCAACTTTATGGATAGGGTTTTTGCCTCCAAGAACCTCATGCCTCTAGTTCTCAAAGAAAGACCTCTACTGGTGGAGGCCATAGACGGGAAACCCTTGTCATGTCCCCATATCACCCACGACACCATAGAGGTATGCATGAAAACAGGGGTTTTGCACCAGGAAACCATACGGTTCCAGATTATTGACTCTCCCTCATGCCCCGTCGTCCTAGGGTTTCCATGGTTGACTAAGCATAACCCGGTGATTGATTGGGTCCAGAGAGACATAAAATGTTGGGGTCCCAGTTGCCAGTTGAAATGCATGGGCAGAGTCACCGTTATTGGTAGCCTTAATATCGCCACAGCACCTCCTTTATCCACAGTAGTCCCTGACTGTTATCAGGCATTAAAGGAGGTTTTTTCGAAGGCCAGGACTGAGGTTTTACCACCACATCGCCCGTATGACTGTGCCATAGAGTTACTCCCCGGTACTATGCCTCCCAGAGGACATGTATACCCCTTGTCGCAAAAGGAGAACGATATTATGGAGGAATATATAAAAGAGAATCTTGAGCGTGGATTCATTAGACGGTCCTCCTCCCCAGCAGGAGCTGGTTTCTTTTTCGTCTCCAAAAAAGAGGGAGACTTGCGACCATGCATAGATTATAGAGGTTTAAACAGAATAACCATAAGAAATGCATATCCTATCCCCCTTATAACAGAGTTGTTCGACCGACTGAAAGGGGCCCGTATATACACGAAGCTCGATTTACGCGGGGCCTACAATCTGATAAGGGTGAAAAAGGGGCACGAGTGGAAGACGGCTTTTAATACGCGTAGCGGGCATTACGAATACCTGGTGATGCCCTTTGGGTTATGTAATGCGCCAGCTGTGTTTCAGGATCTCATAAATGACACCCTAAGGGATTTTCTGCAAACATTCGTCATAGTGTATCTCGATGACATCCTGATATACTCTCCAGATAAGGAGACCCATCACGCCCATGTGCAACAAGTGTTAAGGAGACTATTGAAGGCCGGCTTATACTGCAAATTAGAAAAGTGCCTATTTGATATAGAGATGGTGCACTTCCTTGGGTATATCATAACCCCTGAGGGGTTTCAGATGGATCCTGGTAAATTGTCGGCAATCCTCGACTGGCCCCTACCCCAAGGTCTTAAAGCCATCCAGAGGTTTCTAGGTTTTACCAACTATTATCGAAGGTTCATCAAAGACTTTTCGGCCTTGGTAGCTCCTCTCACGGCCATGACTAAGAAAGGGGTGGGGAATCAGAAATGGACACCCCAGGCCAGGCAAGCCTTCGAGGTCCTCAAACAGGCATTCACGACTGCCCCTGTTCTCCGACATCCTGATCCGGCTCTGCCTTTTCAAGTTGAAGTTGACGCCTCCGAGCTAGGTCTTGGCGCAGTCTTGTCCCAAAGGGAGGCACCCGACAAACCCTTGCATCCATGCGGCTTCTATTCCCGAAAGTTGTCCCCGGCAGAGAGGAACTATGATATCGGAAACAGAGAGTTGTTAGCAGTTATCGCAGCCTTGACGGAGTGGAGATACTTATTGGAGGGGTCTAGGGACCCCATTGTCATCATTACCGATCATAAGAATCTCACGTACATTGGTGACGCTAAACGGTTGAATGCCAGACAAGCGAGATGGTCATTATTCCTTTCAAGCTTTAATTTTGTCCTCACATATAGACCTGGGTCAAGAAACATTAAAGCAGATGCGTTATCTAGACAGTACGAATCCTATGAACATAACGTTCAGGATCAACATCCCATTGTACCTCAGGAAAGGATTATAGCCTCTACCACGATCAGTGTCTCATCCCCTCTGATGATTCGATTGCAGACTATCCAAGATAAGGCTCCGGGGGGGAGGCCTCCCGCGAAGCTCTTTGTACCTGAGAAGGAGAGAAAAGAAGTCCTTAAAATTTACCATGACAATAAAACCTCTGGACACATGGGGATCACCAAAACGGTGGCTAGCATCCAAAAACTGCTATGGTGGCCCACGATGCGCCGGGATATTAAAGATTACATAGCCGTATGCGAGGTGTGCACAAGAAATAAAAGTCCTAAGACAGCGCCCATTGGTTTACTCCAGCCCCTGCCTATTCCCGAACGACCATGGTCGCAGATAGCCATGGATTTTATAGTAGAGTTACCCGAGTCCAGAGGGAATACTGTTATACTCACGATTATAGATCGCTTTTCCAAAATGGGTCACTATGTTCCTCTTCGGAAGCTACCGTCAGCAGCCGAGCTGGTGCCCATTTTCGTCGCCAACGTGGTCCGCATACACGGTATCCCTCTTGGGATTGTTTCTGATAGGGGGACCCAGTTTGTCTCCAGATTCTGGAGGGGGTTCTGCAAGAACGTGGGAATAGACCTGTCCTTCTCCTCGGCCTATCACCCCCAAACGAACGGGGCAGCAGAAAGGGCAAATCAAAATATTGAGAAATATCTCAGGTGTTTCATATCTGAACGACAGGATAATTGGTCAGACCTGCTACCTTGGGCCGAGTACGCCCTAAACAGTGCCGTGAGTGAAGCCAGTGGTTATTCCCCTTTCTTCACAGTTTACGGATTTGATCCTCCCGTGCTTCCCTCTGCATTTCCTGATACCGCGATTCCTGCTCTGGATGAGCACTTGGCGTCATTGACTGAGACCTGGAGGAGGGTTAAACAGGCACTAGAGAGGAGCAGTATTGTCCAGAAAACGAAGGCCGATAGACGTAGGAGACCAGCACCTGTGTATCAAGTCGGGGACAGGGTTTGGCTTTCTTCGCGGAACATTAAGCTCTTAGTGCCATCGATGAAACTAGCCCCCAGATACATAGGCCCTTACAAGATACTGCGGCGACTCAGCCCGGTCTCCTATGCCTTGGCACTGCCCTCCCATATCAGGATACACAACGTGTTCCACGTGAGCCTTTTAAAACCGCTTTTGTGTAATCGATACACCAGGGCCCATGTCCCCCTCCTCCGGTCTCTGTGGAGGGCGAGGAGGAGTTTGAGGTTAAGGCCATTCTGGACGCCAGGGTTTCTAGGGGGGCTCTTCAGTACTTAGTGGACTGGGTGGGTTACGGTCCGGAGGACCGCTCTTGGCTTCCGGCTACTGAGGTTCATGCCCCTCGCTTGGTGAAGGCCTTCTATTTGGCTCATCCCTGTGCCCCTGGGGGTCGTCCAGTGGCCGCCCGTAGAGGGGGGGTTCTGTGACGGTGGCCCCCGCACACCCCGGCGCCTGGCAGCGGCTTCCTCGCTGCTCGCTGGCCAGGCGCCGAGTGATATCGCGGAACGCTTCCGCACACGTGGGGCGCCGGGGGGCGGGGCCAGGCGCATGACGCGGACCCGCAAAGTTTAAAGCCCGGCTTCACATTCTCACTGGTGCCCTGACGTGGTAGTTACTTCCCGCAGAGCTCTTGTGTGTTATTGGCAAAACGATTATTCTGTGTACCGAACCCTGGCATTGGCAAAACGATTATTCTGTGTACCGAACCCTGGCATTGGCAAAACGATATTCTGTGTCTCGACCCCTGGCATTGGCAAAACGATTATTCTGTGTCTCGACCCCTGGCATTGGCAAAACGATTATTCTGTGTCTCGACCCCTGGCATTGGCAAAACGATTATTCTGTGTCTCGACCCCTGGCATTGGCAAAACGATTATTCTGTGTACCGAACCCTGGCATTGGCAAAACGATTACTCTGTGTACCGAACCCTGGCATTGGCAAAACGATTACTCTGTGTACCGAACCCTGGCATTGGCAAAACGATTATTCTGTGTCTCGACCCCTGGCATTTGTATCACTCCTCTATTCTGGTACGGAGGTCAGTCCGTGTGGCACCCCAAGCACACCAGACCACCCCTTGTATGTTGTATGTGCTCTGTACTACCATCCTAGTAGCCTGTCTAGACGTGCCGACCACTCTAAGGATCGGAAGGGTAGTGAGCGGTCTGCGTAAAGGGACCACCATCTTGGTAATCAGGGGGATCCGTGACAAGGGGTGTCTTCCGGTATTGATAAAGAAAGGGGTCATAGATGTTGATTTATGGATCTGGTTATTGTAGACGAATTCGGCTATGGGTAGTAGATTTACTCCAGTCGGATTGTAGGTAGATCACGAAACAACGGAGTATTGTTCCAAGGTAGCGTTAGTACGTTCGGTCTGTCCATTAGCCTGTGGGTGTAGGCGGTAGACAAGGAGCGTTTTATGTGTAGACCTTTGCAGAATTCTAGCCAAAATTTGGCAGTAATTGGGTACCTCTATCTGTTACTATGGTTTCAGGTAAGCCGTGTAAACGAAATATTTCTTTAATAAAGATCGTAGCAGTATCTTTAGCAGAAGGGATGGTTTTGGTAGCTATGAAATGGCTCATTTTGGAGAAGCGATCTACTACTACTAGTATGGTCGTATATCCGTTAGATGGTGGGAGGTCTACTATGAAATCCATAGATATATCTTGCCAAGGGGCTTCTGGTATTTTAAGTGGTTGTAGTAGACCCTGTGGTTTCTTTTTATCGTCTTTGGATCTTATACATACTGTACAATGAGTTACGTATTCTTCTATATCTCTTGATATCCTAGGCCACCAGAATAAGCGTGTTATACTTTCCTTCGTTTTGTATATTCCGGCGTGACCTCCTAGGGGTGAATCATGGAAATGGTTTAATATACTATTCTTTGCTTCAGGGGGAACGTAGATCTTCTTCTTTTGTAGAACAATCCATCTTTTGGTTGTAGTAGAGTCGTCTGGTCGTTTAATTTGGAATATTTTCTAATAATGTCCCATAACGATAATGTTGCATTGAGAAAACAGTTTTCTCGGTAATACGTAGGATGTTTCGGACTTTTGTCTGGATTCTATACTTCTGGATAGAGCGTCGGCTTTACCGTTCTTCTTTCCTGGTCTATATGTTATATTAAAGATGAATCTGGAAAAGAAGAGAGCCCATCTGGCTTGCCTAGGCTTCAGCCTCTTTGCTTGTCTCAGATACTCTAAGTTTTTGTGATCAGTATATATTGTTTATGGGGTGGATTGTACCTTCTAGAAGATGACGCCATTCTTCGAGGGCAGCTTTTATCGCGAGGAGTTCTTTATCCCCAATGTCGTAGTTAATTTCCGCTGGAGTTAAGGTTCTCGAATAAAAGGCGATAGGGTGTAGATTCCGGTTTTCTCCTTGTACTTGCGATAGTATGGCGCCAAGGGCGGTATCCGATGCATCAGTTTCGAGGATGAAGGGTTTTGTGGTATCAGGCATGCTTAGTATGGGAGCTGTAGAGAATAAATGCTTCAGATAACAGAAGGCGTCATTAGCGGCTACCGACCATTTGAATGGTATAGATTGTTTGGTTAAATATGTCAATGGTTTAATTATCTTGGAGAAATCTCTGATAAATTTCCTGTAAAAATTACAAAAACCAATAAAGCATTGTATTCCTTTCTTATTTGCGGGAGTGGGCCAAGATCGTATCGCTTCGATTTTGGAGGGATCCATCCTTATATTATTAGGCTCTATCACGAATCCAAGGAACTCTAAGGTGGTTACATTAAATTGACATTTTTCAAGCTTGGCATATAATCTGTGTTGTCTTAATATTAATAAAACATTTCTCACATGTCGTGTATGATCTTCTTGATTATCGGAGTATATCAATATATCATCTAAGTATACTATTACGTATTGGTCTAATATGCTTTTTAGGATATCGTTCAAAAAGTATTGGAAGGTGGCAGGTGCGTTACAGAGCCCGTAGGGCATGACTAAGTACTCGTAATGCCCGTACCTTGACCTGAAGGCAGTCTTCCATTCGTCCCCTTTTTTGATTCTTACTAGATTATATGCTCCGCGTAGATCCAGTTTTGTAAATATTTTAGCTGTCTTCAGTCTGTCCATCAGTTCAGTTATGAGCGGTAGTGGATATTTGTTCTTGATAGTGATTCGCCTTCATCGCTCTGTAATCGATGCAGGGGCGTAGTCCTCCATCCTTTTTTTTTCCTACAAAAATATTGCTGCCCCAGCGGAGAAGTTGAGGGTCTTATAAAACCTTTAGTTAAATTCTCTCCTCTATGTACTCTCTTAAGACTCTTAATTCAGGTTCGGATAGAGGATACACTCTGCCAAAAGGAATCGTAGCACCGGGAATGACGTCTATTGGACAATCATAGGGGCGGTGAGGAGGGAGTGTATCAGCTCCTTTCTTCTCGAATATATCATAGAAGTCGGTATATAGGTGGTAATAATAGGTATCACACTATTGTTAAGTATAAGTTTTTTGTGGGTGTATACATTCGGTTTTACAATGTGTTGAAGAGTAGGTCAATGTAGCTTTTATCCAGTCTATACTAGGATTATGAAGTCGTAACCATTCGATGCCGAGGAGAATCACAGGAAAGATCGGGGTTTTAACTATATCAAATATTATCTCTTCATGGTGTCTTACTCCTGTGTTCATGGTAATAGATCTCTGTGCTCTTGTGTCACGAGTCCGGAACTAATGAGAGTACCGTCCAATAATGAGACAGAAAAGGGATAGCTTTTTCTTTCTAAACGGAATTTTTAGTCTTTGTATTAATGATATATCAATAAAATTCTGACTCGCTCCTGAATCAATCAACGCAGTCAGGTCCGCTGTGTGATCCTGCCACGGTTAGGTTCCGCGGTTTCAGTCTGCATTCACGGAGTTGATGGCCAGCTCTCCCGCAGTACATGCAGAGACCCAAAGACCTTCTCCTGTTGCGTTCTCTTTCGTCTAGTCGGCCCCTAGCTGCTCCTACCTGCATTGGCTCTGATTCTGGAGAAGGTAAAGCAGGAAACGGTAAGGGAGCTGGAGGAGTGCTCCTCCGTTGAGGTGTGGATACGACGGTTCTTTCAGCTCGTCTCTCTCTCAATCGCCGATCTATGCGTATGCATAGTCTCATGGTGTCCTCGAGACTATTAGGGGTGCCTGTACGGGCAAGTTCGTCCTTTAAAGCTTCTGATAATCCTAGTCTGAAATGGGTCAGTAAGGCGGGTCGTTCGTTCCAGTCGGATTCTAGGGCGAGATGACGGAACTCTGTTATATAGTCCTCTACTTCAGAACGACCTTGACGTAAGGACATCAGAGCATGTGCTGCATTACTAGTACGGTGATGATCATCATATAACTCCTCCATAGCACCGAAAAACGTATTCCATTCGTTGAGTATTGGGTTATTGGTATGTAACAAGTGATGGGCCCAGGTTTGAGGTTTACCTCTTAGTAAAGAAATCACCATGCGTACTCGTGTAAAGTCATTATTATATACATGCGGTTGTAAGGAGAAGAGCACTTGGCAGGAGGTGATGAAACTCCGGAACTGGTGTCTATTCCCGTCGTAAGTTTCTGGTGGGAGGTATGGATGTCCGGGGCATAGATGGGTTTGCACGGTATGGAGGAGGTTCAGGCATCACACCGAGCTGTACCGGGTTTACATGGACAGCTTGTTCTAAACGGTTCTGATTATTCTGTAACACCCCCTGGGCGTCTCTTACGTCTTGCACAGTTTGGCTAAAGCCGCTAATTGTTGGGTAAGTGCATTCAGAGTATCGGCAAGATTCGTTGGTTCCATTATATGGCTCTAATATTATGTCAGGAATCGACCTGAAAAGAGTTTCTTATATATGAATAATAGTGTAAGAGGAACCACTGTGTAGTAATCTTGCCTGTACGTAGCGAGTATCAGAGTCAGGAGGAACGATATATAACGCTGCCTGTCTGCTGGTACCAGTGGCGTCAGGTTCGTAGTAGATCAGGTGGTACTTGTGGATGTTATACCAGGTGATTTGATAGTAGGTATGTCTTTTGATAGTTACCCCGTTAGAAATGGTCGATGTAGTGGCCTAGGTCACGGGCCCAAAGGATTACTACGCATAAGTCGTTTCCAGGCAATAAGGTCGTGAGGCAGGCAGAGTTCGGTACGTAAGTCGTATTCAGGCAATAAGGTCGTAAGGCAGGCAGAGTTCGGTGCATAAGTCGTATCCAGGCAATAAGGTCGTCAACAAGGGGAATCAATCAGCATATGAGTAATCACAGGTAATAAGGAGGGAAATTAGCTCAGTAATCATATACAAAATATTAGAGCGTCGACTTACCCCACTGAGGATTCTTTTATAGGGTGTCTCATTTAGGCAGCCGGGGATAGCGCCGACGTCATCCGTCTGCGCCGGCATCTCTCCGTGCCCATAAGGCCGCTCGGGACCATGCGCATGCGCGGAAGGTCTTCTCCGGCGACTAAGGATACTCCGGCCTGCGCGTCGACACGTGGCAGCGCCAACGCCTCGCTATGCCGTACGATCACCGCTCGGGTACCCGCAGGAGGCACCGCTACAGGGGTTATATCGCCGGTAAGGGAGGAATCCTGACATTTAGGGTACTGTATTGTAAAAGCCTGTACTTTTACAATTTTAACCCACTGTCCAATGGATCAGCAAATTGAACTAGACCTTCATGAAGTCATTGTTAAGTTATCCAAGTCCACAACACCCAGAGTCAATCATTAGATTTTCACGAACTCTAATGTATGTTGTCATCACTTGTGCCCTGACTCTTTTGGATGAATTTTAGAGTGTGTGCGCTGCTTTACCTTATCGAGTGACCATTTTTGAACCTGCCATATAATATGGACTAAACCTTAAGACTCAAGTCACTGTCTCACATTAGTTTCACAATAAAGCGGGAACAGAGTTCAACAAACACAACACAAGGTGTAGAGTCAGTCCCTCTGTTATTTACTCTATAGTTTCACATGGTTGTATAGTATAAAACAAAAGGAGTTCAAAACGTCCCACTGCGGCACTTTTCAGCAAGTCACAGACCATAGAGATGAACAAAGTGTGCATCTTAATACAGCAGAAATCACATACAAGGCTCTTCTGAATACATGATAAGGATCATATCATAGAATTCCCAGAAATTAGATAAAATCCTGTAAATGAAACCTAACTAGCCAATGGGGAGCTAAGACACGTGTCCTTGGGTGTGTTGAAGCTTTACATAGAGGTATGCATTTTTAACTTAGCCACGCCTACTTTAAATTCTAGCCAACTCTGCATACTCTGCAACTTTGCATCATTTGTTGTCAGTGCTTTTGAGACTTGTACTAATGTAATCATCTGTCTGCAAACCCAAAGTCTTGGAATTGCAAGCGATTCAGAATTCCAGCTTGCCTAGTGGTGACCTTTGTGTTACAAATTGGGGCTCTCTACAATCAAGACCAACTTTCCACGTTATCTTTGTGATGTTACGAATCATCTTGGAGCCTTCTTTCAGAGTTTATACAGAAATAAACCAACTAGTCTCCATACAAAATACCACTGAATCAACGGAAGCTCACCAATTAGCTTTGTGGGATGGGTAGAGGCTTTACTCCAGAGCCTTAGCACTGCTGAAAAAAATTTAATAGTCCAAGCTGACACCACACAGCGGTTATGGTGGCCACTGGAGCTGCAGAGTTCATGGGTGCATCACAGTGTGTCAGATTTGAGTTCTGAAGTCTGAGATGGAGGGAGGAGAGTATTAAGGCTTCCTAATAATGGGCGCAATCCAAAAGTGTGGTCAGAGGATGATCCAAAGTCAGTGCAGACGAATTCACACACGGAATCAGAGAGGTCAGAAACCAGGAAATCAATCAAAGTAGAAGGAACATGCTCAGATGTGACAGTACCGAGGACCACCTCTGAGAAATCCTGAGAATGTTTTGCTGAGCTCCTCATACATGAAGCAATTCTCTGCACTGAGGTTGGACCTAGTGCTGCCTCGATCTGAAGTCGTCAGCAGTGCGATCAGGAGTCCACTGACAACCATGTTCTAGTTTCAACAATCCCTTCAGATTTGTCTTCCTCTGGAGCTTTGGTTAGCATGCTGGGTTATATACCTCATGAGAATCCCACCTCTGCCACCAGTTGCAATAAGGACAACTAAGGGTTCCATCCAGACTTGTTCAGAGCTCACTCATTGTCTGATCCAAATCTTCTATTCTTATATGTGAGAAGAAAAGATATTATGGCATATAAAACCATCCCATGAAGTCTTCCCTTGGTTACGGTTTATAAAACGAGAAATTAAGTTGTGAAGGGTTTTCGACACGGGCACAAAAATGGCATCTGTCTGCACAGAAGATGTGACATTCTGATTGTTGCTTTGCAGGTAGTGAATTGGAGGAGGCTGAGCTGGAAAATATTCCGATTGTGACTTCTCCATATAAAATCCTTTTCAACAATCCCGCAAAATATTTTAAGCCTGGAGTGTTGTTTGACGTTACGGTATGTGGCTCTTTTCTTATATTTATACATTATTTATATTAAGGGCTCTAGTCCCTGGTAAACGCTAACGTTAGGGCTTGGATGTGTAAGCGTTAGCGCTTGTCAACTGAGTTTACTGCCTGGCTCACATATTACCTGCCTAACGCTAAACCCCTGACAACTCCCTCGCATTGGTGATTGCGTTTTCTTGCCAAGAGCACACTACTTTGTGTGACCTATACTTAACATGGGGAGCATAATCAGCAATTAGTGTTAGGATAAGGTAAGGTATTACATAGTGCTAGAGCTAACTGCCGCACCGACGTGGTAACAAAAAGTTTAACCACAGCTATGAGCTGGTACTAACTAATTGCGCTTCTGCTGAATCAGTCAGCAGCAGGAGTACCCTCCCCCAAAAATCAGATACTCACCACTCATTCCGGGGTGTGAACGGTGGCTCGATCCGCCGCTTTCAGCCTCCGGGAGCTGAGTGAGACAAATAGTCCCCAGTTTCCATCTGCAAATCGCTCCACGTCCCTGCATAATGTCGCGAGAGCCCGGCAGAACAACCCTCCATGCAGTCCTATGAACTCCAGGAGGTGATACTCGTGGCGGTACTGAAGGTGCTGCCAAGAGTATCAGGGGGGTTAGGGCTGCGTTACGGGGCAGGCTGCTGAATTAGCACCTGCCACATAATATGGTGCTAAAACGGGGACGCTTAGGGGAACCAGCAAGTGCAGTTTTTCCCATTAGCATCCCCGTTTTAGCGCATTTCATGTAATAGTGCCCTAAATATTTTCATTTAATTTAATCCCGTGAGTACTATTCATAAGATACTTAAGACGAGCTTCTTATTTTTCTGTTGTATTTCAAACTGTTCAGATACAACAGAAAAAAAAGTATTTTTTCATCCTGATGCATTGGGTGACCTTGTGTCCTTTGTAAAGCCCTGTTATTGAACAGGTCACCATAGATCTCAGCATAGAGGCTGCCAGAGACCAACTCATGTTTTTTGCTCCACATGTTGACATGGGGGACTGGGGGACATATCCAAAAACAAGGGCAACTTCTCTACTACCTGCACCATGCACCCTCCACTGATGTCAACAGGTCGTGGGTAAAAACATGAGTGGGTCTCTGACAGCCTATATGTTTCCAAGTCCATCCATTGTACCGTAATAGAATACAAAGTGGAGAGCACCCAGTGGTCTGATCAATCAAATATTACCTGTATAATTGGATCGCAGATTTGATAAACAATGCAGTTGACAGTTTGGATCTCCATTTATTAAAATATACTATATAAAACAAACATACTTAAAACTAGTAGTCTTAAATTTGCCAAAAAGTGTTTAACCTATGGGTCAATGTCCTTCAGGCTTTCTCAGTTGACTAATAAGGCATATTGGCCTATTCCTTCCTTAAATATCCCATCATTGATGCTATTACCAATCGGTTTCATAAGAAAGTGCGGGAATCCTATCAGTTTCATACTTTCATTACATACAGTACTATATCTGTATCCCATCATCCTTAGGGATTGAATAGTAGGTGCGTTTTTCACGATTCCGCCACTCTCCCGGCGTCAGGTTACCCAGTTTCCTCTTCATTGTACAGTAAGCTGGGGTACCTACAGAAATAAATGGGTAACGAATAGGAGCCACTGCATATTCTCGCAAGTAGGGCAACCTTCTTGTAGTTTTGGATTGTATGACTATATCTATTCAATAGGCCTTGGTGACAGATCCTGATGGGTCTCCCGCAAATGGTATTCCTGTGGTTGCGGAACCTGGTGGAGTTGAGGGGACAACCCAGGAGGATGGAACGGCAAGGCTGAAACTGAGCACCACAGCTGATATGAACTCTCTGGAAATAACGGTAAGTCACTTTCTTCATTAAGGCATAGAATGGAGGATCCCAGGCACTCCAAGGGCCATATCACAACTGAGGCATTGACGGAAGATGGAAATAGAAAACGTATGTGTCACTCGTTTTCCATTTGCTCACATTCATCATCCATATTCCCATTGAGCTGCCTTCACCAAGTCCATTTTGAGAAAGTTGAGTATATGCAGACCTGGAAAAAATCAAGAGACCACTGCAAAATCGTCAGTTTCGATGCCTTTACTATTTTTAGTTATCAGTACAATGAACATTTTTGCTTTATCTATTTTATCTTCTGTCAACTGGTCTTCTGCTCCTGATGGTGAGATAACTGCTGGTGCCATAATACATAACAGCTCCACCAGTTATCCGAATGTCCAGAGTTACTAATCAGTAGACATGTGCATTCGTTTTAGTACTAAAACGATTTAGTCCGAATTTTGGGATAATTTAGTTTTTGTATGACTCAAGAGAAACGAAACTGCTCAGTACAGTAAAACGAAAGAAACTAAAATAAAATTCCCTACATTTTAGTTTCAGTCCTTTTTGTGATATTACATTGAGTGAAGGAGACCAACAACGAAGAGCGCAACATCCGAAGTTCTGCACCCTCCACATGTCAATGCAGTAGGATGTTCTATACAGAGAGGGGCATTAATTAATGCAGGAGGATGTTCTATATATTATACAGAGAGGGGTATTAATGCAGGAGGATGTTATATACATTATACAGAGAAAGGTATAAATTGAGGAGGATGTTCTATACAGAGAGGGACATTAATTAATTCAGGAGGATGTTCTATATATTATACAGAGAGGGGTATTAATTAATGCAGGTGGATGTTATATACATTATCCAGAGAGGGGTATTAATTAATACAGGAGGATGTTCTAAACCTTATACAGAGAGGATCCTTTTTTTTTCAGCCCTTTAAATCCAGTGGTTGTGAGCGCGGAGAACGGCTGCTTGTTACATTATCTCAGTACAATGTATCAGGCTCAGCTGTTACAGTAACTAACTAACAGCGCTCAGAGTTTCAGTAAGACAAGGAAATAATATTGTTCTAACCTCTTATATATAAAAATATTATTAGTTTTACTTAAACTCTGAGCGCTGTGATGAGCAGCAGTCTGTTACTGTAACAGCTTTGCCTGACACGGGGCAGTATTACAATGTTGGTGCTAATTTAAGCAGAGCTGTTGTAAACTGAAAACCTCCATAGACTATAATGGCTCTGGGAAGTTTACAACAGCTCTGGTTAAGTTAGCACCAACTATGTAATATGGCCCACATTGTGCTGAGAGTGAGAGATACTGTAACAAGCAGCGATCTCAGCCCTCTGAGGAGCCACTACAATAATAATTGTATCCATTGGTTTTCGGATGAATGAAATTAGTTTTCATACTAAAGAACTGAAAACGAATTTCTTTAGCAACTAAATAAATTGCATTTTAGGACTAATCCATTAGTTCAAAACGAAATTTTGTGCTGTGCACATGTCTACTAATCAGACCTTGCTGCAAGATTTCCTTGAGACTTGGTCATAGATCCTCCTTACTGTAAACTGAGGTCTCCTATACCTTGTATAAGTCAATTTGTGCCATGCACACATTTCTGTAGAAGCTCATCCTTCTATTCTGGAGCTGGCATTCCTCTAAGAAACATTGAGTGTAACCTGGTGTTACATGATTTTGCAAAAGTAAAAGCATAGAACTCCTTACATTAACACCCTATCCCCCATAAAGTTCCAAATTTACCTTTAATCCCAGAGGCGGAAGACTGGAAACAAATAGTTCCCAATGTCCTTCCACGGTTCCTGCATGACTCCACTTAAGCTAGCACTTGGCAGGGTCATGCTCTGCTCCACGGAGTCCTATAGAATGATGGTATCTCTCTGTTATTCCGACACCCACCACTATATTAACGGTCGGGTCCGGATAGGTAAGGTAACGGGAACTTGCAAGGGAAATCGGCTTGTGTTGCTGGCAAGATGAGGATAGGACCCATCATATCTCCAAATTTGCAGAAAATGACAAAATGACAAGATGCAGTGCTTTCAAACTTTCAAAATAATGCAAAGAAAGCAAGTTTGTTTATCATTTTTAAACATCAAAATACTGATGTGTTATCTCAGGAAAAATTCTAAAGTAAATATTTGGTGGAATAACCCGGATTTTTAGTCACAGCTTTCAAGCGTCTTGGCATGCTCTCCACCAGGTTTTCACATAGCTGTTCGGTGACTTTATGCCAGTTAACTCAAGCGGCTCGACTTTCTCTGCTGGTTTGTTACCATCCGTTTTCATCCAGACATTTTCAGTTGGATCAGGTCTGGCGATTGGTCTGGCCATGACAGGGTCTTGATCTAGTGGTCTTCAATCCTTGATTGACTTGACTCTATGTGTCAGGGTAAACCAGTCTTCGGATATCACTATTTTCAGAGCAGAAGGAAGCAGGTTTTCTTCCAAGATGACCTTGTATGAAACTTGATTCATGTGCTTATCACAGAGTATTGCAGCCTTTACAAATATTAACATGTCCGATTCCAGCCTTGTTGAAGCACCACCAGCTCTTAAAGGATCACTCTAATAAAAAACAGTTACATTTTTTGCCCTTAAATAATTGGTCTCAGATAGGATGACTTTGGCATGCCCTTTGCGTGCCGACATCACTAGCTGCTGGTGGCGCTGGTTGGGTTGGAGGAAACTCCTCCACTTCACAACACGATTTCATTAGATCAGTGGAGCTGGGGGGGGGGGCACTACTCACATCCTGACCACTTTATAACTATAAAGTAGTCAGGAAGGGTAGTGTCCCTCTAACTTTTTCTTCATGTTCAATGTTTTCATGTTCTCCCCTTTTTATGTCATTATCCTGTTTTTTCTTCTCCTTTACTCTTAGGTGAAAACAGCTGACCCTGCTTTGCCCCTTAACCACCAGGTGTCAGAGACCATGACAGTCACAGCCCACAAGACGTTAGGTGGGCAAGAGAATTTTCTGCATATCGGTGTCACAAATTCTGAGGTGAAACTTGGAGAAACAGTTGCAGTGAATTTTAACGTAAGGAGCGGCTTGGAAACACAGGACCAGATCCAACACTTCACTTACATGGTAATCAGATTAAGTTACCTTAGGTTGGGGTCAGACGAGCGCACTGACTGCGCACAGTAACGGACGACGTACTTTTTAACGGATGAGATTGTGGTTACATTGTATCAGTTAATTTTGACTGTATGCAGGGGTTTCTCTACGTCCATCTAGCTTTTTCACGTTGATGCCATTTTGGCGTCCGTTGCAACATGCGTTGCCAGTGCGTGAAAAAGAGCGCACGTGCTTAGTGTGTTGTTTTCTATTGACTCCTTTGAAAAGCTAGAACGGACAGCAAACAGTGAGGACAGACGGACGTGAAAAGTGGGCTCGTCTGACGTGGGCAATAATGTCCATACCACAAACAGAGGACCTCACAGCCCTAGCCGGATTTACAATTAGGCAATGTAGGCATGTCCCTACAGGCACCCACCACTGGAGGGGGTGAGGGGTGGCGTCTTGCTCCATAAAACTAAAAACTAAAATATATTTATTTTTTATTTAATTTCAGTTTTACAGACCAAGGTGCTCCCCCTATGATGCCCTTCTTTCTCTTTAAAAGTAAAAAAAAGTGTAAAAAATTGTAAAAATAAATAAATAAATAATTTTAAAAAATATATATATATATATATATTATTTTATTTTTATTTAAATCGTTTAGTTTTGTAGTGTAATACATCCCCTGTGGTGGACATCTTTCTCTGTAAAAAAAAAATATATATTTTTTATTTTTATATATATATATATATAATTTTTAATTCACAGAGAAAGGCATCCTTCTTATCAATTTGGCTCACTGTCCCTTCATTATCTACGCTGTCTATCTTGCTGCTTCCCTCTGTCTCACTGTATGCTAAGCTTACCCATCACTTTAGGGGTTATTCAGAGAGAGAAAATCTGGCCCCGAAATGTCACCGAACAAGGAATTTCCCCGTATGGTGACATTTCGGGGCCATTCGTCTATTCAGAAAGCAGGCAGTTCGCCAAATTTTGGCGAACTGCCAGCAAGTACGGTGCCTGTTCGAGGGCAGTGAAATCCCCCATAGAGAAGCAATGGTTAATCTATTCACAGACACCGAACAGCAGAGAAAAGTTGTCGAAATGCCCTGATGTTCAGTGGTTTAATTCGACAGGTTTATTCAGGCGAATCCCATAGGTTTCAATGTTAAAAATATTCCCGTTTCAATCCAATGTCTAATAAACCGTTTATTATTTTAATCTGCAGCAAAAAGTCTCTTTATTTATAGATTTTTTTGTAGGATCTTTTAGGCATTATTTGGGGGTTTTTCAATTTTTAAATCGTTTTTTCTTTTTTCTGTAACAGCCCTTTTTATTATCATTCATAGGATCTTATATGTAAATTCCAGACATTTTCGTTCAGTAGTTTTTTTGCAGACAGTGTTTCAATTTTGACATCTTTTTAATTTTTTTTACCCTTGTTCGTCAGCTTGTCGGCTTATTCCGGTGGCTGCTCTGCGCTCTGTACGGCGGCCCGGCGACATTTTCCGGATGTGTTTTTTTGCGGCGGTTTGAGTGATCCGATACTTCGAATCGTATGACATGCATGTTTTTGGTGTTAGGCTAGGGTCAGATGAGCGCATTTTGTACAGACTGTGCGGCCGTGCACAACGGACGTACTTTCTGACTGACGACAAGGTAGTGGCCGCACAGTCCGTTTTTTTTTCACTGACGTATTTTTGACGGATGTAGGAGGGAAAATAAATTTATATGAAAAAACATTTTGTCCGTCAAAAATGCTGGGCGTATAAATGCAGTCCATCTGACTACGTTCCATCACTCACACACAAAGCTATGCGGACGTTGCAGACGTGGCGCACTCCGCACGTCCGTTCTAGCAGTATTACATTCTTGCCTAACCTGCGTCCGTTTGCCGCGTCCGCCATGCATTTGCACTTCTGTGCGGACGTACTTTGTGTGTGGGGCTCCATTGGTCAGAATGCTATGCTGCCACGGACGTACAAATGTGCGGCAACACGGACGTGATAACTGCGCTCGTCTGACCCCCGCCTTATTCGGCGAGATTTCGTCAGGAATTCGGCAGGTTTGCGAAGGCTTTTCCCTGCATTCCGGGGACCCTGCAATGAATGCTGAATTCAACGCAGGGTGGGGAATTTTGATTCCCCCGAAGTGTGGGGAATGAGTGAGCACCGAAATGTCGGCAACATTTCGGCGCTCTCTGAATAACCCCTTGTGTCTCACCGCCCCCTTCCTGTAAAGCTCTTTTATTTTCTCACTTTCCATTTTCTTTAAGGTCAAAGAAAATAATCTTTAAGGGATATTGCAACATTTTTCTTAGTTTCCATCCATTATTTATATCCCACCTTTAGGAAGTTATTCCTATATAAAGATTCTATGGAATTCCTCCCACTTGACCTAAATGCACGCGCGTCACTTACCAACTGGGTGACAGCTGGATTAGAAATCAGCACAGGGACTTGGCTTCTAAGGAAAGTGAATTAGTTTAGGTCAGGACGAGACATTCGCAGACTCTTCTTTTAAACTGCAATAACTAGGAAATAAGGTAAAATAGGAGGAAAATGCTCCTTTTCTTATGCTAAATTGATCAAGATAAAGTTCTAAAAACACATGTATAAAGAAATATTGCTAATCTAGCCCAGAAACGGGGAGTTATCTCGGTGATTATCAATGTCTGAAAACTCAAATACTGTTTTTTTTAAACCACTGTAAACTCCAGTAAATTTGGAACACTCAGACATTAACAATCATCGAGATAATTACCTTTTACAAGGGCTTGATTAGCAATACCGAATAAAAAACATCTTTTCAGAGGGCCCCACAAATTCTAAGGATGGCCCTGGTCTTACTAGAGGTGGCAGATATGTTCGATCTTCAAAACAGAGCTGGGTCATGGCAGGGAGAGCAGGCCGTCATGACTTAGCAGTTTGAGCAGCCAGCTCTCCAGTTGATGTACTGAGTTTCCTTGATGCCACCAGCAGCCGGGTTTTTTGAATCTCCCATCTGTCAGTCGCCAGATTGGTCACAAGTGACGGCAGCACGCAGGGGGGGGTGTCAATGTCTCCAAATCGCTCAGAGAGCCTGCGATGGATCGGATCTGTGCATGTGCGCAGCTTCGATCTATCGTTCTGCACAGGCGCTACGGGACTTGTCTACATAAAGTGCACAAGTACTGTAGTGCTGCACAATTTGCGGTTCCTACACTACGCAAGTTGAGTTAACTTCAGGGACTTCTGGGTTTGGGAACAGAAGAGGAGGAGCACCGTTTGGCTAAGGACAAAAGGTGACTAAAAATCCCCAAAACTAAAGAAAATAAATTAAATAATCAGTCGCCCAATTATTATTTAAGGACAAAAAACTGGAACTCTATTTTTAAACAGAGTATCCCTTTAACGTTGAGTTCCAGAGATGTTTTTGGTCTCTGCGTGCTCTAAAGCTCAGACAGTCAAAAAGCTTCAAAAATCTATCGCCCTTTTTCTTTACATATAATTCACGACCAGATTTCTCACTTGACCTTCTGAAAAGGGACCTGCTACTCATTAAGGTCCACGCTACAGTCCCCTTGCATGTAACGAGATCTCTCTTAACCTTCAAGATGTTGCTTCTCCTGTATATTTATTCTTTTCTACTGGTAATTTGAGACAACCAATGAGACCGTATCTGTATGGGCTAGTGAAAGATTTAATTTAAAGAAAAATGTAATTTAAAATCCACCAGATCATAAACAAAGGCCGAATAATGACCGTGGCCAGACAGCCGCGCCAGGCGGGTCAAACCCTGGTCACCATGTCCCTCCCGATCACAGAAAAGTACATCCCTTCCTTCCGTATTGTGGCGTATTACAATACACAGACGACTGCGGGACGTGAGATTGTGTCAGACTCCGCCTGGGTGGACGTCAAAGATACCTGCATGGGCACCGTAAGTAGACTTTAATGAATATCTTTCCATATATATATATATACCTATCTGTCATAGACATGTTTGCAGTCACTCAAAAAATATATGAGCATTTTTTATGATGCCGATTGAAGTTTGTTGAACGCATGCACTTGTGACGGACATTGCTGTTATTTCCGTTAAGCAATAAGGCATTCTTTTTGTATTTTTATTATTTACATGTATAATCCTTAACCCTTTCTAGACATGTGCAACGCTGAAAATTTCATTTCGTCTAGTTTTTCTTTCCAGGTGTGTTTTTTTTTCCGTTTCTGGTCGTTTCGGACCGTTTTTGTTTCGATTCGGGGATTCGATATTGATTCGGGTGATTCGGTTCAGTTTGTTTTTTAATGAGTTATTTGTTTTTTTATTGCTTATTTAAGAATGGGAAGTAGATTACTGCCAATAGTATGAAAGTTCCTTTACTTATTTATTCTTTTAAGATTTTTTAAGCATTTTTTGGGTGAAATTTTAGGTTTCTTAACTATTTTTTAAAGAAACAAGGCTTTTTAACCCATAGGTTTCAATGCAGCATATGATTCTGCACACTGCCGGGCAGCACCTCTACAGTATAATAATGCAGCATATGAATCCACACACTGCCGGGCAGCACCTCTACAGTATAATAATGCAGCATATAAATCCGCACACTGCCGGGCAGCACCTCTACAGTATAATAATGCAGCATATGAATCCACACACTGCCGGGCAGCACCTCTACAGTATAATAATGCAGCATATAAATCCGCACACTGCCGGGCAGCCCCTTTACAGTATAATAATGCAGCATATAAATCCGCACACTGCCGGGCAGCACCTCTACAGTATAATAATGCAGCATATGAATCCGCACATTGCAGGCAGCACCTCTACAGTATAATAATGCAGCATATGAATCCGCACACTGCCGGGCAGCACCTCTATAGTATAAAAATGCAGCATATGAATCCGCACACTGCCAGGCAGCACCTCTACAGTATTATAATGCAGCATATGAATCCGCACACTGCCGGGCAGCACCTCTACAGTATTATAATGCAGCATATGAATCCGCACACTGCCGGGCAGCACCTCTACAGTATAATAATGCAGCATATGAATCCGCACACTGCCGGGCAGCACCTCTACAGTATAATAATGCAGCATATGAATCCACACACTGCCGGGCAGCACCTCTACAGTATAATAATGCAGCATATGAATCCACACACTGCCGGGCAGCACCTCTACAGTATAATTACTGCAGCATAAAACGAAAAACCAACTGAACCGAATGACCCGAAATGATCCGATTCACCGAAATGATCCAAACGCCAAAATGACCTGAATCGACCCGATTTATCGAATCGACCCAATTTATCGAATCGACCCGAATTATTAGGTCGAATGACTCAAAATTTCGAATCGATCTGAAAGTTCGTGTGGTCAACATTTCGGATTCGGGATGCCCTCGGAAGCCTGAAAATGGTAAATTTCGCCCGAAAATCGATTCGTTATGAAACGAATTGCACATCCCTAACCCTTTCATCTCTAGACTGTAAACTCCTATTAGCCCTCTACACCTCTTGTTTCCATCCTATGTCCGTTTATCTGTATCGCGTTCTCTTTGATTATTGTAAAGCGCTGCAGAAACTGTTGCCGCTATATAAATGATGACAATAATAATAATAATATTTCCTAAAAACACTTTTTATTGAAAAATAGCATTTTGTTTTTGGAAACACAGGATGGGTGGTTAACATTTGTTAACAGGGAGGAAGCAAGTTGACCTGAACCTGTCCTTGTGCCATACTCACACAGGTACTCATTGATGGCCCTCTGCTGCTTGTGCAGGCGCTGCTGCATTGCCAATGTTGCGTATGGTGGTGAATTTCTGCCAGGCGAACACTTGCTGGGAATGACCGTCTGAAGTGGCTACTTTTCTGGTCTGGCTGAGAAGCTCTGCCAGCCCTGGGTACCTGGTTAGGAAATGCTGTACCACCAGATTTTGGACGTGTGCTAGGCATGGTACATGCGTCAACTTACCCAGGCATAGGGCGGAGAGAAGGTTGCTGCCATTATCACAGACAACCATTCCCAGCTCAAGCTGGTGTGGTGTTAACCATCTCTGCGCCTGCCCTTGCAGAGCTGACAGATTTTCTGGCCCGGTGTGG
Source organism: Leptobrachium leishanense (assembly GCA_009667805.1). Taxonomy (NCBI): domain Eukaryota; kingdom Metazoa; phylum Chordata; class Amphibia; order Anura; family Megophryidae; genus Leptobrachium; species Leptobrachium leishanense. Next base: position 34,707,706 of record CM019065.1, read on the forward strand.
CTCCTGTCCCCTAAACAAACCAGCTCAAGCACATTATGGCATCTTTTTGCTTGAGCCATTGCGTAGCCCCTGCCATGCGTCGGTTTAACTGCCACTTCGCCAGAGACATTGAAGGAGGAGGAAGAGGTGGTGGAGCAGACAGACCTCATATAAGCAGCTTTATGGAGGCATTGTGGATGAGCAAGCTCCAGCACATAGCCCCATAATGGATCCCTCCCAGCTGCAAGCTGAGTTACCCAGTGTGCCGTGAAGGAAATGTAACGGCCCTGTCCATGCTTGCTGGACCACGTGTAAAGTAAAGTGCACCTTGCTGCTGACTGCCTTTCAAAATGACTCCATAACATTGTCTTCCACGTGCTGGTATAGTGCTGGAATGGCCTTCTGTGAAAAGAAATGGCATTTTGGAACCTGCCACTGTGGTACAGCACATTCGGCAAATTCACTGAAGGAAGCAGAGTCCACCACCTGGAAAGGCAGCAGCTGTAATGCGAGTAATTTTGCCAAGCTGGCATTTAGACATTGTGCAAGGGCATGGCTGGGACAATATTGTTTCTTCCGCTGCAGGAGCTGGGGCAACAAAATCTGACTGCATAAATCTGCAGCTGATGGGATGCTGGCAGATTCAGAGGAAGGACATGGTACACCCATTACTGTAGCATCATCCCTGTCAGTGGAGGTTGTAGGCAATGACATGACAGGACATATAGTGGGGGTAGAGACAGATGAGGAGGACCTATGCAAAGTGTTGTGCCAACAGGATGCTTGGCAGGTGGTCATATGTCGCCTCAAGCACGTGGTACCCAAGTGTCTGATGTCTTTCCCACGCTTGATCCTCTTCCAACATAGCTTACAAATAGCAACGCTGCAGTCTGCTGCACATGTCGTGAAGAACTCCAAGACAGCAGAGATTCTGGACGTGTGCTGCGAGACAACAGACCTCTGCACCTGAGCAGCTCTGACATCTGATGCCTTGGACTGGCTACGGTTGCTCATAGAGGACGTTCTGCCTCGTTTCTGTTGTGCATCCTTCTCCTCCCTTAACTCCTCTGTTCGATCAGGCACCCAGGTGGAGTCAGTGACCTCATCGTCATCACCCCCTATCTCCTCGTCACTGGAGCCAACTTGGCAGTGTGCTGTAGCTGCTGGGGGAACACGAGTGCCAGTTCTGTGTGTCACTGGCACCCTCTCCCTCTAGGCTGATTATACTCCCTTCCTCAACCTCAGAGTTTGAATCAGAGCACTGGAGTTGCTGCGCATCCTCAAGCAGCATGTCACTGTAGTCAAACAATTCAGCTGACTCCTCCGTGTATGATAGTGAGGCTATGGCAGGAGTAGCTGTGGACATGGAGGCTGAAATAGATGTTTTGGCAGCTGAGGTGGACTGTAAACCACTACAAGCCTGGCTGTCAGGGGACTCGGAGGATGAGGATGGCCTGGTTAGCCAATCCTGCAAATCCTCTATGTTGCTGCTGCTTAAGATGGCCAACATCAGTTAGAAACAACAAGCGTGCCCTTGCAGAGGATGCACCACGTCCACGACGACCAGGGGCACAGCCTTCCGACACAGAGGCTGCTTGCCCTCTTATCTGTGTCTGGGAGCGTCTGCCTGTCCTTTTTGGTCTTTCTGACATGGTGAGTGATATACAGATTAAAGATATACAGATCTCTGATTCAACTCTGGTTTAAAGATTGGAGATATGCAGAACTCTGATTCAACTGTGTTATCTAGATTAAAGATATTCAGAACTATGCTATAACTCAGTGATACACCCTGCCCCTGATAGCTGACAGAGATTAAAATTTCCCAAAGTATGCTATGCTTCAGTGATACATTCTTATAGCTGGCAGTGCCAAGACACAGATTCAAATTTGCAGAAATATGCTATAACTCAGTGATACCCCCTGTCCCTGATAGCTGGCAGTGCCAAGACAGAGATTAAAATTTCCAGAAGTATGCTATGCCTCAGTGATACATTCTTATAGCTGGCAGTGCCAAGACACAGATTCAAATTTGCAGAACTCTGGTGTAACTCAGTGATACACCCTGTCTCTGATAGTTGGCAGTGCCAAAACAGAGACTAAAATTTCCAGAAGTATGCTATGCCTCAGTGATACACCCGTATAGCCGACAGTGCCAAGACACAGATTAAAATTTCCAGAAAGCCGATATAACTCAGTGATACAGCCTAACCGTGATAGCTGCCAGGGACAACACACAGATTCCAATTTCCAGAAATCAGATATAACTCAGTGATACAGCCTGTTATGCAACAAACAATCTCCTCTCCTCTCTGATTCACTCCTGCAACAAACACACGCTGGGGCTGCGGGGAAGCCTTATATAGTGTGCTGCGGGACTTAGCTCTGTGAGCCCATTATTGGGCAAAATTTGCTAAATCAGGACTCTGAGCCCTGATTGGCATAGTCTTGCAACTGCCTTGCACCTGACCTGTGGTCAGGTGCAAGGCTGTAGCCAATTACAAGCTTCAGGCCAGTGGAAAAGTGCATTGTGGTCCATTGTGGGCAAACACGCGGCGAACACGCGGAAATGTTCGATGTTCACCGGACGGCCAATGTTCGAATCGAACTCATGTTCGGATCGAACCGCCAGCCCATCCCTATTTACATGTAACGGGTTTTTGCGTAGTCCCACAAATACCCCTGTGGTCCTTTACCTCAGTTACCTTCAAGCGCTCTGCAAGCCGATCCTGAGCCTCTGCTACCTGGGAGTTGGGGTACATGACTGCGGCAGTGCCTCCACCCAACTGGACATCCAGGCTTTGGGTGTGAGATCCAGTTGGGAACTTTATTAAACAAGCAATAAAATCAACACAGAGCTGTCTTTTATAGAACTTTGTATTGCACAGCAAAACTCTATGCAAAAATATATGTAACGGTCTAAATAAACAATGCTTTGGAATAAGTAAATAACGCAAGAGTCAGTATGAGTTTACCAACCCACAAACAATACTGCAGCCCACCCTAGTCTTTTCCCTAATGGTACCATAGGTAGGTGGTGCACATGGTTGGGGCCCAGAATAATTGTAATCCACCTTGTTTGTAATATGTTGGGATGTTCCAGGGATCAGAGAAGTCATAGACTGCTGCTTTAGTAACCAGTGTTAGAATGCCCTGTTGTAAAACCAAGGGGAGAGGACTCCGCTTACCACTCCAGTCTGTTATCAGATTTGTCCAGGAAGGGGAGAAGCTGCTCCACTGGGATTCCTTCACTCTGCAGAACAATCACTGCCAGGAACAGTTCTGTGCTTTGATCTGGATACAGAGTCTGCTGGGAGCCTTTATGCAGGATGCTTCAGCACTGGACACAATATCACAAATCTCAGCCACCATCATCTTCCAGCTTCCTCTCTCTTGCTTCCTCTCTAGCAGCCCTGCCTCCACACACAAAACCATAGAGCCACAAAGTCTTGAATCTCCAGAGCAAACAGAAGGTCGCCATGTGCTGGTTACTATATAGAAACTGCAGGGTAGTAGAATTACTGTACTCCAGGGGTTACATACACATTGTAAATTATTGAAAATTCTAATTTTATTGCATTTTTTGTTAGAATATACAGACAGGACATGACGTATACGTACAATAATGATATATTATGAATTTGCCGAGTCTGCCGGAAAGAAAGATATATAATATGTCTGAGTCATATAATAAAATAAGGCTTCAAAACGCGGATTAAACATGATGAGCGAAACCGGTAAAAATTAGCTCAGCACACAGGTGTGAAATGCCTCAGCAGTGAAAGGGTTAATCCTAATTTGCTGAATCGAGTGAAAAAAACAGTCCGCACACTGATTTCTGCACGCAACGTTACTGCGCGAGCATTGGTGCGCGTCCATTTAACGCGCGTTAATGCTCAACGGATGAAAAAATGCACGAGGATTGTAATTCCAGCATTGATTTACGCGCGTTAACATTTAACACATGGCGCACAAATTAAAGCGTTGCGCGTGCGTTTTTGCGTGAAGAATGTAATTTGGCCCTAGATGGGGTCCCTTATCTCGTACAATGTCACATGGGGTCTGCATTATCAGCATACAGGCAGAAATGACCTTTGTGCCAGTAAATGTGCTGCAGACAGATAAGATCTCCTGCTTATGGAGATTTTTAGTGATCATTTGAGATTATTGGCAATGGCAATTACAATGGCAATTATGGCAATTACAGCAACACCTTGTATCTGTATGTGGTGCATAATGCCTGTGTATGGCAAATACAGCAACACCTTGTATCTGTATGTGCTGCATAATGCCTGTGTATGGCAATTACAGTAACACCTTGTATCTATGTGCTGCATAATGCCTGTGTATGGGAAATACAGTAACACCTTGTATCCGTATGTGCTGCATAATGCCTGTGTATGGGAAATACAGCAGCACCTTGTATCTGTATTGCCCAGGGAGTTTCACTCATTGTAACCCCCATGAATCTATCCATGTGCAGTATGTGACCCCAGAGCTCCCCCTGTATTCTGCCCTCTTCCTGGCTAATGTAATGCAGCAGTAAAGTTTGTTGAGCTTTTTGTTACAGTAAGAGTGGGGGCTGCTGCTTGCAGCTTGTTTACAGTAATACACAGTGACAGTTACCTTTCTTGGCCATTCGGCTATCCAGAGAGCAGGCAATTTGCCAAATCCTGGCGAATTACCTGCACATACGGTACCTGTTCGGTGCCTGTTCGAGGGCAGTGAATCCCCATAAAAAAGCACTGCTTCGCTATTCAGAGAACAGAAACCAGCAGTGAAAGGTTCCCCTAATGCCCTGCCATTCGGTGGTTTAATTCGGCAGGTTTATTCAGGTGAATCCCATAGGCTTCAATGTTAAAAATATTCCCGTTTTAATTCAATATCTAATAAACCGTTCATTAAAATCCTGCAGTAAAGAGTCTCTTTATTCATAGATTTTTTCGGATATTTTAAGCTTTTTTCCGTTTTGTATTTTTTTAACTTTACTTATTTTTTCTGTAACAGCCCTTTTTATTATCATTCCCTGGACCTCATATGTAAATTTCAGACATTTTCATTCAGTAGTTTCTTTGCAAACAGCGTTTCACTTTTCAAACATTCAAGCAAACGTTTTTTTCTAATTTATTCACTGCATTCGTTTGCAGTGTCAGCTTTTTCTGGCGGCTGCGCTGCATGTGATCGGCTCCTGCTCGGGTTTTTCCGGCGTTTTCAGCGGGTTAATCCAGATTTTTTTGCGGGTTTTGGTGTGCGTTCGCCCTCATTTTGCGGTGAGTTTTTGGCGGGTTTGCGGTGACCTTTCCCTGCAATTCGGGGACCCTGTGGTGCTTGCTGAATACACCGCAAGGTTGCCAAAATGGGATCGCCAAATCGAACCGAATTGAAGAGAACGAAAAGTCACCGAACGTGCGGTGGCTTTTCGATTCTCTTTGAATAACCCTGTATATTTTCTGGTCGAAAATGACTAATTTATCATATTCATATGTCAGGTCCCTTTTCATTCTTGTTGGTCATTATGTCATGTCTTTACCGCTCACAACAAAAGGTGGAAGACAAAGTGTTCATTAAAGACCTTGATGTTCACAGCTGGAGTTGACTGGTGAGAAGGACAAAGATAACGAAGTCCAGACGCCTTTTTCCTTAATGAGGCTGAAGGTGAGAGCAACTCACAAATCCGTCGTGGCATTTGTTGCCGTGGATGAAGGTGTTTATGCTCTGAACAGGAAGTTTAAGATCTCACAGAGCAAGGTAAGCTCATACAAAGGAAAGGGAATGCAATGGGTGAGGTTCTTAAAGGAGCGTGTCTTCCCTGGCAAATTGTTTTATCATACTGCTGCTAATTTGCATAACCAGGATGTCAGTCTTAGTCCTCTATTGCCGTGGAATACCATTTAAAAAAAAAAAAGCTAATTAAAAATGAGATTCCAGTAGTGTTGTGAGTGGGAATGCAAGGTCGGCCATGTTTTTCTGGACACCTATAATTTATTCATGCTGATGAGCAGTGGGTGAAAAATATAACCCTGCAGCATGTATAATCCATATGCTGCAGGTAAGATGTCAAATGAGAATCCCAGGTGACTTGCCTTGATTTCGTTCCTATGAATTATACATATTACAGGGCAGTGCTTTTCCCTGTGCTCCGCTTTGCGTGAAATAGTAATATGTTCCCATGAAAAACACGGCCGACCTGGCAAGCCTAAGTATGATACAATGTCTGCATTCTGTACATATCAGAGGTTCACCCCTTGTCGCTGTGGTTTGGCGGGAGGCAGGCAGGTTTAAACGCCACGGGGAGGCATAGCGCGCCCCAGGCTTTCCGGTAAATCCTATGGGCTGCCTCCATTCCCGGTCAAAGTCACAAACACAACACGTATCATTCGTTTCAATAACATCTGTTCCTCTTCTCAGGTGTGGGACACGATAGAGAAGTCTACCATTGACTGTAGTCTAGAAGATGGTACCAACAGCCAAGGAGCATTTACTGATGCTGGATTAACTCTTCAGACAAATTTCACGATTTCTTCTGTCAAAAGATCAGGTGAACAACATCATATGTAGGGCCCTGCGAATCACAAATTTTCACTCAAGTCAAATAACGAATCGAATTGGCTGTTAAGGTTCGAATTGTTGAGTCCCACTACCTGTAGGATACAGCCTGGATAGGTTTGTGCATGCCAGTTCAGCTGACGTTACATATAATTTATTATCTCCCCACACAGAGCAGGCCCCCATATAATTAATATGGCCAGTTCTAAGCCCCCCCCCCACCCCGGTCACTCATTCTACCCCCACACAGCAAGTCGGCGGCCATTTCATCTTCTTCTGATGATGATGAATGATCCATTCCATCACCTTCACCATCCTGCAAAAGAAGCACAATAAAGGAGTGACAGGGTAGTTATACTCACCATCACCAACTTGGCTCAGGCCTTCCTGCTGCTCGCTCCTTTGTCCCGGCTGAACGCCTATTTGCAGCTTCGACCACGTCCGTCGTCAGCCTCCTCTGTGCATCAGGTGACGTCTCACACGTCAGTCTAGCTGGAGGGGGCAGTACCTAGCAGCGTGCCATTCTCAGCCGCGTGCTGTGCGTCTGAGAGGAACGCTGCACCGCTGGGGATGCGAATCGCGGCTAGACAAGCTCCGGAATCGAAGTCCGATACCGGAGCTTCTGATTAAGAAAGCAATCGATTCAAAAAGTTTTCTAATCGATCGACTCACTTCCCGAATCGAATCGAAAACGTCCGGCGAATCAAATTAAAATCATATATTGAAGGTTTGCAGGTCCCTAATCATATGTACCCTGCCGTCCACTGGACTCGTTACTTTAAGTAGCCTTTTGTTTTTCATAACCGCGCCCCTGACTACATCTCCTCCCTTATTACCAGTTATATCCCGACCACTTCGCTCGGCCAATGATCTGATGCTCTCAGTTCCTCATACCCGAACCCCCAACTCTCATCTTCAGGACTTCTCCTGAGCTGCCCCCTTTCTATGGAACTCCCTTCCCCACACAGACTCTCCCCGTCTCTCCAGCCCTTCAAGAAGTCTCTGAAAACACATTACTTTAGAAAAGCTTATCAGCTCACTCCATGATTCGCGCACTGTACATTTCTTACACCATCTTCCCACCCAGCCCACACGCTCCCACATACTCTGCTATTCATGCTCACCTAGTGAGTCACCCCTCTCCTCTTAGATTGTAAGCTCTCGAGCAGGGTCCTCTCTCCTACTGTTCTGTGTGTGTAACGTGTATGTATATTTGTTATTCTGTCTCTCCCATTTTATAGCAATACGGAACTTGCTGGCGCTTTATAAATACTTGTAACTGTAACTGCATATCTACTCCACATTTGTTTTTAAAACATTGTTTTAGTTTTTTGGTGGTGGTGCGTAGGGATGTGCACCGATTTTTTTTTTTTCGGTTCGATTCGGTTTGATTTTTCGAATTTTTAAACTTTTCGGCTCGTTTCGACCACTTTCTGTTTCGATTCGGTTCGGCTCGATTCGTTTTTCGGGTACATTTATTTTTCGGAATATTGACCATTTTTCGTATTTTCGTGTCACTTTGCTCGTTTTTTGTATCGGCTTTTCGTTATTTCGGAAATTTTAGTTTTTTTCGGAACATCTGTTCTCCTCGTTTCAAAGCTGTCTGACTCTATTGCTCCAGCAGTCCAGCACATGGATTTGCCCCAGCACATTGATTTGCCCCAGCTCATAGGATACTGCCCCAGCACATGGATTTGCCCCAGCACATGGATTTGCCCCAGCTCATGGATTTGCCCCAGCACATGGATTTTCCCCAGCTCATAGGATATTGCCCCAGCTCACACATGGATTTGCCCCAGCTCATGGATTTGCCCCAGCACATTGATTTGCCCCAGCACATGGATTTGCCCCAGCACATGGATTTGCCCCAGCTTATAGATTTGCCCCAGCTCATAGGATATTGCCCCAGATCACACATGGATTTGCCCCAGCTCATGGATTTGCTCCAGCACATTGATTTGCCCCAGCACATGGATTTGCCCCAGCACATGGATTTGCCCCAGCTCATAGATTTGCCCGAGCTCATAGGATATTGCCCCAGCTCACACATGGATTTGCCCCAGCTCATGGATTTGCCCCAGCACATTGATTTGCCCCAGCACATGGATTTGCCCCAGCACATGGATTTGCCCCAGCTCATGGATTTGCCCCAGCACATGGATTTGCCCCAGCTCATGGATTTGCCCCAGCTCATAGGATATTGCCCCAGCACATGGATTTGCCCCAGCTCATAGGATATTGCCCCAGCTCACACATGGATTTGCCCCAGCTCATGGATTTGCCCCAGCACATTGATTTGCACCAGCACATGGATTTGCCCCAGCACATGGATTTGCCCCAGCTCATGGATTTGCCCCAGCACATGGATTTGCCCCAGCACATGGATTTGCCCCAGCTCATAGGATATTGCCCCAGCACATGGATTTGCCCCAGCTCATAGGATATTGCCCCAGCTCACACATGGATTTGCCCCAGCTCATGGATTTGCCCCAGCACATTGATTTGCCCCAGCTCATGGATTTGCCCCAGCACATTGATTTGCCCCAGCACATGGATTTGCTCCAGCTCATAGGATATTGCCCCAGCACATGGATTTGCCCCAGCTCATAGGATATTGCCCCAGCACATGGATTTGCCCCAGCACATGGATTTGCTCCAGCTCACGGATTTGCCCCAGCTCATAGGATATTGCCCCAGCTCATAGGATATTGCCCCAGCACATGGATTTGCCCCAGCTCATAGGATATTGCCCCAGCTCACACATGGATTTGCCCCAGCTCATGGATTTGCCCCAGCACATTGATTTGCCCCAGCACATGGATTTGCCCCAGCTCATGGATTTGCCCCAGCACATGGATTTGCCCCAGCACATGGATTTGCCACAGCTCATGGATTTGCCCCAGCTCATAGGATATTGACCCAGCACATGGATTTGCCCCAGCTCATAGGATATTGCCCCAGCTCACACATGGATTTGCCCCAGCACATTGATTTGCCCCAGCACATGGATTTGCCCCAGCACATGGATTTGCCCCAGCTCATAGGATATTGCCCCAGCTCACACATGGATTTGCCCCAGCTCATGGATTTGCCCCAGCACATTGATTTGCCCCAGCACATTGATTTGCCCCAGCACATGGATTTGCCCCAGCACATGGATTTGCCCCAGCACATGGATTTGCCCCAGCATATGGATTTGCCCCAGTTCATAGGATATTGCCCCAGCTCACACATGGATTTGCCCCAGCTCATGGATTTGCCCCAGCACATTGATTTGCCCCAGCACATTGATTTGCCCCAGCACATGGATTTGCCCCAGCACATGGATTTGCCCCAGCATATGGATTTGCCCCAGCTAATAGGATATTGCCCCAGCTCACACATGGATTTGCCCCAGCTCATGGATTTGCCCTAGCTCATGGATTTGCCCCAGCTCACACATGGATTTGCCCCAGCTCATGGATTTGCCCCAGCACATTGATTTGCCCCAGCACATGGATTTGCCCCAGCACATGGATTTGCCCCAGCTCATGGATTTGCCCCAGCACATGGATTTGCCTCAGCACATGGATTTGCCCCAGCACATGGATTTGCCCCAGCTCATGGATTTGCTCCAGCACATTGATTTGCCCCAGGACATTTACAAATCCAAAATTTACAGAATCAGCGATATAACCGATAATAGTTAAATATACGATGTTCAGAATTACCGAAATGGAACCGAAATCCCGAATGGAACCGAAATCATGAATAGAGGGAAAATAAATTTCGATTTGACACATTTCAAGTCCATTCGAAAATTCCGAAAATTTTTCGATTCGGCTCGGAAAACTTTTCGGATTCGACTTTTTCGGATCTAAAAAATTTCGGAAATTTGGCCGCATCCGAAGACACGAATCGGGAAATTTCGTGAAAAATCCGAAATTCCGAAACCCGAAACGCACATCCCTAGTGGTGCGGTGAAGGAGACAAACTCCTGTCTCCAGGGCCAGGCCCAAGCCACTGTGCACCCTGGAGCGATGGATGAAATGCTGCCCCCCCAAAAAAAACTTGTGACATGCATGAGCATAACAGAGCTCCACAGCAATGTGTGGTTTTGTATGAGCGTATCACAGAGCTCCACAGCAATAAAACTCACAGCAATGTGTAGTGTTGTATGAGTGTATCACAGAGCTCCACAGCAACAAAACTCACTGTAATGTGCGGTGTGTATGATTGTATCACAGAGCTCCACAGCAATAAAACGCACAGTAATGTGTGGTGTGTATGAGTGTAGCACAGAGCTCCACAGCAATAAAACTCACAGCAATGTGCGGTGTGTATAAATGTATCACAGAGCTCCACAGCAACGAAACTTACTGTAATATGCGGTGTGTATGATTGTATCACAGAGCTCCACAGCAATAAAACGCACAGTAATGTGTGGTGTGTATGAGTGTAGCACAGAGCTCCACAGCAATAAATCTCACAGCAATGTGTGGTGTTGTATGAGCGTATCACAGAGCTCCACAGCAATAAAACTCACAGCAATGTGCGGTGTGTATGAATGTATCACAGAGCTCCACATATACAACATATATACAGCCTCAATCTGTATATAAATACACAGACCCCAGATACGGTACCTGGTCCTGGGGGAGACTGGTGACGTGGGTCGGTCAGAAGGAGCCAGGAGGGACGAGCAAGTCATCCCTGGACATGGGAGCGTTTGCTGCTCAGTCAGCAATAAACATCTCCGCAACAGTAAAATTAAATAATTCACCATATAGGGAGCTCTCATTGGTGAACACTCAAAAAAAGTAAATACATATTTAGTAGAGGAGAGCAGTGCTTAAGCCTCATTGAACCTTAAGTTAAATGTGAGTTTACCCAAAGGGAATTGCTACGTGATGTCTAGGAAAAGGCACTTTTCCCATTTTTGGATTCAGACTGGAAAAACCTATGATTTTTTTTTAACCTTCCTTTGAATCAATAGCTACAGAAAAGAGATTTGAGAAAAGTACAGTTTGACACCTCTGTCTTTTGTCAGTCTTAATTGCTTTCTTCCCATTGTCAATTATCCATTAAATTCTATAAAACACCAGCCCTGAGGAATGTGAAGTACGCAAAGTTCCTTAATAAAGGCAACTTGTCTCCTTAGATAACTTTAGAAGAACAAACTGTAAACACAACTTAAAAAATACTTACTTGCTCAGATCCCCCTTTACATTTAATAAGAATGCTGTTGAACTCTTTGCATGTTTATAATAATGTGCACAGCAACTGTTAGAATATATTCCAAGGATATGGGGTGGGGAGGGCGCTATGTACTGCACAGAAAGAAGACCTTAATGAGCATGTGGCACATGGTTTCAGCCTTTTGAGACACATTCATTTCCTCCTGCCGAGCCTCCGTGCTGCATGCAAACTATTTTACAGCATCCATCTAAAGAGGTGAGCAGAGACTTGTGTCCAGTGTGTTTCTCCATTGCTCTGTTAAGCTGCAGTTTGGATTCACTTCCAAACAAAACAGAAAGCGTTGCATCCAAAATCTATATTTTTTAAACTTATATCAAAGTATGTGGGCTTAAGTACTAGTTTTTACTGTGTGTAAACAAACGGTTTATGAATTGTTAATTGTAGGTCGGCTACTAATTCGTATAGACTATGCTGGAGTCCATTGGGGAAAACGGGAAAAAAAAAACGAGAAATCGTCACAACTCCTCTTGGCATTTAAACTTCTTGCTGAAAAATCAATGGGGGTTTTAATTACTACGAAAAAGAAAACTTACTTGGCCCCAGTGGGAACATGAGCAACAACCCTGCCTGTGAGGATCCACCACGCAACTTGATCCCGCGCTCCAGAGTGGATGCGATGCCTGCGTGTGGGGTGGGCGCAGTCAAATTTTTGCCGCTTGGAGCAAGTGCTCCACACTGCTCCATGGTCGGGCCGGCCCTGCCTGTCTCTTGTGTTGCTGTTTGCCATATTATTTTTTATTTATTATGCAGCTTTATACAGTATATTCATTTACAATTTATTTTTTTTAGGCTCGCCATGTCAAGCATCTCTAGTCCAGAAACAAAGATCTTCAATGGTGACTGGGGACTTTAAATCCACCCATCGTAAGTTGATTAGCATATATATATATATATATTGTAGAGGTCGGCAGGGCTGGGTCCTGGATGGACAATATGTTTCACCCCTATTTGGGTTGTGGACCCTTTAAGGGCAACCACAGGGTTAATCTTACTGTCCAGGAAGAGTTTTAAAGCCAGCAACTCCCAGATAGGATTGTGGGAGTTCAGGAAAAGGAAAGTAATCAGTGGAAGCTGTGTGTTTGTGTTCCAAAAGCAGGAGACGTGCTGTGCCTTGCTGGAGAGGCTTCTACATACTGGGGAAAGGATTCCCTAGGTTTGGGACTGTTTAAAGCGTTGGTGAGCCACTATTATTTCTCTGTTTATTTGTGCTGAAGATCAGGACTTTGCTTTAATTTCGCTGAACCAAAGCGTGTACTTATTATGTTGCCTTTTTGACTGCCCTGAAAGGGTGAATAAAACTGTTTTGTTTGTGAAAGACCTTGTGCACGTGCTCTGTGGGCCCCCAAACGTCACAATATATATATATTTATTTTTTTCCACTTGATTTCATATAATATCATGAGACCCACGGAATCCCTACAATCTCATCAATTCATTTGATTTAATGTAGTTACTTTCTAGATATACATTCAGTTATTTCAAATCAAGGGGTTATTCACTACCCTCCAAATTGGTCACCGAATTGTACGGAATGGTGAATTTTTCCATTCAGTGCAATTTTGGGCCAATTTGCCTATTCATTAAACTGTCAATTCACCAAATCCAGGCGAATTGACGGCGCAATACGGTGCGGATCGCCGGCAACAAAATTATTCCATAGAGACGTAGCAGTTAATCTATTAATAGAATGTTGAAATGGCAAAATGCCCTAATTTTCAGTTCGACACATAGGATTCAATGTTCAAAATATAATTTAATTGTTTTGTTATTTTAAAAATAAAGATTTTTCCATTTTTCAGCAAAGCCTTTTTATTTTTTTAATTTTTTTAGATTATTTTTATTATCATTTATATAGCGCCAACAGTTTCCGCAGCGCTTTACAATAACCAAAGGGAACGAGTTACAGATAAACAGACATAGGATGGAAACAAGAGGTGTAGAGGGCCCTGCTCATAGGAGCTTACAGTCTAGGGGGATTGGGGTTGAGGAAGACGAGGGGAATTTTACTGGATGGCAGGATCATTAGTGCCAGTGGTTTCGGAATGGTGGGGCCATAAGAGCAGCTTCAATCATGTGTGAGTAAGTGAGCAAAGGAATGAGTTGCATCAGTGATGCGGTGCTAATCTGAAGAGATGGGTTTTGAGGGATTTCTTGAAGGCCTGAAGGTCAGGGGAGAGTTTGCTAGGGCGAGGCAAGTCATTCCACAGGACCGGTGCTGCCCTTGAAGTCTTGGAGGCGAGAGTTGGCCGTGCGCGTGTAGACCGATGACAGGTGGAGATCGCCCACCGACTGGAGTTGTCTAGATGAAATTATTGTGGCAGGCAGTTGTAAACACACGTCTACTCTGCCTAGTTATAAATCTGGCCCTGGATCCAATTCATCGGGTGCATCTCTGAGGACACTACAGCGATTAGTCAGAGAGCATGTGACATCTCTAAAGACCAATGTGGTGACCGACAGGCAGCCTAGAAATTCATAAATCCCGGCTACCGTTGATGCTGGATGGGGTGGAGGAAATGTCTCCACTTCACCCAGCGATTTCACCTGATTGGGGCCGTGGGGGGTACCCCTTACATCCTCCTGACCACATTAAAAACACTAATGTAGTCAGGATGAGTAGAATGTCCCTTTAATTAGCATGTTTATTCATTGTTCTGTCGTTCATGGAGATATTTGCGAAAGCATTCGCAGCTGATGTTTATTTCTGATTATTTGCTTCCAGCTTGGAACTATCATGGCCACAAAAGGACATGTTGTGAAAAGGGCATGAAGGAAAGACCCGTAGGTCACAGCTGTGAACAAAGCTCGCTGCTGATCCTCGATGGGAAGGAGTGTGCTGACGCCTTCCTGACTTGCTGCAAGCACTTTGCGAAGGAGAAGGCAGATGAGGAACTCCTGAAAGAAGAGGACCTGAATGGAGGAGGTGAGTGAAGGGGTTAAATTGCCTATCCCCTTACCTATGTTTTTTATGTGCACTTAGAGTTGGCTAGAATTTAAAGTAGGCGTGGCCGAGTTAAAAATGCACACCTTTATGCAACGCTTGAACACAACCCAAGGACACGTGTTTTAGCTCCTCATTGACTGGTTAAGTTTCCTTTATTGGATTTTACCTCATTCCTGAGAATTCTATGATGTGATCCTTCTTATGTATTCAGAAGTGCCTTGTATATAGTTTCCGCTGTATTAAGATGCACGCTTTCTTTATCTCTATTGTCTGTGATTTGCTGAAAAGTGCAGCAGTGGGAAGTTTTGTAACCAATAAAGAGTAAATTAATGCAGAGGACTCCCTGCAAAGCAGAAAATACACACATAGGGCAATATAAACAATACAAGGTATCTATTTTAACCCCTATTGTATAAAAATGCTCACAAGGTAAAAGTATAGTAAAGGCACATCAATATTACTCAGCATCCTTGCTGCCGTGGGATGTCACCGCTGCAATTCACTGCTGGAACCGACCCTTGAATGAGTGAGAACCATATAGGGGTTGGACAGCATTAGATGGTGTATCCTCCCTGGCATTACGATTCTGACATATTTTATATGTCAGAATCGTTACAATTTATTTGACCCTGGCCCTGGTGTTATATTGAGTGTGGCTAGGGGTTAATTTCATTGCTGAAAGCGGTAACCCCGAGCCACACTTGGGACTGGATACAATACCTGTCCCTTCGTTCCCTCGCTGTCCCCCGCTGTCACCTCCGGACGATCGCGACGTCACACTTCCTGGTTCCCTTCTCGTGAGAAGGGAACCAGGAAGCAGGACGCCGCGTTTGCCAGAGGAGAATGCGATTGCGGAAGTCAGCGAGGGAACGCAGGTACAGGTATGTATGTAGCCCGAGTGTGGCTCGGCTTTACAGCTTTCAGCAATGAAAGTTAACCCGGAGCCACACTTGGGAATACCGTCAGGGAGGTTAAAAGCACTGTAGATGATATGCCTTTCATACACCATCTAATGCTGTCCAGATTTTATATGGTTCTCACTCATTCAAGGGTCGGTTCAAGCAGTGAAGTGACATCCCACGGCAACAAGGAGGCGGAGTAATACTGACGTGCCTTTACTATACTTTTATCTTGTGAGCATTTTTTTATTTATTTTTTAAGAATAAAAAGTTTTTGTTTCAACAATGCAAAAATACAGAGATAGTATGCAATACAAGACATCATCAAATCAGCAGACATGGTGAGGACAATAGTATTTACAGTCAGTCAACAATATGCATTCCACATTGCCAATCCGCCAATGCAGGAAGACCTAATGCAACTCCGCATATGCATAACATTACCGAATAGAGCTAGAAATGCATAAACCTGCCCATCATATTCATATTTTTCATACAATGTGTGCATTATTATCGACCGGTAACCTGGAGTAGTCGGAAGAGCGATTCCATTCATGGCAACTATTAGGTTCACAGCCCATCCGACCGCGCATAATGCCTATCGCCCGTAACACCGACAGTGCATATATATGTCACTTGTTAGTATGGAGTGGTTAGCTTAAGGCTAAAGGGTTAATCAAGAAGAGGTCCTTATGAGGGCCTCCGAAAATAGTAAGGAGGTGGTAAGAAAGTAGGTACATGTACAAGCAGGAAAAACAGCTAATGAGTGTACTGAAAGGGAAGATAAGCGAAAGAAGTAGAATGTAGGAGAAGAAGGAAGAGAGGGAGATGGGAAAGGAGATAAGAGAACGGTGAGAAAAAAAAAAAGGGGGGGGAGAGGTGAGCCAGCCGCCTGTAAGTTTCTCCTCCCAACGCAAACTGCAGCTTTTGTATGCGTCATTAAAATATCTTTTTGTTTCCTATAGTACAGATTCCCCCAGCAACTCCGTCACCTCCCTCCAGGGTCCTCCCAAATTGCGCCGAAGGGCAGAAGGACGACCAATGAAACCACACATCTAGAAAATGTTGAGCTGCCTTTGAGGGCGAGAGCAAGTTTCTCGTTCGATCTTAGTATTTCTAGTCTATCGACCAGTACCTTCATGGTAGGCACGGAAGTAGATTTCCAGAAAACCGGGATCAGTGATCTAGCCACCAATAGGATGCGGAGCAGCAATGATTTTTTCATATTCGCCACCGAAAACGGTAGTTGAAGTAGCAGAAAAGTTTGAGGTGTGAAATCCAAGGTCGTGTCTGTGGTGTCGCGTACAAGGTTCTGGACCCTCTTCCAGAATGGTTGGAGAAGTGTGCATTCCCACCAGATATGGATATATGTGCCTATTTCAGCGGTGCATCTCCAGCAGTTCGGAGAGACAGTGATGTTAAATGAGGCCATTATTGCCGGTGTACGATACCAAAAGGATATTATTTTATATGATGATTCCTGGTACTTGGAGACCTGGGACCCTGAGTGAGTAAGGGTCAATGTTTTCGTCCAATCATCTTCCGATATAGGGCCTTCAAGTATGCGTTCCCGTCGAGACATGAATGCGGGTGAATCATTATCTACTGCCCTTAATAGACTGTAAATTGTGGATACTGCGTGTGCCAGCGGCGAGGATCTGTGACACAGCGTTTCAAATGCCGAGAGTCGTCTAGTTAATGAGATGTTATTCGGTAGTTTCTTCAGGAACGATTTAAGTTGGTGAAAATTAAATTTTTCCGCAAAGGTAAGTACTGTTTGGTCATTGTCTTCTAGAGAAACAAACTTGCCATCCTTCAGTACGTGACATGCCCGAATAATCGAGGCATCCGTGAGACGTGACGCCAAGGAGCGAAGAATCTTCGCAGGGAATTCAGGGTTATGAGATAACGGTAGAAGCGGAGAAGGGTAGGTAGAAAGCGAGTATTTTGTGCGGATTTTATGCCATACTACGAGGGTACTGCTGACTGGTGATGTCGCCGTGGTTAGAGATCTAATCGCCTTCCACGACAGCCATGGTAGTGTCTGTACCGGGCGGCCAATTTGCACGTCCTCCAGGTCTATCCACTTCTGTTCGGGCGAGCCAGTCATCCAGTCTACCACCCTATTCAAGTACGTTGAGTAATAATAAAGACGAGTGTCTGGTAGGGCCAGTCCACCGCACATCTTTGGCTTACTGAGTGTGTCATATTTAAGTCGTGGTCGAGTCTTCGGCCAGATAAATGAGGAAAAAAGCGTTCTTATTTCTTTGTGAAAGGACAATGAAATAAGTATAGGGATCGTGTGTAAAAGATAGAGCAGTCTTGGTAAAAAGTAAATTTTTATTACGCTAATACGTCCCATCCAGGACAGGAATTTTGGTGACCAGCGTGCGATATCCTCCTTAAAGACTGCTAGAAGCGGCGTGAAGTTCGTTGAAAAAAGGTTTGTAAAATCAGGTGTAAGGCGTATGCCAAGATACGTGAGTGAAGATGTGCACCAGCGAAAGTTATATTGAGAACTTAAAGTCCGCCGCCAAGTATTCTGCATTGCAATTGGCATTATTTCCGATTTAGTCTCGTTTATTTTGAATCCGGATAGTGAGCCATTGTTCCGCAGTTCACTAAGGACCTCCGGCATGGATCCCACTGGGTCAGGTAGTAAGAACATTAGGTCATCCGCGTATGCAGCGACCTTATGTTCAGATGAGGAGCCCTGTACCCCTCTGATGTTAAAATTTTTTCGGATGGAGGAGAGCAAAGGTTCCAGGCTGAGAGCAAAAAGAAGCGGGGAGAGTGGGCAACCTTGCCGTGTACCGTTGTGAATTTGGAATGAAGATGTAAGCGCGCCATTCACTCGTACTCTCACAGAGGGTGTCGAGTACAGAGCTCGGATCCAACTTGTAAAGCCCTCTCCTACCCCATATGTCTTTAACGTCCGAAATAGAAAAGGCCATAATACACGATCAAAGGCCTTTTCGGCATCGGTTGAAAGAAGTAGTAGTGGTGTTTTCGACTGTTTAGAGTATGTGATGGCATTAATGACTCTAATCGTTGCGTCCCGGGATAAATCCCACCTGATCTGGGTGGATCAGTTGAGGCATAAACCTTTTTAGGCGATTAGCTAATACCCGTGCTAGAAGCTTCATGTCATTGAAGAGTAAGGAGATAGGCCTGTAGTTTCCACAGGCCGTATGATCCTTCTCCGGTTTCGGCAATAGTGCAATCGTGGCCATCAGTGAGTGTGGGTGGGGTGCGCTGCCATCCTGAAATGCATTAAATAGTGTCACTAGCTTGGGTAGAAGAATACCAGAATTTTTTTTATAATATTCAATGGGTAAGCCATCAGGACCAGGACTTTTCCCATTTTTAGACGATTTCAACGCCTCCATAGTTTCTTCCGCGGAGATTGCAGCGCTGAGTGATTTACGTTCCGAGAGGCCAAGTGGCCTAGAAATCGTTTTTGTTAAATAGGCATCTATACGTTCTAATTGTGAGGGTGTGGTATCAGCGCCGTCAGTATGGTATAAATCAGAGAAGAACCTCAGAAATTCGCCTGAGATCATCGTTGGATCAGTTGCCAAAGTGTCCTCTGAGGTACGTATTTTTGAGATGTAAGACTTGATCCGCCTGTCCCGAAGGACTCTAGCTAAAAATCTTCCCGGTTTGTTTTCGCTTAATGCAAAAAACGACCTTGCTCGTAGCGCCTGGTGTCGGAGAGATGCATTTATCAATTTCTCCAGTGCTTGTCTTGATTGGAGGAGACGTTGATACACCGTAGCATCACCAGATGCAATGTGTTCAAGTTCCAATGCTCTAACGTGTCCCACAAGTGTGCGGTGTTCCTCATCTCGCATTTTCTTACGAGCTGTCCCTTTACCGATAAAAAAGCCGCGGATGACCGCCTTATGTGCTTCCCATGACGTCGGGATTGAGATATCAGGGGTGTTGTTTTCCGTAAAGAAATGTTCAAGAGTGGTGCGTAATTCCTCGCTAATTAGTGGGTCATCTAGTAATGATACATTCAGCCGCCATTGTCGTTCCCGTGGAACAAACAGTGGTGATTGTATTTTAAGGTTGAGTGGTGCGTGGTCCGACCATGTAGTGGCCGCAATATCTATTGAGGTAGTTAGAGTGAGATTGTGGTAGTGCATGAAAAAATAGTCGATTCGAGTAAGTGTGGAGTGCACCTGTGAGAATAAGGAATAGTCCCGTTCTGAGGGGTGTAGGGCTCGCCAAACGTCCACCAACCGGTAAGCATGCAATGATCGGCGAATAGAGTGCAATACGTGGGCAGGAGTAGAAGAGGCTCCAGTGGAAGAATCTAACTGTGGTTCCAGTGTTACATTGAAGTCTCCGGCCACGACTGTAATCCCCTTCTGAAAGGTGTCTAATAGCCGCAGTATCCGTGCTAAACAAGTATGCTGCTTTTTGTTAGGTAAATATATGGAAGCGAATGTATAGACCGTATCAAGTATAGAGCCTCTGACAAAGACATATCTGCCACCTTCATCTGTCATTGTGGCTTCCATTACAAAGGGTACCTCCTTCGATATTAAGATCGCGACTCCCCGCGATTTGCTTTGCGTATAATCACTAAAGTAACCAACTGGATAATTTGCGTCTCTCAGAGTCGACGCAGATCCGGCGTGGAAGTGGGTCTCCTGGAGGAAGGCGACGGATGCACGTGAGGATCTCAACTCTCGCAATAGGCGAGCACGCTTTTCGGGAATATTGAGGCCTCGTACATTATGAGAACACAGCTGTAAATTGGAAGGTGCATAAGGGGACTTTTTGCCATATAGTTCCCTAAACAGGGAATCGGGTGATCCGTGCTGAATTATTTCGCAGTGCTCTCCCTATAAACATCTCAAAGCCAAGTTGTCTGGATCAATTCCTATTCCATCGCCATTAATCTGGTTTCTTGCCGGTCGTAGAGCATTCGTTGATTTCGTGAACAGGGCAAACTAGAGAACTGTGTCAGAAACAGGTAGGTCTGTTAGAGGTATCCATTTAACGGAATCAGTGCGTAGGTAAAAGCAGTTTTCCCATTCACTTAATGGGCGAGCGTATGCCCTCTTGGGCCTGGGATAGTTGGGAATCCGCCCGATTTAGGTCGGTGTCATCCGAGTTCCGGCTGCGGGATGATCTTTGTGGTCGCGGTGCCCCCGTGAGGTGCGGCATAGGTTGGGTTGCTGGAGGGAAGCGTTCCCAGTCCTGGACCTCCACGATCGGAAGGTTTAGCTCAGAGATGAACTGGGCCACATCCTGAGGAGATCTGATGGTGTGTGTCAGGTTGTTTTTCCGGACTTGGAGGGATAAGGGGAATCCCCATCTATAGGGTATCTCAGCTTCCCGCAGTAGTTGGGTGACTGGGTGCAGTGCTTGGCGGGCAGAAAGGGTGTGCGGGGAGAGGTCCTGATATAACTCGAATGTCTCTTCCGCAAAACTCCATTTTCGCCGAGTACGTGCCTTCTGCATTATTGCGTCTTTCAGAGCAAAGTCAGGGAGGTGACAGATGATGTCCCTAGGTGGTGCCAACTCTGTTGCTGCCTTCGGGCGGAGTGCCCGATGTGCTCTATCTATTGCAGTAAAGGGTAATGGTGGACAACTCAAGATATGTGTGAAGGCGCTTAGAAGAAAATCCTTTGTCTCCATCACCCCTTCGTGTACCCCTCGCACCCTTATGTTGTGCCTCCGCGTTCTATTTTCGAGATCATCTAACCTGCGAAACATGTCAGATAAGCACAGCTCCATAAGGGGATCAGCGTCATGTGTGCCCGGTGTTTTATCTCCTGCACATGCTTCTAGCTGGGTGACTCGGGTATCAATGGCGGATATGTCTGCTCTGACTTCCGCAATCTCCCGCCCCAAAGTCACCTGCATGTTATCCAACATCTCCTTGAAGTCAGAGCGAGTGGGGAGCTCAGCGCGGGTGGGGAGCTCTGCAATGAGCGCTTCCAACCTCCTGATGGTCGACTGACCTTCTGTGAACGAGGACTCAGGCCACGAGGGGGAGGCCGCCATCTTGGTGGGAGCGCGGGTGCTGGGCCGCGACGTCGGTGTGTCAAAATACGCCGAGATGGGGCTCACAGAAGGTCTTCCTGGGGTGCTGGGTGGTTTCCTGGTCGGTTTGCGGCGAGAGGTGCGTACCATAGCCACGGGCTGATGTGGTAATGCGGTAATATCAGCAGCGGTTCCGGGAGCTCACGCACTAAGCGTCCATCTCCTTGCTCGGTCAGGCCACGCCCCCCTTGTGAGCATTTTTATACAGCAGGGGTTAAAATAGATACCTTCTTTTGGATATATTGCCCTATGTGTGTATATTCTGTTTTGCAGTGAGACCCCTTCACTTCTATTTACTCTTTATTGTCTATATACGGATGAAGAACATAGGAGCCACCCGGAAGGGGTCAATAGCTTAAGATATGTATATACGTATTTGTGTGTCTGAGATTATCCCTTAACTCATTGAAGTATTGGAAGTTTTGTTACCGCCTTTGTGTAATATCAGAATGCCCATGATACCAATGATGCCCGTTTACAGGGTTGTCTCTGTTTTGCCATGAGCAATAATGGCCAAATAGAGATGATGCATACACCCAGGTAGGTAAAGAGGATGTATGTCATTAGGAAACTTGATGGAACTCCAGAGGAGATCGAGTAGTTACGGTGAATCAATGGAGTTTGTTTAGTCCAAAATGGGCAGTTCAGAAGTTGCCTTCTCGTATTTTAAGTAAGAGCCGGCTTTCCAAGATACTTACAAGGACTTGTCTCAAAACGATCCATGAGCAGAACCTCAACATTTCAGATGATAAAGGATATTTCGTTAGAACAGTGCTACATTTTAGAACGGGGCTGCCAAACTCTGGCCTCCCAGATGTTTCTGAACTATGTCTCCCATGATTCCCTGTCCATCTCTTGCATTGAAGGAATACTGGGAAATGTAGGCATCAACATCTGGGGGCCTCTGAGTTTGACGGCCCGGTTGTAGAGCATAGGAATAACATATGGAAAGCTCACAGAATGTGGTCGCAGCTATTTTATAAAAATAATTACAATTATTTGTTAAACGATAGCTAGAACTTTCCATTTTGTTCCTCAGATAGTGAAGATGACGAGTATATGCCCGATGAAGAAATACAGTTAAGGTCAGACTCTCAAGAGAGTTGGTTATGGAGGGTGCAAAACATGGGAAACAAACCGGATAATAATGGGTAAGTTGCTCTCCGGGAATGATTTAGAAAACAAATGGTTGTTAACATTAATATATATAATCATCCCTTTTTTTCACAGACCTGACTACCTAACTAGTGTTTCACCTAAAGTTGTTAAACTACAATTCCCAGTATCCAAGACGAATAAGGTGTACAAACATGGAATGTGGGAATCTCCAAGCTTTGCTTCAGATCTCTGCAGTAGAGGATCGTTCATTGGAGCAGATGGGGCAGCAACACACACATAAAGTTCCAAATAGCAACTATAAAGATAAAAATTACTTGTCACTGATAGGCTGTTAACACATTTTTCCTAGGAGGAATTTTCCTTCAACTCTTATGCGTTAACCATGTTAGACATTTGTGGTATAGCTTTGTAGCAAAAGGTTATGTGAACAAAGAACGTAGTCAAGACTGTGAGGCTTTTTTGAAAACTGCCCTATCTGAGACCGGTTTAGGCATGCTCAGTTTACTCCCAAAAGGGACTTGTGATGTCACACATTCACTTTGCACTGGGACAGGTGAGGAGTGCTGGCCCAATAAAGAGGCAGACTCTTTGCTTCTTCTTGTAGGGCAGGGAGACTGAAAGGCAAATAAATATTTTATTCTTTAAATCTTTTTCCTTTTAGACATCTACTAAATGTAAAAAACAGCTTCCGTCTTCCCAACAGTCACACTTGTTGACTTTTATATTCATTGCTGCATTAGTGTTTCAGATAAGTTATTGATCACTGGAAGAACTAACTGTAATCTAATGCCTGGAAGAGTTTAGACTCCACTCAGCAGAAGCAAGGCTTCAAGGGATAAAGTGTTTGCCGGATGGGGGAGAATTGACAAACGCTCCTCCACACCATCATGAGGATTAAATTAGATTGCATGGTATTCCTTTGTCAGGTGTAGGTACCTGGTGGGTACCGCTTTGGCAGGGATCTGAACCCAGACATCCCTGACATCCATTTAGGTCCATATGTTCTGGTTTAAGAAGAACTCTGCAATGTGCTGATTTACAGTTGTGTTCAAAATTATTCAACCCCCACTGAAATTGAGTGTTTTGGCCAGTTTGACATTGATTTTGATCATTCAGTCATCTTGCTTACAATTAAATCAAAGAGGCACGTGTAGGTCAGACAAATATAACATAACATTTATAATGAAATAACCACAAATGTCTTTTCTGTGCTCACATCATTATCAGTTTTATTCAACCCCCAAGTGACATTCAATCTTAGTACTTAGTACAACATCCTTTTACAGTTATAACAGCTTTTAAACGTGAAGCATAGCTTGACACAAGTGTCTTGCAGCGATCTACGGGTATCTTCGCCCATTTGTCATGGGCAAAAGCCTCCAGTTCAGTCACATTCTTAGGCTTGCGCACTGCAACTGCTTTCTTTAAGTCCCACCAGAGGTTCTCAATCGGATTTAAGTCAGGTGACTGCGATGGCCACTTCAAAATGTTCCAGCCTTTAATCTGCAACCATGCTCTAGTGGACTTGGAGGTATGCTTGGGATCATTGTCCTGTTGAAAGGTCCAACGTCTCCCAAGCCTCAGGTTTGTGACGGACTGCATCACATTGTCATCCAATATCTCCTGGTACTGAAGAGAATTCATGGTACCTTGCACACGCTGAAGCTTCCCTGTACCTGCAGAAGCAAAACAGCTCCAAAGCATGATTGACCCCCCCGCCATACTTCACAGTAGGCAAGGTGTTCTTTTCTTCATAGGCCTTGTTCTTCCTCCTCCAAACATAGCGTTGATCCATGGGCCCAAACAGTTCTAATTTTTTCATCAGTCCACAGAACACTATCCAAAACTTCTGTGGTTTGTCCACATGACTTTTGGCATACTGCAGTCGACTCTTCTTATTCTTGGAGACAGCAAGCGGGTGCGCCTGGGAGTTCTGGCATGGAGGCCTTCATTACGCAGTGTGCGCCGTATTGTCTGAGCTGAAACTTCAGTACCCACATCTGACAAATCTTTCTCAGTTCCTCAGCAGTCACACGGGGACTTTTCTCCACTCTACGCTTCAGGTAGCGCACAGCAGTCGAAGTCAGCATCTTCTTTCTGCCACAACCAGGTAGCGTTTCAACAGTGCCCTTTGCCTGAATTTGCAAATGATGCTTCCTATGTTCTCTCTTGGTATGTTTAACATCTTGCAATCTTCTTATAGCCATTGCCCTTCCTGTGAAGAGTAATCACCTCTTCTCTTGTCTTCCTGGACCATTCTCTTGACTTCACCATGTTTGTAAACCACACCAGTAAATGTCTAGAAGGAGCTGAGTATCACAGTCATTTTAAAGATGCCTAATTGGTGCTTATTATGCTTTATTGCTGCTCCGTGACATCCACAGGTGTTTTCAATACCTGATTGAAAACACTTGAATGGGAGGCGGAGCTGACTGCCGACAGAGAAGGTCGCATTTTGCTGAGCTCCTCGAGGCTTGCCTCATTTTTTGCAGATCCTTGCGACCTACCTTCGGCTGCTGTGCTCGATGGGGAGAGGACTGTGCAGGGGGACCCCTTGATCTGTGCCAGGTCCTTTTTGTGCTCACTCGGAGGTGTTTGGGACACTTTGCGGTCTCCGACCTGTTTTTGAGGCCTATCCTGGGCGGCCATCTTTGAGGCCTTCGTGGCAGTGATATAGGGATCCATATCCCCCCTTTCTTGAAGCGGTGGGGCCCTGATGGAGTGCCTGGATGGGTGCCTGTCCTGGCTATCGGAGGAGGGGAGCGGCCACTGACACGCAGGGATGTCTGGCGCCTGGTAGCTGAGTTGCGGCTCGGCAGGGATGCAGCTGCTCCGTCTGGAGGTGTGACTGAGGGCCCCCTGCGTGGGGTGGTGTGCTTACCTGCTCGGTCGAGAGGAGAGAAGAGGTATTGGAGACCAGGGAATGGCGGTCCTGAAGACACATTGCAGCAGATCGACTGCGGTGATCCGGCTGGGTGCTCCATGTGCCGATGGTGTCCAGCTGCCTCTAGGTGGGCTCTCAGAGGGAAACGTCCAGGAGGATTCCGGGTTCCAGGTGGGCCTGCGACACTCGAGATATCGGAAAGATCCCCGCGCGATGATGCTGTCGGCCCAGCTGTTTCTTGGGATGCAGCGGGGTATGGAGACCCCTGGTGGTCCTGGAACAGAGGCTGCCTGGAGGCTGTGTAGATGCGAGAACCTCTCCCCCCAGGCTTCCTAGGGGACATCCTGGGTGATAATCGATGCATTGACCTGTTGCCACTGCCGACTTTGATCCTTGCTCCTGGATGGTGGACGTGGGAAGATCGTGTGTCTTAATTTTGCCCTGGACACTGGCTGACCTGGATAGCCCCACTCCCGGATTCCTGGCTGCTGAATTCCCCTGCATGGCTGTTTCCTCATCTTCCCCCTCAGAAGTGTTTTACCCCCCCCTGATGTTTTTTCCCTGCTGACATTCCCCTCCCCCCACACACACACTTTTTTGAGGACTCTTGCTGAGTTTTTCTCCCCCCCCCTAGACACTCTTTAGCGGACTTTCCTTCACCTGACCAGGACGTGGATTGTCATGACTGTCTGAGCATCTGGCCCCCCTTTTTTTTTTTTTTTTTTTTTTTTTTTTTAATTAATTTTATTTTTATTTCTGTGTGCGGGACGATAGGTTGCCCTGGGTGAGCCATTGGAGCGGATACCATGGCTCTGTCTACTCCCTCTGGCCCCAGGACGCCTGGCCCTGTGGCCTCTTCCGTGGCCTCCAGTCATCTTGCGAGGTTGATGGAGCGAGCCAGGAATGCCACTTTTTCCTGGGCTGTCCCCCACCTTCCTTTTTTTTTTTTTTTTTTTAAAATTTATTATTCTTTTATGTGGATGCCCCGTGTCTGATGACGAGACCACCTCCCTGGTCATTTATGTCTGAGTGTCCTTCCCCCTCCCTTTTATTTTTTACTATCATTGAACCTTGCTGGCTCTTCTCGTTTTTTTTTTTTGTTTGTTTCTGTATGATCTACTGTTGGCTTATTTTCACAATAAAAAATTTTGAATATCAAAACAAAAAAAAAAAAAAAAAAGAAAACACTTGAATGAACCTCTGTTCTTCAGAGTGGTAGTCTTTAAGGGGTTGAATAATTGTGTCAATGAAGAATTCACAAAAGAAACATTTACTACTGTATTACAAAACCAATTGATGTCATTTTAGTTGCATATGGTTCTTTAAAAAGTCCTTGTAGGATTTCATTCTGAATACAATTACAAATGTACACTAAATTCCCTAAAACCCTTTACAGCATTGGGGGTTGAATAATTTTGAACACAACTGTATATATTCATTACAATTTAACTAATTTTGTTCTGGTTTACAAAAACACCTGGTTTTGAAACTCATTATATGCTAGTCTTGGAAAAAAAGATGGGATTTATAGAGACAGGCAGGAGATAGTGACACTCCAGTGTCTTAAAATTTCACTAACCACCAATGCATTATGCAGATTATAGTCTAACATTGCAGGCAAGCTGAAACAGCCTTGTTCTTCATGTTCCACATCTGAACATTTTTTTGGGTGCTTTTTCCTGTCAGGCCCCACTGAACTTAAAGGGATACTATAGGGTTACAACTGGAGGAAGAAAAAGAGGGGCTAAAAACTAAACCCTCCTGACCTCCTCCACTTTTCCCTTTCCATTTTAACTATTTAGTTTCCTTTAAAACTGCTGTTGGAAGTTACATACTGCCAGCTGCGGTATGTCCCATTACTACAGGGGTCATGGATGCACCAGTCAATCCATTGACTCTCAATACCAAAGGACACTGATAACCATTTGTAGGACGTAGTTTGTGAAGCCCAGGACCTGAGCTCAGTCCTCTGGTTCTGGGTGGGCTGAATCAGCCCTTCAAGCCCCACAAATGGGCAGAAGGAGCAGGGAGCTTAGTGCAGTGTGATCACACAGATAACATTGGTCCCACTATATAGAATGTCCCTATAGGTTGATGACTATAAGTCTGAAGGCAGTATACAGTCTACATAGAAGGCAAGGTACAAGGTACCGATGGGTGGGCCAGAATTGTCTTCCTATTATCAAGAGAAAAGGCCATGAAGCCAGGAAGTCATAAGCAGCAGATGTGATCAGGAACAAGCCCGAAGTCAGGAGCACAGGCAAAGCAGCGTATTACTCCATGAAACAAGTCAATAGGTTGACTAGCCAGGAAATTGAAAGCAGCAGACATGGTCCGGAACAGTTGTAAGTCAAGTGGTACATGCAGCTAGTTCTAGGAAGCATGCCAATGGTGGAATATCTGGGAAAACAAACCAGCAGCATTACTGGCAGGAACGGGAATTCAGGACCACTGGGTCTCAGAAGCATAGGCATCTGAATACCCAAACACTGAGCAGTGTGCTAGTCTTTTGTAGTCTACAGCAGGTCTTGGGATCTTTCCTGTTGCAGGAGTGAGGCAAGGAAGAATTCTATGCCTCTATGTGGAATGCGCATCAATCACAGGTATGACAACAGAATGATGCCGGATCGGCAAACAATGACGCATCTGTCGCTTTCTCTTACCAAACAACTGATACAGGACTGGACTGCAGAAACTCAACGTCTTTCATTACCACCAACATGGCCATCCATATGGTTGGAAATCTTGACATGTGGTAGCCATCTTGGACTTTTATGAATAGGTGTTTTGAACTGTCCAGGACAATGTCCTCGCATTGTCTGCCAATTTCTGAAAGAAAAATTAAAGGGACGCTAATGCCAAAAAATTAAAATTAAATGACCTTCTTGTGTTTATTTGATGTTGATGATATCTTACATGTGCTTTTTCTCTTGTATGTTTAGTTAAGGAAATATTTTCCTCTATGTGTGACACTGGGTGCATCCATTGTGTGATATATTGTGTTTTAAACTGCCCCCCCCACACACACAGTATCTTTCCATCACTTGGTCCTCACTGTGTGACTGTGGAGTGAATGTGCCAGTCATTGACAGAAATCATTGTATTGTGTGGGATGTATTCATAGGACATCACCAGGGGGTAGATTAGAAGGCTTTTAAGCTCCCTGTCATATCTCATACAGGAGCCAGCTCTTATCTCTGGTAGCCTGGAGCACAAAACACCCCCTGCTGTCTTATCTAAACATTCACTCCTCCAACTCTGTTAAATAATCTATAATATAAAGCACAGCCACCAAGTAAAACGTTTGCACAGAATTTGGTAAGTGTGGCATCATGGGAAAAATCCACAAGTGGAACCGGGACATAAAAAAAAAACCTAAATTAATTTTTCCTTTTTACATGCAATTACTTCAAAGAACAAAAAACAGGAGCATGTGTTTTATAATGTGTTTTATAATGTGGTTTTGTTTGTAATGCGCAAGTATAAGGTTACAGCTTATGTAAGTGGTAGTGTCCCTTTTAAAACAAACACTCCTGGGTTTTTGTTTTTTTAGCATTTCTACCGAGACGCTTCCTATTTTTGTGAAAGATTCAATCACCATGTGGAAGGTTTCGGCTGTGAGTCTTTCTGAAGATAAAGGTCAGTTAGTGATTTATACCTAACATCTAGATAATAATAATTTTGAATGCACCACTGCAGACAAGAACCTTTAGATATTGAAATGGTGACATGATGCTCAAATTCGATATCAAGGGCTGCCATGTTTTTCCAGGCAACTTTCAGGGTTATTCAGAGAGTACTGAAATGTCACCGACTTTCAGTGCTCTCCTGTTCCCCGCACTTCAACGAGTTCGATTCGCCGATCCTGCAGTGAATTCAGCATTTACCGCAGGGTTCCAGAAGTGCGGCGAATCGACCCGCCAAATGAATCGAAGATCTGCCGCAAAACCACTGCATCTAACGATCAGCCTCAAAATTGATCCGAATAAAGCTGATGACCCGCCGAACGGACCGCCAATAAGCCGCCGGAAAAAGCTGACAAGGATTATCTGTTCCTTTCACACAGGAATCTGTGTTTGCGAGCCGTTTGAGATCCGTTCCATGAAGGACTTCTTCATTGACATGAGACTGCCGTATTCTGTGGTGAGGAATGAGGAGATGGAGATTCAGGCTGTCTTACACAATTATGGCAGCAACAAATTAAAGGTAATTGCTAAAATCTCTTTCAGATTGACACATGTAAGTCTCAGATTCCCAGATGACGTACAAATGGTCAATTGACTTACCGTGATTCATAAGAAGTTCCATGTTTCATAATCCTGAGAGTTTGTGCCTCTCTCAAACTGGCTCTGTGGACTATAAAAATCCTAAATCACCCTAGTTTGAGTTGAAAAACCTAACCAATCACAGGTGAAGCAGGAGCAGAAGAAACATAAGATTTTTTAAGAAGACGCTTGTGTTCCAATCTTGGAATATGTAGACTGTTGGTCCAGGTGTAGAGAGGTTTAGAGAAAACGTAAAGAAAGAACAAGGTTCTCCTTTGACATCAACTTATCCTACACCTTTACATTATGCACTAACCCTTCTTGGTGCCTTAGATATAATTGACACTTGTTTGCCAGGTGCGGACGGAACTGGCCCATAACCCAGCATTCTGCAGTCTCTCCACCTCTAAGAAGAACTTCCGCCAGGAAGTGTCTGTAAATGGCCTCTCCTCTGCCGTCGTCTCGTTTGTTGTTGTGCCACTGAACCTGGGTAGCCATGATATAGAAGTAAAGGCAGCGGTTTCAGGTGGATTTGTGTCAGACGGTGTCAAGAAGATGCTGAAGGTTATGGTAAGTGCACAGAAACATTTTTGTATCCGTTCTTCGGTAGCCAGATACAGTGAATGAGGTCAACAGTGAAATGTTAATATTTGAGGTGGAAGATGGGGATATTAGATCTAGAGATGTGCATTCATTTCGCAAAAATTTGGAATTTGGAACAAAATTTGATAATTCGTATTCAGAAGTAATTCCGAATAATGAATCGATACGATACAAATTCGAAATGAAACAAAATGGTATATAACGTATTTATTTCGTTTTACACTGTGTCATCAGCAGTTATTCAATTTTTTCTTTTATGATATCAGCTATCGAATCTGAAATGAACTATCAAATTCATATCAACTATCGACTTTGAAATTAACTATTAGGGATGTGCAATTTGTTTCGTACAGATTTGTTTTTCCATGAAATTTACCAGTTTTGTGCTTCCGAAGACATCCCGAATCCAAAATTTTGACCACACGAAATTTCGGATCGATTCAAAATTTCAGTTCGAAATTTCGGATTGATTCGAAATTTCGGGTCAAATTTCGAATTGATAAAAAAAAATAGATTTTTTTTTTAACCACTTCGATGCTGAGGACGCGCTCAGCGCGTCCTCAGTCAGCGCGTCCTCCCATTGGGGTCAGCGTTCGGCCGGGTTCCGGCCGATCGCTGGCCCCCCCGGTGCGGGCTGACATCCTGGATGTCAGCCGCGCATCCGGGACCACAGCCGCCGGAATTAGGTGTCATCGCGGCAGCGCGATGACACCCAATTCAGGCGCCCCCCCCGCATGTGCGGAGGAGGCGCCTGAAAGGGAGGGGGGAGGTCCTTCGGACCTCTCTCCCTCCCGATCGGCGGCTCTGCGGGGGTTAACCCAGGCATCATTTGGAAGGGCACAGCCTGCCCTTCCAAATGATGCCTGGCATTAACCCCTGGGGAGCTGGATCGCGAATCGGCGCTGAAAAGCGCCGGTTCGCGATCCTTTCCCGGAGCTGGCCGACATCTTGGATGTCGGCCAAGCCTCCGGGAACTCCCCCTGAGGACTGGCGTCATCGTGCGTAGGGGTTAGGGGCAGTTAGGGGTTAAATTTTGGTATGGTTGGATCGGCCAGAGCATGGCCGTTCCAACGATACCAAACATGAAAGTGAAAAATGTTGTAAAAAAAATAAAATAAATGAAAAATAAAAATAAAAAAAAATTAAAAAAAAAAATTATAAAAAAAAATAAACACTTTTTTTTATTTTTTTTGGTTTGTTAATGCAGCAATATTGTTCCCATTTCAATTATAATGTGAACAATGATGCTGCACTAACGATTTTTGTATGCGGTGCGTTTGTTAAAAATAGTGTAATTTTCCCCAAAAAAAAATGTAACGAGACCCCATCTCTAATCTTTTTAACAAGCGCACCCCATACAAAATATAACCGCAATTGCTCGCATGTTAAAATGTGAAAAAAAACACTTTACACATTGTAAATTATTGAAAATACATATTTTATTGCATTTTTTGTTATAATATACAGACATGACATAACGTATACATATAATAATGACATATTATGAATCTACCGAGTCTGACGGAAAGAACGATATATAATATGTCTGGGTCATATACTAAAACAAGCCTTAAAAACACGTTTAAACATGATGAGCAAAACCGGTAAAAATGACCTCAGTACAGGGGCGGGAAAAGCCTCAGCAGCGAAAGGGTTAAATGCTTAAAAGATCCTAAAAAATCTAAAAATAAAGAGACTTTTACTGCAGAATATTATAAGCAACGGTTTATTAGACATTGAATTAAAACTGGAATATTTTTAACATTGACGCCTATGGGATACAACATTTCCCACACTATCAAATTTGAAATCAAATTTCGTATTGATATTGTAGCAGATCAGCTACGCTGCGGGGGTAGCTCCGCCTGCGGCGCCGAGCCTTGCTGGAGAGCTTAGCCGGGTAGCGAGCTAGCAAGGTGTGAGAGGGATCGACAGCGGTCCCTGGATGGTCTGGAAGCAAAGGATTCAGTGATTATGCCCTCCCAAATACTAGTCGTGACTCAGTATAGGTTTAAGCAAGTTGGTTGTTTAATGAAAAACAGAACATACACGGTCCTTTTATATGGTACAGTCCCATTGTTCTCTCCCATGCCCACCCACAGACCCCTGGAGTGAATTCTGCACAGGGGCTAGCCATAGCCCAGGTTCTGGCGCCTGCCTGTCTGCTGTCCGATGCCCCCCATGGTGGTAGCGTGGCTCCCAGCCCGATGGTCTGGGAAATGCGGTTTTCGGGGGGATCCCCTGGGCGCTCCGGCACCCCCTTTACACCTTGGGTAGCTCGGGTCCCCGGGCTGCTTCCCTGAAAGTAGCTACCTGATCCGTCCAGAGGGGTCAGAACGCCATCAGATCGAGTTTGTCAGCTCTCTCTCCGAGACTGCGGTGCAGGGGCTGACAGGATCCGGGCAGGAGGGGGATTTCTAGTGGGTTCTCCTGGGCGAATCCTCTCCAAACTTGCCACACAGCAAGCTACCATCCCTTGCTCAGGCTAACGGGGGCTCCAGGGCAAGCAGAAGAACTCATGTCGGGTTTTGGCACTTTGCCAGCGCTTTCTGTAACAATGTTGCCGTTTTTCTAACAGTAGAATCCGTGGGGAACCTTGCAGGAAAAACACAATTAAATATGACCTTGGGGCAGTGGCGTAGCGTGGGTTGTCAGCGCCCGGGGCAAGGCAAGAATTGTGCGCCCCCAACCTGTGGACATGATAACACACCATGATTCCCTTCTACCAGTAGCGTATTGACCCCGTTACCCCACAAGCACAAGTATTGTATATTAACAAAATACTGATATAATAAAAAAAATGAAACACACATGCTCCCCCACGCTATGCCACTGCTACCAGTCACCCTGTTCCAGTATACCCTAGCATAGTTCCACTCTCACACTATAACCAGTCACTCTCTCCAAGTATCCACAGTCACTCTCTCCCAGTAACCCCTAGTCACTCCCAGTAACCAGCAGTCACTCCCAGTAACCCCCAGTCACTCTCTCTCTCCCAGTACCCCCAGTCACTCTCTCTCTCTATCCAAGTATCTCCAGTCACTTTCTCCCAGTATTCCCAGTCATTCTCTCCCTGAACCTCCAGTCACTGTCTCACTGTACCCCTCACTGTGTGTTGGTCACGCTGCTCTGGTGTCACACAGTGTTGCCTACCTGTGTGGAGTTGCTGGTGGCCTGGGGGGGCTGTCCAGTGGGCTTAGTGGAGACCGAATTTTAAATTGTGCTGCAGGGCAGGTGCCTCCCTCCCTTCTCCCTGGTCAGCAGCTGCAGGGCTGCCAGCTGCAGGGGGGGCTGGAACAGTGCTTCAAGGGGGGTTGACATGCGTGGTACAGGGTGTTCCGTCAAATAATGCTGCGCTGCTTCACATGACTCATGTCAGCGTTAAGGAGGAGTCGGGACAGAACCAAAATTTTATGTCCTGGTCCTCCCTTCTGGACGCTGAGTGCTAAGTCACCGCCGGCGTGGCAAAACTGGCAGACACCTTGCTGATCCCTGCTGGAAAATATTAGTGGTTCAAATTTCTTTTGAAATTTTGCGCCCCCTAAGAAAATTGCGCCCGGGACGACCGCCCCCGAGGCACCCCCCACGCTACGCCACTGCCTTGGGGACACTTTACAGCACATCTAACAGGGGAATTCGTTTGGATAAATACAGGGCAAACGAAATACATCAAAACAGATACTAAATTATAGAAACAAATTTAACCTTTTAAATGAACGAATAGCTACAACATATTAATCTTTTTATCCACGTGGCGGCTGTTCCGTCCCAGATATCAACTATCAAATTGATTTTAATTTACAATACAAGTAATAGTCAGCAAAGGACTTTATGAAACAAATTCATTTAATTTCACTGTTTAATTTGACTCAAATACAAAATCCCTGACACAGCTTAATATTTAATAGGGATGTGCGTTTCGATTCGGACCGATTCATTTTTTTTCACGAATCAGGCCGATTCGGTGCTTCGGATTCGTCCGATGTTCCAAATCAGATCGGTACCGAAATACACAGCATCCGAAATTTTTTCCGATCCGAAACAAAATAATTTCGTTATTTCGTATGAACGTGAAATTTGGAGAATTGCAAGTCATTTTCGTTCCATTCATGATTTCAGTTCCATTTCGGTCATTTCAGACATCATATTTTTCGGTTCCATTGCTGATTCCGTAATTTCGTATCGTTTCCATCAAATTTGATAGTTACTTGATATCCATTTGATATTTTTATTTTTTTGAGAAAGGATTTTACCAGGAAGGATACATTGAGATTTCTCTCGTTTTCAAGTATGTCCTGGGTGGGGAGTATGTACCGTTGGGTGTCTTGCCAAGGACACTTACTGGAGAGGTTGCTCGTTGGGATTGAACCCATGACTCCACAGGCTCTCTCCATGCAGAGCAGTGACAATACCTCTACTCCACCCAGCCGGTATCATCGGTAATCATTTCAAATTAGATAGTTGATCCATTTGATAGTTAATTTTAGGTTCGATAGTTGCAGCATATGACTCCTCACACTGCCGGGCAGCACCTCTACAGTATAATAATGCAGCATATGACTCCTCACACTGCCGGGCAGCACCTCTACAGTATAGTAATGCAGCATATGACTCCTCACACTGCCGGGCAGCACCTCTACAGTATAATAATGCAGCATATGAATCCGCACACTGCCAGGCAGCACCTCTACAGTATAATAATGCAGCATATGAATCCTCACACTGCCGGGCAGCACCTCTACAGTATAATAATGCAGCATATGAATCCGCACACTGCCAGGCAGCACCTCTACAGTATAATAATGCAGCATATGAATCCTCACACTGCCAGGCAGCACCTCTACAGTATAATAATGCAGCATATGAATCCACACACTGCTGGGCAGCACCTCTACAGTATAATAATGCAGCATATGAATCCACACACTGCTGGGCAGCACCTCTACAGTATAATAATGCAGCATATGAATCCTCACACTGCCAGGCAGCACCTCTACAGTATAATAATGCAGCATATGAATCCACACACTGCCGGGCAGCACCTCTACAGTATAATAATGCAGCATATGAATCCTCACACTGCCGGGCAGCACCTCTACAGTATAATAATGCAGCATATGATTCCACACATGGCCAGGCAGCACCTCTACAGTATAATAATGCAGCATATGAATCCTCACACTGCCAGGCAGCACCTCTACAGTATAATAATGCAGCATATGAATCCTCACACTGCCAGGCAGCACCTCTACAGTATAATAATGCAGCATATGATTCCACACATGGCCAGGCAGCACCTCTACAGTATAATAATGCAGCATATGTA
The DNA here is from genome assembly GCA_009667805.1 of Leptobrachium leishanense. Lineage (NCBI taxonomy): Eukaryota > Metazoa > Chordata > Amphibia > Anura > Megophryidae > Leptobrachium > Leptobrachium leishanense. The sequence goes on from CM019065.1 coordinate 34,743,572, forward strand.
TCCGCACACTGCCGGGCAGCACCTCTACAGTATAATAATGCAGCATATGAATCCTCACACTGCCGGGCAGCACCTCTACAGTATAATAATGCAGCATATGATTCCACACATGGCCAGGCAGCACCTCTACAGTATAATAATGCAGCATATGAATCCACACACTGCCGGGCAGCACCTCTACAGTATAATTAATGCAGCATATGAATCCTCACACTGCCAGGCAGCACCTCTACAGTATAATTAATGCAGCATATGATTCCAGACATGGCCAGGCAGCACCTCTACAGTATAATAATGCAGCATATGAATCCTCACACTGCCGGGCAGCACCTCTACAGTATAATAATGCAGCATATGATTCCGCACACTGCCAGGCAGCACCTCTACAGTAGTGATGAGCCGAACACCCCCCGAGTTCGGTTCGCATTCGAACTCGAACTTTGCAAATGTTCGAATTCGAACTCGAACTCAAACACAAACTCAATACAAGTCAATGGGACTCAAAATTCGATTTTTAGAGTGCCCTCCAAGAGGGCATATATGCTACATATTTGCCATAAAAGGTGTATGGGGGTCCGGGTAGTGCCCTGGGGAACAGGAAACAAGGACAAAAAGTTTTAAAAAAATGTTTTTAAAGGGACAGTGATGTTTCCATGAAATAAGGGTTAAAAATAAAAACGAAAAATTCCTTCAAATATCGTGCCTAGGAGGTCCCCATAACCTGCCCGTGAAGTGGCGGATTTCTAGGATGTATAGAAACATTTAAAAACAAAAAAATGACGTTTAAAATGACAGTAAATGCTTTTCCTTTAATCTATCCATAAACAACTGCTTGGGGCGGCAGTCTGTATGAAAAGAGGAGACATTTTCGGACATGCAGAAAAAGTTTAGTGATTTTTTTTGGCTAAATTATGGTGAAACTTTTGCAGGCTTTGGATGAAAGTAACAATAGGTGCTTTAAAATTGGGCTTTTAGTGTCAGCAACAGTGCCGTCACACAGTAACCCCTCTGAGGATATGAATCTGGTACAGGCGTCAGTGGCAGTGCACCCAGATATTGGTGCTAGGCCAGCAAGTGCATTCATACAGTAACCCCACTGTGGTATTGTGGAAAAGTGCAGGGGTGGACCATGCGGTCAGGGCCGGTGCTAGACTATTTTGCGCCATAGGCAAGAACAGCTACTTGCACCCCCCCGAAAAAAAACAACACAACATGAAACTGCTAAATTTCTTTTTATTTAAGAATAAAGTTTGAAAAGCACCAATAGTAAAGGTAAAATAAATATAAATAAACTGTATTAAACCATTTTAAATTAACTCTATTAAACATATTAAAATTAACTGTATTGAACAAATATAAATTAACGAAAAAAACAATAGAGTTGTCACGTAAGTTTCAATTTCAGACACATCAAAATTTCACTTTGCGTGCCTTATCCTTTACAAATTTTCATCATGTGTATATATATATATTGCCCAGGCCAGCTCACATCATGCGTATATATATATTGCCCAGGCCAGCTCACATCATGCATATATATATATATATTGCCTGGGCCAGCTCACATCATGCGTATATATATATATTGCCCAGGCCAGCTCACATCATGCGTATATATATTGCCCAGGCCAGCTCACATCATGCGTATATATATTGCCCAGGCCAGCTCACATCATGCGTATATATATTGCCCAGGCCAGCTAACATCATGCGTGTATATATATTGCCCAGGCCAGTTCACATCATGCGTATATATATATTGCCCAGGCTAGCTCACATCATGCGTGTATATATATGTATATATTGCCCATGCCAGCTCACATCATGCGTATATATATATTGCCCAGGCTCGCTCACATCATGCGTATATACATTGTCCAGACCAGCTCACATCATGCATATATATATTGTCAAGGCCAGCTCACATCATGCGTATATATATATATTGCCCAGGCCAGCGCACATCATGCATATATATATTGCCCAGGCCCAGGCCAGCTCACATCATGCGTATATATATATTGTCCAGGCTAGCTCACATCATGCGTATATATATTGCCCAGGCCCAGGCCAGCTCACATCATGCATATATATATTGCCCAAGCCCAGGCCAGCTCACATCAAGCGTATATATATATTGCCCAGGCCAGCTCACATCATGCATATATATATTGCCTAGGCCAGCTCAAATTATGCGTATATATATATTGCCCAGGCCAGCGCACATCATGCGTATATATATATTGCCCAGACCCAGGTCAGCTCACATCATGCGTATATATATATTGCCCAAGCTAGCTCACATCATGCGTATATATATATTGCCCAGGCCAGCTCACATCATGCATATATATATTGCCCAGGCCAGCTCACATCATGCATATATATATTGCCCAGGCCAGCTCACATCATGCGTATATATATTGCCCAGGCCAGCTCACATCATGCGTGTATATATTGCCCAGGCCAGCTCACATCATGCGTATATATATTGCCCAGGCCAGCTCACATCATGCGTGTATATATATTGCCCAGGCCAGCTCACATCATGCGTATATATATATTGCCCAGGCTAGCTCACATCATGCGTATATATATTGCCCAGGCCAGCTCACATCATGCATATATATATTGCCCAGGCCAGCTCACATCATGCGTATATATATTGCCCAGGCCAGCTCACATCATGCATATATATATTGCCCAGGCCAGCTCACATCATGTGTATATATATATATATATATTGCCCAGGCCAGCGCACATCATGCGTATATATATTGCCCAGGCCCAGGCTAGCTCTCATCATGCGTATATATATACATATTGCCCAGGCTAGCTCACATCATGCGTATATATATTGCCCAGGCCAGCTCACATCATGCGTATATATTGCCCAGGCCAGCTCACATCATGCGTATATATATTGCCCAGGCCAGCTCACATCATGCGTGTATATATATTGCCCAGGCCAGCTCACATCATGCGTATATATATATTGCCCAGGCTAGCTCACATCATGCGTATATATATTGCCCAGGCCAGCTCACATCATGCATATATATATTGCCCAGGCCAGCTCACATCATGCGTATATATATTGCCAGGCCAGCTCACATCATGCATATATATATTGCCCAGGCCAGCTCACATCATGTGTATATATATATATATATATTGCCCAGGCCAGCGCACATCATGCGTATATATATTGCCCAGGCCCAGGCTAGCTCTCATCATGCGTATATATATACATATTGCCCAGGCTAGCTCACATCATGCGTATATATATTGCCCAGGCCAGCTCACATCATGCGTATATATATTGCCCAGGCCAGCTCACATTATACGTACTACAGTATAATAATGCAGCATATGATTCCGCACACTGCTGGGCAGCACCTCTACAGTATAATAATACAGCATAGCTTGCTCAGCTCCTTTAACTTATCAGCTGAATGCTGGTGGAGAGTGTTAAAATCCAGCCCTCCCACCCCCACACAACAGAGCTTTAACCACTTCGCTGCTGAGGACGCGCTCAGCGCGTCCTCAGCATTCCCGCTGGTGTGCTGAGGACGCGCTGAGCGCGTCCTCCCATTGGGGTCAGCGTTCGGCCGGGTTCCGGCCGATCGCTGGCCCCTCCGGTGCGGGCTGACATCCTGGATGTCAGCCCGGCATCCGGAACAGCAGCCGCCAGAATTAGGTGTCATCGCAGGGGCGCGATGACACCTAATTCAGGCGCCCCCCCCCCGCATGTGCGGAGGAGGCGCCTGAAAGGGAGGGGGGGAGGTCCTTCGGACCTCTCTCCCTCCCGATTGGCGACTCTGCGGGGGTTAACCCAGGCATCATTTGGAAGGGCACAGCCTGCCCTTCCAAATGATGCCTGGCATTAACCCCTGGGGAGCTGGATCGCGAATCGGCGCTGAAAAGCGCCGGTTCGCGATCCTTTCCCGGAGCTGGCCGACATCTTGGATGTCGGCCAAGCCTTCGGGAACTCCCCCTGAGGACTGGCGTCATCGTGCGTAGCACGATGACGCCAGTCCTGGACTTAACCCTTGACTGCCACCAACGGTGGAGATAGGGAGTTCCAATGAACTCCCTATCTCCCGATCCGTGGCAGCTAGGGGTTAAATTTTGGTATGGCTGGATCGGCCAGAGCATGGCCGTTCCAACGATACCAAACATGAAAGTGAAAAATTTTGTAAAAAAAAAAAAAATGAAAAATAAAAATAACAAAAAATTAACCCTTTCGCTGCTGAGGCTTTTCCCGCCCCTGTGCTGAGGTCATTTTTTACCTGTTTTGCGCATCATGTTTAAACGTGTTTTGAAGGCTTATTTTAGTATATGACACCGACATATTATATATCGTTCTTTCCGTCAGACTCGGTAGATTCATAATATGTCATTATTATATGTATACGTTATGTCATGTCTGTATATTATAACAAAAAATGCAATAAAATATGTATTTTCAATAATTTACAATGTGTAAAGTGTTTTTTTCCACATTTTAACATGCGAGCAATTGCGGTTATATTTTGTATGGGGTGCACTTGTTAAAAAAATTGGAGATGGGGTCTCGTTACATTTTTTTTTGTTCACATTATAATTGAAATGGGAACAATATTGCTACACTAACAAACCAAAAAAAATAAAAAAAAAGTGTTTATTTTTTTTTTTTTAATTTTTTTTTTATATATTTTTTTTTTTTTTTTTTTTTTTTTACAAAGTTTTTAACTTTCATGTTTGGTATCGTTGGAACGGCCATGCTCTGGCCGATCCAACCATATCAAAATTTAACCCCTAACTGCCACGGATCGGGAGATAGGGAGTTCCAATGAACTCCCTATCTCCACACTTGGTGGCAGTTAGGGGTTAACTGTAGGACTGGCATCATCGTGCTACGCACGATGACGCCAGTCCTCTGGGGGAGTTCCCGGAAGCTTGGCCGACATCCAAGATGTCGGCCAGCTCCGGGAAAGGATCGCGAACCGGCGCTTTTCAGCGCCGATTCGCGATCCAGCTCCCCAGGGGTTAATGCCAGGCATCATTTGGAAGGGCAGGCTGTGCCCTTCCAAATGATGCCTGGGTTAAGCCCCGCAGAGCCACCGATCGGGAGGGAGAGAGGTCCGAAGGACCTCCCCCCCCTCCCTTTCAGGCGCCTCCTCCGCACATGCGGGGGGGCGCCTGAATTAGGTGTCATCGCGCCCCCGCGATGACACCTAATAATGGCGGCTGCTGGTCCGGATGCCGGGCTGACATCCAGGATGTCAGCCCGCACCGGAGGGGCCAGCGAGAATGCTGAGGACGCGCTGAGCGCGTCCTTAGCATTCAAGTGGTTAAAAAAAAAACTTTTTTTTTTTTTTTTTCGGTTTGTTAATGCAGCAATATTGTTCCCATTTCAATTATAATGTGAACAATGATGCTGCACTAACGATTTTTGTATGCGGTGCGTTTGTTAAAAATAGTGTCATTTTTCCCAAAAAAAAATGTAACGAGACCCCATCTCTAATTTTTTTAACAAGCGCACCCCATACAAAATATAACCGCAATTGCTCGCATGTTAAAATGTGGAAAAAAACACTTTACACGTTGTAAATTATTGAAAATACATATTTTATTGCATTTTTTGTTATAATATACAGACATGACATAACGTATACATATAATAATGACATATTATGAATCTACCGAGTCTGACGGAAAGAACAATATATAATATGTCTGGGTCATATACTAAAATAAGCCTTCAAAACACGTTTAAACATGATGCGCAAAACAGGTAAAAATGACCTCAGCACAGGGGCGGGAAAAGCCTCAGCAGCGAAAGGGTTAAAACTCTTCAATCACTATTTTCCAAAAGGAAAAACCTGTCCAAATTCCTTTTTATTCTGCTGCTTGCACTTGCAAATGATGTTGAATCCAACCCTGGTCCAATAGCTGACACCATATTTAATCTCCCCACTAAAAAAGGCCTCTCCTTTGTGCATTGCAACATCCGCAGTTTACTCCCTAAACTGGATGAGCTTAAAGCTTGGTGCTTCTATTACAAACCTAAAGTCAATGTGCTGACAGAATCATGGTTAACCCCTAAAGTGCCAGACTCTGCCATAGCAATACAAGGGTATTCGTGCTCTAGACAGGACAGAGCTAAGAGAGGAGGGGGAATTGTTTTCTATGTTGACAACTCCATAAAGTTCACCCCGTTGCAGAATCCTAGCTCCCCGGCCACATTTGATTTCCTTTCTGGTACTATTGAGATCCCATTCAGTAAAACAATTATTGTTGCTGGATTCTACCGCCCACCAAGTTCCCCAGTACAATCCCTTTCTGACATAACCCAAATTCTTAGTAAATTAGTCGCTCAAAACCAAAAAAGTGAACTGCTGGTCCTCGGCGACTTTAATGTTGATTGGGTGAATCCTAAAAACAATAAACACTGCTCACTGTTTAAGGCTTTGCAGCTAACACAATTAATCTCCTCCCCCACTTTCATTAATATGAAAAGCCCTAACCACACCTTGCTGGACTGGATTCTCTCCTCATGTCCTGATCGAATACAGGAGGCAGGCGCTCTCGCTAACAGTTTCAGTGATCACTGCCTAGTGTACTGTGTGTGCAAAATAAGGGCCACAAAATGTCCACCAAAGTTAATAATCACCAGGTCTTTCAAGAAATTTAATCTTGAATCCTTCCTAAATGATCTCAAACAGCTCCCATGGTACAGACTAAACCTAATCCCAGACCTGGACTGTGCAATTGAATACTTTCAAGCCGAGCTCCTGAAAGTCTGGAACACCCATACCCCACTGCGCAAAGTGCGAGTAAAAGGGGCCCATCTCCCCTGGGTTACAGCTGACCTCACGCATATGTACCAGTTTTGAACTTTGACCACAGGGAGTCTCTAGAGTACTGGATCCATGAACGATCACTGTGAATACCGAAAATGCCGGAATGAATGCACAAAACAAACAAAATGGCTAAAGCCCAATACTTCAATGAAAATTTAAACAATAACATATCAAACCCCAGAAATTTTTGGAAAATCATAAGTAACATACAAGCACCCCCCGTCCACTCCCAACCAGCTGCTTTAAAAGTAAACAACCAAACTGTACAACACCCCCTAGATGTAGCAAATGCTTTTAATAGTTATTTTGTTGGATGTGCCACCACCCTGATTGCTAAGCTACGAAATGACACGCAATCAGAAAGGCCGCACACAGGTCAGGCCCCACCAACAGTGCAAAGACCCCGTAACCCAGAGAAATTCAGTTTTAGACCAGTGCCTGTCAGTGCCATCACTAAACTTCTCCATAACCAAAAAATGAAATACCAGTCTGGACCTGATCAAATCCCAGCAATGCTGCTGAAAATCAGTGCACCAGCAATGGCAAAACCTGTCACAACCCTGATTAATGAATCACTGGCGACTGGATACATACCCAAACTCTGGAAGACTGTAAGGGTGGTACCTATCCATAAAAGTGGAGACAATACTTTGGTATCCAACTACCGCCCAATATCACTGCTCCCTGTAATGTCAAAAATTCTGGAAAAATGTGTCTACACTCAATTACGTGATTATTATCAGTATCAGAACTATTTAACCCCAGATCAATCAGGCTTTCGTCCAAACCATTCAACTACAACTGCCCTTTTAAAAGTTTGTAATGATATCCAAGCGGGCATGGAACAAGGAAATCTAACTGGAGCCATCTTCCTTGATTTTGCCAAGGCTTTTGACACAGTAGACCATGGCATCCTATTACAAAAACTTAAAAACTCTGGTATTGGTGATAGTACGTTAACCTGGTTCCAATCATATGTGTCTGATAGGTCTCAATTTGTGTCCATTTCTGACAGCACTTCCCTTCCCCTCCCAGTCACGTGCAGTGTACCCCAAGGCTCGATACTTGGCCCCCTGCTATTCACAATATTCATAAAAGATCTGCCCAATGTCTGCAAAGCTTCAACTGTACACATGTACGCAGACGACACTGTAATCTATACCAGCAAACCAAATCTCCCACAGCTCTAGGCAGTGCTTCAAAAACAATTCACAGGGGTAGAAAAGTGTATCGCAAATAACAAACTTTTTCTAAATACTGACAAAACTGTTACAATGCTCTTTGGAACCGCACCTAAACTACACAAATTGCAAACACCCCATCTATGTGTCGGGACAAAATCAAATGGCACGCTGACCACAGTCACTTCTCTCAAATACCTAGGTATGTGGTTAGACCCAAATCTGTCTTTTGGCCCCCACATCGAAAAACTCTCATCTAAACTCTACCCAAAACTAGGTGCCCTGTACAGAAACAAATCCTGCCTGAGCCCCGCGGTAAGAAAGCAGATTGTACAACAAATGCTTATGCCAGCCATTGAATACGGAGATGTAGTGTATGCAGCCGCCCCGCAAACACACCTCCAGAATTTTACTACATTGTATAACTCATTCTGTCGCTTTGTGCTACAATGTAACTACATGACACACCATTGTGACATGTTAAAAGAACTAAACTGGCCATCACTGGACTCTAGACGCACCCTTCACCTTTCCAACCTGGTGTTTAAGAGCTTTTCTGGGAAGCTACCACCCTACCTGAATATGCTGCTTCCCCCGGCAGTTCCCTCATCCTGTAACCTCAGATCCAGGACCAGCACCTTACTTGTAATACCACAATACAAAAAGAAAGTGACTCGATCCTCATTTTCCTACAGAGCACCGCAAATATGGAATAACCTCCCAGACACCGTCAAATCTTCCCCCAGTCTAAAGTCCCTTAAGACTACCCTATTAACATACCTCAATACAGAATGCACCTGTAAACATGTAACATAATGACTTTATTACCTACATATTTATTTTTCTGTTAATCTGTATATTTGGTTTTGTGTTAATATCTGGCATTTTACTATTTTGTATTTCTGTAACCACTCAATGTTCTTGAACCCAGGACATACTTGAAAATGAGAGAAATCTCAATGTATCCTTCCTGGTAAAATCCTTTATAAATATAAATATAAATATATTTGATTCCGCACACTACCGGGCAGCACCTCTACTGTATAATAATGCAGCATATGATTCCGCACACTGCCAGGCAGCACTTCTATAGTATAATTAATGCAGCATATGAATCCTCTGCAGCACCTCTACAGTAGTGATGGGCGGAACACCCCGACCACATTCGAACTCGAATTTTTGAAAAAGTTCGAATTTGAACGAGAACACGATTCGAACTCAATGCAAGTCTATGGGGCTCAAAAGTTCGAATTTTAAAGTGCCCTCTAAGAGGGCATATATGCAGGATATTGGCCATAACAGGTGTATGGGGGTCCGGGTACTGCCCTGGGGGACAGGAAACAAATGAAAATTAAGCAAAACATTATTTTTTAAAAAAAAAGAAAGAAATGTGCACCAATTTGGATATCGACTATCAAATGGATATCCATTTGATAGTTCATTTCAAATGTTAAAAAAGGTGTGGGAAATGTTTTACCCCATAGGCTTCAATGTTAAAAAAGGTGTGGGAAATGTTGCATCCCATAGGCTTCAATGTTAATCGAATCGAAACGGAAACGGTCCAAATCGACCCGAAACAAAAAAAAACACCTGGAAAGAAAAATGAAATGAAACAATATTTTTAGCGGTGCACATCTATCAAATTGATATCAACTATCGAATCTAAAAGGAACTATCAATTTGAATGATATCAATTTCAATTTGAAATGAACTTACAAGTAATAGTCAGCAAAGGACTTTATGAATCAAATTAATTTTGTTTCACTGTTTAGATTGACTCAAATACAAAATCTGTGACACGGCTTAAAATTTAACTCTAGCTTTTATTTTAACAGCAAAATTTGACTAATTGGGGTTTTATTTAGTGATCCAAAATTCGAATTGATATCAACTATCGAATTGATATATGAAATTCGAATCGATTCGAAGTTTCAAATCGATCCAAAATTAAACGAAATACGAAACTAAATTAGTTACGAAATTCCGAAAACAAAATGATTTAAAAACATAACAAAACGAAACTAAACGAAACAAATTTTACATCCTTGCACATCCCTAGTTATATCACTTTGAATGTTAAACAGGGCGAGGCAGAGGTGTGACTACTACTGGCTATAGTTTTTGAAGAAATGCATTTAAATTAACCGCTTAGGATTCTTTAAACATTACATAATTCATTTTAGTTTAGCAATAGCAGCATTTTAAGAATTTTTAATTAAATCTCTGTGTTTTTGAGACGTATGAAGAATCATATTTTTTCTACCCAATGTGTTTTGTTTTTCCCACTTCCCTTATTATGTTAGCACAAGGTGGAAAGCCTGCCCAGAGGGCAGTCTATTGTGGATAGACTGCCCTCAGCTCGTGGATACTGCCCTCAGCTCGTGGATACTGCCCTCAGCACGTGGATACTGCCCCCAGCTGGTGGATACTGCCCCCAGCTGGTGGATACTGCCCCCAGCTCGTGGATACTGCCCTCAGCTCGTGGATACTGCCCCCAGCTCGTGGATACTGCCCTCAGCACGTGGATACTGCCCTCAGCACGGGGATACTGCCCCCAGCACGTGGATACTGCCCCCAGCACGTGGATACTGCCCCCAGCTCGTGGATACTGCCCTCAGCTCGTGGATACTGCCCTCAGCTCGTGGATACTGCCCCCAGCTCGTGGATACTGCCCTCAGCTCGTGGATACTGCCCTCAGCTCGTGGATACTGCCCTCAGCTCGTGGATACTGCCCCCAGCACGTGGATACTGCCCCCAGCTCGTGGATACTGCCCTCAGCTCGTGGATACTGCCCTCAGCTCGTGGATACTGCCCTCAGCACGTGGATACTGCCCCCCAGCTCAGACCCCAGACCAGACATGGGGCGGCTGTTCGAATGCTCTATCGGCATTCGGACAGCCGCCCCATGAGCTCCGCATACTTACCTTCCCGAGCGGCGAAGTGAAAGTTTCCCCGCTTCCGGTAATTGAAGGACCCAAGCCGCGGTCACATGGGACTCCCACGTGACCGCGGCTTGGGTCCTTCAAAGAGCAGAAGCGAGGGAACTTTCCCTTCGCCGCTCGGGGGTTGGATGCGCGCTTCGCTGTCTTGGAGTTACACTGGACTCTGCTCTTTCCTTCATCCCCCACATCAAGTCTCTTTCCTCCTCCTGCCGATACCAACTGCGTAATATTTCCAGAATTCGGCCATTTCTTACCGCTGTCACCACAAAACAACTCATACACGCCCTGGTAATCTCCCGACTCGACTATTGCAATAATCTCTTATCTGGCCTCCCTCTGTCCCGCCTCTCCCCCTACAATCCATCCTGAACGCCTCCGCCAGGCTAATTCACCTCACCCGCCGCTCTGTCTCTGCCGCTCCCCTCTGCGAGTCCCTTCACTGGCTCCCCATCCACTGCAGAATTAAGTTCAAAATCCTTATCCTTACCTACAAAACCCTCACTAACTCAGCGCCCCACTACCTGTCCTCACTAATCACCAAATACACCCCAGCCCGCTCCCTAAGGTCAAACAGTGACCTGCGCCTAGCTTCTCCCCGCATCACCTCTTCCCATGATAGACTGCAGGATTTCTCACGAGCAGCCCCCACTCTCTGGAACGCTCTCCCTCGTGCTGTCAGACTTTCCCCTAACTTCTCTTCCTTCAAACGCTCCCTTAAAACATTCCTATTTAGGGAAGCCTACCACCCAACTCACTGACGCAACCATCAATCACTCTCACCTTACAGTCCTCTCCTCCTGTTTCCAACCCCAACCCTCCTAGATTGTGAGTTCCTACGGGAATAGGGCCCTCATCTCCTCCTGTACTGTTTGTCAAATGTTGTTCAATGTATTGTAACCCTGTCTGTACTGTGCTTATTGTACAGCGCTGCGGAATATGCTGGCGCTTTATAAATAAAGAATAATAATAATAAATAATAATCTTGTAACCGCCGCGGCGAGCGCACAGCCGGCTCGTGCCGCGGCGGTTGCATGCGCGTGCAGCCAACCGCCGCTGGTTGCGCGCGCATGCGCAGAGTAAGGCTTGGCGATGGACACGCCAAGCCTTACTCAATTATAGTATAGATGGTTGCAGTTTTCTGTACCACGTGTGCAATGTGTGCATTTTTGTACATAAGAATGGAGACCCGTCCATGAAAGTTGATTTCCTGCAGGGTAGAAAGCATTACTGAGACAAAGAAGAGCAAAGCTTTCCTTTGTGTTTTTTTCAATAACAAACCCAGATATCTCCCGACTGTTTTCAGCTAGGAGGGTGATATTTGGTATCATTAGAAAGGCCAGAGCATGGCCTTTCCAATGATACCAAACATGAGCATGTTTAAAGTAAAGAAAAAACATAATAACAATAATAATACAGAAAAGAAAAATGATTTTTTTTAAGAAGTGAAATGGCTCAGCAGTGAAGGGGTTATAGAAGCATTAACAGACAATATTTTATTTCCTTTGATCTAAGATCTAACATGTTCTTACATATCGTTCTAGCCGGAAGGAAAGCCTATCTTCCAAACCATCAAATCTTTGATTTTAAATCCAGAAGTGAAAGGAGTTGGTACGTACTCTTTTTTTGGAGAGTGAGAGGTTTATGACTAAATATTAATAAAAAGGGGTCAGATCACAACCTGGGTGCTAATCATAGCACTTGTGCAGTACAGCATAACGGTGTGAGCACCACCCATCCTATTCCATCCGAGATGTAATCTGAGATTGCGTCTCGGATGTAGCGCCAGGTTACTATACATTAGCGCTTCTTATACTGCTCCTTCCTCATCTGCGTCTGACATTATTCTGAAAAGAATAATGTCTTTCAGACCCTGGCGTTAAGTGATTTCGCTTCTGCACAATCAATATACACAAACCTAAACCTACCCAAAAATCCCATATTCACCTCAGATCCCTCTATCGTGAGGGGTACGATGTGTCTCTTCCTCGCTTCGGGTGCAGAGTTACATTGGGAACAAATAGTTCCCAGTGTTCCTCTGCGTATCCCTCCGCTGCCCTAGCTGGATCTTATTCGTGTGAGATCTCCTCCTTCTCCATGGAGTCTTATGGACTTCTGGAGCTAATAACACCAGCAGAGCTAAGCATCTCTGCTGTTATCTTGTATCGGCTTGGCAGTATTACAGCTCGAGGGAGCAAAGTGGGTTGGTCATAATACGGACGTTAAAGGTGAGTTACTAATGGAAAATGGCAGACACAAACATGTTCCACTTTCATCTTGCCTTTAACATGCAAGTTGTGATCTGGCCCAAGGTGTGTGAAAGATGATTTTGAGAAAAAGAGGGATTTGTGAGGGTCCTGAGAACGAGCAACGGCACTAGTGGCCTGCTCTATGGCGGGGCCCACTCAGGTTTCACAAGGTTTTAGCTCAATTGTACCATTACAGGGACAACAGCTCCATATGCAAATCGGCCTGCTACACCCAGAAAGGGCGGCCAGTACTGATATGCCAAGTATCCCTGTACGAGAGATGCAGCAACCCCCGATGGTCATTTTGGCCTTGTTAGGCCTTGTCAGGTCAGAATAGCTGACACCTCTCTAGGCACCTCAAGCATGGGGTCCATGTTTGGATTACCCAGTGAAATTATAATGAGAAAAATAAGGGTTTATAAGCAACCCCCGACGATAAGATTACAGGGTAATCCAGACGTGGACCTCTTCCTCATGGTGCCTAGAGGGGTGTCAGCCTGACAAAGCCTATTCTGGAACCCCACGGTCATATGCGAGAAGTGAATGTCACATGCAGGATATGATTGACGTCAGATAGCTTAACTCATCCCCTTTTGAAAGCACACAAAATCCTTTGTATTTTCTTCACTTTATTGGGAAAGTAACAGCAAAAAAAAGGTGTCTTGTGGGTAGAGAGGGCTTTTCTTGGTGTGCTTTGGTATGGGAAGAAGGTAAAAACAGGATGCAATCACCCAGTACAGAACTGGATATTTACTCACATGCCTCAATGGTAGACTGGGGGATAGGCAGCTTACTGAAGCAGGAAATGTGGCTGGACCCAACTAACTAGGTGAGATAAACAGGGAGAGTGGACTAATCCATTTTAAGTGAAAGCATATGGGAAAAACATATACGGAATCTGGTTCAATGATAAAGCCTAACAAGGCCGAAACAATCATCGGGGATTGCTGCACCTTTCTTGCAGGGACAACGCCCTTGGCACTTCAGTACTGGGTGATAGCAGTCTGATTTGCATATTTACTTATTTATTTATAAAGGATTTTTCCAGGAAGGATACACTGAGATTTCTCTCGTTTTCAAGTATGTCCTGAGTTCAAGAACATTGAATTGTTACAGTCGTTACAGGAATACAAAGTAATAAAATGCAAGATATTAAAAACAAAACACAAATATACAGATTAACAAAGAAAATAAATACGTAGGAAATATAGTCACTGTGCTACATGTTTACAGGTGCATTCTGTATATAGTCACTGTGTTACATGTTTACAGGTGCATTCTGTATATAGTCACTGTGCTACATGTTTACAGGTGCATTCTGTGTATAGTCACTGTGTTACATGTTTACAGGCGCATTCTGTATATAGTCACTGTGTTACATGTTTACAGGTGCATTCTGTATATAGTCACTATGTTACATGTTCACAGTGCATTCTGTATATAGTCACTGTGCTACATGTTTACAGGCGCATTCTGTATATAGTCACTGTGTTGCATGTTTACAGGTGCATTCTGTATATAGTCACTGTGTTGCATGTTTACAGGTGCATTCTGTATATAGTCACTATGTTACATGTTTACAGGTGCATTCTGTATATAGTCACTATGTTACATGTTTACAGGTGCATTCTGTATATAGTCACAATGTTACATGTTTACAGGTGCATTCTGTATATAGTCACAATGTTACATGTTTACAGGTGCATTCTGTATATAGTCACTATGTTGCATGTTTACAGGTGCATTCTGTATATAGTCACAATGTTACATGTTTACAGGTGCATTCTGTATATATACAGGGTTATTCAGAGAGTGAGAAAAGCAGGAGAATGACTGGAGAATGAAAAATTCTAGGTCAAAATAGCCAAACCAGAAAATTTCTCCCTTTCATCTCACTTTCCAAATCGGCTATTTTGACCTAGAATTTTTCATTCTCCAGTCATTCTCCTGCTTTTCACCTCTCTGAATAACCCTGATGGTCACTATGTTACATATTTACAGGTGCATTCTATATATAGTCACTCTTACATATTTACAGGTGTATTCTGTATATAGTCACTGTTACTTGTTTACAGGTGTATTCTGTATATAGTCACTATGTTACATGTTTACAGGTGCATTCTGTATATAGTCACTATGTTACTTGTTTACAGGTGTATTCTGTATATTGGCACTGTTACATGTTTACAGGTGTATTCTGTATATAGTCACTATGTTACATGTTTACAGGTGTATTCTGTATATAGTCACTACGTTACATGTTTACAGGTGCATTCTGTATATAGTCACTATGTTACATGTTTACAGGTGCATTCTGTATTGAGGTATGGTAATAGGGAGCTCTCAAGTGACTTTAGACTGGGGGAACATTTGATGGCGTCTGGGAGGTTATTCCATAACTGCGGTGCTCTGTAGGAAAATGAGGATCGAGCCACTTTCTTTTTGTATTGTGGTATTGCAAGTAAGGTGCAGGTCCTGGATCGGAGGTTATAGGAGGAGGGAACTGATGCAGCCTATTCAGGTAGGGTGGTAGCTTCCCAGAAAAGCTCTTAAACAACAGGCATATGGAGCAGCCAGTCATCCCTGTAATGTAAATATCAAGCTAAAACCTTGTGAGACCTGAGCGGGCCCCACCATAGAGGAGGCCTCTAGTGCCGTTGCTCATTCTCAGGACCCTCACAAACCCCTCTTTTCCTCACTATGTGTGGATTATTTGATGGGTAATAATTCTATGAAGTAACTGAATATGAAAGTCAACCGGTGGTCATATTAGTAGGCTGTCATGAATTTATGGGGCTAAATACCACCAGTGTTAATTTTTTTGATTAATAATTTTTTGTCAATGGCTAAAGTTTTTTGTGACTAAAACTAAGGGTTCTATTCCATAGTGCTAATGCTAATGTAGCGTCTCGATGTAAACAATAGCGCTAGTATTAGTACGTTTTAATGTCTGGCATCGATATTCCAAATTTGATGCTACAATGGGTTGAAATCAGTTTGCGCCTCACAGCTCACGCAAGCTTACTGTACTTTGCGCCTCACTTTTTTAACATGGGGATTGAAATCAGTTTTTAGTGTCTCGAGATGGGAGGTATTACAAGGTGCAGGCGCACGTTAACTTCGGAATGCGAATCGACAAGTTTTAACAACTCCTAAAAGCTGGTGTTTCAAAGATTCTGCAAATGCAAAATTATTTAACATGCTCTAAACCCCCCCCCCATAAATCCCATACTCACCTCTCATCCTGTTGTAAAAAGGGCGGCCGGATCTGCCGCTTCTTCACGCCACAGTTCCCAGTCTCCCACAGCGACCACCCCACGGCACTGCGCGAGCCCACGGCCAGGATGCAGAAAGTTCTACGGAGTCCGATGGACTCCACCAGCTGATACTGGTGGTGGCACAGAGCCCCGCTGCTGCTATTCAGCAGTTTTGCACTGCATTCTGGGGGCGAGGTTCTAAGTTAGCACCTATCCCAGAATATGACATTAAAGTGGAGACCGAATGGCAAAATCTGCAGGTGCTTAACCTATGTTATAACGACTAAAACCACGATGAAAATCCATTGACTAATAAAACCTAGAATAAAAACTGGGCTAAAATGTTAGGGAGGGACTATTTGGGAACAGATCCAATCAGAACTAATCTCCGTTAAGAGAAAATCGAGGAATTGTCTATATTCAGATATGATGTTACTCCAGGAGTATATTATGAGTGCGGAAATTCTAAAGAAATGCTTAAATAATGCAGAATACACTTTAAGGTTGGCGGCAAACGAGCATTCAGGTACTGCGTTCAGTTTGTCCGTTACGGATGCATTGTTTGACGGGAGATGTTGTGTTCAACAGGCGATCAGTAATGCCATCGGCAGATGCTTCAGCGTGCCGGCCTTTGCACTTGCGCTCGTAAATATTTACGCCCACAAGAAGCAGCACGTAGTTCCTGTGGGACTCCTAGCTTTTTCGCGTCCGTAGCAATACGCGAATGCCTTGCGTGAACAAGTGCGCAGGTGCATCGTGCATTGTTCTTTATTGACTCAATTAAAAAGCTACGACGAACGGCATAACAATCCGCTTGTGCGCTTCCAGCCTAATCCGTTAGATTTTAGTTGATTAAATCTACTCAAGGTTTAGTTGACTAAAATCTTGAGGCATTTAGTCGACTTAAACTATTCAGACGACTAAAATACAACTAAAACTAAATGGCTTTTTAGTCAGAAGACTATCAGGGTTATTCAGAGAGAGGTGAAAAGCAGGAGAATAACTGGAGAATGAAAAATTCTAGGTCAAAATAGCCAAACCAGAAAAATTCTCCCTTTCCAAATCGGCTATTTTGACCTAGACTTTTTCATTCTCCAGACATTCTCCTGATTTTCATCGCTCTCTGAATAACCCTGTATGACTAAAACTAAATTAAGGCGGGCGGAGCTGGCTACAGACTGGAGAGGATGCACTTTGCTGAGCTTCCTGGCTGACCTTCTTAATTTATGTGTTATTAGCGTCCCTCCGTCTGTTCTGTGTCCCCTATTTGGTGGCTGTGATCTGTTGTGGTGACACCTGTCTGCCGAACTGATTGGCAGGCCCTCCAGCCGGTGACATAACCTGATTCAGGCTTTCGGCCTATTGAAGCGGCCTACCTTAGTAGCCATTTCTGTGGCCTGTGCCATCGCCTTTTGCTGAGGGGCCTTCATCGCGCCTGTCTCCGTTCTTCCCTGCGCTGATGGCTGTCCTTGATTCCTGGCCCCTTTTGAGGGGCATGCTAGTGGAGCTGTTTGAAGTCTTGGGGGATTCATGGATGCAGGTCTGGCGAGAGTCTGGATGGTGCTACACGGTGGACTCGGCTAGGGCGATTGTCAGTGGGCGTCCTACGGTGCTGGTGGAGGTGCAACTCTGTGACGATCGTGTTGGGTCTGGATGTGGTCCTGGCGGTTCGAGGGATGTGGCTATGTGCCCTAGCTCCCCGGCGGTCTTACCTGAGGTGGATTTGCATATCCAGACCAATGGCTGCTGCTGCCTTGTGGGGTCTCTTGTCTGTCTGCTCCCTCTTGCAGTGCTGGGGTGGCCTGGCGGCCGCGGGCTGGTCCTGGCCTTCCGGAGCTGTGGAGATTGTTCTGCTTCCACTGCTGCTGAACAGATGCTGCCAAGTCTGTCCTATGAACAAGGTCAGAATGCTGCTGAGAAGGCTCCTTTGGGTGGCTTGTCCCGGTTTTTGCTCAGCCTCCCTTTTGACGCGGTGGGGGCCCTGCTTACCCCCTTACTCAGGGACACCGGCTGATGCCCCCACGTCTCAGCCACTCGTCGTGATTGCTATTTTGGTTCACTAGGGACTGATAACATACCCCCCCATTGCTGTGATACTTTTTGGAAGACTTTTTTTCTCCCTCCCTTCACCCGTTCTGGACATATTCTTTGACCCTGTTTTCTCCACATTCTCTGTTTCCCACCCTCTCTCTTTCTCCTCGGTGTCCCTTAAGACTGGACTTTGCGGCGGAATTTGGCTCCACTCGACTACAGGGGTCCTGGGTCTTTTTCCCCTTACCTCTTCCCCCCCTTCCCTCCTTTTTTTTTTTTTTTTAAGTAGCTGGACCATGGGCTGACATAGGCAAGCCACTAGAGCGGGTTTCAGGGTCCTGCCTGCTTCTCTCAGCCCTAGGTTGCCTGGCCTTGTGGCCTCTTCCACGGCCTCTGGCTCCCCTCCGGGCGCAGGAGTGCGACGGGTACGCCGAGCATCTATAGGCAGTCCTCCACCTCCTCCCTCCCATTCTGAAGTTTTCCTTTCTTTTTTCTGTACACACCTGTACCTGGACCCCCTTCCGTTGCCTTACTGTGGACCTAGTAGCCTAACCTGCAGTGGCTGACTTGCTAATTTATTTTGTCTCCCTCCCTCCCCCCTTTCCCTTTCTAATAATACTGGTGATTTTATTTGCGTGTCTCTTCTCAGTTGGGCCTGCGAGGCCACATGTATTTACCGTTTATTGTTCTGCTGATGTGGCACTCTGTGTATTAAATCGGTATTAAACTCATTGCACCCCAAAAGAGTACTGTAAATAGGACTAAGTAGAAAGCATTTTGTTTTGTTATTATTGAAATTTACCAGAACATAGTTCTGTTGCTGCTGTTCTGACCTCCTACCAGCGGGTGTCACTGCTGTGTCCTCAGCCACAGAAACTGTACTTAATACCATGTGGTTGTCTCAGTGATTCAGTAATCCTGAAGTTACCACTGGATGCAGTTAAGAGAGAGTGTGCACAGTGCATCCAGAGTAAAAACAGAATCTTTTATCTGTTTCAGGTAGGCAGAAAAGTATCTAAAGTCTAACAGTTAATGAGAAAGGTTATTAGAGATTTTATGTAAATAGGAGTTTGGTCAGACAGACCCCTGCAGACTGATTGCTGTGACAGGCCTGGTGTAATATGCATTGTAAACTGCAGTAGCTGTATTAATGTCTGTATAGTTGTTCTCTCCTTTAACATGGAGAATGTCATTTAACAGAATGAAGGAAGCATCAGTGTTTTATGCTGTTAAATCAGTCTGGTTACACAGGTTGCTAAATGGATTCACTGCAGCCACGTGCTGTAATCAACATGGCTGAATCAGGAAAGCATGCTAGTATAGTAACAGAAGCCTTATGTACGAGGAACTCCAGTTCCCAGAATCAGTTTTAAGTAGGTTTTATTTCTGAGAAGATGTGCAGAATATTATTACTTGTGTATGATCTTTGTTCTGTGCAATCTCCAACAGAGATTGAAAGTGAAACCAGATTATATTTTGTTGCTAGGTAGATTTGTTTAATTCTAGATATGTTTGTACCAATTGTTATTTAAAATAGACTGTATAATAGATTAGGATTTTATGTTCTATAGATTGAGTAATCCTGAAGTTACCACTGGATGCAGTTAAGAGAGAGTGTGCACAGTGCATCCAGAGTAAAAACAGAATCTTTTATCTGTTTCAGGTGAACTCATAAAATAAATGTGTTGTACCAGAACAAGCTCCGTCTCTTATTCTAAAGAGTGCAACATATTTTGGCGAGCCAGCCAGGAGGAGTAAAGTAAAGCAAGAAAAGACTACTCCTTTTATCAGAGACGAATCTAGAAGTCAGTAGAAAGTTCTTGGAGGACAACGTGAGAAGATGGAGCAATTGCAAGATAAAGTGAGCACTACGCTACTGCAGCTAGAGAAAGCTCATCTTGTTGAAGTTTGCCGTTTTCTAAAGTGCCCTGAAGAAAGCGGGACAGGTTTCCTCACTGAATCCAGACGAACCCTGATTAGGAAGGCAGAGACAGTTTTGGAGGAGATTGAAGGCAGTCAAGAGGAAGACGAGGTTTGCCAGTATTTAAAAGACCTGTTGTCATTTATTTTAGGGGTCAAGCCCGGTGTGACAGATGCAGAATTAATGGTAAAGGAGGACACTCGGATTAGAGACCTCAGAGAAAAATACCTCCAACTGCAACAATCTCAAGAGGAAGCTCGCAAAACGTTAGAAGAGGAGATGAGGACACTAGAGGATAGGATCAGCGTGAGCAGCGGAAGCGTGAGTAAAGTGGGGGAAATGACTGTACCATTACCAGCCACGGTGCCAGAAGTAACCCTCCGGCGGGAATTCAGAATCTGTGGACAGATTGGAGAAGGGGGACAGAAAGACAAACTGTCATACACAAGCCTGATCCACCAGATTGATGCAGGAATCCGGAAGGGACATTCTGAAGTGGAGATTATTGAGGCAGTGATACGGGCAGTCAGCCCTGAACTTCATCTCAGAGATATGTTGGAGATTTAAAGTGGACTGACTCTCAGCACGTTGAAGATCATCCTGAAGGGACACTACGGTGAAGATGGCTCCTCTGACCTGCTGCATAAGCTGATGAATATCTCTCAAGAGCCCAAAGAGTCAGCTCAGAACTTCCTATTCAGAGCAATTGAGTTGAAAGAAAAGCTACGGTGGAAGTCAAGTGACAAAGAAACGGAAGATAAGTACAGTACAGATCTTATTCAACGAAAGTTTCTTCGTTCTATTGAAACTGGACTTCTGAGTGACGCCATAAAATTTCAGGTAAAGCCTTACCTTAATGATATTGCTGTCACAGATGATGTATTGATTGAAAGAGTGAATGAAGCAGCTAATTTAGAGTTGGAAAGACAACAGAAGTTAAAGAAAACTGCTTATGGGAAAAATTCACGACTAAACGAACTCCATACGGAGGTAAACTGCCAGGAAAAGGAACCTTTGCCTGGAGCGTCAAAAGAGATTTGTGCAACAGCAAGGGGTGAAACTGCTAGAGATTTAAAGAAAACACCGGCAAACCTTAAAGAATCTGGCCCAGATCCGTATAAGTTAATGGAAGACCTCAAGGTAGAGATGTTTGAAATGAAGAAAATGTTCCTCACAGTCATGGAGACCAGTAATCTACTACGACCAAGAGAGTTTCCAATGATCCAGACACCAGCAAGACAGAGAGGTTGTAGGGAATGCCAAGGGGCCAATGCAGGAGCCACATGTAACCACTGTTTCCGCTGTGGTCAAGTAGGACACTTGTCACGGGGATGCAGAGTAAGGGCACAGCCGACGGAAAACTTTGAACGGGCTGCTGAGACGGGACCCCCAGTAGCTCCTTACCACGTGTCCCACCGACACCAGCACACACCAGTCAGAACTCCGAAACAGAAAAGACACCAGCATCCTACTAACATTCCAAAACAGCAGGGTAGAGTGTCCAGTAATGAGGTTTCTATGAACGCAGTAAATTATTTATCACCACAACGGCAAGCCAAGCTAATAGCTCTGGTTGGAAGACGGTGCCTTGTCCGTTGCCGACTGGATGAGGTCACCATTGAAGCTTTGTGGGACACTGGGGCACAAGCCAGCCTTGTGAATGATGAGTGGAGGAAACAATATCTCCCACACACCACGATCCGGCCCATTGAAGAACTGCTTGGACCTGGGACTCTAACTGGACTAGCAGCTAACCAGACAGAAATACCATTCCTTGGATGGATTGAGGTGAGATTTCAATTGGTGGGTGAATCAGCATCAGTAGAGACACTGACAGTCCCAATTTTAGTCTCAGAAGACCCGCAAGTAGCTGAAAATCCAATTATTGGGTTCAATGTAATTGAAGAATTAATAAGTCAAGAGAAGAGGGTAGCAGAAACATCAGCCAGTGTTATACAGATGATGAGCAGGGCATTTTCAGTAACAGCAAAAACAGCTGAAACCATGCTGGGACTCATGCATACCTCAGCTACAAGTTATGATGAAGGCATTGTGAGAACAGGACGGAAGAAGATAGTCCTACCCGCAAACCAGACTACCTTTATACTTGCCCGGGCTCATGTGGGAGTCCAAACCAAAGACCAAGAGATGATTTTTGTTCCATCCGAACTGTGTCCCTTACCAGAAGGTGTGATCATCAGTGAAGTGGTAGTAGATGTTTGTAAGGGAAGTCCAATCTATGTACCCATCCCTATTGGAAACACCACCAAGCATGATATCACATTAGACCAACGTTGTCTTCTGGGTCACCTCCAAACTGTAAAAGCAGTGTATCCAGCAGCAGTACAACCAGTCAGGGATAGGGAGTTACAACGTGAACAAATAAGTCACCACTCGAACAATGTGCTGAAGCCACCAGAGGTTGAAGTAAAGAAGCGGGCTAACAGCGGTGGTAGAAGTAATCAGAGGTGGGATCCTCCGGTAAATGTGGACCATTTAAGTGAGGCTCAGCAGCAAGCAGTAAGACATGTGTTGAGAGAAGAATGTCATGCTTTTGCCTTCGATGGTGACGATATTGGTTGCATCCCCTCTCTTAACATGCACATCACTCTTAAGGATACCACACCTGTCCAGAAGACCTACATGTCGGTTCTGAAACCCCTCCATCAAGAAGTGAAGGAGTACGTCCAGGATTTGCTAAACAGGGGATGGATAACTCAGTCAAGATCATCATACTCTTCCCCTGTAGTCTGTGTCCGGAAGAAGGATGGAAGACTGAGGCTCTGCTGTGACTATAGAGAATTGAACCGAAAGTCAGTGCCTGATCGCCATCCAATCCCGAGAATACAGGACATGTTAGACTCCTTGAGTGGCAGCTCATGGTTCTCTGTTCTTGACCAAGGGAAGGCCTATCATCAGGGATTTCTAGACACCGAAAGTCGCCCGTTAACCGCATTCATTACTCCATGGGGACTGTATCAGTGGGTCCGTATCCCATTTGGGCTCAGTGCAGCTCCTGCTGAGTTCCAACGGAGTATGGAAGAGTGTCTGTCAGGTCTGAGAGATGATATCTGCCAACCTTACTTGGATGACAATCTTGTTCATAGCAGTACATTTGAAGATCACCTGAAGCATGTTCAGACTGTCTTACAAAGGTACCAGCAACATGGTATCAAGCTAACTCCTCGGAAGTGCGAACTATTCAAGAGAAAAGTGAGATTTCTGGGAAAGATGGTCTCGGGGGAGGGTTACACGATGGATCCAGCCGAGATTGCACCAGTACAGAAATTAAAAGAAAAGAAACCTGAAACAATAGGAGATTTGAGAAAGATGTTGGGATTTCTTTCGTACTACCGGTCCTACATTCCAAACTTTTCCAGACTGCCAAGCCCTTATATGAGTTGCTATCTCTTTCCGAATCTGAGCGAAATGGGAAAGACACAGTGTCCGTACAAAAGAGAGCCCCCCAAGTAAAGAAGAAGGGGCGAACAACCAAGCAGCAAGGACATCTACCGTCCCGCAGATCTATTAGCTGGACAAACTGCCACCAGGAAATTCTAAACCAGCTCATTGACTATTTGTTGAAACCACCTGTCCTGGGATATGTAGATTTCACACAGCCGTTTGTGTTACACTGTGACGCATCACAGGAAGGTCTCGGAGCGGTGTTATACCAAAGGCAAGGAGGCAAGATGGTAGTGATTGCATATGGCTCCCGAACACTGACACCACCGGAGAAGAATTATCATATGCATTCTGGGAAGTTAGAATTCCTAGCGTTGAAATGGGCCATTTGTGAAAGGTTCAGGGATTATCTGTACCACGCATGCTCATTTGTTGTGTATACAGACAACAACCCTCTCACCTATATCCTCACCACAGCCAAATTGAATGCCACAGGCCACCGGTGGGTAGCACAGCTTGCAGATTTTAACTTCACGATTCGATACCGTCCAGGCAAGTCAAATGCAGATGCAGATGGTTTATCTCGGATGCCGTTAGAGATCAACAACTACATGAACCAATGTACTGAAGAACTCAAACGGGATATCATCAGCTCTTCAATACTGGGAATATCGGTAGAGTTGGAAGAACCGTCTCAGGGAATAGGAACCGTTTTCACAAGGGCACTGGAACTGGTACAAGATGCACCACATAGTACAGTTACTAGCCCCCTGACTATGGGGCAGATTCGAAAGTCCCAGGAAGAAGACCCAATTGTTGGAAGAGTTCTGAGATACAAGACAAGAAATCAGCGTCCAGGAAATGAAGTCTTAAAGACAGAGCATCTGGATGTCCAGTTATTGCTGAAACAATGGACAAAACTGTTTGTGAACAAAGATGGGGTGTTATACAGGAAAACGTCGGAACGAGATCAACTGATCCTGCCCAAAGAGTACCACCCACTCGTCTTCAAAGAGTTACATCAAGAAATGGGACACCTCGGTGTTGAAAGGACACTTACTTTAATTAGAGACAGATTTTACTGGCAACATATGCAGAAGGATGTTGAACACTTTGTGACCAGAGTCTGTGAATGTCTTAAGAAGAAGAAGCCCAATAAGCCTACGAGAGCACCGTTGTCTACCATTACCACAACGTATCCGTTTGAAATGGTATCCGTTGACTTCCTGCACTTGGAGAAATGTAAACAAGGGTATGAATACATCCTAGTAGTCATGGATCATTACACCCGGTTTGCACAGGCCTATGCCACAAGGAACAAATCCGCCAAGACAGTAGCTGAGAAGATCTTTAATGATTTTGCGCTCAAGTTCGGGTTCCCGAGCAAGATCCACCATGATATGGGAAAAGAGTTTGAGAATCAGATGTTTACAAGGTTGAAAGAACTCTCTGGAGTTCGTGGCTCTCATACGACACCCTATCACCCTCAAGGAAATGGCCAAGTTGAAAGGTTCAACAGAACACTGTTATCCATGTTGAGAACCCTGACGGAAAAAGAGAAGACAGACTGGAAGAACTCATTGGGAAAAGTTGTTCACGCCTATAATTGCACGCGCAGCGAGGCTACCGGATACTCACCGTATTACCTACTGTTTGGGAGATCCCCAAGACTTCCTATCGACCTTCTGTTCAATCGCGCGGTTGAAGAAAAACAAGAAACGTATGAAGACTACGTAACAGAGTGGCAAAAGAGAATGAGTGAAGCTTATGTTGTTGCATCTAGAACCGCAAAGAAAGAAGCAACAAGAGGAAAAGTATACTATGATAGGAGAATCCAGGGAAATGATTTACAACCTGGTGGTCGAGTGCTGGTTCGGAACTTAACTGAAAGAGGAGGACCGGGAAAAATTCGTTCTTACTGGGAAGATAAAGTTCACGTAGTGGTACAAAGGAAAAGCAAAGAAAGTCCTGTCTACGAGATCAAACCAGAAAATGGAGAAGGTAGAAATAGAGTAATTCACAGAAATTTGTTGATGCCATGTGACCACTTACCACTAGAAAAACCTGAGAAGGCTGCAGAACAGACAATACCAAAGAAACGTGATTCTCTGGAGAAGAAAAGACAAGCAACTCGAAAGAGACAACCTCAAGATGACTCAGATAGTGACTCAGGTGAGGACTACCAACTAGTATACAGACTCAGGCCCCTCGTAGAGAAGAATTCAAGAAATGGAGAACCCATGCTAAACCCGAGAGCTAGAGTTTTCCAACCCCAAGTCACCCAACAGGCAAATGACTACCTACCGGTTGATGAAGGTTTAGAGGAGAACCGATACCATGGATGCGAGGATCAAGTTCCCCAGCCATCATTTGAAGCAGAACCGTCCTTCGATGAAGAACAAGAGACTCCTGAACAATCACCTAGGTCACACCCACAAAGGGAGAGACGCCAACCAAGGATGTTGACTTATGAAACTTTAGGGCAACCTTCCGTGATACAAAGAGAAGTACCGGTGAAGGACATTCACACTAAATATTGCAGTTCCAGTTTTTGGAGGCCGTGGAATACAATGAACTTACAGATCGCTTATTAAAGTGATACTTAGAGATGTGACGTTGTAAATATTACTGTTATAGACATCAGAGTATACTGATCTAAACGAGGAAATGTCTATTGACATTAAATTTTGTGGGGGAGAGTGTGGCACTCTGTGTATTAAATCGGTATTAAACTCATTGCACCCCAAAAGAGTACTGTAAATAGGACTAAGTAGAAAGCATTTTGTTTTGTTATTATTGAAATTTACCAGAACATAGTTCTGTTGCTGCTGTTCTGACCTCCTACCAGCGGGTGTCACTGCTGTGTCCTCAGCCACAGAAACTGTACTTAATACCATGTGGTTGTCTCAGTGATTCAGTAATCCTGAAGTTACCACTGGATGCAGTTAAGAGAGAGTGTGCACAGTGCATCCAGAGTAAAAACAGAATCTTTTATCTGTTTCAGGTAGGCAGAAAAGTATCTAAAGTCTAACAGTTAATGAGAAAGGTTATTAGAGATTTTATGTAAATAGGAGTTTGGTCAGACAGACCCCTGCAGACTGATTGCTGTGACAGGCCTGGTGTAATATGCATTGTAAACTGCAGTAGCTGTATTAATGTCTGTATAGTTGTTCTCTCCTTTAACATGGAGAATGTCATTTAACAGAATGAAGGAAGCATCAGTGTTTTATGCTGTTAAATCAGTCTGGTTACACAGGTTGCTAAATGGATTCACTGCAGCCACGTGCTGTAATCAACATGGCTGAATCAGGAAAGCATGCTAGTATAGTAACAGAAGCCTTATGTACGAGGAACTCCAGTTCCCAGAATCAGTTTTAAGTAGGTTTTATTTCTGAGAAGATGTGCAGAATATTATTACTTGTGTATGATCTTTGTTCTGTGCAATCTCCAACAGAGATTGAAAGTGAAACCAGATTATATTTTGTTGCTAGGTAGATTTGTTTAATTCTAGATATGTTTGTACCAATTGTTATTTAAAATAGACTGTATAATAGATTAGGATTTTATGTTCTATAGATTGAGTAATCCTGAAGTTACCACTGGATGCAGTTAAGAGAGAGTGTGCACAGTGCATCCAGAGTAAAAACAGAATCTTTTATCTGTTTCAGGTGAACTCATAAAATAAATGTGTTGTACCAGAACAAGCTCCGTCTCTTATTCTAAAGAGTGCAACACTGACAATTTTCAAAATAAAAATTTGGAATACAAGAAAACGAAATTAAAATGTGCTGTCAAAATTGACCTTGAATATAACTATATGGATGTGGCAGGGACTCTGATGATTTGGATAGCTGCTTGTAGAATTTGTTACTGAGAATGTTCATGTTAGTTTTTAAACAAAGACCCTCCGTTTTTACCATAACTTTCTCATGTGAGCCATTTTTTACCATAGGTGGTGTGCAGACAGAAAACATTTTACCATTGGACGTGAAGAACAAAGTTCCCAATACAGATGTTACCACCATAATTACCATAAAGGGTAACGTGAGATATTTTGAAGAACATCTAGGGTAGAAGATAACATAGATGTGAAACCTCCTCTGCTTTTTTTTCTCTAAAACATTATTCTACTTATATTTAATCGGCAACATAAATTATTGCGTACGGTCTATCAATCTGCATATTCTTCTTCTTTTGGCTTCTTCTCTTGTTCATTAATTCCTTACTAGGTTCACCAGTTACTTACCTTACCTTGCACTAAATTAAAAACATTAATACATCCCATGGGGAAGCGATGCATTCCTTGATATTGAAATACATTTTAGGCTGGGGCCAAATGAGTGCGCTTGGTGCGTCCATTGTGATCCCCCTATCAATGTCCGTTGTAGACTTATGGTGGCTCGACAGGGAGGACCACACGATGTATCGTGTGTACTATCAATGCAGGCGTGTTGTTTTCCTTCCCATCGAGCCGCTGAGGTGGACGGCAGATGGTTCTACAAAGCTCCTACGTAGGAGGCTCGCTCTTTATAGAGCTGTGCGCATAGATATGCACAAAGCGAGGTGGCCACATTGGCGTCCATATGGAATGGAGTCCGTTCGCACGGACGTTCTTCCCGCGCTCGTGTGGCCCCAGCCTTAATAGGTGCCCAGTGGAGAAAGATAAGTAAATGTTCTCAATGACGTGGGTTGTTGATAATCCGATCACAGACATTGATTATTGCAGCCTTTGTTCTAGAAGAGCGGTTCCCAACCGTGGTCCTCAAGTACCCCTGACAGGCCAGATTTTAAGGATTCCCTTGGGGAAAAGCAGACTGAATCCGGCAATCACTGAGCAGCAAATCATATCACCTGTTCTGTGCTTCAGATATCTGGAAAACCTGATCTGCTATGGGTACTTGAGGACTGCGATTGGGTACCACTGCTCTAGAACACTTATAGACAATGGTTTAGAGATTTCTCAGTAATCGGTAAAGGTGGAAGCCATAAACCATGGATCATTGTTAGTCAATTGTCCTCAGAGCCAGCCTCCGTGATTCCATGTGGTTTTATAAGCAGGACTGACCTTGTTTGATTAAATTCTATCTTCAGGATCTGCAGGCAATCTTACTTTGGAAGACGCTATTGATGGCCAATCTATTATCCATATGATCACTACTGCTCCATCTGGCAATGGTGAACAGAACATAATAGCCATGACTCACTCTGTGATAGCCACAGTCTACCTTGATACTACTAACCAGTGGGAAAAAATAGGAATTGAGCGCAGAGCTGAAGCCATCAAGAATATCAGGCAAGGTAAGAATGGTGGATGAGCTCATCCAGCATGCAGCAGTCTGACAAACACAACGATTGAGGCAACACACACACAAAAAATGTTCAAAAACAAAGTTGCTTTTCTTTATTATCTATAAATGCAAAAAATAAAATTTTGTACAAAATGTTTTTTACCCGCCTCCTGTACAGTTTTTGTAAAAGATAAAGTTAGAGTTTTTATCTCCTGTTCCCATTTTGTGGATTTTCCCCATGATTTTACCAAAAGCCTAAGGCAAGTCTCACTTTAGAGGTGTGGGCAGAGCCTCCAAAATGATGTCATAAGATGCAGCTTTGCTCTCTTACTGGCTCCTGAATATCACAAGGGGGCAGGACTACATAACCCTGTACACTACATTATTACCTGTCTTCACACACATCAAACAGCAGTTATTTTCATATAATAGTTGTATTTTGGTAATTTCCTTCATGAACAACTATAAAAATAACTAAAGTGTGAAATATTCATGTATTTTACTCAGTTTTGTAGACTTTTACAGGATTTCAGTTCCATTATGCAATTGCAATATATTCGGCATGCAAAAAGTATCAGATGAAACAGTGACAAGATGCAATGCGCTGGGGGATCGAATGTGAAGAGAAGGCTACCAGGGATCTATTGTGTTGTCTAGCCTACCTTAGATAAGAGATGGCAGCTGAATGGGATGCGAAAGTGGGCTTCCAATAGCGGATACTACGGCTGTGATGTCATCTACATACATCTCAAACGCATGCAAATCTATCAGGTCTATTCAAAGAAAAGTGAAACTCAGGAAAATGACTGGAGAAGTGAAAACTCTAGGTAAAAATAGGATTGTTTTCTTCTCCTACTAGTTCTCCTGGTTTTACCTTTCTCTGAATAACCCTGTAAGAGTCGGTTATCGGGAAATTCAAAGTCCAGGCTGCTGGTGATGCTTGCTGAGTAGGGTTGAGGAAACTCATCCATTTCACCAGGAAATAACACCAGATTGAGACGGGCACTCCTCAAATCCTGACCACTTCGAAACAATAAATTGGTCAGGGTGAGTAGCAGGGTAGACCTAACAGAGAAATGTGAGGATACAACTGTGAGGGTACAACTCACCACATGGTTCCACCAAGCCACAAGTAAAACATGGAGGGTGAAAAAAGATATATAGGATCAGCACTTTCTCAGTATTGACCAACGTGGATTCATTTGATGATCACATTTTATGATTATATATTGTGAATATTTTGACCATGCACATTGATGGTATGTGATCACTTAATAAATCCATGTTGGTCAATGCTATTAGAGTGGTGGACCTCTTTGTTTACTCATGATCCTTCTCCTCTCTGCTAAATGCAATGGCCACTACTCCATACTGATCCTACTTGAACTCTCAGCTCCCTTCGATACAGTCGACCATCCCCTCCTCATAGAGACCATTTTCTCTCTTGGACCCTGTGATACCACCCTCTCCTGGCTAAAATCGTACCTCTGCAACAGATCCTTCTCAGTATCCCTTGCTGGCAATTCCTCCTCTGCAATGCCTCCGTCAGTCGGTGTACCTCAAGGCTCAGTCCTAGCTCCTCTGCTCTTCTCCATCTATACCTCCTCACTGGGTAAACTCCTCACCAGCTATGGCTTAACGTATCACCTATACGCTGATGACACTCAGATCTACCTCTCCACTCCCAATCTCTCCCCCCTCCATTCTCTCTCAGGTCAGTGATTGTCTGTCTGGTATCTCTGCCTGGATGGCCGCTCACTACCTGAAGATCAACCTGTCCAAGACCGAGCTCCTTCTTATTTCCCCCCTCTAACTCTACTCCAATTTCTGACTTCTCCATAACTATTGACGGTATCACTATCCTTCCTACTGCACAAGTCCATTGCCTCTGAGTGTCACTTGACTCCAGTCTTTCCGTCAGCCTCTACATCCAATCACTCTCATCATCTTGCCGCAATCACCTCCGTAACATTGCCAAAATTCGTCCATTTCAGACTGTTAACACCACCGAGCAACTTATCCACTCTCTTGTTATCTCCCGCCTGGACTACAACAACCTCTTGATTGGCCTTCCTTTCTCCCGCCTCTCCCCCCTGCAGTCCATCCTAAACAAATCAGCCCGGCTTATCCATCTCAACCGTCGCTCTGTCTCTGCTGCTCCTCTCTTTGAATCCCTGCACTGGCTCCCCATCCACAGCAGAATCAAAACTACTCACCGTGACCTACAAAACCCTCACTAACACTGCCCTTCACTACCTGTCCACACTAACGCCGCCCCTCACTACCTGTCCTCACTAACGCCGCCCCTCACTACCTGTCCTCACTAACGCCGCCCCTCACTACCTGTCCTCACTAACGCCGCTCCTCACTACCTGTCCTCACTAACGCCGCTCCTCACTACCTGTCCTCACTAACGCCGCTCCTCACTACTAGGGATGAGCCGAACACCCCCGTGTTTGGTTCGCATTCGAACTCGAACAATTTCAAAAGTTCGAGTTCGAGCTCAAACTCAAACTGAACTCAATGCAAGTCAATGGGACTCAAAAGTTCGATTTTTAGAGTGCCCTGCAAGAGGGCATATAAGATATTTGCCATAAAAGGTGTATGGGGGTCCGGATAGTGCCCTGGGGGTCAGGAAACAAGGACGAAAGTAAAAAAAAAAAACGTTTTTAACCCTTTCGCTGCTGAGGCTTTTCCCGCCTCTGTGCTGAGGTCATTTTTACCGGTTTTGCTCCTCATGTTTAAACGTGTTTTGAAGGCTTATTTTAGTATATGACCCAGACATATTATATTTCGTTCTTTCCGTCAGACTCGGTAGATTCATAATATGTCATTATTATATGTATACGTTATGTCATGTCTGTATATTATAACAAAAAATGCAATAAAATATGTATTTTCAATAATTTACAATGTGTAAAGTGTTTTTTTTCACATTTTAACATGCGAGCAATTGCGGTTATATTTTGTATGGGGTGCGCTTGTTAAAAAAATTAGAGATGGGGTCTCGTTACATTTTTTTTTGGGGAAAATTACACGATTTTTAACAAACGCACCGCATACAAAAATCGTTAGTGCAGCATCATTGTTCACATTATAATTGAAATGGGAACAATATTGCTGCATTAACAAACCAAAAAAAATAAAAAAAAGTGTTTATTTTTTTTTTTTATAATTTTTTTTAAAATATATTTTTATTTTTAATTTTAATTTTAATTTTTTTTAAAAACTTTTTTCACATTCGTGTTTGGTATCGTTGGAACGGCCATGCTCTAACCCCTTGCTGCCACGGATCGGGAGATAGGGAGTTCATTGGAACTCCCTATCTCCACCGTTGGTGGCAGTTAGGGGTTAACTCTAGGACTGGCGTCATCGTGCTACGCACGATGACGCCAGTCCTCAGGGGGAGTTCCCGGAGGCTTGGCCGACATCTTGGATGTCAGCCAGCTCCGGGAAAGGATCGCGAACCGGAGCTTTTCAGCGCCGATTCGCGATCCAGCTCCCCAGGGGTTAATGCCAGGCACCATTTGGAAGGGCAGGCTGTGCCCTTCCAAATGATGCCAGGGTTAACCCCCGCAACGCCGCCGATCGGAGGGAGAGAGGTCCGAAGGACCTCCCCCCCTCCCTTTCAGGCGCCTCCTCCGCACATGCGGGGGGGGCGCCTGAATTAGGTGTCATCGCGCAGCCGCGATGACACCTAATTCCAGCGGCTGCGGTTCCGGATGCCGGGCTGACATCGAGGATGTCAGCCCGCACCGGAGGGGTCAGCGATCGGCCAGAATTCGGCCGAACGCTGACCCCAATGGGAGGACGCGCGTCCTCCGCATTCAAGTGGTTAAAGGAACAGTGAGTTTTCCATGAAATAAGGGTTAAAAATAAAAACGAAAAATTTCTTCAAATATCGTGCCTAGGAGGTCCCCATAACCTGCCCGTGAAGTGGCGGATTTGTAGGATGTATAGAAACATTTAATAACAAAAAAAATACATTTCAAATGACGGTAAACAGCTTTCCTTTAATCTATTCATAAACAACTGCTTGGGGCGGCAGCCTGTATTAAAAGAGGAGACATTTTAGGACACGCGGAACAAGTTTAGTGATTTTTTGGCTAAATTATGGTGAAATTTATGCAGGCTTTGGATGAAAGTAACAGTAGGTGCTTTAAAATTGGGCCTTTAGTGTCGGCAACAGTGCCGTCACAACGTAACCCCTCTGTGGTATTGTTGTGGAAGAGTGCAGGGTTGGACCCTGAGGTCCAATATTAAAATTGTATGAATCTGGTACAGGTGTCAGTGGCAGTGTACCCAAATATTTTGCCTTTGGTGGCAGCAAGTGCCTTCACACCATCAGTGGCGTCACTAGGGTTGGTGTCACCCCCCCCCCCCGAGTTTTACACTTATTTTTATTTTTTTAACTACTCTTACTCATAAAGCAGTACTCCCATATAATACTGAATGCTCATAATACCCGGCGTACATTACTGTGAGGTTTAAAAAATCTAGAAATAAAGAGACTCTTTACTACAGAATATAATAATAAACGGTTTATTAGATATTGAATTAAAACAGGAATATTTTTAACATTGAAGTCTATGAAACATTTCCCACACCGAATACACGAAAATGTCCAAAATCACGAAAAAAAGTCGATACGAAAAATGAGCCGAAGCGAAACGAACTGAAACAGAAATCGGCCGAAATGATCTAAAATGAAAATTGTCGAATTACGAACGAAACGAGCCGAAACTAAAATTTTATATAAACACGCAGACCTATATATACGTATATATCAACACGCAGATATATATATATACACCCACCCACAGACCTCAGACCATATATACACATACGCACATGGGGGGGTGGCATGTAGACAATCTCAACTAAATGCACCCTCCCCCATTTGGCTGATCCCTCCAGAAGAAATGTTGAACCCGACAGAGCAGAGAATATATATATTATTCTCTGCTCTATCGGGTTCAACATTTCTTCTGGAGGGATCAGCTAAAAGGGGGGGGGAATTAGTTGCCAAAATGTGTGTGTAATACAAGTCTGGATATAATATATTTATAAGAATATTGATATATATCTTATCTATATATATATATATCATACCTGCCGTTACCTTCCCCTATAAATTTGCTAAAAATATACACACAAAAAAAACAAATCACTGCCTGAGACCCCGCGCAGCCCACATGCCACCCCCTCTACCTGGCTGAATGTATCTATCATATAAGTTAAATACATTCAGCCAGGTAGAGAAAGAAAAAAAAAAGTTTTATTTTATGTTCCCAGGGACATTTAAAAATGTCCTCGGATTTTTTTTTTCTTCGAAATGTGTCGCCTTACCTTAGCCTGGTGGTCAGTGGGGGTTCCCTGGATCCTGGTGGGGGCTGGGGGGGTCTGCCGTGGCCGCAGGTGCAGTGGCTCCCTCCCTGCGCTGCCTGTCTCTGCCACATGCACCCTGGCGGCTAGCCCGCACAGTCGCAGCTCTGTCATCCAGCGGCCGCATGCTTCTTGCTCCTCAATGCTCCTCAAGAGGATCCTTGGGAGGCCCCTGCAGGCTGTCCTCTACAGTGCCTGATTAGAGGGCCGTGTCTGCCTGATGTTTTAGTAACAAGAATGTTTATCCCATAGGCTTCAATGTTAAAAATATTCCCGTTTTAATTCAGTATGTAATAAACCGTTGCTTATAATATTCTGCAGTATAGATTCTCTTTATTTCTAGATTTTTTAGTATTTTTTTAAGCATTTTTTATACTTTTTAAAAAAAAAATCGAACTTTTAGCAAACATCCCAAAAAGTTCGAAGTTCGCGAACTTTCAAACTGCCAATGTTCGAATCGAACTCCGAACTGATCGAACCGAACAGCTCATCCCTACTCACTACCTGTCCTCACTAATGCCGCTCCTCACTACCTGTCCTCACTAACGTCGCTCCTCACTACCTGTCCTCACTAACGCCGCTACTCACTACCTGTCCTCACTAACGCCGCTCCTCACTACCTGTCCTCACTAACGCCGCTCCTCACTACCTGTCCTCACTAACACCGCCCCTCACTACCTGTCCTCATTAACGCCGCTCCTCGCTACCTGTCCTCACTAACGCCGCTCCTCTCTAACGCCGCTCCGAGTCCTCACTACCTGTCCTCACTAACGCCGCTCCTCACTACCTGTCCTCACTAATGCCGCTCCTCTCTACCTGTCCTCGCTAATGCCGCCCCTCACTACCTGTCCGCACTAATCACCAAATACACCCCAGCCTGTCCCCTACGATCCACCAATGACCTGTGCCTGGCATCCTCCATCATTACCTCTTCACATGCCAGACTGCAGGACTTCTCTCGTGCGGCGCTGACCCTATGGAACGCGTTTCCTCGCAATATCAGACTGACCCCAAATCTGGCTTCATTTAAACGTTGAAAAAAGGTGAAGTAGATCTGCAAGAAAAAATTACACGGGCATAGTGCAGACCGCAGATACACAAATTAATTATTTTAATTTGTGTATCTGCGGTCTGCACTATGCCTGTGTAATTTTTATCTTGCAGATCTACTTTACCTTTTTTCATATTTATCCTGCCAGCATTGGGGGGACAGTGCTGTTTATTGAAGCCAGCAGATACGGAACGATTCGTTTATTTAAACGGGATTGGTCACACACTTTTTTCCTTTGCATTCATTTAAACGTTCCCTAAAGACCCTTCTATTTAGGGAAACCTACCATCCGACTCCGTAACAAGACATCCGACCTACCCAAAAAACAGTCCTCACCTCTCCCTGCATTAACTCATCACTGCAGCCACCCCCTCCTGTTTCAAATCCCCTCACCATCTAGATTGTAAATTCCCACGGGAATAGGGTCCTCATATCCTCCTCGTATCTGCTGGCAGGAATACCGACCTGTCTCCTGTAGAATTGTCCTGTCTTTACTCATTACACCTTGTACAGCGCTGTGGTAATGTGTTGGCGCTTAATAAATACTAATAATAATGATAAATAATGTGCACAGTCATGACTCTATTTTTCCATTCGAGCATGTCGATTAGGAAGCAGTCTTTATGTAACGGAAGTAAATGTTGCGTGCAGTTCTGCGTTCTTCAGTTTTCTTTTTATCTGTACAATGGATGCAGGTTACACCCAGCAGCTGGGTTATTGGAAAGCAGACCGCTCGTTTTCTGCCACCATAAGCAGAGGCTCCAGCACATGGTAATTCCGAGTCTTCAACTTAATTATTTTTATCGACTTCAAGTTACTTTTTGTTTCAGTTTCTTACAGAACAATTTCTGATTCCTCCCTCTCTCAGGCTAACCGCTTACGTTGCCAAGGTGTTTGCCCTGGCAGAGCCCCTGGTGTATATCAGTCACGATGTACCATGTGAGGCCATCAAGTGGCTGATACTGGAGAGACAGAGACCGGACGGCTCATTCCAAGAGACATCGTTGGTCATTCAGCAGGAAATGATGGTATTATTATTTTATTAGGAATGTTAATATATTATGCTAATTAAGCCTATTACTATGTCAATTCAATTTTTCTGATTTAAACTGGACACTAAATTGTTATCCAGTGGGATAGCCAGTTACTATACCTATCAGATCTATTTGTTTGTCTTTTATATATTTAAGTATTTTATATATAGTCACAATAAAAGTTAGGTTTTAATAAGCTCCTATTGATACAGTCACACCGGTGACTACTTCTATTATTATTTTATTATACTTTTTTTATAAAACAGCACCAGCACCATATTCCTCAGTTGTCAGGAAGCATCGAGCCCTGGTGCAGCACTATCCCTTTAGGCTAGGGTCAGGCGAACGCATTTTTCGTGTCGTCCGTGAAAAAGTGCGTTCGAACTAATGGACGTATTTTTTCACGGAATACGCGATAGCGGTCATACGATGCGCATTTTCGTCTGTGATTTTGTACAGATCATCAATAAAACACTTTTTGCGTCTGGACGTTATGTTGGCCGGACATTAGCAGCGTCCGACGTCTCCTAATCACGCACACACGCCGCTAGCGGACGCAGCGCACTCTGTACGTCCGTACTAGCGGTTTCACGTTCTCGGAAAAATGCGTTTGTTTGCCGCTTGCGTTGCCCGGCCGAACTTTTGTGCGGCAGTACTTCGTGTATTGCCCGTCATTGGCCATCGTTTGCTGCTACTACGGCCATGATAAAGTGCGGCTGCACGCGCGTTCACCTGACCCCAGCCTTAAGCCCTTCATTGCTGAGCCATTTCACCTAGATTGTGCGTTCCTACGGGAATAGGGCCCTCATCTCCTCCTGTACTGTTTGTCAAATGTTGTTCATTGTATTGTAACCCTGTCTATACTGTGCCTATTGTACAGCGCTGCGGAATATGCTGGCGCTTTATAAATAAAGAATAATAATAATAATAACTTCACCCCCCCCCCGTGTGCTGAGCTAATTTTGAACGTTTTGTGCTCATTATGTTTAAACGCGATTGAAGTCATGATTTGTTTTATAAGACCCAGATATATTATATATCCATACATACAGAGAAATGACGTCGCGCCTGTACTCACCAGAGCGGCTGCAACAACCATGATTAACAATCCAGTTCATGTATAAAATATAGCAAGAAAAGAGATGTCATCTGCGCTCGTTTCTATACAATTCCATCCACAACAAAACACAATTAGAGGTTTTAGTTTGCTTGAATGGCCATTGAAGCGTAAGTTCACTCGCCCCATCACAGCACCTCTTGCTAGAGTGAGTACCTAACCAATGTAACCAAAAGCTGCTCCTCTGAGCAGCTGCATGCCCTCTCGCTGCTTTTCAGCTAAGAGGCAAAACTGTTCGGTTTTATTTATACACGCACCAAGCACTTCTCATTAGGAGTTGAAAACAAAAACATGGAAAAAGGAATAGCAGCAAAAATGACTTAACTGGTGTTAAAACATAATATACATACATACAGAAAAAGTGGTGTCGCGCCCATACTCACCAGAGCGGCTGCAACAACCCGGAGTAACAGTTCATGTTTAAAATATAGCACAAAAAAAAGGTGTTATCTGCGCTCGTTTCTATACAATTCCATGTGAAACAAAGGTGAATGGCCATTGAAGCTTAAGCTCACTCGTCCCATCAAGGCACCTCTCGGTAGAGTGAGTCCTAACCAATGTAACAAAAAGCCGCTCCTCTGAGCAGCTGCATGCTCTCTCTCGCTGCTTTTTAGCTAAGAGGCAAAAATGGTGGGTTTTATGTTATACACGTATATCCTTATTTTCAGCAGACTCGGCAGATTCAAAATATATCATTATTGTGTGTATACGTCATGTGCTGTCAGAATGCATAACAAAAAATTTGATTTTTTTTTTTCCTCACATTTAATCAGCCAAACCTTTATGGTTATATATTCTATGTGGTACTCTTAAAAAAACAAACTAGAAATGGGAACCCGTTACTGCATTTTTCAGTGAAAATATGCAATTTTAGTTAAGATTAATAGCATCACTGTTAACTTTATAATTGAAAAGTGTACAATAGTGCCGTGTTAGAGAAAAAAATGATTTTTATATATTTTTTAACTTTTACACGTAACCTGGTCATGCTGTGGCTTTTCCAACGAAACCATGCATGACCTTCTATCTATTATGGTTCAAGATAAGACTGGCAGATGCATTAAGGATGGACTGGAGGGTGGAGGATTGAGAGAGCGAGGAACGCTGGCTAGTATATTATTGCAATAGTCAAGTCAGGAAATTACAGGGCATGGAAGAGTTAGTGGTGTCAGAGCTCAGAAACGGTTGGGTTTTAGAAATTTTGCGCAGGTGGTTGCGGCACCATGTGGCACGATGCAGCAGATTTTCGTATGCAGTCGGCAGATTTTCCCTGCACTTCGTGACCCTGCGGAATTCACTGCAGGGTTGGAGAATTGTGCAGGGAATGAGATAGCATCCCTCCTGTCTCTCACCTGTTCTAGGGGCACAGATAAAGTGAAGACCATATTGTGTGATAACAGTGTAGCGCTCACCCCCGAAGGAGCCGCTGAATAACCTCGGGATAGTCTCACCGCACTAGGAATTATTACACACCAGCACTGTTGTGGATTTTCTAGTTTTATATGCTTTACTGAAAGATAAATGCGCGTTAAATGAAATTACATGATGCGTCACGCGGGGAAAAACACACAGCAGAAAAAGACCCCCTCAGTTCTGAAGTGTAAGTCCCGCAAAATAGCTCAATATATATATGTACAAAGTTTAGGGTACCCGGGTACTGTGTTCGACTGGCCAGTGAACGAAAAGAGCAATCTTCGACTAGTCACCGTTGGGGCCCTGTGAATTTAAACAATATTGCAGCGTGCATTTCTGTATGGGAACTGTGGCCTGGAGGCTTCTCACCCATTCGATGAACGAAACAGCACTCGATGCCTCGACCAAAAGATCTTCTCCGCTGTGTACTGGGACTCTGTGCCACTGGATCTGCTCCCGGCTTGCCAAATCTCCGCAACTGGAACAACCGATACGCCGCCTGCACTCCCAATCGATTGGCGCGGCCTCCTAATGCGGGGTCCTGCCGGAACCAGCTTGTCCTCCAGACCTCTCAGCGCTGCGCAGGTAGGTCCCAAAACGATTACTGTCCCGATTTCCAGCATCAGTAAGACAGCGTCTGCACTCCGGCCTGGTTGCGATCCCTGACAGCTCCAACGTGCATCCTCCACCTTTCACTGATCCGCTCACTCTACCCGCACCAAACACGAGGCTCTCCAGTCTATCTTCCTCCTGTACCATCCACTTCCTGTCCTCACGCAAAGGGTGATGGGAGATGGAGTCTGCTCTGTCCAGCATATTCCACAATGTCTCCCTCTGGTGGCAGCAATAGTTCAATGCACCAGAATACAGTTTTTTAAAGCAGCGCTACACTCTCGCCCCCCTAAACTCTTGGGTCCCTCCAAGGGAGTGTAACAGATACATAACATTGCAATATTTACATTAATCAATACATTCAGGCTCAGTAGCAGACATATAATGGGTCAGATATACATCCTCAAGCTGACTCATGTCCCTAACTACCTCAGCTAGCGTAGCAGACACTTCGGGCAGCCTTTGCACAGTGGTAACAGCTTCTTCAGTGCTATGTCCCAGTGAATCATAAGTGAGTCTCTGAGGAGGCCGTATCGAACGTTTGGGCTTTGATTCTGTGGTTCACAATGAGCCTTCATCCATGCAGGGTAACAATATAGCTCAGGAACATCCGCAGCCATGACTCTCATTCCCTCTGCTCCAACCACTCCTTGGATTCTTTTCAGTTCAACTAGGCCTCTCAATGAAGCTCGTCTTGACCTTTCTTGAAAAGGATTATCATCCTGGAGATGAATGCAGTGTTTAGTGCTCTTAGCGCATCCCACGTCAAACTCATACTTGGAGAACTAATTTTTTGGCTTGAGTATTGGAGACTGAACCCGCTTCTTCCGCTTGAACGCGATAGGATCATCTTTAGGGTAGAACCGTTCAGCTGGAATCTCTTTAATCACCCTCCCTAAATCGGTAGGGGAGAGAGACGTAACAGAAGCCACTTGCCCGATTGACATCCGTGCCTTCAAATTTACTGAAGAGTCAGACACATTACATACACTGATGGAAACTCTTCCACTTGTCTGTTTCAAAAATCTTGCAGAGATTATTTCAGGGACTTCTCTGGACTGTATAACCTTCTCTGTCCCTTCCGTTTTCCTCAGCCGCCTCACTTCTGCAGAGGCTCTCTGTTCTTTCACCATCCGTTGACAGACCGGCCGTAACATCGAGTGCGCCTTTTTGAGAGCATGATTCTCTTCCTTCACCAGTGGGGTTATATAGTTATATAGTTATATAGGCTGAAAAAAGACATGCGTCCATCGGGTTCAGCCTCTCCCACATAACCTACTGCTGTTGATCCAAAAGAAGGCAAAAAACCCAGTCTGAATGCTTGCCAATATGCAACATACTGGGAAAAAAATCCTTCTTGACCCCAGAATGGCAGTCAGATTTCTCCTTGGATCAAGAAGCTTTTACCCACATATTAAATATTATAACCCTTAATATTCTGTGTCTGCAGGAAGTCATCCAGTCGTTTTTTAAAAGTCTGTACAGACTCTGACCCAACCACCTCAACAGGCAGAGAATTCCACAGCTTTATTGTTCTCACCGTAAAATAACCCTTCCTATGCTTTAAGCTAAATTTTCTTTCTTCCAGTCTAAATGGATGACCCCTTGTCCTATGTATAGTCCTGTTAGTGAATAGGTTATCAGACAATGGTTGATAATGGCCCCGTATATATTTATATAAGGTTATCAGATCCCCTCTAAGGCGCCTTTTCTCTAAACTAAACAGGTTTAAGCTTGTTAGTCTTTCCTCATAACTTAACCCTTCCATCCCCCTTATTAATTTAGTTGCCCATCTCTGCACTTTTTCTAACGATATAATATCTTTTTTTAAGACAGGTGCCCAAAATTGCACGGCATATTCAAGGTGCGGCCTGACCATTGATTTATACAGAGGCAAAATTATGTTTTCATCCCGTGAGTGAACTCCCCTTTTAATGCATGCCAGTACTTTGCTGGCCTTGGCGGCTGCTGTTTGACATTGCACATTGTTACTTAGTTTGAAGTCTATGATTATTCCCAAATCCTTCTCCTGCTTGGATTTCCCTAACTCCGTACCATTTAGGGTATAAATTGCTTGTGTGTTCTTCACTCCAAAGTGCATAACTTTACATTTATCTAGATTAAATCTCATCTGCCATTTAAGTGCCCAGTCCCCCAATCTATCTAAATCCCTCTGCAGCGAAGTAACATCCTGCTCACATTGTATTACTTTTCCTAGCTTTGTGTCATCTGCAAACACTGATACATGACTTTCAATGCCTATCTCAAGGTCATTTATAAATAAATTGAATAGTATTGGTCCTATAACAGACCCCTGAGGGACACCACTTACCACTGGTGTCCATCTTGAAAATGTACCATTTATGACCACTCTCTGTACCCTATCTTTTAGCCAGTTTTCTATCCAAGAACAAGTATTTTCATCTAGACCATTTTTTCTTAATTTAAATAGTAACCTTTTGTGTGGAACTGTGTCGAAAGCTTTGGCAAAATCTAAGTAAATCACATCCACTGCGACCCCCTGATCTATACTTCTACTTACTTCCTCATAGAACGTAATTAGGTTAGTCTGACATGATCTGTGTTTCATGAAACCATGCTGATTTTTGCCAATTACATTATACCTCCCAATAAATTCCTGAATATTATCCCTTAGTAACCCCTCAAATACTTTCCCAGCCACAGATGTTAAGCTCACAGGTCTATAATTCCCAGGCACAAATTTTAAACCTTTCTTAAATATAGGGACTAGACATGTGCACAGCACAAAATTTCGTTTTGAACTAATGGATTAGTCCTAAAATGCAATTTATTTAGTTGCTAAAGAAATTCGTTTTCAGTTCATTCAGTTCAGTTCATTCATCCAAAAACCAGCGGATACAATTACTATTGTAGTGGCTACTCAGAGGGCTGAGATCGCTGCTTGTTACAGTATCTCTCACTCTCAGCACAATGTGTCAGGCAAAGCTGTTACAGTAACTGACTGCTGCTCATCACAGCGCTCAGCGTTTCAGTAAAACTAGTAAATAATATTTTTATATATAAGAGGTTATAACAATATAATTTCCTTGTTTTACTGAAACTTTGAGCGCTGTTACAGTCAGTTACTGTAACAGCTGAGACTGATACATTGTACTGAGAGATAACAAACAGCCGATCTCAGCGCTCACAGCCACTGGATTTAACGGGCTAAAAATAAAAAAGGCTCCTCTCTGTATAATGTTTAGAACATCCTCCTGCATTAATACCCCTCTCTGTATAATGTATAGAACATCCTCCTGAATTAATTAATGTCCCTCTCTGTATAGAACATCCTCCTCAATTTATACCTTTCTCTGTATAATGTATATAACATCCTCCTGCATTAATACCCTCTCTGTATAATGTATAGAACATCCTCCTGTATTAATAAATGTCCCTCTCTGTATAGAACATCCTCCTCAATTTATACCTTTCTCTGTATAATGTATATAACATCCTCCTGCATTAATACCCCTCTCTGTATAATGTATAGAACATCCTCCTGCATTAATACCCCTCTTTGTATAATGTATATAACATCCTCCTGCATTAATACCCCTCTCTGTATAATGTATAGAACATCCTCCTGCATTAATTAATACCCCTCTCTGTATAGAACATCTAACTGCATTGGCATGTGGAGGGTGCAGAACTTCATTGCTGGTCTCCTTCACTCATCAATGTAATATCACAAAAAAGACTGAAACTAAAATGTAGTGCATTTTATTTTAGTTTCTTTCGTTTTTTGTACTGAGCAGTTTCGTATCTCTTGAGTAATACGAAAACTAAATTATCCCAAAATTCTGACTAAATCCTTTTAGTACTAAAACGAATGCACATGTCTAATAGGGACCACGTCAGCTTTTCTCCAATCCTCTGGTACTATTCCTGAAAGAAAAGAATCTTGAAAGATTAAGAACAGAGGTTTACATATTTCAACACATAGCTCTCTTAGTACTCGCGGGTGAATTCCATCTGGCCCTGGGGCTTTATTAACATTCACATTGTTTAATTTGTGTAAAACCTTGTCCTGAGTCAACCAGTCACTTTGTATTAGTAAGTTTTTATTAATGAATTTCATGTCTCCTGTTATAGGTTTCTCTTTGATAAATACTGAAGAAAAATAATCATTTAAAATTTCTGCTTTATCCTGATCTTCAGTTAACAATAACCCTGACTCAGATTTTAGTGAACCTACATTTTCACTCTTGGGTTTTTTAGAATTTATGTACCTAAAGAATCTTTAAAAGATGTATCACTAAGTCGGTGTTCATCCCCACTATCATAGAACTTCGATTAGCTCCCGAGGGCCGAGGACACACAATGGCCAACGTGTCACATACTCTCGGTTGTTCAACGGTCACGGAGTCGAATTCCAGCTTCACCTGTAGATATTCATCATAGGGAAACCTCTCAGTCCCTATACCCCAGATTTCAAGATCCTTCAACTTCTTCAGGGGTATATGTTTCAAGTATTTCTGATAGAAGTCTCGGTAGATCAGAGTTTCTTGAGCACCTGAATCTAGAAGAGCCTTGGTTTAGATCCCTTCTTCTTGAATTGGAATGACAGGCGAAGGACCGATCAGCTTATCCGGGAACTTCTCCGTAGTAGTAGGAAGCATAGGCCCAGTCTGCTGTAACCTAACCCTCGTCCTCATTCGCGGTGATTGAGGGCGTGCATTGTTTTCCCGTGACGTAGGACCGGACCTCCAGGGAGAGGATCTTCTAGTTCTAGCAGGTACATATTCAGACTCTCCCTGCCTCCTATTTGGATCTTGGGAATCGTAGTA
Source organism: Leptobrachium leishanense (assembly GCA_009667805.1). Lineage (NCBI taxonomy): Eukaryota > Metazoa > Chordata > Amphibia > Anura > Megophryidae > Leptobrachium > Leptobrachium leishanense. Next base: position 34,788,114 of record CM019065.1, read on the forward strand.
GTCTCCAGCAGTTAGGTACCCAGTTTGTTCTCTCAACCGGGGTTCTCTGAAGTTTCCCACCTGTGAGGTAGATAACAGTCCTTCTAAGGCCTTTAAGAACTCTTCAACTATTTTCCGTTCTGGCCTTCTGTTTGTACACTGCACTCGGTAATGGACCAATTCTCCACAGCTGAATCATCTTTCCTTTGAAGATGGAGGTGCACTTTCTCGCTGCGGCTCATGTGAAGACCACCTGTTGGATGCCACAGCAACCCTTGCTGTTCGCATATCTGAGAGAGATCTCTGTATTTCAATCTGTATTGCTGCTACCTTCAAGATTTCTCGGCGTAGATCAGCGTGAGCCTGTTCCAGTTCAATTTGAGCTTCTTGCACTCTCTTGAGAGGCTTTTGCATCTCACCATAAATCTGGGTTGACAATTTTTTTTAGCGACATCCTCAGGAGGCATATAGACAGTGAGCTGCTCCTGTCGATCAATTTTCGGCTCATATGTCTCCTCCGGATCATCTTCGTCCGACGAACACTCGTTATACGTTACAGGTTGGGCATAAACCTTTTCTCCCCTTCTTGCAGACTTCTCTTCCAGAAGGACTTCTTCTTCTCGAACAGTTCGAATCAGCTCTAGGTATTTCAACTCTCGGTTACCTTCTCTGGTTTTCAGCTGTAACATCACAGGATCTAGAGGTTGTGTGCCCCTCAATATCTGCTGCATTCTGATTTTATCTATTGTGGCAGGTTCGGCCCCTTTCTTAAGAAGTATCTGGTGCAGAATCTTATCCAGGCGCCTCATATATTCAGTCATTTTCTCACCCTTTCGCTGGTAGGTGTGTTCATACTGGTAGATGAGCTCAGCAGCCTTTTCTGTTGGCCCAAAAACTTCCTGTAATATATTTAGGTAATCTAAAGCAGTACAGTCTTGCTTACTCAACTTCAGGTTTCTGACATCCTCTGATGAAGGTCCCTTCAGGCTCTCTGTAATTCTTTGTTTCTCCTGCACTTCCAGGACGTCCTACTCATCCAGAGCCTGCATCGCCTGTTCCACCCATTCTTCGAAGGTTTCTTCTCCCGCTGGAGTTGGCGCGTTTCCTGAAAAATTTCTCAACCGTCGGTAACCAAAGTTAGTGTGAGGAGGGCTTGTTCTTTGACATTTAGCCAGCAAATCTCCGTTAGCCACAATGAACTCAGGCCCGATCATGGCCAGCAGACTGGGTGCAGGAACGTTCATGGGATCGCCACGTGGCGCACTTGGCTGAATCAGTTGAACTTCCACATCCTCGTCAGCTTCACACTCGCGCCCTGAAAACACACTGGAACACCCTTTCTCCACTCAAAAAGAACATATGTGTGAGAAGTATCTGGGTTCGCTTTAATGTCCAGGATTAACTCCCGATGATCTGGTGTCAGCGCGGCCACAGCCCGGCGAATCTGATCTTCGGCCCAAGTGTCTGCAGGAATGTCCATGACTATGTTTAACCCTATCTGGGTATTGTGCTCCTCACACCATTTGGCAGCAGTGTCTGGATCCATATTTAACCCTTTAATTGCGGTATCCACAGAGACTGGAATCCCGGACGAGCCCCCACGTGTAGCACTCACCCCCGAAGGAGCCACTGAATAACCTCGGGATAGTCTCACCGCACTAGGAATTATTACACACCAGCACTGTTGTGTATTTTCTAGTTTTATATGCTTTACTAAAAGATAAATGCGCGTTGAATGAAACTACAGGATGCGTCACGCAGGAAAAACACGCAGCAGAAAAAGAACGGTTAACCCCCTCAGTTCTGAAGTGTAAGTCCCGCAAAATAGCTCAATATATATATGTACAAAGTTTAGGGTACCCGGGTACTGTGTTCAACTGGCCAATGAACGAAAAGAGCAATCTTCGACTAGTCACCGTTGGGGCCCTGTGAATTTAAACAATATTGCAGAGTGCATTTCTGTTTTGGAACTGTGGCCTGGAGGCTTCTCACCCATCCAATGAATGAAACTGTCCAGCACTCGATGCCTCGACCAAAAGATCTTCTCCGTTGTGTACTGGGACTCCGTGCCACTGGATCTGCTCCCTGCTTGCCAAATCTCCGCAACTGGAGCAACCGATATGCCGCCTGCACTCCCAATCGATCGGCGTGGCCTCCTAATGCGGGGACCTGCCGGAACCAGCTTGTCCTCCAGACCTCTCAGCGCTGCGCAGGTAGGTCCCAACACGATTACTGTCCCGATCTCCAGCATCAGTAAGACAGTGTCTGTACTCCAGCCTGGTTGTGATCCCTGACAGCTCCAATGTTCGTCCTCCACCTTTCACTGCTCCACTCACTCTACCCGTGCCAAACACGAGGCTCCCCAGTCTATCTTCCTCCTGTACCACCCACTTCCTGTCCTCACGCAAATGGCGTTGGGAGATGGAGTCCGCTCTGTCCAGCATATTCCACAATGTCTCCCTCTGGTGGCAGCAATAGTTCAATGCACCAGAATACAGTTTTTTAAAGCAGCGCTACACTCTCGCCCCCCTAAACTCTTGGGTCCCTCCAAGGGAGTGTAACAGATACATAACATTGCAATATTTACATTAATCAATACATTCAGGCTCAGTAGCAGACATATAATGGATGAGAAAAAAAATGAAGCTAATAACGTCTGCCGCTATGTTGTGTGTCTGGAACGCTTAATGACAGCCTTGGAATAGGACCTCTAGATGGCAAAAGCTGAGGCCCCTATTACATTCCTCGCTCATTTGTTTTTGCGCGCACAAATGCACATTTGCTTGAGGAGCAAAACCCTTTGCGCTGAACGTCGTATTACAATGTTCGCGCAAACGATGCGCGTTATCGTTTAACGCGGATGGACCTGCGCGAGGGTGATGAACTGTGCGCGTCCTATACTTAACATTGTGAGCGCAAATTCGTTTGTGCGCTGGTATGTGGATGGTATTACAATCGATGCGCATCTTTTTACTAATGCCGTTTGCGTGCATAATTTTAACGTCTTTGAAAAGCTGGTGGTAACTGCAAATCGGAACGTTCTGGCCGAAACGAAATACACCAGCACGAAAAAAAAATACAGCACAGTATAGTTACACATTCTACTCATACCCAAACAATACAAATTGTGAATTTATGCGTGTTATTATTATTGCTGCAGCATGTATACTCAGATTTACTTTGGCAGGCGCAAAAACTTAGGTGAGTCAATTAAGGTAAATTGATGTCAATTAAGGGTCTTAATTCTGATTGGCTGAATCCCGCAAAAAAAACAGTCCGCACACAGATTTACGTGAGCTACGTTTTATAGTTTTTCTGCCACATCTATGTTGACTTCTATCATATCATTATGTACGAATATCTTTAAAACCTACACCTAATATCTCTGTCTGATACCCAGGGCAGAATCAAAGGATCGTCGGAGCCGGTTGCTGCCCTCACAGCCTTTGTTCTCATCGCTATGCTGGAAAATTGGATAATGTGTGAAGATGGCATCAGTGTGAGTTACTAGGCTGAAGATGGGACAGTCTTTGTGTTTAAACTAGAGAATTATTATATTTTATATTCTCCATCCTGTATCAGGCACCTCCTGTCATGGAAAGAAAATTAAGTCACAGCTGAACTTGTTATTAGTCTCTTATGTAATCATATGTGTGCAGTATATTTCACAATCACACAGACAAAATAAAAGCATGTTGGTCGCTATTGTTATGTTAGTAACAGCTTCATATAATCTTATTCTCTTCCCTAGAACTTTAAGATCTACACTGACAGGGCTGCAAGTTTCCTGACGGGTCAATACCCAACACTACGTGAACCGTACACTGTAGCAATCACCTCCTACGCACTCGCCAAGGCCGGATTCTTGGATGATACAAAGACCCTAATGGCTGCGTCCACAGGTATAAGACTTAAAGGAAAATGCTTGAAATGGTAGTCGCGTGCACGGGCATCATGTTAGGGTACGCACATGTTATAGTTAACACTTATAAACTGTAAATAATCCCATAACTGGTCAATTTCATATTCTTTATCATGATTCAAATAATAAAAAGCCAAAAAGTCAATAGAAGTAGCAAGTGTAGTGCATAGGATGCCTCGATGCTATAATGTCAAACGAGTGTCTCAATGGAACCTCGGAATAAGAAAAAGGGAGAACATCATGGTGCAGATTGCATCAAAAGGTGTTGAGTAGTATCACATTAAAAAGTCCCACTCACATTATTCTGAGCCAACCGGCTCTAGGAAATTGTGCTTCTGGGTTACTTGTGGCCACCCAACAGCCCCCTGGATCCTTCAATCAATGTTGAATCTTGGATAAAAATATAGAACATAGTGCAGACTGTAAACATAAATAATAAAATTAAGAAGGAGATGGAATCACTCATGTGGTTCTGGACCTAATCCAGGTCCTAAGAATATCAGCCTGGGTGGTTGTTTGGACAGTACAACCTCCGAGAAAACCGCTCCTGCTTGAATGCAATTGAAGTCAGCAGCAAATAATAAAAAATACTGTGTTGTTGCACCTCAGTCTGTGTAGCTCAGTTCCTTAATGTCTCCATGTGTATTAGTCCCTGTCTTGTTTGATATTCCTTGGTCGTAGCCAGCCCCGACCCAGACCATTCTTGCCTACCCTCTCGGATTGCCCCTAATGTACCTTGCCTCAGATTCCCCTCTTCTGCCTGCACCATTGGGTTCTGTCATCCCTGAACCGAGACAACTGCAATAATGACACACCAAAGTCCATGAGCAGTACTATTCAGATGCTGCAGTACATGTTTATTTTGTGAGCAGCATGTACCCATAGACTGCTTTATAGACTAATTGTCCGCCATGTGATCTGACTGACATTTCTTTTTCTTAAGACTTCTGTTGGAATATGAAAAGAGGGGCATACGCTATTAAGTAGGACCTTCACTGCGGGCTTCAAACGTCCAAACATAGGCATCAAACTTTTCGGCCCACAGCTGGAGCCTTTCAGGGTTATTCAAAGAGCGTGAAAAGCAGGAGAATGACTGGAGAATGACTGGAGAATGGAAAATTCTAGGTCAAAATAGCCAAACCAGAAAAATTCTCCCTTTCATCTCACTTTCCAAATCGGCTATATTGACCTAGAATTTTCCATTCTCCAGTCATTCTCCTGCTTTTCACGCTCTCTGAATAACCCTGATAGTGTTTTCTTTGCTTGAAAAAGGCAGTGCCGAAACGTTGCAATAAAGTGCTCTGCCAAGGACTCCGGGTGCTGCCTTTACTTGTTACGTTTCTTTGTAAACATTTTCTCCTTGTTTTTTTATTCCATCAGATAATAGCCATTGGTTAGATAGAGACTCTATAGTCATCTCACTGGAAGCTACTGCTTATGCCCTTCTCGCACTTCTTGAAATGAAACAATATGAGTTGACCGGTCCCGTTGTACGCTGGCTCACCAAGCAGCGGTATTACGGAGAAGGAGCTGGATCAACACAAGTAAGTTAAACCACCAACAATGTAACATTTTATGTTGCCTATATTTCTCTATTTGATCATTATTTAATGTGTCTTGTTTTATCCTTAACGAAAAACATACACGTCCTTCAGTCTTTGTTATTGGAGTCTAGTCCTCCGAATTTTCAATCAATTCTCAAACATTGGCAATCCAGGGGCCGGCATCCCAACTCAGACGTTAAAGGCAAGATGCAAATGCAAAACTCGTGCCTAACTCATTTTCCATTTGTGGATCACCTTTATCGTCCGTATTACTACCGAGTCGCTTTGCCGGCAGCTCGAGTCGTGATACTTCTGAGCCATAACTTGATAACACCAACAGCCCTAAGCGCCGCTGGTGTTATCAGCTCCAGGAGTCCATAGGACTCCACGGAGACAGACATGAGCTCGCGCAAGTGAGGTCTGGCCGGTATGGCAGCTGGATTCATAGATGGTTACTGGGAACTATTTGTTTCCAGTGTTCCTCTGACCGCGGACAGAGGAAGCTGTCGAAGATATATTCGATAAGAAACGTATGCGAGATATAAATATCAATTGTCTATATTTCTCAGAAATTCTCCTAAATTCTTTTAATTGCATGTGTTATGCTTTAAAAAATATAACCAACCAAACAACTAGATAAAAACATATATATATTTATTACATATACAAAAAGATCTTAAATCTCATTACATAATCAAAGACTTATAAAACACAACATTCATGCATCACCACACAGATTTCTAGCTCCTCAATATATGTATCTCCTGTTAGTAACTGCATATATGATTAATATCATTTACCTTATCAGTTATTAACTACACACAGATGGTTAGTAAACATCTCTGCTTAAAGAAAACAATTAACATGTATTCCCAGCACCAGTTTAAAACAAGCTAGCAATCTTGTAGAGATATATATATCTCTCTATGCTACGTGGATCAACAAAAGATGAGCTATCACTTATTCTATTTCTAGAATGATAAGTAATAAAAACTTATTTAGTGAATCCTCCCCTAATAATGAGAATTAAGCTTCTAATATTCTGCTTTTTATATTGTAGTTATATAATTCCTTGCTTATTAATTTCAAGCACAGTAACTTCCAAATTCAATATATATATATATATCTGTATATCATTGCAACAAATACTTTAGGATAAAATCCTGGTATCCGATTCCCTTTTTTATATCTCTATCATCAGAATAGAAATAGTTTTAAAGATTGCGGATCTAACAGTACCTGAGAAATATCAGTCTATATCTATTGCAATAAATAATCCATATATATATAATTACATTAATTCCTTAATTTGCTTTCATACATTACCTGTCCAAATCTGGATTCAATGTTTCTGTAGTTACAGCAGCAATATTCTCTGGATATGATGTATTGTTTTGGAATATGTGAAAATTAACAATGTCTGATAATATTTTTACCATCTCCTTGGTATAAGTGAGAGATAAGTCAATGCATGAGAGTTAGAATTGTACATTCCCATAACGGAAAATTTAGGTGTGGTGATACAATACGTATCCTCAGACTTCTACAGCGGCCTCCTCCTTAGGCACCATGAAACAGCAAAAAAAGAGAGAATTGAAGTCTGTAAAGGATAAAATGAGATGACCATAGCATAATACTGTTATTGTGAGTAAGTATTTAGGCCCCTGCTAGGACCACACTTACAAAAAGCCGAAATTATTCAAGCCCATCAAAAAGTGCACGCCAGCTTCTTATCCACACCAACCGGCAGCAATTATAACTCCTTCTCTCCGGTGGGACAACTGTTTTGGCATACAATAGTAATTACCATACAGAAGCCTTTAGTGGTGGATGCGGCAGCCTTGGGCAGGATATACAGCAACCTCAGGACTCCGGCAGCGTTAGGATAAAATTAGGACATAATTCACAATGAATAAAAGTAAAAAGTGTGTTTATTTAAATAAAACACATCCAACATGTTTTGCTAGTCTAAGCTAACTTCATCAGGGATATCTCAGAGTTGGCCCCTCGTAAATTACCTGAGGTGTTGAGTGAATTTATAAATTATTGTATAGATCTGGATGATCAGATAAGGGACAGAAGAACTCCAAGAGAGAAACCTAAGAGACCATTACCAAGGTTGGCCCCTGTCTTTCAGGCACCACCAAGTGAGTTATCCCCTCCCTCTGAGCCTATGCAACTAGGCCATACTAGGCTTACAGAGGAAGAGAGAACAAGGCGTCTTCGTGAGGGATCGTGCCTGTATTGTAGTTTAAAAGGACATTTACGACTTCAATGTCTCACTCGCCCTAGAATGCATGATAAGTCAGAAAACTACCACACCTAAGGCAGCTGAGGAGACAGGCCTTGGGTGTGACGTTCATGTCTCCTGTCAAAGACACTAAACTTTTGTTACCAGTATCCGTGGCTTGGGAGACCAAGACCACGCATACTACCGCTTTTGTTGACTCTGGGGCTGCTGGTAATTTCATTGATGTTGAATATGCTTCCTCCATTTCTCTCCCTCTGGTTGTAAGAGAGACACCCTTGGCCGTCGAAGCCATAGACGGTAGGCCGTTATCCTGCCCCAGAATTACTCACGATACTGTTACAGTGGTTCTTACCACTGGTCTCTTGCATAAAGAAGAGATCATATTTCAGGTTATCCGTTCACCTTCCAATCCTGTTGTGCTTGGTTTCCCTTGGTTGGTGGAACATAATCCTGTTAATGATTGGGCTAAGGGAGAGATACTGTCTTGGAGTCCTGCTTGTTTTGGGACTTGTTTAATACCCATTCAGCATATTGGTGCCCTGAACACACCTACAGCTCCTCCATTGTCTACAGAGGTTCCTGACTGGCATGCCGACCTCAGGGCTGTATTCGATAAAAGAGAGGCAGAGAAACTACCTCCACATAGACCGTATGATTGCGCTGTAGATATTCATCCAGGTACCATGCCTCCTCGAGGCAAAGTATATCCGTTATCCATAAAAGAGAACCAAATAATGGTGGAAGACATAAAGGAGAATTTGGAGAGAGGTTTTATCAGACGTTCCTCTTCTCCAGCAGGGGCTGGGTTCTTTTTTTGTATCTAAAAAAAGAGATTTACGCTGTGTATCGATTATAGGGGGCTTAACAAGATCACCATCAAGAATGTGCACCCTATCCCTCTTATATCAGAACTGTTCGACAGGTTAAGGGGATCAGCAGTATACACAAAACTCGATTTAAGAGGGGCTTACAACCTGATACGTATAAAAGATGGGCATGAGCGGAAAACAGCATTTAACACCAGGAGTGGGCATTATGAATATCTGGGCATGCCGTTCGGTCTCTGTAATGCTCCAGCTGTATTCCAAGATTTCATTAATGATGTGCTCAGAGATTTTTTACAATCCTTTGTTATCGTATACTTAGACGATATACTGGTTTACTCTCCCGATCTGAAAACCCACCATGAACATGTCAGACAGGTATTAGCAAAATTACTAGACAATGGTCTTTATTGCAAACTGGAGAAGTGTTTATTCGACATTACTACTGTGAAATTTCTTGGTACATTATCACTCCAGAAGGTTTTGAGATGGATCCTTCCAAACTCACGGCCATCTCAGAATGGCCTCTCCCTCAAGGCCTCAAAGCCATACAGAGGTTTCTGGGGTTTTCCAACTATTATAGGAGATTTATCAAGAATTATTATGCTGTAGCTTCTCCTATCATTAATATGACACGTAAAGGTTTGAACAACCAGGTCTGGTCTTCACAATCCAAACAGGCATTCGAAGCTCTCAAACAGGCTTTCACTTCCGCTCCCGTGTTACGGCATCCTGATCCCAGAATTACATTTGTTCTTGAGGTTGATGCTTCCGAGATAGGCATTGGGGCTGTCCTATCTCAAAGAGAGTCTCCAGGGAAGCCTCTACATCCTTGTGGGTTCTTTTCAAGAAAATTATCACCAGCAGAACGCAATTATGATATCGGTACCAGAGAATTGCTTGCTATTGTGTCTGCCCTGTCAGAGTGGAGACATTTGTTGGAGGGTACTCTTGACCCTTTGTTGATAATCACCGATCATAAGAACCTTACGTACATCGGGGATGCTAAACGTCATTACTACTGTCTCGGTTTAATTTAGTGTTGACTTACAGACCAGGTGACCGCAATGTAAAGGCTGATGCCTTATCTCGTCAATATGACCCGTATGAATCAATTACACAAGACCACAATCCTATAGTTCCTCCTGAACGTATTGTGGCTTCCACAGTCTTGTCTGTTTCCTCGCCTTTTCTGGAACGCCTCCAAGCAGCTCAAATGGGGGCTCCACCTAACAAGCCTCCAGATATGTTGTTTGTGCCTGAAAAGGAAAGACAAGAATTACTCATAATGTTTCATGATTCAAAACCAGCAGGTCATCCTGGTATTACTAAGACTCTTACCAGTATCTCCAGACAGTGCTGGTGGCCCACCATGCGACAGCACGTACGTCTGTTTATTTTGGCTTGTCAAGTCTGTGCCAGAAGCAAAACCAGTAAAACCTTGCCTGTCGGTCTATTGCAGCCTTTACCCATTCCTAATAGGCCTTGGTCTCATCTATCCATGGATTTTATTGTGGACTTGCCGAAGTCCAAGGGTCATACTGTGGTTCTGACAGTTGTAGACCGCTTCTCCAAAATGGCTCATTTTATTCCTTTACCTAAGCTTCCTACAGCCAAAGAACTGGCGGTCGTCTTTGCTAGAGAGACTGTACGAATACATGGGGTTCCGTCTGAAATAGTCTCTGACAGAGGAGCTCAGTTCGTCTCTCGTTTCTGGAGGGACTTCTGAGCGGAGATGGGGGTGCGATTGGCCTTCTCTTCAGCATATCATCCACAAACCAATGGGGCAGCAGAGAGAGCAAATCAGGGTCTCGAGCAGTACATACGTTGCGTTACCACACAACAACAAGACAATTGGTCGGAGTTGTTGCCCTGGGCTGAGTATGCACGTAATACCGCCGTTAACGAGACCACTGGCCACTCTCCTTTTTCTGCTATCTATGTTTTTTTTCCCTCCGGCTCTACCGCTTCAGTTTGCTGAACAGGCCATCCCGGCTCTCGATGAACATCTCACACAACTACAGGATATTTGGAGACATATTCGCGAAAACATGGAGCGCAATGTTGCTGTCCAGAAACGCAAGGCTGACAGGCATAGGTTACAAGCTCCTTCTTACAACGTGGGGGATAGAGTTTGGTTGTCCACTAGGAATGTGAAGTTGCGGGTGCCTTCTATGAAAATGGCACCTCGGTTTATCGGTCCATACAAGATCATTCGCCGCATTATGCTCTTGCCCTTCCTAGACATCTTCGCTTGCACAACGTCTTCCACACCTCCCTACTGAAGCCTTTGTTGTGTAACAGGTACACGCGGGTTGTTCCTCCTCCTCCACCTGTTCAGGTTGATGGAGAAACGGAGTATGAGGTTAGGAAAGTTCTGGATTCTAGGCTGTTCAGGGGTGCTCTGCAGTACCTGGTCGATTGGGTGGGTTATGGTCCGGAGGACTGGTTCTGGATTCCGGCTTCCAACATGTCTGCCTCTAGGTTGGTCAGGGCGTTCCATGCCTCGCACCCCGATCGCCCTGGTGGTCGTCCTGCCACTCGCCCCGGTGGTTGTCCTGCCACTTGTCCTGTTGGTCGTCCGGTGGCCTCCCGTGGAGAGGGGGGTACTGTAACGTTGGGGGCTTCCAGCCTTTCCGGTGTGCTTGACGGCAGCATGTCTGATGCTGCTCGCTCACCAACGCCCGGTTTAAATTGAAACAGGCAGGGAGGTGGCTGCATGAGGTGCGGCTTTAGAGGGGGGCGCAATCTGGTGAAGGTCTTTTAAATACCAACAGTTCCTTCTAAGCAGTGCCAGATCGTGGTTATCCATACCTGAGCTCCTTGTACCTGAATTCTCTCGTGATTTAACCTGTTATTGACCTCTGCTTGTTTTCTGACTATTCTGCCTTCCGTTGCCCTAGACTATTTCCTTGTACTACGCTTCTGCACTGATATCGACCCGGCTATTCCATTTGACTATTCTATTCTTTGTATTCCTGATTCTGGCTCGTCTGACTACCCCCGTGTTGCTGACCTGGTTTTGTATTACGACATTGTCTTTGATTAACCCTTTCTGTCTAGCTAGTATACTTTGCCAATTCTAAGGACCAGACAGTTAGGGATACTTCTACGGCTACCCTGTTGGTGGCTTTTGGGCTCTGTGGAGTGTTGAGCTTTAAGGACTGCGTGGTGGGATCGGGAACCATGACAGCTGCCTGGTGGTGTCAGTTGCTGAGCAGCACATTCAAAACTTCACAGCTCCCTTCCTGGTGGAATGTGAGAGGCGCATGCTGGACCTCCGCCCCTCCTAGGCTCCCTCCTCTGCCTCTCTGCACAGCTCCACCCCCTCCACAATGTGTTTCCCCGCTTCCCTCCCAGCACACAGCGGCAGATAAAAACCAAAACAAAACGGCAGTTTATTGTTGTTTTTAATCCCTGCACGCCCCCCACACACAGAGCAGCCGGCTACAGCCAGGGGAGCACTGGTATGAAGCACCTTCTGCATCTTTGCAGAAGGTGCTTCATGCTTCTGGGTGGCCAAAATTAATGTGAATCTCCGCCCCCCCAGTGGGCCCGTCCCCAGGCAGTCGCTTGACCTGCCTTACGCTAGCGCCGGCCCTGGTCAGAATGTGAGTGGTGATATGGAAAACAAAATTCATATTCATATTTACCAAGGCATGCAAGTTAGATCTCTGGTTTTCCATCATGTAAGGCATTACGCTGAGCTTCACTAGTTTTCACTAGAGATTAGAGATGTGCATTCATTTCGGAAATATTCGGAATTCGGAACGATATCCATTAATTCATATTTCGGAAGTACTTCCGAATAATGAATCAATACGATATGAATTCGAAACAAAATGGTATATAATGAATTTATTTGGTTTTACATCATAAAATTATTAAAAAAAATTGGTGTTCCGGAATTTGAATCTATATCAACTATCGATTTGATATATCAACTATCGAATTGATCTTAAATTAAAATACATTCATTACAAGTTATGCAGTCAGCAAACAACTTTACGAAACAAATTAATTTCGTGTCAGTTTCACAAGCACCTGTCCCTGTTAAATTGACTCAAATACTAAATCTATGAGACAGCTTAATTTAACCCTAGCTTGTCTTTTAACAGAAAAATTTGATTAATTGGGGTTTTATTTAGTGATCCAAAATTCGAATTGATATCAACTATCGAATTGATCTTAATTTTCAATACAAGTAATAGTCAGCAAAGGACTTTATGAAACAAATTAATTTTGTTTCACTGTTTAATTTGACTCAAATACTAAATCTGTGACACAGCTTAAAATTTAACCCTAGATTGTTTTTAACAGCAAAATTTGTTTAATTGGGGTTTTATTCAGTGATCAAAATTCTAATTGATATCAACTATCGAATTGACAAATGAAATTCGAATCGATTCGAATCTATACGAAATTTTTAAACGATCCGAAATAAAACGAAATACGAAACTAAATTAGTTGCAAAATTCCGACAATGAAATTATTTAAAAACGAACGAAACTACACAAAATGAAATCTTCAGCCATGCACATCCCTAGGCCAGAGATAAATGAAGATAGCACACACGTAGAGTTTGTTCTTCAAAAATCTGGTATTCCTTTGTTAGATCAGCTCTTTTATAGAAGATAGGCCATACAAAAAATCTCAGATTGACAAGCCAATAGCATTTTCTCAACGCCACAGATAATATTACCATAGTTGAACCCACAAAACCTATTTTACAATATATGGTTTATACACAGTACAAAGAGATATCTTTTTTCCTTCTTCTGCGCAGCAACTAAAATGGGGGAATTGGGACCTGTCTGGACAGTAGCTTGTCTGTAGTTTCAAGAGGATATTGCAAGCAAGCATTTTAAACTGAGCTAAAGGGGCATCTTAACTAAGGGAAGCTTTCAGATGTGCTTAAGATACAAGGAATTCAAAGATAATTATTTTACAAGTGGTGCCTCCCCTCTATCTCTGCTGCCCCAATTGTGCGTAATCGCTGGGTGCATTGAAGGTGTTTCCTCCACCCCACCCAGCATCACTAGCAGCCTGGATTTTAAATCTCATGGCTGCCTGTCACCAGATCAGTCACTAGCAATGTCAGCAAGTAGAGAGCATACGCAAGTGAACCTCTCTGAGATCACCTGCTGCGGCGAGCGGTCTCAGAGAGGAAGCGATTGATAGATCTTTGCACGTGTGTGCAACTACATCCCTCGCTCTGCGCAGACACAGTGGGCTCTATTACATTCCTAACACAAACGTTAACACTCACATGCGTGAGCATTAACATTTGTTGCGGTATTTACCGCATATTACAATCCAAACGCAAACAGGTTAAAAAACACGTTTGCGTTTGGTACCTTGCGCTACTCAGCGCGAGGTTACTGCACTTTGCGCTCCCTATGTTTAACATGGGGAGCTGTGAGGGATTATATCAATTATGACGTGTATTTTTCTTATTTTAGATATAGATATATATATATATGTATTATTGACAGTGCCTCCGATACCAATGGTTTAATTTGGTTATTTACCCTTAAAAATAAGAATCAATAACCAACACAATAGTGACTGTATCAATCAGAGTTGATTAAAACTTAACTTTTATTGTGACTATATATAAAATATTGAACATATAAAATACAAACAAATAGATCTGATGGATATAGTAACTGGCTATCCCACTGGATAAGAATCTGGTGTCCAGTTAAATCAGAGAAATAGAATTAACATAATAATTAAGCTCATACGTTTTAATCAACTCTGATTGATACAGTCACTATTGTGATTACTTTTAGTATTCAACTGTGGGTTACCCCCCTTCCCTTCAATCAGGATTACAAAGTCCCAGCGCTGATTAACGCCTGGCTCTGGTTAGCGAAAAGTTAACCAGAGCCAGGACTTGGTGTTAATGGATTCTGCTTAAAACAACCAGATACTCACCCTGTGTCACGCGGCAAGGACCGCGGCTCTGTCCGCCTCCTCTGGCCAGTGGGAGCAGAGAAAGACTGGGGTAAAAAGTCCCCCCAGTCTCTCCTTGCATATCACTATGCCGACCGGGGAGGTGAGATCCGGCTGGTCACGTGACCGGCATGGAGGAACTCAATGGCGTCCTATGGACTCCAGGGAGTGGATGCTCGTGGCTGCGATCAGCGCTGTCGCAAGCATCCAGGATTTTACGCTCGGAAACAATGCTGGCAGCATTTTTTGCACCTGCATTGTAATCCAATGTTAAAACGCGGGCGCAAGGGGGAAGACTGCGAGCGCAATTGGTATTTCCTACAGTGCATGAGTTGCATAGAAGAGGAAATTGCATAAAGCTGAATGGGGCTTCTGGATATGAGGGTCTCTGAGCTGAAGAAGAGGAGCAGCGTGCAGCGAGGGACAAAAGGTGAATAAAGTCACCCAAAAAAATTATGAAAAATCATTGTGCATAATTTTTAATAGAGCATACCTTTAAAGGGCCACTACCACCAAAACATGAAATGTTCTTACTCTGTTTATTTTATGCTGATAGGTGGCTTTGGTCATAGAATGGAGTCTACGGGTCGATCACTGACTTACATCATTGTGTGTGATGTATTCAAAGGGCATCACCAAGGGGTAGATTAGAAGTATTTTAAGATCCCTGTCTTATCTCATTCAGCTGCCAGCTCTTATCTCAGTTAGCTTGTAAAACAATACACCCCCTGCTGCCTTATCTAAACATTCCCTCTTCCACCTCATTAATGGTTAAATACTGTAGATTAGATAAGCCACAGAAGTAACGTAATGAAAATTTTTGGTAAATGTTGCCTCATGGGAAAAATCAACAAAATGGTAGGGAGATAAAAAAAATTATATCTTTTTCCTTTTTACATGCAATTACTTCCGACAAAGATACCTTAAATAGCAGCATGTGTTTTATAATGTGGGTTTATAATGTGGCTTTATTTGTTATGCGCAAGTAATCTAGTAATTTATGTAAGTGGTAGTGACCCTTTAATACGGCGCTCGGTTGAGCTTCACGAGGTCTTACGATCAGCCGTGATGACATTTTCTCTTACGCTGAACACATCACTACAAGGATGACCTCTATTTTTATGTCTTTGTTTTAGGCCACCATCATATCTTTCCAGGCTCAAGCTCAATATCAGCAAGTTTCCCCGATTCATTCTGATTTAAAGCTAGATGTTCAACTTCATGTACCAGACAGAAATCGTGCCATACATTATCGTATTGAGCCTCATAATGCAATGCTGGAACGTTCAATTGAGGTAGGATTTATTATAAGTTGAATGACGCTGACAAATCAGATGCCTAGTCTTAAAAAAAATATATATCTAATATATTAAAGTGAACGTTTGTTTGTATGTTTGTGTCAAACCCCACCCATTTGTTTTTGTTGCTATGGTAGCACAAAGGAACAAAGCTTGAGTGTTATAAACACATATCTAAGCCATGTATCCAGGGCCGGCGCTGCCGCTAGGCGCCCGCCTAGAGCGCAGCGCCGGTCTATGGCGTAGCCGAGACCTCCGTCAGCCACTGTCACTTATCTATCACGCTGCGCGCTTGCTCTGGGCGCAGCGTGATCATGGAAGACAGCTCGCAGTGGCTGTCCAATAGAGAGTGAGGGAAGCGGGGATAACCCTGCCCCCTCAGCATGGACAGCCACCGCGAGCTGTCTTCCATGATCACGCTGCGCCCAGAGCAAGCGCGCAGCGTGATAAGTGACAGCGTGCAGAGGAGGGGCAGCGGGGCGCACAGGAGGTGAGAACAGACAGGAGCCGGAGGTGAGAGCTGGGGGAAAATATACCAATATGAGCTGGGGGGGCAAATATACCCATATGAGCTGGGGGGGCAAATATACCCATATGAGCTGGGGGAAAATCTACCCATATGAGCTGGGGCAAATATACCCATATGAGCTGGGGGGGCAAATATACCCATATGAGCTGGGGGAAAATCTACCCATATGAGCTGGGGCAAATATACCCATATGAGCTGGGGGGGCAAATATAACCATGTGTGAGCTGGGGGAAAATATACCCATATGAGCTGGGGTCAAATATAACCATGTGTGAGCTGCTGGGGCAATGTTTCCATGTGTGAGCTGCTATCCATGTGTGAGCTTGTCTGGGGCAATATATCCATGTGTGAGCTGGTCTGGGGCAATATATCCACGTGTGAGCTGCTGGGGCAATATATCCACGTGTGAGCTGGTCTGGGGCAATATATCCATGTGTGAGCTTGTCGGGGCAATATATCCATTTGAGAGCTGGGGCAATATATCCATGTGAGAGCTGGGGGGGCAAATATACCCATGTGAGAGCCGGGGACAAATATACCCATGTGAGAGCTGGGGCAATATATCCATGTGAGCGGGGGCAATATATTATATCCATCTTTTTTTGGGGTGGTACAAGTAGCTGGTCTTGCCTAGGGCGCAAAATAGTCTAGCACCGGCCCTGCCTGTATCTGTAATCGATATCATTTAGAACTCTTAAGGTGAAATTCAGAGAGAGAGGAACTGGCCCCGAAATTGCATCGAATGGTGAATTTCCCCATACCGTGCAATTTCGTGGTCATTCGGCAATTCAAAAACTGGCAATTCACCAAATTTTGGCGAATTGACAGTGAAATATGGTGATCTTCAACAGCAGTGAAATCCCCATAGAGAAGTAATGGTTAATCTATTCCGAGACACCGAACAGCAGAGAAATGTCAGTGAAATGCCCTGCTGTTCGGTGCTTTCATTTGGCAGGTTTATTCAGGAGAATCCCATAGGCTTTAATGTTAAAAAATATTCCTGTTTTTATTCAATATCTATCAAACTGTTTATTCTTTTAATTTGCAGCAAAAAGACTCTTTATTTTTTTGGATTTTTTTTTTTTCTCTTTCCCTTAAATAGCGTTTTTTTTTCTCTGTAACAGACCTTTTTTTATTCTTCATAGGACCTTATATGTTAATTCCGGCCATTTTCGTCCTGTAGTTTTTTTCGCAAAAAGCGTTTAAAATGTTAAAAGTTGTAGATGTATTTTTGATTGGTTTTTTTTTACCCCGTTCGTTGGCTTGTCGGCTTTTTCAAGCAGCTGGTCGGCGCTGTGTTTGGCTGATCGTCGGTTTTTTTTGGACGCATTCGACAGCTTGCCGGTGGCTTATTTGATTGGATTCACCTTGCACCTAGGGAGTTTATATTATAATTTCTACAGATTCAAAATGATAATTTCTACAGATTTTTATATTTTATTATATAGGTTGCAGGGTGAATGGGCATTATAATACAATATAAAAATCAGTAGAAATTATATGTCGGTGCGGTGCATGACTGCTGGATGATTGCCTTTTAACTTGTGAATGCGAAAACAAGTTAATGATGATACAGTGTCTCTACTGATTATATTGCTAAATGGAATATTGAAGAAAGTAAAAAGGAATTCCAGTCGCTCCCTAGTGGTCAAAATCTAGAACATTATGATTTGCACACGTATTGTATAAAAGCAAGTGCAATAAGTGTAATATTTATTTATTTATAAAGTATTTTACCAGGAAGGATACATTGAGATTTCTCTCGTTTTCAAGTACGTCCTGGGTTCAAGAACTTTAAAATGTTACAGTTGTTACAGAAATACAAAGTAATACAATATATATTAGAGATGTGCATTCGTTTCGGAAAAATTCGGAATTCGGAACGAAATCCATTAATTCGTAGTTCGGCAGTACTTCCGAATAACAAATCAATACGATACGAATTCGAAACGAAATGGTATATAACGAATTTATTAAGTTTTTCACTGTGTCATCATCATTAAAGAAAAATTTTAATAATTTTTTTTGGTGTTCCGGAATTCGAATCGCTATCAACTACTGAATCGATACCGAATTGATATATCAACTATCGAAATGATCTTAAATTAAAATACATACAATACAAGTTAGACAGCAAACGACTTTGTGAAACAAATTCATTTTGTTTTACTGTTTAATTTAGCTCAAATACTAAATCTGTGACACAACTTAATATTTAACCCTAGATTGTCTTTTAACAGCAAAATTTGATTAATTGGGGTTTTATTTAGTGATCCAAAAATTCAAATTGATATCAACTATCGAATTGATACATGAAATTCGAATTGATTCAAAATCGATACAAAATTTTGAATCGAAACGAAATTAGTTACGAAATTCCGAAAACTAAATTATTTACAAACCAAACGAAAGAAAACAAATTTTTCAGCCATGCACATCCCTAATTATATATTAAAAGAGAATTATTATGTGACATGGGTGTCTCACACCAAATTAAAGCACTAAATGGAATATTGCTAATACTGAATGAGAACGCTATGGATATGGAATAAACCAAATAAACTCTGTTGAATCTATGAGTTGCTGGTGCTTTTAAAGTGGTAACTGAGCATAGTGAAGATTTGAAAAAGAATACTGTGGGCACTAAGCTAACTGAATAGATGGCTGCAGGATGTGAACATTTGTAGAATCTCACTTCCACAAAATAAAAGGCTGATCTATAATCAGAATAAAAGAATCACGGTCCTGAGTGGTTGAGATACAACCAGGCGGCATGGCGTGACCTGCTTTTCTGCTATACTTAATATTGATTTGATTATTGAATTGCACTCTCTAATGAATCCGGTTGAAACAAGTACTACAATTATAATATTCCCTGATTGAAGCCCTCATACAGTGATACCTTAAAACGATAGGGGAGACTAATACTATCCCTAGTATCTCCTTATACGAGTTGGAATCTGCTTTTTATCAATCTGTTCATTTGTGTTATCTTTATGTTTTTAATAATCAATTGTTTTAACAATAAAGGCTACATTTTATTGGCTGGTTCATGTGTCAAGCCTGCTAATAGCCGCCAAGTATCACTGAAAATTTAGGGTTTGTTAAGCCCATCACATGAAAATTGTTTAGGAGATTGCTAATTGGAGTCTTGTATTCCGTAGTAGAATCTGCTGCTGAATCTGATGCAGCAGCTGAGTCTGATGCTGCTGCTGAGTTTGAGTTCTGCTGCTGAGTCTGATGTGGCAGCTGAGTCTGATGCTGCTGCTGAGTTTGAGTTCTGCTGCTGAGTCTGATGTGGCTGCTGAGTCTGATGCTGCTGCTGAGTTTGACTTCTACTGCTGAGTCTGATGCTGCTGCTGAGCCTGCTGCTGCTGCTGCTGCTGCTGAATTTGAGTGCTGAGTCTGATGCTGCTGCTGAGTTTGAGTGCTGCTGCTAAGTTTAAGTGCTGAGGCTGAATGCTGTTGCAGAGTGCTGTTGCTGAGTCCTGAGTGCTGTCGCTGAGTCCTGAGTGCTGTTGCTGAGTGCTTCTGCAGAGTTTGAGTGCTGTTGCTGAGTACTGTTGCTGAGTGCTGCTGCTGAGTCCTGAGTGCTGCTGCTGAGTCCTGAGTGCTGCTGCTGAGTTTGAGTGCTGCAGAGTTTGAGTGCGTTTGGATTAGGCAAACTGTCAGGCTAAGGATTAAATTGCAGGTAAATCCACAAAATTCAGTGGCTGATAATAAACGTTTGACAGACATATGTGAGAATTGAAGAGAGACGCAGAACATAGTTTGCCCCTCCGATATTTGAGAAATATAGTGTTAAATTAGATCAAATAGGGTGCCTATTAAAGTAGAAAAAAAATGCAGCCATAAAAAAGAAAAACCATTGAAGCTCAGCACAAACCAAAAAAATCAAAAGATTATTATATCATAGTATATCAACGCGACATCCGAAGCGAAAAAAAGAGGGGAAAGACGAATGAGAGCCGAATACTAGAAGTGAGGGAAAGAGTATAAAAATCATTGCTTCTCTAGGGGGATTTCACTGTTGCCGAACAGCACCGTATTTGCTGGCAATTTGGCAAACTCCCTGATCTCTGAATAGCCGAATGGCCACGAAAGCGCACCGTAAGGGGAAATTCTCTGTTCGGTGCAAATTCTGGGCCAGATCGACTCTCTCTGAATAACCCCTTAAGTCTTTGATGAAAATAATTAATTGACAAAATTAACACTGGTGGGATCGTGTTGATGATATAAACCTTGTTGTGCTAAATATGCCTTGAGGAATGTGGTTGATATAAAAAATTGCATGACGTAATATAAATCTTTCCAAAGACTCAACAAACTAAGGAAATAATGGTGAAAGCAGCAGGGAGAGGCCAAGCAACTCTGACGGTGAGTATAACGACGCCCGCCTATATAATGGTCATAGCATTCCTTAGAAGCGCTAATAAATATTAATATATTCCCCCCCATCTACCTGAATACTCGCCACACTTTCAAAATTCCGTGGCGATTAATTATGGGAAGAATTGAATTGTCAAATATTCTTTTATAAAAATAAAATTATAATATTACTATAAAATAATCTGAGAAATCGTGACGGCTCTTAATCAATAGAGGAGACACACATTATATTAATACATAGACGTCTATGCAATCTTACTTTAAATTATGATGATCCTGAAGAATTACAAATGGATGAGACTGGATGTACAGTGGGTGGAAAAAATCCTTAGAGCAATAAAGGGACACTCTACTCATCCTGACCATTTTATTGCTTTAAAGTGGTCAGAATGTGAGGAGTGCCCCCCCCCCACTTCCCCGATCTGGTTTTATCACGGGGTGAAGGTGGGGAGCGTCACCAGCAGCTGGGATTTTAGAATTTCCCGGCTTCCGGTCACCAGATCAATCACTAGTGACGTCAGCACGCAGAGAGCGGCTGACGTCGCCCTGAGACCACCGAGTGGTTTTAGAGAGACATCAATTGATCGGATGCGCGCATGCTCGTGCACCTCCCATCCATCATTTAGTGCAGGTGCTGCGGAATTTACTGTATGTACATAAAGTGGGCAAGCCCTGTAGCAATGCACCGTTTGGTTCCTACGCTGCAAAAGTTGCATAGGAGCACAAATTGAGCAGAATAGCTTCAGGGACTTCCGGGTTTGGAAGTCCCTGAGCTGAGGAGGAGGAGCTGCGTGTGGCGAGGGAGAAAAGGTGAGTAAAATCACTGAAAAGTAGAAAATAAAAAATAATTGGGTAGAGGCTGTCAGTAGCATCTGTCCAATTATTTAAGAGCAAAAAAGGCAAATTTGTTTCTCAATAGCGTGTCCCTTTAAATCCGATTATAAAACAAAATTTCCCCAAAAAAGACCTAAAGAACAAGTAAAGAAAAACTGCTAAAACCCAACACATGTCCATATACAGTGTATATATATATATACAGTATATAACTTCACTCGCTTTACATCTTATCTCATCAACGTAAACGTCTTCCAGACCATCTTGATTTTCAGGTAAGTCTAATTCACTTGTGAAGGCATCCGGTAGTCAGACATTGCTATTTTTTATGTATTGTATCACTGGATTTGTCCTTTTTAGCTGCTGCTACGGAGTTCTTGCATAACCTTTGTTTTTCGTGTATGTATGGTGTAACTGGGACTTGTTTTTTGTTTAGTATGTGTATCATAAATATTTATCATATTAGTTAGCAAAAACAAGGTGAGGGCCCTGAAAATAGACAACACGAGGTTTGTGAGGGCCCTGAGATCGGGCAACAACACAAGAGGCTTGCCCTACTATACGTCAATGCTCAGGTTTCACAAGGGTTTAGCTCGATGGTGCAATGACAGAAAAGCCTATGCCACATGCAAATCAGACTGCTTTCACCCAGAAAGGGCGACCAGAACTGAAATGCCAAGGAAGCCTCCTCTGCACGAGAGATACAGCCACCCCAGACATTTGTTTCGGCTCTGCAGGGCTTCGTCATGAAAGCAGAGCTGATACACCTCTAGGCACCTTGAACCTGTACACTAGGAGTGACCAAAAACAAGGTGAGGGCCCAGAGAACAAGCAACAACACAAGGTGTATGAGTCAGGGTAACCCAGATGTGAACCCCTTCTTCAAGGTACCTAGGGAGATATATCTATACCCTCTTTTTGAGGTATAACAAGGCTAAAACGTCATCAGGTGTTGCTGTATCTCTCATGTATGGACTTCCTTGGCATTTCAGTGCTGACCCCCCTTTCTGGGTGATACAATGGGTGCTGATAACTAGTATTGAGCCTTACTCAGAACAAAATTGATCTAGGAAGCTGTATTTTGCAGGGTGTACTGGCCTATTTGTCTATATTCAATGGTGCAAACAGCAACTACCTATGATTTTAACTTCTTTTTTTCGGTCCAAAGTGAACATGGCAGCATCTCCAGAAAATCTATGTGGAAGAGCATAGGACCATTATCAAGTTCATGTTTCTCCAAGGGAAAGGTGCGAAGCAGATCCATGATGAAATGTCACAAACATTGGGTGACAGTGGCCCTTCATATGCAACAGATAAACGTCGCGAGGTCATTTTTGGTATAGTTTTACCTGTTCGGAAACAGCCACTGATGTCTCCACACATCTCCTCTTTTGTTCGGTTGTCAAAAGTTTCGGGATCCACTTTGCTGCAAGCTTTCTCATTTCCAAGTCGTTGTGGATAATGGCACCAACTCTCTCACGTGATATTCCCAGATATGTAGCAATACGTTTGGCTGATATTCGGCGTTCCTCCATGATCATGTCATGGATGGCTTTCACATTTGCAGGAACAGAGACAGAAACAGGCCATAGAAACATAGAAAATGTCGGCAGATAAGAACCTTTCGGCCCATCTAGTCTGCCCAATTACATGGATACTTTACCTGGATTTATCTTTTGTTTAGGATAGCCTTATGCCTATCCCATGCCTGCTTAAATTCAATCACTGTTTTGGCCTCTACCACTTCAACTGGAAGGCTGTTCCATGTATCCACCACCCTTCCATTGGGTTTCTCGCTTTCAACACCGAAATGGCCAGTTTTAAAATTGACAGCCCAACATTGAACTGTTATATATGAAGGGCCACTGTCACCCAACGTTTATGACATTTCATCATGGATCTGCTTTGCACTTTTCCCTTGGAGATACAGGAACTTGATCATGGTCCTATACTCTTCCACATTGAACTTTTCTGGAGATGCTGCCATGTTCACTTTGGACCGGAAAAATAAAGATAAGTTAAAATCCTAGACAGTTGCTTTTTGCACCATTGAATATAGACATATAGGCCAGTACACCCTGCAATTGACAGCTTCCTAGATCAATTTTTTCTGGGTAAGGCTCAATACTTATTAGCACCCCCTCATAGTCTTCTCTGTAATGGCGCCATCAAGCTAAAAGCTTTGAGACCTGAGAGTGGACCCACCATAGGCAGGTCATCAGAGCGGGAGCCCTTTCTCAGCGTTCTCAGAATTTTGTCTTGTTCATTATCATATTTGTTGTGTTTCACCATTTATTTGGTTGTGCACAGGTTAGTGCTGTGTATCAAACACTGGCAACAGAAGAGGAAAGAACGTGCAGTAACTTTGACCTTTCCGTCAATGTCACGGAAGTAAGCAACGTCAAAGGTAAGCATTTATTGTGTCTGAGCCAGTGCCTTCAAGTACATCAACCCCTTACACCACATAAGAAATCATTTTTTTTTCAATGTTTCATATTTATTAAGCTTTTTAAAATTAACCTTACATACATTGTCAAAAGCAGAAGAAAAGGAGGATAACACAACTCAAGACATTTATGGGGCAATGGGGGAAGGTTAATGAAAAAACAAACAAACCCGGGAGGAGGGACAGCCCTGCTTAGGACAACACTCAAAATAATATTCAAAACAGATAGTAACGGGTTTAGGCGTGAAATTGTTACAGTGGTCCAGAGAAAAACCTTATAGGAGGCACGATCGCCTCTACACCCACATGTGTCGTCCCTACTTTTGACACTGAAAATGGCATGCAAAGAAAAGGAAATGAAGGTGTGGCGATAACCAGTGCATATAGTCAGGGTACTTAACTCTTCAGAGGTTTCAGAAGTCAGCAGAGTTGTACCAAAAAAAAAGATAACACACAACATAGCATAATATTGTACATATAACATATTATGTCTTAAGTTTGATAAGGTCTCACTCACACTTTAACACTTTTGCTGCTGAGCCAATTCACCTCTGTGCGCTGAGCTTATTTTTACCGGTTTCTCTCATCATGTTTAAACGCAATTTGAAGTCACATTTTATTATACAACCCAGACATATTATATATAATTTGTTTCGGCAGATTCATAATATATCATTATTATATGTATACGTCATATCCTGCCTGAAATATTATAACAAAAAATGCAATAAAATTAGAATTTTCAATCATCTACAGCGTGTAAAGATGTAGTGATTTTTTTTCACATTTTATCATCTGAGCCTTTGCCGTTATTTACTCTATGGGGAACGCTTGTTAAAACAAATTAGAACTGGGAAGAACCCATTACTTTTTTTTTCTTCGAAATTATGTGATTTTAGCTAAACCCCCAAAAAAATCGTTAGTGCAGCATCATTGTTCACATTATAATTGAAATGTGAACAATAATGCTGCATTCATTTTAAAAAAAATAATTCTTCTTTGTTTAATTTTTTTATTATTATTATTATTTTTTTTTTTTTTCTCTCTACATATAACATGGTCATGTTTGGTATCAATGAAAAGGCCATGCTCTGGCCATTCCAAAGATACCAAACATTAACCTCTGCCACGGATTGGCATTTCAATTATAATGTGAACAATGATGCTTCACTAACGCTTTTTATTTTTTGAGTTTTAGCTAAAAATCACGTAACCATAGGTGGCAGGTAGGGGGTAACTCCCGAACTGACGTCACCAGGTCCATGCGGGGAGATCCCAGAGGCTTAGCCGACATCCAAGTTGTCAGCCACCTCTGGGAAAGGACCGCGATTCAGCGCCAATTGGTACCGAATCGCGATCCAGCCCTTAAGGGGTTACAGGCAGACACCGCTTGGAAGCGAAGTCTGTGCACTTCCAAGCAGTGTCTGACTTGTTTTTCTGCCCCTTACCGATGGGGAGGGAAAGAGGTCCAAAGGACCCCCCTCTCCTTCAGGCACTTTCCCTGCTCTGGCGGGGGGGGGGGGTGTGCCTGAAATAGACGTCATCATACCCAGCGCGATGACATCATACCCAGCGCACTGGGGGGCTGCAGCGATCGGCCAAAATACTTACCGATCGTGGGCTGCAATGACAGGACGCGCTCAGTGCATCCATAGCACTCAGAACCTGTTTGGCTGGACGTGCTGAGCACGTCCTTACCAGCCAAGTGGTTAAAGAGCCTATTATCTGGCTCTGATTCTGTTCACCCGTGGGTGAATTCTATATGCGCCCCCCATTGACCTTGTAATCAGCACACTCACGCTTTCCTGAGCCTCTCAGACTCCTCTTTCATTGCCCGGGGGTTGTTTTGGCTACCGTCACAACTCCTAAAAAGAGTCTTTTTCCACACGTCTCGTGTAATAGTAGATTTATTCCATAAAATGGTCCAAATAAAATACATATAAAAGGATCTTAGATCATAAAATAGATGTAGTACCGAACGCGTTTTGCCTGGACAAGTGAATGTTTTGGCTTCCTCAGCGGTAATGATTTACTGGCTCTCTGGCTGTCCTTTATATTGCATCCTTCTTAATTGGTCCTCCAATCAAATGTTTCAAAGTCTCCACAATATCGCTATCGTGGGCGGTCTCAGATTGGGTGACGTCGGCACACTCTCTGTGTGCTGACCTCACCAGTGACCGATGTGGTGACCAGCAGCCGGGAAATTAAAAATCTTGTCTGCAGGTGATGCTGGAGGGGTGTAAGGAAAGTCCTCCCTACGTTTCCCTCCTCTCTACCTCACCCTACATTTCTGCCAGATAAGCAGGGAGGAGGGAAAGAAGGATGGGAACACTAGACATCCTGACCACTTTAAAAAGCTAAAGTGGTCAGGATTAGGGATGAGCCGAACACCCCCCGAGTCCGGTTCGGGCCCGAACCCGAATTTTTCCAAATGTTCGAGTCCGAACCCGAACCCCATGCAAGGGCTGAAAATTTGGTTTTTAGAGTGTCCTCCAAGAGGGCATATATGCTACATATTTGCCATAAAAGGTGTATGGGGGTCCGGGTAGTGCCCTGGGGGACAGGAAACAAGGACAAAAAGTTTAAAAAAATACATTTTTAAAGGGACAGTGAGTTTTCCATGAAATAAGGGTTAAAAATAAACATAAAAAATTCCTTCAAATACCGTGCCTAGGAGGTCCCCATAACCTGCCCATGAAGTGGCGGATTTGTAGGATGTATAGAAACACTTAAAAACAGAAAAAATATGTTTCAAATGACGGTAAATGCTTTTCCTTTAATCTATCCATAAACAACTGCTTGAGGCGGCAGTCTGTATGAAAAGAGGAGACATTTTCGGACACGCAGAAAAAGTTAACTGATTTTTTTGGCTAAATTATTGTGAAACTTATGCAGGCTTTGGATGAAAGTAACAATAGGTGCTTCAAAATTGGTCCTTTAGTGTCCCCAACAGTGCCGTCACACCGTAACCTCTCTGAGGATATGAATCTGATACAGGCGTCAGTGGCAGTGCACCCAAATATTGTGCTTTTGGTGCCAGGCCTGAAAGTACTATCATACAGTATCCCCTCTGTGGTATTGTGGAAGAATGCAGGGGTGAACCTTGCGGTCCTATATTAAAAAGATATGCATCTGGTAAAGGTGTCAGTGCACCCAGATATTCTGCCTTTGGTGCAAGACTGCCAGGCCAGCAAGTATCATCATACAGTAACCCCTCTGTAGTATTGTGGAAGAATGCAGGGGTGGACCATGTGGTCCTATATTGAAAAGTTTTTTTATCTGGTAATGGGTGTCAGTGCACCCAGATATTGTGCCTTTGGTGCCAGGCCAGCAAGTATCATCATACAGTAACCCCTCTGTAGTATTGTGGAAGAATGCAGGGGTGGACCATGTGGTCCTATATAAAAGGATATGATTCTGGTCAAGGCGTCAGTGCACCCAGATATTGTGCCTTTCATGGCAGCTAGTGCCTTCACACCGTAACCCTTTTGTGATATTGTGGAAGAGTGCAGGGTTGGACCCTGCGGTTCAAAAAATTTAAATGTTATAAATCTGGCACAGGCGTCAGTGCAGCTAAATATTGCGCCTTTCATGGCAGCAAGTACATTCATACCGTAACCCTTTTGTGGTATTGTGGAAGAGTTCAGTGCTGGAGGTTTTGTGAATGCAGAAGACATCCCCGATCTATTCCGTTACGTCAGCATCAGGGGGTTGATAGCTGCTGATCCAGGACTGATTTATTTTTATAAATGTCAGCCGGTCTACAGAGTCGGTGGACAGACGCACTCTTTTGTCTGTGACAAAACCTCCAGCGGCACTGAATGTCCTTTCAGAAAGCACGCTGGATGAAGGGCAACCTAGTAGCTGCATAGCATATTGGCTAAGTTCTGGCCAGTGATCCAATCTCAACACCCAGTAAGCCAGTGGATCATCTGCTGGAAAGGTATCCAGGTCTGCCCTTGCCCCTAGGTAGTCCTGCACCATATGGTGAAGACGCTGGCAATGGGTGCCTACATTTGACGTCCCTGGGCGTCGTGGACTATAAAAATTTAAAAATGTATCAGTCAAGCGGCCCTGGCATTCACCACTATTCCTCTGATCATCCGCAGCCTCAGAAGCACTTGTGTCAGCACTTGGTAATCTACCAGTGCCTGGAAAGGTGTTACACAAGTGTCGCTTTAGAGCATCCTCAAGTTTTTTCATCCTGTGCTCCCTCTGTGCGGGCAGGATGAGCTCTGCAACTTTACCCTTGTATCGTGGATAAAGAAGGGTTGCCAACAAGTAATGATCCATCTCCTTGATAGCACGAATCCTGGGGTCCTTTAGCAGGCTTTGCATTATTAGGGAGCCCATGCAGCGTAGGTTGGAGGTGGCATTAGCTTCTGAGTCTTCCTGGTCAATGAGGATGACCGTATCATGCACTTCCTCCTCCCAGCCACACACCAGCCCTTCTGTTTCTGGGCACACGAAACCCTCTCTTGAGGAATCCCCACCTTCAATGCTCCCGCTACTTAAATATTCTTCCTCTTCCTCCTCCTGTCTGATCTGAGTAGGACCCGCTGGAATGCTGTCTGCAGAAAGACTGGGGCCTTGAGAGCTAGGGAAGGCCTCCTCTTCCTCCCGCTGCTCTGCCTCTAGAGCCACATCAATAATTCCCCGCAGAGTGTGCTCCAGCAGGAACACTAAAGGAATTGTGTCACTGATGCATGCACTGTCCCTGCTCACCATCCTCGTTGCCTCCTCAAATGATGACAGTACAGTGCATGCATCCTTGTTCATCAGCCACTGCAGGGGGGAAAAAAAAACAAGTTGACCTGAACCTGTCCTTGTGCCATACTCACACAGGTACTCGTTGATGGCCCTCTGCTGCTTGTGCAGACGCTGCAGCATTGCTAATGTCGAGTTCCACCTGGTGGGCATGTCACAGATCAGACGGTTTGTGGGAAGGTGGAATTCTCTTTGAATTTCTGCCAGGCGAACGCTGCAGACTTTTCTGGCCTGGCTGAGAAGCTCTGGCAGCCCTGGGTATTTGGTTGGGAAACGCTGTACCACTAGATTTAGGACGTGTGCTAGGCATGGTACATGCATCAATTTACCCTTGCGTAGGGCGGAGAGAAGATTGCTGCCATTATCACAGACGATCATTCCCAGCTCAAGCTGGCGTGGTGTTAACCATCTCTGCACCTGGCCCTGCAGAGCTGACAGAATTTCTGTCCCCTAAACCAACCAGCTCAAGCACAGTATGGCTTCATGTTGCTTGAGCCATTGCGTAGACCCTGTCAGGCGTCGGTTTAACTGCCACTTCGCCAGAGACCGAGAAGGAGGAGGAGGAGGAGGAAGAGGGAGAGGTGGTGGTGGTTGAGCAGACAGACCTCATACAAGCAGCTTTCAGGAGGCGTGGTGGATGAACAAGCTCCAGCACAGAGCCCCATCTTGGATCCCTCCCAGCTGCAATCAGAGTTACCCAGTGTGCCGTGAAGGAAATGTAATGACCCTGTCCATGCTTGCTGGACCACGTGTCTAAAGTGACATGCACCTTGCTGCTGACTGCCTTTCCCAATGACTGGATAACATTGTCTTCCACCTGCTGGTATAGTGCTGGAATGGCCTTGCGTGAAAAGTAATGGCGTTTTGGAACCTGCCACTGTGGTACAGCACATTCAGCAAATTCACGGAAGGGAGCAGAGTCCACCAGCTGGAAAGGCAGCAGCTGCAATGCGAGTAATTTTGCTAAGCTGGCATTTAGACGCTGTGCTTGGGGATGGTTGGGACTATATTTTTTCTTACGCTGCAGCAGCTGCGGCAACGTAATCTGACTGCGTAAATCTGCAGCTGCTGGGAGGATGTCACAATGTGAGGAAGGACCTGGTACATC
Source organism: Leptobrachium leishanense (assembly GCA_009667805.1). Lineage (NCBI taxonomy): Eukaryota > Metazoa > Chordata > Amphibia > Anura > Megophryidae > Leptobrachium > Leptobrachium leishanense. The sequence goes on from CM019065.1 coordinate 34,817,963, forward strand.
CATTACTGTAGCATCATCCCTGCCAGTGGAGGTTGTAGGCAATGACATGGCAGGACATACAGTGGGGGTAGAGACAGATGAGGAGGAGGAGGACCTACGCAAAGTTTTGCGCCAACGGGATGCGTGGTGGGTGGTCATATGTTGCCTCAAGCACGTGGTACCCAAGTGTCCGGTGTTTATCCCACTCTTCAGCCTCCTCTGACATAGATTACAAATAGCAACGGTGGGGTCTGCTGCACAATTCTTAAAGAACTCCCAGACAGCAGAGTTCCTGCATGTGTTCTTTGAGACAACAGCGCTCTGCACCGGAGCAGCTCTGACATCTGATGCCTTGGACTGGCTAGTGCTACGGTTGGTCACAGAGGATGTTGTGACTCGTGTTTAAAGTGCCTCCTCCTCCCCCTCTTCCTCACTTGATTCCTCAGTTCGATCTGGCACCCAGGTGGAGTCAGTGACCTCATCATCAATGTCATCTTCACCCCCTATCTCCTCGTCACTGGAGCCAACTTGGCAGTAAGCTGCAGCTGCTGGGGCAACAGGAGTGCCAGTTATTTAGAAACATAGAAACATAGAAAAATGTCGGCAGATAAGAACCTTTCGGCCCATCTAGTCTGCCCAATTACATGGATACTTAACCTGGATTTATCTTTTGTTTAGGATAGCCTTATGCCTATCCCATGCTTGCTTAAATTCAATTACTGTTTTGGCCTCTACCACTTCTACTGGAAGACTGTTCCATGTATCCACCACCCGCTCAGTAAAATAATGCTTCCTCATGTTACTTTTAAACCTTTGCCCCTCTAATCTAAGACTATGTCCTCTTGTTTTGCTATTTTGTTTCCATTTAAATATACTCCCTTCCTCTACCTTGTGGATTCCCTTACGTATTTAAATGTTTCTATCATATCTCCTCTGTCTCGTCTTTTTTTCCAAGCTGTACATGTTAAGATCATTAAGCCTTTCTTGGTAACTTTTCTCCTTCAAGCCATACACCATTTTAGTAGCCCTTCTCTGAACTCTCTCTAAGATGTCTATATCCTTCTGGAGATACGGTCTCCAGTACTGCACACAATACTCCAAGTGAGGTCTCACCAGTGCTCTGTACAGTGGCATGAGCACTTCCCTTTTCCTACTGCTAATACCTCTCCCTACACAACCAAGCATTCTGCTAGCATTTCCTGCTGCTCTATTACATTGACTACTTACCCTTAGATCCTCTGAAATAATGACCCCTAAATCCCTTTCCTCAGATGTTGAGGTTAGGACTGTATCAAATATTCTATATTCAGCCCTTGGGTTTTTACGTCCCAGGTGCATTATCTTGCACTTATCCACATTAAAACTCAATTGCCACAACTCCGACCATTTTTTTAGTTTACCTAAATCATTTGTCATTTGGCTGATCCCTCCAGGAACGTCAACCCTGTTGCAAATCTTTGTGTCATCAGTAAAAGACATACTTTTCCATTAATACCTTCTGCAATATCACTAATAAAAATATTAAAGAGAATGGGTCCAAGTACTGACCCCTGAGGTACCCCACTGGTAACAAGACCTTGCGCCGAATAAACTCCATTTACCACAACCCTCTGTTGTCTGTCACTCAGCCACTGCCTAATCCATTCAACAATATTGGAATCCAAGCTCAAAGATTGCAATTTATTGATAAGCCTTCTATGCGGAACAGTATCAAAAGCCTTACTGAAATCTAAATAAGCAATGTCTACTGCACCACCTGTGTCTATTATTTTTGTTACCCAATCAAAAAAATCAATAAGATTAGTTTGGCATGATCCCCCTGAGGTAAACCCATGTTGTTTCTGATCCTGTATCTATGTGTTTTTAGATGTTCAACATCCTTTCCTTTAACATGGTTTCCATTAATTTCGCCACTACTGACGTAAGACTAACTGGCCTATAGTTCCCCGATTCCTCCCTACTACCCTTCTTGTAAATGGGCACAACATTTGCTAATTTCCAGTCTTCTGGGACGACTCCTGTTAACAAGGATTGGTTAAATAAATCTGTTAACGGTTTTGCTATTACATCACTGAGCTCTTTTAATAATTTAGGATGGATCCCATCAGGCCCCATTGACTTATTTGTCTTTACTTTAGACAGCTGCTTTAGAACCTCCTCCTCTGTAAACTCATATGTAAATGTCTCTTTAGTGTTTCTCCTAACTGAGGTCCCTTTCCTTCCTTTTCTTCTGCAAAGACTGAACAAAAATATTCATTGAGGCAGTCAGCGAGACTTTTATCCTCTTCTACATACCTTCCTTCCTTTGTTTTTAATCTAACTAATCCTTGTTTTACTTTTCTTTTCTCGTTTATGTATCTAAAAAATTTTGTCCCCCTTTTTTACTGACTGAGCTATTTTTTCTTCTGCGTGTGCTTTGGAAGCTCTTATAATTGCTTTGCCTCTTTCTGCCTAATCTTATAGATTTGCCTATCTTTTCTTCACGCTGAGTTTTTTTATAATTATTGAATGCTATCTTCTTGTTCTTCACTATATTGGCCACTTCTGCAGAGTACCACAGTGGTTTCTTCCCTTTTTTTTTTTTGCTAACAAGCCGAATGCAATTTCCTGTGGCCTTCAATAATGCTTCCTTTAAATAATCCCATTTCTCTTGGACTCCCTTTAAACTCCTCCAGTCTGATAATGACTCCTTCACACAAAATCTCATTTTAGAAAAATCTGTTTTTTTAAAGTCTAAAACTTTTGTTTTTGTGTGGTGCGGCTCCATCCCTGTTCTTATATTAAACCATACTGACTGGTGATCACTAGATCCCAATTTTCACCTACACAACGTCCGATACCAAACCTCCATTTGTGAGTATAAATCCAATATGGCCTTCTTTACCGGTCAGCTCCTCAACTACTTGTGTTAGAGATAATCCCAGTAGAGAGTTTAGAATAGTTGTACTCCTGGTGCACACAGCTGTTTTGGTTTTCCAGTTCACATCAGGAACATTAAAGTCCCCCATGATAATAACTTCCCCCTTCATTGCCATTTTGGCTATTTCCTCAAGCAGCAGATTATCTAGCTCTTGTACTTGTCCAGGGGATCTATAGATCACCCCTACACGAGCTACTGTATGATTGCCAATTTGTGTGTCATCACTGGCACCCCCTTCCTCTAGGTTGATTATACTCCCTTCCTCAACCTCAGAGATTGAATCAGAGCACTGTAGTTGCTGCGCATCCTCAAGCAGCATGTCACTGTCATTGTAGCCAAAGAATTCAGCTGACTCCTCCGTGTGTGATAGCGAGGCTACGGCAGGAGTAGCTGTGGACATGGAGGCTGCATTAGATGCTTTGGCAGCTGAGGTGGACTGTAAAGCACTAGAAGCCTGGCTGGCAGAGGACTCGGAGGATGATGATGGCCTGGCTAGCCAATCCACCAAATCCTCTGTATGTTGCTGCAGGTTAAGAAGACGGCCAGCACCAGTTATAAAGGACAAGCATGCCCCTGCAGAGGATGCACCATGTCCACCACGACCAGAGTCACAGCCTCCCGACACAGGGGCTGCTTGCCCTTTTATCTGTGTCTGGGAGCGTCTGCCTGTCCTTTTTGTTCTTTCAGACATGGTGAGTGATATATAGATTAAATATATACAGGACTCTGATTCAACTCTGGTATAAAGATTAAAGATTTACAGAACTCTGGTATAAATCAGTGAGACCCCTTGATGGGTGGCAGTGAAACCTCCTATAAATCAGTGCGACCCTTTGATGGGTGGCAGTGAAACCTCTTATAAATCAGTGAGACCCTTTGATGGGTGGCAGTGAAACCTCCTATAAATCAGTGAGACCCTTTGATGGGTGGCAGTGAAACCTCCTATAAATCAGTGAGACCCTTTGATGGGTGGCAGTGAAACCTCCTATAAATCAGTGAGACCCTTTGATGGGTGGCAGTGAAACCTCCTATAAATCAGTGAGACCCTTTGATGGGTGGCAGTGAAACCTCTATAAATCAGTGAGACCCTTTGATGGGTGGCAGTGTGAAACCTCCTATAAATCAGTGAGACCCTTTGATGGGTGGCAGTGAAACTCCTATAAATCAGTGAGACCCTTTGATGGGTGGCAGTGAAACCTCCTATAAATCAGTGAGACCCTTTGATGGGTGGCAGTGAAACCTCCTATAAATCAGTGAGACCCTTTGATGGTGGCAGTGAAACCTCTTATAAATCAGTGAGACCCTTTGAGGGGTGGCAGTGAAACCTCCTATAAATCAGTGAGACTCTTTGATGGTGGCAGTGAAACCTCCTTATAAATCAGTGAGACCCTTTGATGGGTGCAGTGAAACCTCCTATAAATCAGTGAGACCCTTTGATGGGTGGCAGTGAAACCTCCTATAAATCAGTGAGACCCTTTGATGGGTGGCAGTGAAACCTCTTAGAAATCAGTGAGACTCCTTGATGGGTGGCAGCCAGTGAGAACACACGGATTATAACAATTCCCAATATTTTGTAGAAATTAGTGACCCCAAAAATACTGCGTGGTTCTGGCTGTGTGACAAGACACAGAAGATCACCTCAATTCACAAATGTTTTAAAGAAATTAGTGAGCCCCAAAATAATGCGTGGTACTGGCTGTGTGACAAGACCACAGTCACCTCAATCCACAATGTTTTAAAGAAATTACTGACCCCCAAATACTGCGTGGTACTGGCTGTGTGACAAGACACACATCACCTCAATTCACAAATGTTTTAAAGAAATTAGTGAGCCCCAAAAAAACTTGCTGGCACAGTGACAAGACACATATCAATTCCCTGATATTTTGTAGAAATGAGACCCCCCCAATAGCGTGGCAGACCGGCAGTAACAACACACAACAATCTCCTCTGAAATTTCCTCTGAAATGCGTGCAGAATCGGCGCGTGGAAACGTTATATAGTGTGCTGCGGGACTTATCTCTGTGAGCCCATGATTGGGCAAAATTTGCCCAATCAGGACTCTGAGCGGTGAGTGGCATAGTGTTCAATCAGTCTTGCACCAGACCTGTGGTCAGGTGCAAGGCTGTAGCCAATTACGAGCTTCAGGCCAGTGGGAAAATGCATTGTGGGCCATTATGATGCATTGTGGACTTGAACATGCGCCGAACACCCGGAAATGTTTGGAGTTTGCGATCTACCCGAACAGGCTAAGTTCGGGCCGAACTCCGAACTGTCCGAACCCGAACCGCTCATCCCTTGTCAGGATGAGTAGAGTGTCCCTTTAACTTGGTCATAAGCCAGCTCCTCATGGCCTTCACTTGAAGAACATTACTCACTCTTCTCTGGCATGTTTCAGGTAACAAAACAACTGCTTAATATAACAAAGTATAAAACTGAATAGATGTTCCACAGTATCAGTCAATTTATTGGAAATCAACCAGCTGGCTCATCAGTTTTATCTAGATGCAACATCGCGATGGAGCCGCCATCTGTCAAATTAGTGCTCATATACAGTCAGGTCCAGAAATATTATGACATCGACACAATTCTAACATCTTTGGCTCTATACACCACCACAATGGAGTTGGAATGAAACAAACACAATGTGCTTTAACTGCAGACTGTCAGCTTTAATTTGAGGGTATGTACATCCAACTCAGGTGAACGGTGCAGGACTTACAGCAGTTTGCAGATGTGCCTCCCACTTGTTAAGGGACCAAAGGTAATGGGACAATTGGCTTCTCAGCTGTTCCATGGCCAGGTGTGTGATATAGAAACATAGAAAATGTCGGCAGATAAGAACCTTTCGGCCCATCTAGTCTGCCCAATTACATGGATACTTTATCTGGATTTATCTTTTGTTTAGGATAGCCTTATGCCTATCCCATGCCTGCTTAAATTCAATTACTGTTTTGGCCTCTACCACTTCAACTGGAAGGCTGTTCCATGTATCCACCACCCTCACAGTAAAATAATGCTTCCTGATGTTACTTTTAAACCTTTGCCCCTCTAATCTAAGACTATGTCCTCTTGTTTTGCTACTTTGTTTCCTTTTAAATATACTCCCTTCCTCTACCTTGTGGATTCCCTTTACGTATTTAAATGTTTCTATCATATCTCCTCTGTCTCGTCTTTTTTCCAAGCTGTACATGTTAAGATCATTAAGCCTTTCCTGGTAACTTTTCTCCTTCAAGCCGTACACCATTTTAGTAGCCCTTCTCTGAACTCTCTCTAAGATGTCTATATCCTTTTGGAGATACGGTCTCCAGTACTGCACACAATACTCCAAGTGAGGTCTCACCAGTGCTCTCATTACCCCAATTACAATGTGCAAATAAAAGGCCCAGAGTTCATTTCAAGTGTGCTATTTGCATTTGGAATCTGTTGCTGTCAACTCTCAAGATGAAATCCAAAGAGCTGTCACTATCAGTGAAGCAAGCCATCATTAGGCTGAAGAAACAAAACAAACCCATCAGAGAGATAGCAAGAACATTAGGCGTGGCCAAAACAACTGTTTGGAACATTCTCAAAAAGAAGGAACACACCAGTGAGCTCAGCAACACCAAATGACCCGGGAGACCACGGAAAACAACTGTGGTGGATGACCGAAGAATTCTTTCCCTGGTGAAGAAAACACCCTTCACAACAGTTGGCCAGATCAAGAACACTCTCCAGGAGGTAGGTGTATGTGTGTAAAAGCCAACAATCAAGAGAAGACTTCACCAGAGTGAATACAGAGGGTTCACCACAAGATGTTAACCATTGGTGAGCCTCAAAAACAGGAAGGCCAGATTAGAGTTTGCCAAACAACACCTAACAAAGCCTTCACAGTTCTGGAACAAGATCCTATGGACAGATGAGACCAAGATCAACTTTTACCAGAGTGATTGGAAGAGAAGAGTATGGAGAAGGAAAGGAACTGCTCATGATCCTAAGCATACCACCTAATCAGTGAAGCATGGTGGTGGTAGTGTCATGGCGTGGGCATGTATGGCTGCCAATGGAACTGGTTCTCTTGTATTTATTGATGATGTGACTGCTGACAAAAGCAGCAGGATGAATTCTGAAGTGTTTGGGGCAATATTATATGCTCACATTCAGCCAAATGCTGCAGAACTCATTGGACGGCGCTTCACAGTGCAGATGGACAATGACCCAAAGCATATTGCAAAAGCAACCAAAGAGTTTTTGAAGGGACAGAAGTGGAATGTTATGCAATGGTCAAGTCAATCACCTGACCTGAATCCCATTGAGCATGCATTTCACTTGCTGAAGACAAAACTGAAAGGAAAATGCCCCAAGAACAAGCAGGAACTGAAGACAGTTGCAGTAGAGGCCTGGCAGAGCATCACCAGGGATGAAACCCAGCGTCTGGTGATGTCTATGCGTTCCAGACTTCAGGCTGTGATTGACTGCAAAGGATTTGCAACCAAGTATTAAGAAGGGAAAGTTTGATTTATGATTATTATTCTGTCCCATTACCTTTGGTCCCTTAACAAGTGGGAGGCACATCTGCAAACTGCTGTAAGTCCTACACCGTTCACCTGAGTTGGATGTACATACCCTCAAATTAAAGCTGACAGTCTGCAGTTAAAGCACAATGTGTTTGTTTCATTCCAACTCAATTGTGGTGGTGAATAGAGCCAAAGATGTTAGAATTGTGTCGCTGTCCCAATATTTCTGGACCTGACTGTACCTGTGTGATTTGTCTTTGACGCTTTGTCTCTTTTGTACTACCCAGCTAGCAGCCATGACCGTGATTACACAACGCTGGCCTTAGGAATCTGTTTCAGGTAGGTGGAATTTTTTTACCTGTCCATTCTGTCTTGGTTGTGACACAAAACCTGTTACAGTAATGTTAGAAAGTGAAACAGAACACAGAGTTTTTGTAAGATTATTTCAGAAAAAATTAGATAAAGGCTGTAGACCTGGAGTTGTGGGAGGGGGTTAGTTGCCCACTTAAAGGAACACTCTGCTGAATAGTAGAGTTTCCTTTCTTTGCCCTCAAATAATTGGGCAGAGGCTGCTGACAGGCCATTTCCAATGATTTCTATTTTTTCCTCTTCTTCATTTACACCCATTTGACTCATCTTTTGTCCCTCGCGCGCACTGCTCCTTCTCTTCAGCTCAGGGACTCCTGAACAAGGAGTCCCTGAGGCTTTTCTGCGCTTCCTGCTCTACTTGCGCAGCGTAGGAACCACAAATTACGTAACACAATGGGACTTGCGAACTTTATGTACGCCAGTTCCGTTGCGCATGTACAGAAATATCGAAGTTGCACTTATGCACAGAGCCCATCCATCGTGGCCTCTCTAAGACCAATCCCTAATGCAATTGGTCTCTCTGTGCGTGCCAACATCACTATTAGCCAGCAGCCAGGAAATTCATATTCCCGGCTGCTGGTGATGCTGGATGGGGTAGAGGAAACTTTAATTCACCCAGCTTTTTAATTAACCAGTTTGTTGGGTTGGCGAGGTGAAGGGGGGGGGGCACTTCTCATATCATATCCTGGCCACTTTATAAAGATAAAGTGGTCAGGATGCGTAGAGTAGAGTGTCCTTAAGGCTAGGGTCAGACTAACGCATTTTTCACGTTGTCCGTGAAAATGTGCGTTCGAAGAATGGACGTATTTTTTCACGGAATACGCAATAGCGGTCATACGATGCGCAGTTTCATCCGTGATTTTGTAGGATCATCAATAAAACACTTTTTGGGTCTGGACGTTATGTTGGCCGGACATTAGCAGCGTCTGACGTCTCCTAATCACGCACACACGCCTCTAGCGGACGCAGCGCACTCTGTACGTCAGTACTAGTGGTTTAACGTTCTCGAAAAAATGCGTTCATTTTCCACTTGCGTTGCGCAGCCGGACTTTTGTGCGACCGTACTTCGTATATTGGCCGTCATTGCCCGTCATCTGCTGCTAGTACGGCCGTGATTAAGTGCGGCTGCACGCGCGTTCGCACTGCCTCAGTCTGACCCTAGCCTTAAATGCTTACCTCAATCCCTGCCAGACTCGGCATCACTGGCAGCTGGGAACGCCCATGCCCACCCTGCGTCTTTTTTCCAGCCTACTATTTACACTACCAGGTATCCTCTTTGCTGGTAACTCCTCCTCCTCATTGCCTCTATCTGTTGGTGTACCTCAAGGCTCTGTCCTTGGTCCTCTGCTCTTTTCCATCTACACCTCCTCCCTGGGCAAAATCATCAACAGCTTTGGCTTTAATTACCACCTCTATGCTGATGACACTCAGATCTACCTCTCTACCCCTGATCTCTCTCCCCCTGTCCTTTCAAAAGTCAGTGACTGTTTATCTGGCATCTCCTCCTGGATGGCCTCCCACCACCTAAAGATCAACATGTCAAAGACTGAGCTCCTACTTATTCCTCCCTCCAACGCCTCCCCACCTCCTGACTTCTCTATCACGGTGGAGGGAATCACCATCTCCCCATCAAACCAAGTTCGCTGTCTTGGAGTTACACTTGACTCAGCTCTTTCCTTCATCCCCCACATCAAGTCTCTTTCCTCCTCCTGCCGATACCAACTGCGTAATATTTCCAGAATTCGGCCATTTCTTACCGCTGTCACCACAAAACAACTCATACACGCCCTGGTAATCTCCCGACTCAACTATTGCAATAATCTCTTATCTGGCCTCCCTCTGTCCCGCCTCTCCCCCCTACAATCCATCCTGAACGCCTCCGCCAGGCTAATTCACCTCACCCGCCGCTCTGTCTCTGCCGCTCCCCTCTGTGAGTCCCTTCTCTGGCTCCCCATCCACTGCAGAATTAAGTTCAAAATCCTTATCCTTACCTACAAAAGCCTCACTAACTCAGCTCCCCACTACCTGTCCTCATTAATCACCAAATACACCCCGGCCCGCTCCCTAAGGTCAAACAGTGACCTGCGCCTAGCTTCTCCCCGCATCACCTCTTCCCATGATAGACTGCAGGATTTCTCACGCGCAGCCCCCACTCTCTGGAACGCTCTCCCTCGTACTGTCAGACTTTCCCCTAACTTCTCTTCCTTCAAACGCTCCCTTAAAACGTTCCTATTTAGGGAAGCCTACCACCCAACTCACTGACACAACCATCAATCACTCTCACCTTACAGTCCTCTCCTCCTGTTTCCAACCCCAACCCTCCCAGATTGTGAGTTCCTACGGGAATAGGGCCCTCATCTCCTCCTGTACTGTTTGTCAAATGTTGTTCAATGTATTGTAACCCTATCTATACTGTGCTTATTGTACAGCGCTGCGGAATATGCTGGCGCTTTATAAATAAAGAATAATAATAATCCTCTCTGTATTACAGGCAGACAGTTTGCGTTGGGTCCAGGCGCATAATCAACCGACTTTCCTGCCATTTAACCCCGAGCACTATAATACAAAATGATACAATAAACATAATAATGAAACACAGCCTCTAGACAGGGCTAATTTGGAAAGGATTTGGAAGCATATTGTGGAGATGGAGGAAATGTGTCATTTGAGGAACAGAGATGTGGAGAGATGATGTTGGAAAGGAAGGCATGGATAGAGAAAGTGCAAGAGGAACTCAAGAAAAAGAAAGAGCAGGGGATAAGAGGGAGAATTACAGCAAAACGGAGAAATAGTCGCTTGCGGAGAGGAGTGTGGGAAGTCAACAACTAAGGAGATCTGGGAGAGTAGAGAAATAGAAAGTAGAGTATATACTGTAAGAGATTTGTAAGGAATGTTTCTATAATTACCACTTTAATAAACCCGTAACAGTATATGTGAGCAGGCATGGGCGATTTGGTTCAGACCTAATGGTCTGAAATTTCAGCAATTCATTAATTCGGATTGATCCATAATCCGATTTGCCGATTTTAGAAGCAAAATTGTTTTCCGAATAAAACAATTCAAATCAGTCTGATTTATTTTATTTTTTTTCGATTTATAATCGGCCAGGACCAAATCGGAAGAATTTGGATTTAATCGGACTAGTAGAAAATAGGAAAAAATTGTCACATGAGACCCAGAAACTGTAAACCTAACCGCACTGCTTATCATATGACACCCAGAAACTGTAACCCTAACCCTAACCTAACTGCACTGATTATCATATGACACCCAGAAACTGTAACCCTAACCTAACCGTACTGCTTATCATATGACACCCAGAAACTGTAACCCTAACCTAACTGCACTGATTATCATATGACACCCATAAACTGTAACCCTAACCTAACCGTACCGCTTATCATATGACACCCAGAAACTGTAACCCTGAACTAACCGTACCGCTTATCATATGACACCCAGAAACTGTAACCCTAACCCTAACCTAACCGTACTGCTTATCATATGATACCCAGAGACTGTAACCCTAACCTAACCATAGTGCTTATCATATGACATCCAGAAACTGTAACCATAGCCCTAGCCCTTACACTACACCTAAGCATTGCGCTTATCATATGACATCCAGAATCTGTAACCCTAACCCTAGCCCCAGTTAAAGCTTAACCTAACTTTATCCCTAACCATAATCATGACACACAGAAACTGTCTCCCTAAACTAACTGTAACCCTAGCCCTAACCCTTACTCTAGCCCTTACCCGAGCCCCCTAATCAATTTTTTAAGTATTATACATAAAAGTTCACAATATATCGGAAACTGCCTAATATATTGGACTTTTCTGATATTCTGAATTGATCAATACCGAAATATCAGAAGCTTGCAGTATTCCCAATCGACGGATTCTGATTAATTCTGATATTTTTCAAATTCCGACACCGCCCTAACAAAATCGAGCCAAATTTTTCAGAGCTGCTCATGTCTACTTGTGAGAACAGGGGTTCAGTAATAATGGATCTGTTAATCATTCTTTTTTTATCCACTGTTCTTTCCAGGCACCTCAAAGACCTAGACGCCTCCATGTCTGTGGTTGAGGTGTCCATGCTTCCTGGATTCATTCCGGATGTGGAAGAGTTTAAAAAGGTGAGAATCAAAGGAAGAGACTGAAAAACATCAAAGTATCGCCGTCATTTATAAATTCACTGAATCATTAAAGATGACTCCCAGACTAAAAAATGTCACGTCTCCATGATCTTTTTGTAATCACCACTTAAAGACCTTATTTTGTAACTGCCTGGTATGAAATAATCTAATGGAAATTAATAATGAAGTTGAAATATCTTATCAGGATGGTTCTGTTCCATGGCCTTTAAACGGACACTGCCTCTTACATAAGCTGCAACTAGATTATTTGTGCATTACAAATAAAAAGGATGCAAAAATGCATGAAAAATAATAAAACTAAATTTAGTTTAGTTTCCATTTTGTGGAGTTTCCCGATGATGCAACGTTTACCAAAATCCAAGCAAAAGTTTTACTTTACTGCTGTGGTTTATCTTCTACAGTATTTAACAGTTAATGAGGCAGAGAAGGGAAGGTTTAAATAAGTCTGCAGGGGCTATTGTTCTCCAGTCTACATGAGATAAAAGATGGAAAGTAAGAGATAAGACAGGGAGTTTAAAAGACTTCTAATCAACACCCTGGTGATGTCCTTTGAATACATCCCACACTATACAAGGATATGAGTCAGTGATTGACCCATTCGCTCCATTCTATGGCCAAAGCCACACAGAGCTGTAAATAAAGCCATACAAAACATGTATTTCATTATTTTGGTGGTAGTGTCCCTTAATTTGTGATCTTATGTCCCATGTGGGGTATTCCCTAACTTTGCTTGTTTTTGGGTCATCTGCAGCTCTTTCATGGTGCAGGCAATCACATCTCTAGATATGAAATCAAGAAAGAAACAACTGGCATAGGCTCTCTGGTTATTTACCTAGACAAGGTAAATAAGCTTTTCCTTACTTTTCTACGTTTTTTCCGTTCACTCCCTTGTCTTGTTATTTTTAATAAGTGACTATTTTGGGGCTACTAAATATTGTTGCTTTTTTTTTTTGAGAAAGTATTTTACCATGAAGGATACATTGAGATTTCTCTCGTTTTCAAGTATGTCCTGGGTGGCGAGTGTGTACCGTTGGGTGGCTTTCCCAAGGACACTTACTGGAGAGGTGCGCTTGCCAGGATCAAACTTTTGTCTCCACAGTTATAGAGCAGTGATGTTACCTCTACTCCACCCAGCCGGTACCTCTACTCCAGTGATGTGCGGTGAGGTCAGTGACTGATTAGGCACTGGCTAATATCAGAGCCAGATATACACAGGTTACGTGTATAGGTTAGGTGCAGGTTCAGTGCTCCCCAGGATCTGGCTGCTCTCAGTGCACCCCAGGATCTGGCTGTTCAGTACTCACCAGGAACTGGCTGTTCAGCACTCACCAGGAACTGGCTGTTCAGCACTCCCCAGGATCTGGCTGTTCAGTGTTCCCCAGGATCTGGCTGTCTTAATGTTCCCCAGGATCTGGCTGCTCTCAGTGCTCCCCCGGATCTGGCTGTTCAGTGCTCCCCAGGATCTGGGTACTCTCAGTGTTTTGCCAGGATCTGGCTGATCAATGCTGCCCACGATTTGGCTGCTCTCAGTGCTTACCAGGATCTAACTGTTCAGTGTTCCCCAGGATCTGGCTGTTCAGTGCTCCCCAGGATCTGGCTGTTCAGTGCTCCCCACAATCTGGATGCTCTCAGTGCTTACCAGGATCTGGCTGCTCTCAGTGCTTACCAGGATCTGGCTGTTCAGTGCTCCCCACAATCTGGCAGCTTTCAGTACTTCCCAGGATCTCTACATTGTCCTCCGGGCAGACTAGTGTGACACTGAGGCCACACCCCGAGCACAGCCCCACGTCCACTGATGATGCGAGACAGGACAGTCACGTGACTGTCCTGCGCCAATCAATGCATGGGAAGCCTGCCTCCCATGCAGGTGTTTTTTGAATGGCTTGGACCAATAACACTTTCCTATTGGTCCAAGCTATTCCATTGCTCTCTCAGTGCCTCTGAGGCACTGGGAGAGCATTGTTCAGGAAGTGGGCAGTGCTTGGACATCTGCTCATAGGACAGACGTGCCGCGCTGCACACTTCTTGGCAGCCTATGTGATTTGCGTAGTGTCCCGCTACGCAAATTGGGTAGGCTCAGGCTGCGGATTGGAAAAAAAGAATGTATGGTGACCACAGAGGACGGACGGAGTTGACGGTGGGGGAACATGGAGCAGGTGAGTTTGACTGCAGCTGACCTTAATAGCAGGTGAGGCTCCACTTCACCTGCTGCCCCTGACCCCATGTCCCTGCTCTACTCCCCCCAGCCAACCTGACACGTTTATACAGGTATAATTGCCCTTGCTGAATCTGGGACTAATTTTTGACTATCCTCAAAAATAGGAAATAACAAGAAGGTAGAAACCATAAAGGTTCCTTCACCTGAGGGAGTGAGGGTCTACTGTATAAACACAGCCTTGACACTATCCCAGTGGTATCTTTTCTGGTTTACCCTAAGATCTGGTCAGCTGTCAATTCATTTTTTTTATTTCCTTTAGGTCTCACATAAACAAGAAGAATGTGTGAAGGTTGTAGCTCACCAGATCTTCAGAGTGGGCCGCATTCAGCCCGCCTCCGTCACAGTTTATGATTATAACAATCCTGGTAAGTTATTGTAAATAAATAAATAAATATCGCTCATGTTAACTGTTGTATTCTACATTCCCAGCACAAAACCGTTACAGTTTATGGATCGCAACACTGAGCCAAAGCTCAATATGGACTTATGTTACCCGGAATGGATTTATATCTCCTGAGCCTGTAGGCACAGAATGCTTCATTGCGCAGAGCATCCCCCCTCCCCCACACCAAAAAATATGTATTAGGCCGGTGTCAGACGAGCGCACTAAGTGCGCCCGTACTGACGTACTTACCAGCGCCCGGCGAAGCATTCTGGCGCTGCAACGGGGCCGGTCACATGCTTGTGCGCGAGCACGAAGTGGGCACGCAACAAGCGTCTTCCCACAAAGCCTCCCTGTCGATGCGCTAGAATGCGCGTCGACGGGGCTGCAAATCCCGATCCTCCATAGGAGGATCGCCCTTTGCAGTGCTGAGCGCACTGAGTGTGCTCAGTGAGGTGGGCAGACGGGCATTGAGTGGAAGGAACGTCCACTCTCAAGGACGTTCCTTCCATGCTCGTCTCCCCCGGCCATAGGGGTTATTCATTAAGTGGCGAACTTGTCACTAAATTGCACTGTTCGGTTTCATTTTCGTGGCAGTTTGACTATTGGTGCAAATCGCCACAATTCGGCGACCTTGGGCGTCAGTGAAATTGTCCCATAGAGAAGTAAAGGTTAATCTAGTCAGAGAACGCCGAACTGCACTGAAATTTCAGCGAAATGCCCAGATTTTCAGTGATACAGTTCGACAGGTTTAAACAGGTAAATCCCATAGGACTCAATGTAAAAAAATATTATCATTTTTATTGATTTTTTTATTCAAACTTTATTCTTTTCATTTGCAGCAAAAAGCTTTTTTAATTATTTTTTAGAATTTCGTAGGTATTTTTCTGGATTTTTTCGGCAATTTTTTTATAGCATTTTTTAAAAATTCGGTAATAGACCTTTTTATTACTGTTTTATAGGACCTTTTTAATTTCCACATATTTTCATACATTTTTATTGTTTTAAACACCTTTTTTAAATCTCTAGCATGTAGAGATACATTTTTTTGTTTTTTTATTTTTACCCGTTCGGCGGCGTTCGGCAGCTGATCGGCTGATGTTCGGCGGATCCCGTTTGGGGACCCTGCAGTGAATACTGAATTCACACCAGGGTCAGCAAACTGAAATCCCCAAAGTGCACTGAGCGAGAGAGCACTGACATTTTGGTGCAATTTCGGTGCTCTCTGAATGTTCTTTTTATGTTGTTTTTCCTAACAATTTTTTCAGCTTTTACAGAGAAAGGTGTTCACCATGAGGGTAGGGGGTACCTTGCTGTGTAAAACAAATTAACTATTATAAAATAAATAAATAGAAAATATATATATATATATATATATATATATATTTTATATTTTCTTTTACATGTTGAAGCTATTTTTTTTTAAATTTCTTTTAATAGTTTTTACTATTATAGACAAAGACATGCACCACAGGGGAGCATTTTCTATGTAAAACAAAAAAAAAAGTAAAACAAACACTATTTCTTCTTCTTTTTAGATGTACAGTGCAAGGCGCTCCCCTGTAGTGTGCACCTGTAGACACCTGCCTGTTTTGCCTAATTATAAACCCAGCTCTGTATGTTGCAGAATGTATAATGAACCCTGTGAACCTAAGGTGTAACACCAGTATCACAACTTGTAAGTGATTTTATTTACAGAAAGTCGCTGCAACACATTTTACAAAAGGAAAAAGGGCAATGGTCAACTTGGAAGAACGTGCCAAGGAAACGTGTCGCTGTGAGGAAGGTGAGAGATCAGATATTGGCCATAAAAGGTGTATGGGGGTCCGGGTAGTGCCCTGGGGGACAGGAAACAAGGACAAAAAGTTAAAAAAAAAAACATTTTTAAAGGAACAGTGATTTTTCCATGACATAAAGGTTAACAATGAAAACGAAAAAATCCTTCAAATATCGTGCCTAGGAGGATCCCATAACCTGCCCGTGAAGTGGCGGATTTGTAGGATGTATAGAAACATTTAAAAAGAAAAAAATGACATTTCAAATGATGGTAAATGGTTTTCCTTTAATCTATTCATAAAAAACTGCTTGGGGCGGCAGCCTGTATGAAAAGTGGAGACGTTTTAGGAAACGCAGAACAAGTTTAGTGATTTTTTTGGCTAAATTATGGTGAAACTTATGCAGGCTTTGGATGAAAGTAACAACAGGTTCATTCAAATTGGACCTTTGGTGCCAGCTAGTGCCTTCACACCGTAACCCCTCTGTGGTATTGTGGAAAAGTTCAGGGGTGGATCCTGCGGTCAAATATTAAAATGATATGAATCTGGTACACGCGTCAGTGCACCCAAATATTGGGCCTTTGTTGTCAGCTAGTGCCTTCACACCATAACCCCTCTAAGGTATTGTGGAAGAGTACAGGGGTGGACCCTGCCGTCAAATATTAAAATGATATGAATCTGGTACACGCATCAGTGGCAGTACACCCAAATATTGGGCCTTTGGTGCCAGCTAGTGCCTACACAACGTAACCCTTCTGAGGTATTGTGGAAAAGTGCAGTGGTAGAGATTTTGGGAATGCAGAAGAGATCCCTGATCTATTCCGTTACATCAGCATCAGGGGAGTGATAGCTGCTGATCCAGGACTGATTAATTTTTATAAATATCAGCCGGTCTACAGAGTCGGTGGACAGACGCAATCTTTTGTCTGTAGCAAAACCTCTAGCAGCACTGAAAGTCCTTTCAGAAAGCACTCTGGATGAAGGGCAACCAAGTTCTGGCCAGTGATCCAATCTCAACACCCAGTAAACCAGTGGATCATCTGCTATAAAGGTATCCAGGTCTGCCCTTGCCCCTAGGTAGTCCTGCACCATATTGTGAAGACGCTGGCAATGGGTGCCTACATTTGTCGTCCCTGGGCGTCGTGGACTATAAAAATTGCAAAAGGCATCAGTCAAGCGGCCCCCTTCACCGCTCTTCCTCTGATAAACCACAGTCTCAGAAGCACCTGTGTCATCACTTGGTAACCTACCAGTGCCTGGAAAGGTGTTACACAAGTGTCGCTTTAGAGCGTCCTCAAATTGTTTCATCCTGTCCTCCCTCTGTGTGGGCAGGATGAGCTCTGCAACCTTACCCTTGTATCGTGCATCAAGAAGGGTTGCCAACCAGTAATGATCCCTCTCCTTGATAGCATGAATCCTGGAGTCCTTTAGCAGGCTTTGCAGGATAAGGGAGCCCATGCAGCGTAGGTTGGAGGTGGCATTAGCTTCCGAGTGTTCCTGGTCGCTGAGGATGACCGTATCGTGCACTCCCAGCCACGTACTAGTCCTTGGGTTTCTGGGCACACAAAACCCTCCCTTGAGGAATCCCCACCTTCAATGCCCCCACAACTTAAATATTCCTCCTCCTCCTCATCCTCCTCCTGTCTGATCTGAGGACCCGCAGGAATGCTGTCTGCGTAAAGACTGGGGCCTTGAGAGCTAGCAAAGTCCTCCTCTTCCTCCCGCTGCTCTGCCTCTAGTGCCACATCTATAATTCCCCGCAGAGCGTGCTCCAGCAGGAACACTAAAGGAATTGTGTCACTGATGCATGCACTGTCCCTGCTCACCATCCTCGTTACCTCCTCAAATGGTGACAGTACAGTGCATGCACCCTTGATCATCATTCACTGCGGGGGGAAAAAACAAGTTGACCTGAACCTGTCCTTGTGCCATACTCACACAGGTACTCATTGATGGCCCTCTGCTGCTTGTGTAGTCCTGCAGCATTGCCAATGTCGAGTTCCACCTGGTGGGCATGTCACAGATCAGACGGTTTGTGGAAAGGTAGAATTCTCTTAGAATTTTTGCCAGGCGAACACTTGCTGGGAATGACCATCTGAAGTGGCTGCAGACTTTTCTGGTCTGGCTGAGAAGCTCTGCAAGCCCTGGGTACCTGGTTAGGTAACACTGTACCACCAGATTTAGGATGTGTGCTAGGCATGGTACATGCGTCAACTTACCCTGGCGTAGGACGAAGAGAAGGTTGCTGCCATTATCACAGACAACCATTCCCAGCTGAAGCTGGCGTGGTGTTAACCATCTCTGCCCCTGCCCCTGCAGAGCTGACAGAATTTCTGGCCTGGTGTGGCTCCTGTCCCCTAAACAAACCAGCTCAAGCACAGTATGGCATCTTTTTGCTTGAGCCATTGCGTGGCCCCTGCCAAGCATCGGTTTACTGCCACTTTGCCAGAGACAGAGAAGGAGGAGGAAGAGGAAGAGATGGCGGAGCAGACAGACCTCATATAAGCAGCTTTCTGGAGGCGTGGTGGATGAGCAAGCTCCAGCACAGAGCCCTGTCCTGGATCCCTCCCAGCTGCAAACAGAGTTACCCTTTGTGCCATGAAGGAATTGTAACAGCCCTGTCTATGCTTTCTGGACCACGTGTCTAAAGTAATGTGCACCTTGCTGCTGACTGCCTCTCCCAATGACTCAATAACATTGTCTTCCACGTGCTGGTTTAGTGCTGGAATGGCCTTCCCTGAAAAGAACTGGTGTTTTGGAACCTGCCACTGTGGTACAGCACACTCGGCAAATTCACGGAAGGAGGCAGAGTCCACCAGCTGGAAAGGCAGCAGCTGTAATGCGAGTAATTTTGCCAAGTTGGCATTTAGACACTGTGCAAGGGGATGGTTGGGACCATATTTTTTCTTACGCTGCAGCAGCTGGGGCAATGAAATCTGACTGCGTAAATCTGCAGCTGATGGGATGCTGTCACATTCTGAGTAAGGACCTGGTACACCCATTACTGTAGCATCATCCCTTTCTGTGGAGGTTGTAGGCAATGACATGGCAGGATATATAGTGGGGGTAGAGACAGATGAGGAGGAGGACCTATGCAAAGTGTTGTGCCAACGGGATGCGTGGCAGGTGGTCATATGTCGCATCAAGCACGTGGTACCCAAGTGTCTGATGTTTTTCCCACGCTTGATCCTCTTCAGACCTACAGTAGCTTTCAAATAGCAATGCTGCAGTCTGCTGCACATGTTGTGAAGAACTTCCAGACAGCAGAGTTCCTGGACGTGTGCTGCGAGACAACAGCTCTCTGCAATTGAGCAGCTCTGACATCTGATGCCTTGGACTGGCTATGGTTGCTCATAGAGGACATTGTGCCTCGTTTTTGTTGTGCCTCCTCCTCCTCACTTGACTCCTCTGTTCGATCAGGCACCCAGGTGGAGTCAGTGACCTCATCATCGTCATCACCCCCTATCTCCTCATCACTGGAGCCAACCTGGCAGTATGCTGCAGCTACTGGGGGAACATGAGTGCCAGTTATTTGTGTATCACTGGCACCCCCTCCCTCTAGCCCTCTAGGCTGATTTTACTCCCTTCCTCAACCTCAGAGTTTAAATCAGAGCACTGGAGTTGGTGTGCATCCTCAAGCAGCATGTCACTGTCATTGTAGTCAAACAATTCAGCTGACTCCTCCGTGTATGATGGTAAGGCTACGGCAGGAGTAGCTGTGGACATGGAGGCTGAATTAGATGTTTTGGCAGCTGAGGTGGACTGTAAACCACTACAAGCCTGGCTGGCAGAGGACTCGGAGGATGAGGATGGCCTGGTTAGCCAATCCACCAAATCCTCTTTATGTTGCTGCTGCATAAGACGGCCAGCACCAGTTAGAAAGGACAAGTGTGCCCCTGCAGAGGATGCACCACGTCCACAAAGAACAGGGGCACAGCCTTCTGACACAGAGAGGCATAGTGAGTGATATAGATTAAAGATATTCAGAACTCTGATTCAACTCTGGTATAAAGATTGGAGATATGCAGAACTCTGATTCAACTCTGGTATAAAGATTGGAGATATGCAGAACTCTGATTCAACTCTGGTATAAAGATTGGAGATATGCAGAACTCTGATTCAACTCTGGTATATAGATTGGAGATTTGTAGACCTCTGATTTAACTCTGGTATATAGATTGGAGATATGGAGAACTCTGATTCAACTATAGTATATAGATTGGAGATTTGCAGAACTCTGATTCAACTGTGTTATCTAGATTAAAGATATTCAGAACTCTGCTATAAGTCAGCGATTTCACTCATATTTTCCCTGCAAGGCTCCCAATGTCCTCTACTCTCTCTCTTTGATTCACTTCCTCTCCTGCAGGCTGCAACACCCTGATAGCTGGCAAGACCCAGATTCAACTCTGAATAGATAAAGATACAGATTAAAGATACAGATGAACTCTGATTCAACTGTGGTATTCTATGGTATCTAGAATTAAAGATATACAGATTTTCCAGAACTCTGCTATAAGTCAGTGATACACCCTGATAGCTGGCAAGACACAGATTCAAATTTCCAGAACTTGTCTATAAGTCAGTGATACACCCTGATAGCTGGAAAGACACAGATTAAAATTTCCAGAACTCTGCTATAAGTCAATGATACACCCTGATAGCTGGCAAGGCACAGATTCAAATTTCCAGAACTCTGCTATAAGTCAATGATACACCCTTATAGCTGGCAAGACACAGATTCAAATTTCCAGAACTTGGCTATAAGTCAGTGATATACTCTGATAGCTGGCAAGACACAGATTTAACTCTGAATAGATAAAGATACAGATTAAAGATACAGATGAACTCTGATTCAACTGTGGTATGATATTTCACAGCCAGGCTGCCAGTTCCCTGCTATTTGCCACTGTCAGCTTGTCCCTGCAAATGCAACAATCTCCTCTCCTCTCTGATTCACTCCTGCAACGCACACGCTAGGGCTGCGAGGAAGCCTTATATAGTGTGCTGCGGGACTTAGCTTTGTGAGCCCATGATTGGGCAAAATTTGCAGCTCTGCTACGAGTTTTGCGTGGATATCTAGAACATGTAGTGTGGGATCTGGAGAATGTGCATCTCTCGGCACCTGATTGCTTTGACTATACATAGGGCTTGCATGGAACGATAGATCGTATGGGTGGGTGCATGCGTAGAACTGACCGAACGGCTGCTTCTCTCAGATGCTTGCTGTCACAGTGTTTGTTAAAAAATGCTAAATAACTTGTCTGGGTGCAGCAATAAAACATGATTTCAAACAGTGTTTAAATGTAATGAGCAAAAATGGTGAATATGAGCTCTGCACAAGGGGCTGAAAGCAGCAAAAGGGTCAACTTAATGACTATCGTTTACAGCTTAGAGATTATTAATGCTCGTTCATGATGTGGTAAATTAAAATTTCACTTTTTCTGTAATGAACATATCCACATTTCTCCTTTTTCTTGCAGTTTCACTCACTCAATTTGTGGATATTCTTCGCTTCTGGCAGTTTCTGTTAAACCATCTTTGTTGGCATGTTCTAGTGGTTCCGACAGTTTCAAGTTCTTCTTATGGTGCTCAAGTTGTGACGTTTTCCTCGTCTGATGGACCCCAAAATAAAAAGGATGTGGATATGGTTCCTAAGGCACATACACAGAGGATATCAACCTGATTGGTCTATAGATGGACTAGATCGATTCTGATTGGTCAATATTCTAGATCTGTTTTTACATGTTTTGTTTCATTTGAAAATTTAAATTTGCTTAATTATTTAAACATTTTTGATGCTGGGAGAAGTAAAAGAAAGATTTAACTATAATATTCGCCTCCATGTCTTTAATAAAATTCGAACTTCCCTTCTTTCCATTAGTGAAATTTGGGAATTCCTACTGAAGTAGTCAATATAAGTGAGTAACAAGCAACAATCAATCATTGCTCAGTAATATCTACCTATACCTGTATAACACATGAGAAATATGCAACATTATTAACCCAACTATAGCCAATTACTAACAACCATATCAATTGGACCCATCAATTCAGCCTTTGTGTCTTCCTGACCATGTTTTACTGTCTCAGCTGGGTTTTCATCCATAAATTTTCACCTACTGGATTTCAACTTTACAGAAGTAATTTCTAACCCTAAAGGTCATGGATACTTTAGATAATTTTAAGCACAAAGGGCAAGGCACGACAGCGCCTATACGGATTAATGCAGCTATAGACACAATACTGCTCCTAAAGGGTGCTCCTGTGGATCCCGGAGGGCCAATACCTAGGGATGAGCATGGCTGAAAAATTTGTTTTGTTTAGTTTCATTTCATTTTGTTTTTAAATAATTTAGTTTTTGAAATTTCGTAACTAATTTCCTTTCGTTTTACGTTTCGTATTTAGTTTCATTTCGGATTGATTTGTATCGTATTGTATCGGATTCGTATCAAATCGAATTCGATAGTTCATTTCAATTTCTATCGTATCGGATTCACATCGAATCGAATTCGATATCCATTTGATAGTTCATTTCAATTTCTATTGTATCGGATTCATATCGTATCAAATCAAATTCGATAGTTGATATCCATTTGATAGTTCATTTCAAGTTCGATAGTTGATATCCTATAGTTGATATCCATTTGATAGTTCATTTCAATTTCTATTGTATCGGATTCATATCGTATCGAATTGAATTCGATAGTTGATATCCATTTGATAGTTCATTTCAATTTCAATAGTTGATATCCAATAGTTGATATCCATTTGATAGTTCATTTTAAATTCGATGCTATCAATTATTCAAATTTTTCTTTTATGATGATGACACAGTGTAAAACGAAATAAATTTGTTGTATACCATTTTGTTTAGTTTCGTATCATATCATTTTGTTTTCGTTTCTTATTCATATCGTATCGATTCGCTATTCGGAAGTACTTCCGAATACGAATTATCAAATTTCGTTCCGAATTCTGAATTTTTCCGAAACGAATTCCCATCTCTAACCTGTAGTGATATCCAAATTGAACGAACCCTCTACTCCTCAAGACCACTTTACACATCCTGACCACTTAAAGTGTAGAGTCTCCTCCCTTCTACCCTCCCAGCACCCAGATATGGTGAAATCACTGGGTTTCCTCCACCCCATTCTGCATCACAAGCAGCATGGATTTTTAAATTTCCCGGGTGCTGGTCACCAGATTGGTCACCAGTGATGTCAGCACGCAGAGAGCATGCAGACATCGCCCTCTGAGACCTGTCGCTGTATTGCATGGTCTCAGAGAGGCAGCCAATAGATTGGATCTGTCACGGTGGCCCCCGCACCCCCCCGGCGCCTGGCAGCAGCTTCCTCGCTGCTCGCTGGCCAGGCGCCGAGTGATATTGCGGTCGCTTCCGCACACGTGGGACGCCGGGGGGCGGGGCCTGGCGGGGAGACGCGGACCCGCCGGGTTTAAAGCCCAGACTCACAGAGACGCCGATGCCCTGACGTGGTAGTTACTTCCCGCAGAGCTCTTGTATATTTTGGCAAACTAACGATTCTGTGTATGACCCTTGGCATTGGCAAACTAACGATTCTGTGTATGACCCTGGCATTGGCAAACTAACGATTCTGTGTATGACCCTTGGCATTGGCAAACTAACGATTCTGTGTATGACCCTTGGCATTGGCAAACTAACGATTCTGTGTATGACCCTTGGCATTGGCAAACTAACGATTCTGTGTATGACCCTGGCATTGGCAAACTAACGATTCTGTGTATGACCCTTGGCATTGGCAAACTAACGATTCTGTGTATGACCCTTGGCATTGGCAAACTAACGATTCTGTGCATGACCCTTGGCATTGGCAAACTAACGATTCTGTGCATGACCCTTGGCATTGGCGAACGAACCATTCTGTGCGTAACCCCTGGTATTGGCATTAACTCTTCTATTTCTGGTATTGAGGTCAGTCTGTGTGGCACCCTAAGCACACATCAGACTACCCTTGTGTTGTTAGGGTCTTGGGAAGAGCTAATTATTCTAAGTCCTTGTGTATCATTCTATGTCCGTCTAGTCGTGCCGACCAATCTAAGGATCGGAAGGGTAGAGAGTGTCCTGCGTCTAGGGACCACTAGTCAGATAAGCAGAGGGATCCGCGACGTCTCTCTTGTATGTGCTCTGTACTGCCATTCTAGTAGTCTGTCTAGTCGTGCCGACCACTCTAAGGATCGGAAGGGTAGAGAGTGTCCTGCGTATAGGGACCACCATTCTAGTATCAGGGGGATCCGTGACATTACGTCAGGGCCAATGGATCCCGCAGACCTCTCTAATCAGTTGACACGTATTGCAGCCAGACAAGAAGAGCAGGACCATAGAATGGACCAGATTGCTCTTGCCCTGCAAACCCTGTTAAATCGATCCAGTTCTGGAACTGCAAGCCCTCCAGACCCAGTAGTGCCTAGGGTCAGTTCGGCCGCTCCCGAGGGATGTAGGCTCAGTATGAAGGCACCCGTACGCTATGATGGAACACCAAACTTATGCCGGGGCTTTCTGACCCAACTCGAGATCTTATTCGAGAACACACTGTATGTCCGATAAAGCCAAAGTAGGCTATCTGATTAATCATCTAACCGAAAAAGCTTTATTATGGGCCACGCCCTTGTGGGAGAATAAGAAACCCATCATTTATGACTATGAGGGTTTTACCTCCGAGTTAAAGCGTACCTTCGATCCCTCTAGAAGGGCTACCAATGCGGGTAGATCCCTGTTTCACATCAAACAGGGTAATAGGAGGGTCTCCGACTATGCCATAGAGTTTAAGACTTTGTCTTCTGAGGTACACTGGCCGAACGACGTTTTAACCCTAGCCTTTACCGAAGGCCTGAACGAGGCTTTAATGTTTGAGTTGGCTCCCTTAAAATTACCAGAACATCTGGATCATTTGGTTGATTTCTGCATTGCCATGGACGATCAAATCCGGGAAAGGAGACACCCCAGAGATAGACCCAGACGGGTCCTGCCTCCTTTGCCCCTAGTACCCAGACACACCACTACATCAGGCAACCCGGAGACCGCAAAGACTGATGTACCGGCCGTTGAACCCATGCAGATAGGAAAAACGGGTATTTCAGAGGCAGAAAGAGCTCACAGAAAAGAAAGGGGGCTCTGCTTTATTGTGCCGGGGCAGATCATTTCCGCCTTCAATGTCCTCAGAGACCCAGGGGTAGCAGGGGTGAGACTAACAAATCAGGTCAAAGAACAGCCAATACCCAGGTTATCGGTTCTCTGTATGCCTCCTTTGTGGACGATGAAAAAAAAAAACCCGGATTCTGGTACCCATCTCCCTCACCTGGGAGGGGTTCACCTCGAGACTGAGGCATTCCTAGACTCTGGAGCCTCAGGTAATTTTATGGACAGATGTTTTGCCGCCAAAAACCTCTTACCTCTGGTTCTAAAGGAGAGGCCTCTAATGGTGGAAGCCATAGACGGAAAACCCCTGTCATGTCCCCATATCACTCACGACACTATTGATGTATGCATGACTACGGGAGTTCTGCACCGCGAAACCATACGATTCCAGATTATCGACTCTCCCTCATGTCCTGTCGTCCTTGGGTTCCCATGGTTAATAGAGCATAACCCGGTGATTGATTGGGCCCAGCGAGATATAAAGTGTTGGGGTCCTAGTTGCCAGTCAAAGTGCCTGGGCAGGGTTAATGTGATTGGTAGCCTCAATATTGCTACAGCACCTCCTTTGTCCACCGAAGTCCCTGAATGTTATATGGCGCTAAAGGAGGTGTTCTCTAAAACCAGGACTGAGGTCCTACCACCCATCGTCCTTATGACTGTGCTATAGAGTTGCTCCCTGGTACTATGCCTCCTAGAGGACACGTATACCCTTTGTCACAAAAGGAAAACGACATTATGGAGGAATATATAAGGGAGAATCTAGAGCGAGGATTTATCAGACGATCCTCCTCTCCGGCAGGAGCAGGTTTCTTTTTCGTTTCCAAAAAAGAGGGTGACCTGCGACCTTGCATCGATTATAGAGGTTTGAATAGGATTACCATAAGAAATGCATATCCAATACCTCTTATAACAGAATTGTTCGACCGATTAAAAGGGGCCCGTATTTATACGAAGCTTGATTTACGAGGAGCGTACAACCTGGTCAGGGTTAAGAAGGGGCATGAATGGAAAACGGCTTTTAATACACGTAGCGGGCATTATGAATACCTAGTGATGCCCTTTGGATTATGTAACGCGCCAGCCGTTTTTCAGGACCTCATAAACGACACCCTACGGGACTTTCTGCAAACGTTCGTTATAGTATATCTGGACGACATCCTGATATACTCTCCTGATAAGGACACCCATCACGTCCATGTGCAACAAGTGTTGAAGAGATTATTGAGGCTGGGTTATATTGTAAACTAGAGAAATGCTTATTCGACATAGAGACAGTGCACTTCCTTGGGTATATAATAACCCCTGAGGGTTTCCAAATGGATCCTACAAAACTCTCAGCGATTCTTGACTGGCCTTTACCCCAAGGGCTTAAAGCCATCCAGAGGTTTCTGGGGTTTACTAATTACTACCGGAGGTTCATTAAAAACTTTTCGGCCTTGGTAGCTCCCCTCACGGCTATGACTAAAAAAGGGGTGGCGAATCAGAAATGGACACCCCAGGCCAGTCAAGCCTTTGAGGCACTTAAACAGGCATTCACAACTGCCCCTGTTCTCCGACATCCAGATCCGGCTCTGCCTTTCCAGGTTGAAGTTGACGCCTCCGAGCTAGGTCTTGGTGCAGTCTTGTCCCAAAGGGAGGCACCCGACAAACCCTTGCATCCATGCGGCTTCTATTCCCGAAAGTTGTCCCCGGCAGAGAGGAACTATGATATCGGAAATAGAGAGTTGTTAGCAGTTATCGCAGCCTTGACGGAATGGAGATACTTATTGGAGGGGTCTAGGGACCCCATTGTCATCATAACCGATCATAAGAATCTTACGTACATTGGAGACGCTAAACGGTTAAATGCCAGACAAGCGAGATGGTCGTTGTTTCTTTCAAGCTTTAATTTCGTCCTCACATATAGACCTGGGTCAAGAAACATTAAAGCAGACGCATTGTCAAGACAATACGAATCCTACGAACATAACATCCAAGATCAGCATCCCATTGTACCCCAGGAAAGAATTATAGCCCTTACCACGATTAGTGTCTCGTCTCCTCTGATGTTAAGATTGCAGACCGCCCAGGGTACAGCTCCTGGGGGGAGACCTCCTGCGAAACTCTTTGTACCTGAGAACGAAAGAGAAGAAGTACTGAAACTTTATCATGATAACAAAACCTCTGGGCATATGGGGATCACCAACAACAGTGTCTAGTATACGTAAACTCCTCTGGTGGCCCACGGTGCGCCGTGATGTTAAAGATTACATAACCGTGTGCGAGGTGTGCACAAGACATAAAAGTCCCAAAACAGCGCCCATTGGTTTACTCCAGCCTCTGCCAATCCCCGAACGACCATGGTCGCATTTAGCTATGGATTTTATAGTAGAGTTACCCGAGTCAAAAGGGAATACTGTAATACTCACGGTCATTGATCGATTCTCCAAAATGGGTCACTATGTTCCTCTTCGGAAACTTCCTTCGGCAGCCGAACTGGTGCCCATTTTCATTACCAATGTGGTCCGCATACACGGTATTCCTCTTGGGATTGTCTCTGATAGGGGGACCCAATTCGTCTCCAGATTCTGGAAAGGGTTTTGCAAGAATGTGGGGATAGACCTATCCTTCTCTTCGGCCTATCACCCCCAGACCAACGGAGCAGCAGAACGAGCCAATCAAAATATAGAGAAATATCTCAGGTGCTTTATATCGACGATATCCGAACGACAAGATAACTGGTCAGACCTGATACCGTGGGCAGAGTATGCCTTGAACAGTGCAGTGAGCGAAGCCACAGGACATTCCCCTTTCTTCACTGTTTACGGTTTTGATCCTCCCGTGCTCCCTGCTACGTTTCCTGATACCGCGATTCCTGCTCTGGATGAGCATTTAGCGTCATTGAAAGAAACTTGGGGAAGGGTTAAAAGGGCACTGGAGGATAGCAGTGGTATCCAGAAGATCAAGGCCGACAGACACAGGAGGCCGGCACCCGTGTATCAAGTTGGGGACAGGGTTTGGCTTTCTTCACGGAACATCAAGCTCTTAGTACCCTCTATGAAACTGGCACCCAGATACATAGGGCCCTATAAGATTCTGCGGCGAATCAATCCGGTCTCCTATGCTTTGGCACTGCCCTCCCATATCAGGATACACAATGTGTTCCACGTGAGCCTTTTAAAACCACTCTTGTGTAATCGTACACCAGGGTCCGTGTCCCCCCTCCTCCTGTCTCTGTGGAGGGCGAGGAGGAGTTTGAAGTTGAGGCCATTCTGGACGCCAGGGTTTCTAGGGGGGTCCTTCAGTACTTGGTTGACTGGGTGGGCTACGGTCCAGAGGATCGCTCTTGGCTCCCGGCTACTGAGGTTCATGCTCCTCGGTTGGTGAGGGCTTTCTATTTGGCTCATCCCCGCGCTCCTGGGGGTCGTCCAGTGGCCGCCCGTAGAGGGGGGGGTTCTGTCACGGTGGCCCCCGCACCCCCCCGCGCCTGGCAGCAGCTTCCTCGCTGCTCGCTGGCCAGGCGCCGAGTGATATTGCGGTCGCTTCCGCACACGTGGGACGCCGGGGGGCAGGCCTGGCGGGGAGACGCGGACCCGCCGGGTTTAAAGCCCAGACTCACAGAGACGCCGATGCCCTGACGTGGTAGTTACTTCCCGCAGAGCTCTTGTATATTTTGGCAAACTAACGATTCTGTGTATGACCCTTGGCATTGGCAAACTAACGATTCTGTGTATGACCCCTGGCATTGGCAAACTAACGATTCTGTGTATGACCCTTGGCATTGGCAAACTAACGATTCTGTGTATGACCCTTGGCATTGGCAAACTAACGATTCTGTGTATGACCCTTGGCATTGGCAAACTAACGATTCTGTGTATGACCCTTGGCATTGGCAAACTAACGATTCTGTGTATGACCCTTGGCATTGGCAAACTAACGATTCTGTGCATGACCCTTGGCATTGGCAAACTAACGATTCTGTGCATGACCCTTGGCATTGGCGAACGAACCATTCTGTGCGTAACCCCTGGTATTGGCATTAACTCTTCTATTTCTGGTATTGAGGTCAGTCTGTGTGGCACCCTAAGCACACATCAGACTACCCCTGTGTTGTTAGGGTCTTGGGAAGAGCTAATTATTCTAAGTCCTTGTGTATCATTCTATGTCCGTCTAGTCGTGCCGACCAATCTAAGGATCGGAAGGGTAGAGAGTGTCCTGCGTCTAGGGACCACTAGTCAGATAAGCAGAGGGATCCGCGACGTCTCTCTTGTATGTGCTCTGTACTGCCATTCTAGTAGTCTGTCTAGTCGTGCCGACCACTCTAAGGATCGGAAGGGTAGAGAGTGTCCTGCGTATAGGGACCACCATTCTAGTATCAGGGGGATCCGTGACAGGATCTGCGCATGCATGCAGTTCTGATTCATCGCTATGCGATGCAAGTGGCGGAGGAGCGCAAATCGTGGCATTTAAATGATGCTCAATTGGTAGTAAAAGGTCCAAAGTGTGCCAAGAAAATATCCTCCACACCATTACACCACCATCCCCAGCCCAAACCGTTGATACAAGGCAGGATGGATCCATGCTTTCTTGTTGTTTACGCCAAATTCTGAATCTACCAACTGAATGTCGCAGCTGAAATAGAGACTCATCAGACCAGGGAACTATTATCCAAGCTTCTATTGTCTTATTTTGGTGAGCCTGTGTAAATGGTAGCTTCAGTTGCCTGTTCTTAGCCAGCGTGGTCTGCTGCTGCTGTAGCCCGTTTGCTTCAAGGTTCGACATGTTGTGCGTTCAGAGATGGTGTTCTTGGTTGTAACGAGTGGTTATTTGAGTTACTGTTGTCTTTATATCATCTCAAACCTGTCTGCCCATTCTCCTCTGACATCAACAAGGCGTTTTTGTCCACACAACTGCCACTCACTGGATATTTTCTCTTTTTTTGGACCATTCTCTGTAAACCTTAGAGATGGGTGTGTTTGAAAACCCCCGTAGATCAGCAGTTTTTGAAATACTCAGACCAGCCCATCTGGCACCAACAACCATGCAACGTTCAAAGCCACTTAAATCCCCTTTCTTCCCCATTCTGATGCTCTGGTTGAACTTCAGCAAGTTGTCTTCACTGCGTCTAGATGCCTAAATGCATTGAGCTGCTGCCATGTGACTGGCTGATCAGCAATTTGTGTTAACAAGCAATTCAACAGGTGTACTTATTCCTAATAAAGTGGCCGGGTGTGTATATATAAATGATAATGACTGATGGTGTGTTTTCACAATTTTTGACATTTGTCTGTGTGCCTAGGTGACTTGAATCACATTGTTGCTACATTTTTAAGTTGAATATAGGTAAAAGTTTAAAAAATTGAACGGTGACTCATCCAATTAGTTATGAGTCAAGTCACTAATATAACATCTCGGTTGTAACGGAGTCAGTAATAGGGAGCCCCAAAGAGTTAACGGTTACGCATGCATAGCTTTCACATGCAGGTGTTTCCACTTGCAGTTTATTGCTACTAGTGAGAAAATGGAGCCATGTCCTGTTGGTTTAATATTCTGAAATCCGTCTATTTCAGTGGTTCCCAACCGCGGTCCTCAGGTCCCTCTAACAGGACAGGTTTCAAGGATTCCCTGGGGGAAATTCAGACGGAATCCTGCAATTACTGAGCAGAAAATCGTATCACCTGTGCTGTGCTTCAGCTATCTGGAAAAACCTGACCTGTTGGGGGTACTTGAGGGCTGCGGTTGGGAACCACTGGTCTATTTGATGGGTCAATTCTAATTGCTTGCCACAATTGCTTTATTTTGTCCTAAATTTTGTATTCCATCCTCTCGCATTTGTCACATCTTTTATGGTATAATAGTAATTTATTGGTTGTGACGGAACCGTTCTCTTCTGTCTGTCCTGACTCTCCAGACACCCCTTCATTGCGGTCAGCCCGGCTACTGGGAGCGCTGTCCTCAGCGCCTCGAGCAGCTTGACCCGCCTGCTTCTGTTCCTCTGCCCTGGAGCCGTTAGGAATATCCAGAAGGCCACTCTGTGCCTTCTGAGATTGAGTATATAGTGTAGCGTCGCAGAAATAAAAACACCAGGCGCGACTGTATGCTTTAAAACAGGATTCTCTCTCTCTGAGCTTGAGAGTTCTCTGACCTTTAATGAACAAAAACGCCACCATTTATGCTGAAATCCAACATGATCCAAATGACGTACCTCGTCCTACCAATATGCTAATTACATTATGTCAGTTAGATATTTACAATAAACATTCCTCTTTACATTCTTTAGCCTTTAGCTCACACAACATTTGCATAACCTATTGTTCTAACACATCAGATTAAAGACAAACACTATCACAGATCCCTTGAATTAAACATGCAGCCAGATAAAGGGGAAAGCCCTATTGCATAAATTACACAGCAGTAAAGCTTGTTTACTGGTTATACAAAAACACATTTACCTACAGGAATATAAGTATATTTAAAACTAAAGTTACCCCATTTTACACTAAACTAATTTAAACTAAAACCAAACGATGTAATATACGCCACCATTTATGCTGAAATCCAACAGTCATAATTTGCATAAATGACGCACCTCGTCCTACCAATATGCTAATTACATTATGTCAGTTAGATATTTACAATAAACATTTCTCTTTACATTCTTTAGCCTTTAGCTCACACAACATTTGCATAACCTATTGTTCTAACACATCAGATTAAAGACAAACACTATCACAGATCCCTTGAATTAAACATGCAGCCAGATAAAGGGGAAAGCCCTGATGCATAAATTACACAGCAGTAAAGCTTGTTTACTGGCTATACAAAAACACATTTACCTACAGGAATATAAGTATATTTAACCCTTTCGCTGCTGAGGCTTTTCCCGCCCCTGTGCTGAGGTCATTTTTACCGGTTTTGCTCATCATGTTTAAACGTGTTTTGAAGGCTTATTTTAGTATATGACCCAGACATATTATATATCGTTCTTTCCGTCAGACTCGGCAGATTCATAATATGTCATTATTATATGTATACGTCATGACCTGTCTGTATATTATAACAAAAAATGCAATATAATATGTATTTTCAATAATTTACAACGTGTAAAGTGTTTTTTTTTTCACATTTTAACATGCGAGAAATTGTGGTTATATTTTGTATGGGGTGCGCTTGTTAAAAAAATTAGAGATGGGGTCTCGTTACATTTTTTTTGGGGGAAAATTACACGATTTTTAACAAACGCACCGCATACAAAAATCGTTAGTGCAGCATCATTGTTCACATTATAATTGAAATGGGAACAATATTGCTGCATTAACAAACCAAAAAAAAGAAAACTAAATTGTTTTTTTTTTTTATAATTTTTTAAAAAAAAAAATTATTTTTATTTTTCTTTTTATTTATTTTTTACAAACTTTTTCACAGTCATGTTTGGTATCGTTGGAACGGCCATGCTCTGGCCGATCCAACAGTACCAAACTTTAACCCCTAGCTGCCACGGATCGGGAGATAGGGGGTTCATTGGAACCCCCTATCTCCACCATTGGTGGCAGCTAGGGGTTAACTCCAGGACTGGCGTCATCGTGCTACGCACGATGATGCCAGTCCTCAGGGGGAGTTCCTGGAGGCTTGGCCAACATCCAAGATGTCGGCCAGCTCCGGGAAAGGATCAAGAACCGGCGCTTTTCAGCGTCGATTCGTGATCCGGCTCCCCAGGGGTTAATGCCAGGTACCATTTGGAAGGGCAGGCTGTGCCCTTCCAAATGGTGCCTGGGTTAACCCCTGCAACGCCGCCGATCGGGAGGGAGAGAGGTCCGAAGGACCTCCCCCCCCTTTCAGGCGCCTCCTCCGCACATGCGGGGGGGCGCCTGAATTAGGTGTCATCGCGCCGCCGCGATGACACCTAATTACTCCGGCGGCGGTTCCGGATGCTGGGTTGACATCGACGATGTCAGCCCGCACCGGGGGGGCCAGCGATCGGCCGGAACCCGGCCGAACGCTGACCCCAAAGAGAGGACACGCTCAGCGCGTCCTCCGCATGGAACGTGACATGCGGTTGGACGCGCTGAGCGCGTCCCCGCATGGAAGGGGTTAAAACTAAAGGTACCCCGTTTTACACTAAACTAATTTAAACTAAAACCAAATGATGTAATATATATTTAAAAACACACTATATAAATTGAACATAAAGTCTCTTGGGGTTTGAAGCATGGAGCATTACATCAGCTCCATGACACTGGTTGCTTAATTAGAATCTTTACAGCTTATCATAAGATCAGGTTATTTTCTGCAGTGAGTGTGTGAGCGAGTCGGCGAGTGTGTGAGCGAGTGAGTCAGTGAGTGTGTGAGCGAGTGAGTCGGTGAGTGTGTGAGGGAGTCGGTGAGTGTGTGAGCGAGTCGGTGGTGTGTGAGCGAGTCGGCGAGTGTGTGAGCAAGTCGGTGAGTGTGTGAGCGAGTCAGCAGGTGGGTGAATGTGAGCGAGTCAGCAGGGACTGACCTAGTGTGAGCGAGTGAGTCAGTGAGTGTGTGAGCGAGTCGGTGAATGTGTGAGAGAGTCGGCGAGTGTGTGAGCTAGTCAGTGAGTGTGTGAGCGAGTCAGCAGGGGGGTGAGTGTGTGAGCGAGTCAGCAGGTCAGTGAGTGTATGAGCGAGTCAGCAGGTGTGTGGGTGTGTGAGCGAGTCAGCAGGTCGGTGAGTGTGTGAGCGAGTCAGTGGATGAGTGAGGGTGTGAGTGAGTCGGTGAGTGTGTGAGCGAGTTAGCAGGTCGGTGAGTGTGTGAGCAAGTCAGCAGTTCAGTGAGTGTATGAGCAAGTCAGCAGATGTGTGGGTGTGTGAGCAAGTCAGCAGGTGAGTGGGTGTGTGAGCAAGTCAGCAGGTCGGTGAGTGTGTGAGCGAGTCAGCATATGAGTGAGGGTGTGAGTCGGTGAGTGTGTGAGCGAGTCAGCAGGTGAGTGAGCAAGTCAGCAGGTGAGTGTGTCAGT
The DNA here is from genome assembly GCA_009667805.1 of Leptobrachium leishanense. Lineage (NCBI taxonomy): Eukaryota > Metazoa > Chordata > Amphibia > Anura > Megophryidae > Leptobrachium > Leptobrachium leishanense. Next base: position 34,852,402 of record CM019065.1, read on the forward strand.
GAGTCAGCGGGTGAGTGAGTCAGCGGGTGAGTGTGTGAGCGAGTCAGCGGGTGAGTGTGTGAGCGAGTCAGCGGGTGAGTGTGTGAGTCAGCGGGTGGTCTTGTGAGTGAGTCAGCAGGTGGGTGAGTGTTTGAGCGAGTCAGCGTGTGAGTGAGCGAGTCAGCGGGTGAGTGTGTGAACGAGTCAGCGGGTGGGTGAGTGTGTGAGCGAGTCAGCAGGTGAGTGAATGTGTGAGCGAGTCAGCAGGTGAGTGAATGTGTGAGCGAGTCAGCAGGTGAGTGAGTGTGTGAGCGAGTCAGCAGGTGAGTGAGTGTGTGAGCGAGTCAGCAGGTCGGTGAGTGTGTGAGCAAGTCAGCAGGTCAGTGAGTGTTTGAGCAAGTCAGCAGGTCGGTGAGTGTGTGAACGAGTTAGCAGATGAGTGAGGGTGTGAGTGAGTCGGTGAGTGTGTGAGCGAGTCAGCAGGTGAGTGAGCAAGTCAGCGGGTGAGTGTGTGAGCGAGTCAGCGGGTGAGTATAAGCGAGTCCGCGGATGAGTGTGTGAGCGAGTCAGTGGGTGAGTGTGTGAGCAAGTCAGTGGGTGAGTGTGTGAGCAAGTCAGCGGGTGGGTGTGTGAGCTTGTCAGTGGGTGGGTGTGTGTGTGAGCGAGTCAGTGGGTGAGTGTGTGAGCGAATCAGCGGGTGTGTGGGTGTGTGAGCGAGTCAGCAGGTGAGTGAGTGTGTGAGCGAGTCAGCAGGTGAGTGAGTGTGTGAGTGAGTCAGCAGGTCGGTGAGTGTGTCAGCGGGTGAGTGTGTTTTTCTTTCACAGTTGCAGAGATGCTAATATTCAGCTCCTCGGTTTCCCCAGTCTGAGGTCCTGAGCTGCACAGCTTGTGTTATTTCATAGAGTCACAGGTATTTAAAATGTTCTAGCAAGTTCCATAGCGCTGTACAACAGGAGACACAGCATAACAAATGTCTTTACAAGTTAAACACACAGAACAGTAGGAGATAGGACCCTGTCCAAGAGCTTACAATCTAAGAGGAGAGGGGTGACACGCTAGGTGAGAGTAATAGCTGAGTATGTGAAATAGTGGGGTGCATGTGGGGCTGTGGGCAAGATGGAACAAGAAATGCAGTTCATGTGACGCTTTGATGGGTGCAATAGTGGGTGGGGAGGAGGAGGGGAATATTCGGGAAGTATGAAGAAACACCCCTAGCTGAGGGGCGTCGCCAGAGAAGATGAAATGACAGAGTTTAAAGCAATTGATTTATTCTAGTCTGTCTATAGGTATAAAAGTGTTTAAATTCACTACAGATGTCCTACTGGACTTTACCCCGGAAATTTTTCTGCTTAGCCAAGCTCATCTGTCAATTAAGTCCATGAAAAAATCTGTACTCCTCTGTATTGTACTGGCGGCCAGGGCTCTGGTTCCGGTACATTGGAGACAATCCTCCATCCCCACCTCTCAGGATTTGGTGGATAGAGTGGAATTGTGGATTATTCCAGCCTTGGTGTTAGAATAATCTTAATTTTAATAAAGATAGGAGGCGAATATTTTGCATTCTCTTTTCTTTACTAAATCATCAGCAGCAAAGGAAAGTTTACATAGCAACAGCAGTAACCAATAAACAACAAGTGAGTAGTCAGTCTTAGCCACGCCCTCTTTTCTTGGATGCGGAACGATCAGGAGAGCAGTGACGTGGAAATCCAGTGATCCCAGAAGTAGGAGAAAACCCGGAACAGGAGAAGAGGAAACCAGTGATCCCAGAAGCAGAATAAAACCCGGAACAGGAGAAGAGGAAGCCGAGATGAGACAGGAAACCTGCCGGCGTCCGAAAGGAAAAAAGTCCAACGGGACCGAAGAAGGAACTCAAACTAAGGAGGAAACAGAGGATACGTGAAAGTACCATGCGGTGGAGGTGTGTCAAGCAACAGTGACCTAACTGACTCGCTGAAGCTAAGCATCATCAACAATTTAACAAATGAGAGAATAGCCCTAGGCTAGGCTAACTAAATATGCATAAACACAAACCCTACTCAGGGGAAGGAAGAGGGTTAGACAAATGATGTACAAATGATTATTTGTACAAATAATTTGATTATTCAATTATTTTATTTATTTTTTTTATTATTTTTTTTTTGAACATGCTGAAACCAGAACAATGCGAAGAACCCGGGTACGGGCGGGTGGGAAAAATATTCGCCTCCTGTCTTTATTAAAATTAAGATTATTCTAACACCAAGGCTGGAATAATCCACAATTTTACATCAAGTCAGGAGGCTTCATATTTTGCAGTTTCAAAGCTGCACCAAAGCCCCAGATGCATGGGAACGAGGACGAAAATAGAAAGTACGGAAAGTAACCGCCCTAGACCAGTCAGCGGCCGCAAGTATATCGGCCAGAGATCCTCCGGCGTCCGCAGCTGAGGAAGCCGCCGCGCTGCGCACGGAGTGAGCGCCAAAGTGGGGAGCAACGCCCGCCAGAGACAGAAGCCAGCGAACCCATCTGGAGAGAGTAGGCGGAGAGACTGGTTTAAAAGGAGATACGTAAGAGACCAAGAGTTGGCCAGTCGGAGAGGAGCGCAAGGAGCGCAAACGGGAGAGGTAAGTATGGACACACCGAGCCACACACAACAGAGGGTCTGAAGGAAAGTAAGGGTAGAAAACCGCAGGGGAAAGCGTTTTTGTGCGCCTGGTTAGTGTGAAGATGACGCCTTCGGGGGAGAAAACCACAGCGTGCGCATCGAAAGCCCTAACGTCGGAGGCGTGCCGAAAGGACACCAAACACAAAAGGACTGTTAGTTTGGCCGAGAGCTGGCGCAGGGAAAGCAAATCGTTGTCCGGCCAGCTGCGCAGGAAATCTAACATAATCGACACGTCCCAAAACGCAGCGTACTTAGGGGCTGGCGGGCGAGCGAGCCGAATGCCCCGGAGGAGACGACATACCGAAGGGTCCCGACCCACAGAAACGCCTCCCAGGGGAACATGAGCTGCCGAGATGCCCGAGCGGAACAGATTAATGGTACGATACGTTTTTCCAGATGACGACAGGTCTGCCAGGAAATTCAGGACTAGAGTTAAAGGTTCTGTAACGGGATCAGCCTCTTGTTGCACACACCAGCTACCCCAAGCCCTCCAGGCGTACCGGTAGCTTTTTCGTGTGCCTGGAGCCCAGGATTCCCATAACAGAGATCGAGCTGCCTCCGATAGGCCTGGCAGCATGCAGGGTCCCCGGAAATCGTCCAAGCCACCAGAAGCAGGTTGCCCTCCAGGACCAACGGGTGTGGACCGCGTTGAGGATCCGTCAGAATGGAATGGAATGATGGGAGCAGAAGCGGATGAAGGCACGAAAGTTCCAGCGCCAGAGGGAACCAGGGCTGAGCATGCCATAGAGGCGTGAGTAGGAGAAGGCGATTACCTCGTCTGCGGACTTCCTGGATCGTACGCGTGATCATCTGGAATGGTGGGAAAGCGTAGGCCCCCGACGGCGGCCAGGGCTGTAGGAAGGTGTCCACCGCCGTCGCCTGGGGATCCGGAAGCCAACTGAAGTAGGCCGGCGTCTGATGGTTCAAGCGAGAAGCGAAGGGGTCCCCTTCGTAGAGACAGTCGTCGGAACGTCGGAACGTCTAATTTCCAATCGCTGGAATCTCTCCAATGCCGTGAGAACCAATCCGCCACATAGTTGGAGGAACCGGGCAGGTATTCTGCCTTGAGGGCGATGTTCCGTTCCAGGCAGTAGTTGAAGAGGGATAGTGTAAGGTCCGACAGGAGCTTGGAATGGGAGCCCCCCAGCCGGTTGACATATTGGACCGCCGAGATGTTGTCGATTCGAAGGAGGAGAGTGCAGTCCCTGAGGTGCTGGGAAAAGCTGCGGACGGCGAAGGAGCCGGCGATGAGTTCCAAGCAGTTGATATGGAGATGTTGTTCCTCTGGTGTCCATGCGCCGCCCGTGGATGCAGAGCCACAGGTCGCTCCCCAACCCGATTGGCTGGCGTCCGATTCCAGCACGAAGTCTGGTAGGGAGCCGAAGATGGCTCGCCCATTCCATGCCTCCGTATGGCGTAACCACCAAAGGATCTCCACTCTGACCTCTGGAGTGATGGGAACCAACTGGTCGTAGGAGGGGTTTAGACGGAGGTACTCGGCCTTCAAGCGCTGCATCGCTCGGTAGTGCAGTGGGCCGGGGAATATGGCCTGTATGGATGAAGAGAGTAGGCCTACCACCCTTGCCAGATCCCGAAGGCAGATGGTCTCCGATGAAAGGACTCCCCGCAAGGCCTTTTTGATGGCCCGAAGCTTTTGTGGAGGAAGGTGAAGCTGGCAGGATCTGGAATCTGTCGAATCCGAGGAAGGTGATTGTCTGAGCCGGACATAGTGCTGACTTGTCCCTGTTGATGAGGAAGCCCAGGTCCTGCAGGAGAGTCATTACCAGGGCCGTGTGTCGGGCGGATTGGGCCGGGTCTTGGGCTAGTATCAGTATATCGTCCAGATAAATGATCGTCCTGATGCCCTGAGCCCGTATGGAAGCCATAACCGGTTTGAGGAGCTTCGTGAAACACCCTGGCGCGGAGCTGAGGCCGAATGGTAGACAGGTGAAGTGCCACAGATCGTGGTGCCAGAGGAACTGTAGGTACGGGCGGTGAGCGTGATGAACCGGTACCGTGAGGTAGGCGTCCGTGAGGTCCAGCCTTGTGAACCAGTCACCGTCTCGGAGTAGATCTCTGAGTAGGTGTATGCCCTCCATTTTGAAGTGGCGATAGGACACGAATGTGTTGAGGGCCTTTAGATTTATGACTGGCCGGAGGTCCCCAGATTTCTTGTGTACCAGAAATATGTTGCTGACGAAGCGCCGGGGATCTGACGCGGGAAGGATCGCTCCTTTCAGTTGCAGCGCGCGAAGTTCCCTGTCTATTAGTGCTGTCTCCTGTAAGGAGTAACGGGCCAGCAGCGGGGAAGCAGACTGGATGGGGACATGGGAGAAGTCTATTGAAAAACCAGTCACCGTTCGCAGAATCCACGAGTCGGATGTGAGCTCTCGTCATTTGGAGAGGAAAAACGAGTGGTAGGGTGGAAAACTCGTTTCATGTTTGACTGCACTTTCTGCATATTGGTGTAGACATTAACCTTGCGGTTCAGCTCTTTAAGGAAGAGATCCCCGAACAGCAACCCCTTCGCTGCAGGACACAGCTCCTTGGTGGACATGGAGGTTAGCTTGGCATCGAACCGAAATAGGGCCGCTTTACGGCGTTCGGAAGAAATGCCGACGTTGGCGTTTCCCAAAAGACAAAGGGCGCACTGTGCCCATTCACGGACCAGGGCCGGATCGAGCGGGGAATTGTTATTTAACGCCTCATCTGCCATTACGAAGATCAGAGATAAGGGCCCCGAGACGTCCAGCAATTTGTCTTGGGCGCCGCGGAGACCCTGCTCTAGACCCCCTCTAGGATCTTTGCCAGCCTTCCCCATGAAGGTAACAAAGTCCTCATCAAATTCTGGGGTAAGGGCTACCTTATCTGGTAGGGTCGGGCGAGGGCATTCCGCCCGTAAGCGTGCCCTATCAGCTTTTTCCAGGGGGCAACGCAACCAGAATCTTAAGAACTCTGCTATATGATCTGGGGGAATCCAGGCCGGAGACCTGAGGTGTGTAGTGGTTCGTGGGTTGAAGAATGGGACGCCCCTAGCGTCTAGGATTGGTGTCAGAGTGTCCGAGGGCATCATAGAGCGAGGGGCTGACGTGACCGAGTGGGGTATGAGAGCCAAAGCATTGGGACGGGGCTCACCCGTCGAGCTAGGAGTAACCGGCGGGTCACCGGTAGTCTCTGCTCCTTCCTCTTCCGGGTAGTCTGCCCGGTAATCCTCTAAGTCACAAGAGGCATCCTCGTTAGACATACGAGAAAATTTCTTAGCGGGGCCTTTACCCTTCCCCGCTGTCTCTGACTGGCCCTTCCAGGGCCTTTTTCGGGATGGGGCAGCAGTCTCCGATTGATCGGACTGTGAGTCCACTGAGTGGGCTGGGGACTGGGCTCTGGAGAGCACCGGGGGATCCTGCTGAGGAGGAGGGGGTAAAGCCGCAAGGGCAATGGGCAAGGTCTCTGTAATTGCTGCAAGGAGCCAAGCCTTGAGCTCCTCCTGATGCAGCGGATTTAGCTGAGGGGGGTCCATCAGAATTATATATGTATATATATATATAACGGGGCTCACCCGTAGCAGGTTTAATTTGCAATCACGTATACCAATGGGTAGTACAATATATAAATTCGGGGCTCACCCGAAATATTTGCGGACAAATACAACGCCGCACTGTATGATAGTTTGTTAGACCAAGTAAATTTATCGGGGCTCACCCGAAGTAGCGGAGGGGTCCTGCAGGGTGCAAGCGGTCGGTAAACGTTGAAGGTGCGTGTATACACCTTGCTGTCAGGCTGTGAAGCATTAAAGGCGCGTAAAATACCAGATCGTTCGGCTAAAGACGGAGCTTAAGATTGCCGCCAGCGCGCGCAGCCGCAGTGAGAACGCCTGGCATGAGGGGAAAACTCGCGCGTGCGCCCAAAGGCGCGGCAGCCGTTGATACAAGTTTGTAGAAAAAACGGTAAATAAAGCGCTGACCTATACTGGAGCGCGAAAAAGGAAAAAACGCAAGCGAGGGCCGCCCGAACACCGAGAGCAAAGGGCCCTTGGAGTGCCGGGAGACCGAGTACACGCAGAGCGCACCCTGTAGGCGGGAAAGTGCCCGCACAGCAGGGAAATAACAAAACCTGTATTTGGAATGAAAATAAATTATATCTAATACAGTTAGCTAAACATTAAAAGCTTAGTAAGGCAAATTATTAGCGTAAATAACAATAAATAACAATAAATATAGGCCTGGCAACCAGGAGCAGTTTTGGAAACGTCTCACCTGGTCGCCAGCAGCAAAGAAAAGAGGGCGTGGCTAAGACTGACTACTCACTTGTTGTTTATTGGTTACTGCTGTTGCTATGTAAACTGTCCTTTGCTGCTGATGATTTAGTAAAGAAAAGAGAATGCAAAATATGAAGCCTCCTGACTTGATGTAAAATTGATCCGCATCCATGAATTGACCTCCTTACCCCCAAACGATATGCAGAGATCTACCTGGTTTCATTGGAATGACTTTATCTCTTCCGCGAGGCTTCCCCCATGGCTTGCAGCGTTTCCACAGCCGACAGCCAATGTGGTGTAATGATAGACTTACTACAATGCATTGAACTTACTTTCCCTGATGGCTGTTGGAATGCTGTTGCCAGGTGGAGCCCGCCATCATCACATACTGAGTAATGGCTCTGTTTCCTGGAACGCATACCTGGATTTGCTCCCATACCCCCTACAACCCTCCCCAGCGCTATGCGTGATGATGTCGGACAGCGACGGGGGACCCAGGGGTGGAGCCGCCATCCAAGATGGCGGCTCCCACCCGGAGCTAGGCCGCAATTCGGCGCCGCAAGGCGCTGAAGTGTGACCCAGTGCCTGAGGGGTTAAAGCCAGGCACCACTTAAAAGGGGAGACTCTCCCCTTTTAAGCGGTGCCTGGCTTGCGTCGCTGGTCTTTCCCAATTGGGAGGGAGAGGGATCCAAATGGATCCCCCCTCCCTTCCAGGCAATCTCCCGGCATTGCCGGGGGGGGTCGCCTGGAAATGACATAATTTCACATGGTGCGATGACGTCATTGACGTCGGGAGGGGCTTAACTTCAGCGTCTGAAGAAGCTGAAGTCAGACCGCCGTGGGACCCCGGACAGAGAGGTGAGTATCTCCGCCGGGGCTCCCGCAAGTGGATGACGCGTGGGGCACGTCCTCCGCATATAGCAGGAGTCAATGAGGACGTGTCCCACACGTCATCCGCAGTGAAGGGGTTAACAAGAGTAACCCATAGAATATATAACCACAAAGGTTTGGATGATAAAATGTGGGAAAAATTTTTTACACACTGCAAATTAATGTAATCTGAATGGAAATTTACAATTTTTTTTATAGTATTCTGATGGGACATGACGTATGCATATAATGATATATTTTTAGTCTGAAGAAAATAAGGATATACAATTAGATTTTTGCTTTAGTGATCAATGGATTTTTACACAGAGCTCGTCCCCTCTTTATAAAGAGAGCTATATCTCCAAAATGCACAGCACCCCCTCCCTACACAAAACATCCTTCTGTACACAGAGCACCCTGGGCTCAGTGTAGCCATGATGATATATTGGAGATACAGCTTTGTATAAGAGAGGGGCTGTGTACCCATAATATACACAGAACTGTATCCCCAAAATATGAGAAGGGCTGTGTACCCATGATATACACAGAGCTGTATCCCCAATATAATAGAGGGGCTGTGTACCCATGATATACAGAGCTGTATCCCCATTATAAGAGAGGGGCTGTGTACCCATGATATACAGAGCTGTATCCCCATTATAATAGAGGGACTGTGTACCATGATATACAGAGCTGTATCCCCATTATAAGAGAGGTGCTGTGTACCCATGATATACAGAGCTGTATCCCCAATATAATAGAGGGGCTGTGTACCCATGATATACAGAGCTGTATCCCCAATATAATAGAGGGGCTGTGTACCCATGATATACAGAGCTGTTTCCCCATTTATAATAGAGGGACTGTGTACCCATGATATACACAGATTTTTCCCCCAAAATAAGAGAGGGGCTGTGTACCCATAATATACACAGAGCTGTATCCCCAAAATAAGAGAGGGACTGTGTACCCATGATATACAGAGCTGTATCCCCATTATAATAGAGGGGCGGTGTACCCATGATATACAGAGCTGTATCCCCATTATAAGAGAGGGGCTGTGTACCCATGATATACAGAGCTGTATCCCCATTATAATATAGGGACTGTGTACCATGATATACAGAGCTGTATCCCCATTATAAGAGAGGTGCTGTGTACCCATGATATACAGAGCTGTATCCCCTTTATAATAGAGGGGCTGTGTACCCATGATATACAGAGCTGTATCCCCATTATAAGAGAGGGGCTGTGTACCCATGATATACACAGAGCTTTATGTCCAATATAAGAGAGGGGCTGTGTACCCATGATATACAGAGCTGTATCCCCAATATAAGAGAGGGGCTGTGTGCCCATGATATACAGACAGAGCTGTATCCCCAATATAAGAGAGGGGCTGTGTACCCATGATATATAGAGCTGTATCCCCAATATATCATCATGGGTACAGAGCCCCCTCTCTTATATTGGAGATACAGCTCTATTTATATCATGGGTACACAGCCCCTCTCTTATACACAGACCTGTATCCCCAATATAACAGAGAGGGTGCTCTGTGTACCCATGATGATATATTGGGGATACAGCTCTGGGTAAAACTGTATTTTAGCGGTGTAAGTTATTTGGAAACCCAACTGAAACCTAATAACCTTGTAAATTAACTACAATGTTGCAGTTCGTAAAAGGCTGTCTGTTACTTGTCCCGTTAACCCTTTGTTTCAGGGCAGATGGGGGTGCTTTATATGCTGTATATAATTTATACATGGTGATATACCCTTTTTTTCAGGGCAGGCGGGGGTGATTTTATACAAGGTGATATACCCTTTCTTTCAGGGCAGATGTGGATGATTTTATACATGGCGATATACCCTTTCTTTCAGGGCAGATGTGGGTGATTTTATACATGGCGATATACCCTTTCTTTCAGGGCAGATGTGGGTGATTTTATACATGGCGATATACTCTTTCTTTCAGGGCAGATGGCAGTGATTTGTGCTGTATATAATTTATACATGTGGAAAGCTGGTTTCAGATTGCGGTGTGATGTGCCCTTTTTAAGGCAACGAGAAGCCTAACTCGGACTCCTGTCTGCCTGCGAGGACTGATGCTCAAACAAGCAAAGCAGCAAGGGGAAGTGGACATTCTAGTCCATCTAGGGACAAATGACTTGGCTAGCAATGAGGTTTCTGAGATTAAGGAAGATTTTTGTGTTCTTGGAGGTGAAATACAGCAGATTGCGTCCACTGTGACATTCTCTGAAGTTCTGCCTGTGCATAACATTCAAGATAGGCAGATGCGCAATAGGGAATTTAATTTGTGGCTTCGGGAATGGTGTCGGGAGCAAGGATTTGGCTTTGTGTCCCATGATAGCTCTAATTGGAGCAGAAAGGAACTGTATAAAAAAGATGGTTTGCATCTTACTCATAGGGGAACATATGTTCTCAGTGAGAAGTTCAAAGGTTTCAAAAAGGAATATATATACTAGGAGGGGGGGACAAAAGGGTAAAAAACAATATGCCCGATTGTTCCCCAAAACTAAATCAGAGGGTGCAAGCAACATGCGAGGTAAAAAAATGACAAGAACAGAGTCATATCTATAAATGCTCGCAGTTTAGTCAATAAAATCAATGCACTAGAGGCAATGATGGCAGCTGAAAAAGTAGATTTAGTGGCGGTTACTGAGACATGGTTCAGTGAGAAAAATAACTGGGACATAACAATACCGGGGTACTCTTTATATAGAAAAGACAGAGAAGGTAGGAAAGGAGGAGGAGTGGCCCTGTATGTGAAAGCAACATAAAAACGAACCAAATAAAAGTGAGCGAGGTGAACATAGAGTCAGTTTGGGTTACGCTAACATTTGGCAATCATACAGTAGCTTGTGTAGGTGTGATCTATAGACCCCCTGGACAAGTAGAAGAGCTAGATAATCTGCTGCTTGAGGAAATAGCCAAAATGGCAATGAGGGGGGAAGTTATTATCATGGGGACTTTAATCTTCCTGATGTGAACTGGAAAACCAAAACAGCTGGGTGCACCAGGAGTACAAATAATCTAAACTCCTTACTGGGATTATCTCTAACACAAGTAGTTGAGGAGCCGACCCGTAAAGAGGCCATATTGGATTTAATACTCACAAATGGAGGTTTGGTATCGGATGTTGTTGTAGGTGAAAATTTGGGATCTAGTGATCACCAGTCAGTGTGATTTAATATAAGATCAGGGATGGAGCCGCACCACACAAGAACGAAAGTTTTAGACTTTAAAAAAACAGATTTCTCTAAAATGAGATTTTGTGTGAAGGAGTCATTATCAGACTGGAGAAGTTTAAAGGGAGTCCAGGAGAAATGGGATTATTTAAAGGAAGCATTATTGAAGGCCACAGGCAATTGCATTCGGCTTGTTAGCAAAAACAAAAAAGGGAAGAAACCACTGTGGTACTCTGCAGAAGTGGCCAAAATAGTGAAGAACAAAAAGACAGCATTCAATAATTATAAAAAAACTCAGAGTGAAGAAGATAGGCAAACCTATAAGATTTGGCAGAAAGAGGCAAAGCAATTTATAAGAGCTTCCAAAGCACACGCAGAAGAGAAAATAGCTCAGTCAGTAAAAAAGGGGGACAAAACATTTTTTAGATACATAAACGAGAAAAGAAAAGTAAAACAAGGATTAGCTAGATTAAAAACAAAGGAAGGAAGGTATGTAGAAGAGGATAAAAGTCTCGCTGACTGCCTCAATGAATATTTTTGTTCAGTCTTTGCAGAAGAAAAGGAAGGAAAGGGACCTCAGGAGGAAACACTAACAAGACATTTACATATGAGTTTACAGCGGAGGAGGTTCTACAGCAGCTGTCTAAATTAAAGACAAATAAGTCAATGGGGCCTGATGGGATCCACCCTAAATTATTAAAAGAGCTCAGTGGTGTAATAGCAAAACCGTTAACAAGGATTGGTTAAATAAATCTGTTAACGGGAGTCGTCCCAGAAGACTGGAAATTAGCAAATGTTGTGCCCATTTACAAGAAGGGTAGTAGGGAGGAATCGGGGAACTATAGGCCAGTTAGTCTGACATCAGTAGTGGGGAAATTAATGGAAACCATCTTAAAGGAAAGGATTGCAGAAAATCTAAAAACACATAGATTACAGGATCAGAAACAACATGGGTTTACCTCAGGGAGATCATGCCAAACTAATCTTATTGATTTTTTTGATTGGGTAACAAAAATAATAGACGCTGGGTGGTGCAGTAGACATTGTTTATTTAGATTTCAGTAAGGCTTTTGATACTGTTCCGCATAGAAGGCTTATCAATAAATTGCAATCTTTGAGCTTGGATTCCAATATTTTTGAATGGATTAGGCAGTGGCTGAGTGACAGGCAACAGAGGGTTGTGGTAAATGGAGTTTATTCGGCGCAAGGTGGGGTACCTCAGGGGTCAGTACTTGGACCCATTCTCTTTAATATTTTTATTAGTGATATTGCAGAAGGTATTAATGGAAAAGTATGTCTTTTTGCTGATGACACAAAGATTTGCAACAGGGTTGACGTTCCTGGAGGGATCAGCCAAATGACAAATGATTTAGGTAAACTAAAAAAATGGTCGGAGCTGTGGCAATTGAGTTTTAATGTGGATAAGTGCAAGATAATGCACCTGGGACGTAAAAACCCAAGGGCTGAATATAGAATATTTGATACAGTCCTAACCTCAACATCTGAGGAAAGGGATTTAGGGGTCATTATTTCAGAGGATCTAAGGGTAAGTAGTCAATGTAATAGAGCAGCAGGAAATGCTAGCAGAATGCTTGGTTGTGTAGGGAGAGGTATTAGCAGTAGGAAAAGGGAAGTGCTCATGCCACTGTACAGAGCACTGGTGAGACCTCACTTGGAGTACTGTGTGCAGTACTGGAGACCGTATCTCCAGAAGGATATAGACATCTTAGAGAGAGTTCAGAGAAGGGCTACTAAAATGGTGTACGGCTTGAAGGAGAAAAGTTACCAGGAAAGGCTTAATGATCTTAACATGTACAGCTTGGAAAAAAGACGAGACAGAGGAGATATGATAGAAACATTTAAATACGTAAAGGGAATCCACAATGTAGAGGAAGGGAGTATATTTAAACGGAAACAAAGTAGCAAAACAAGAGGACATAGTCTTAGATTAGAGGGGCAAAGGTTTAAAAGTAACATCAGGAAGCATTATTTTACTGAGAGGGTGGTGGATACATGGAACAGTCTTCCAGTTGAAGTGGTAGAGGCCAAAACAGAGATTGAATTTAAGCAAGCATGGGATAGGCATAAGGCTATCCTAAACAAAAGATAAATCCAGGTAAAGTATCCATGTAATTGGGCAGACTAGATGGGCCGAAAGATTCTTATCTGCCGACATTTTTCTATGTTTCTATGCTGGAGTACCAGCGAGGATGATTTTTTTTATTGCCGGTGCGTCCTAGGCGGGGAGGCTTGGGTTGCCGCTGTGGGGGAGCCGGTTTCAGCCCCCTTCAGGGGGGTGTGTTATGGTACTTGCATATGTGAGGTGATATGCAGGAATATGATTTCCAACTCAAGAAAACAGGAGAAATGTGTATGTATTCATTTACACTGCTAAAATACAGTTTTACCCAGCTCGGTGTATATTATACAAGAGTCTGATCTGCACAGACCTGTATCCTCAATATATTATCAGGCGTACACGCAGAGCTCCAAAAACATAGTTCTATCCCTAATTTGTGCAGTCTGCAGTGGCGGACTGACCCGTTGGGCACTCAGGCACTGCCCGAGGGCCCGTGGGTGTCAGGGGCCCGGTTTTTGCCAGACCCAGACAACGTGAGTGGGCCCCATCGGTTTGAAGGTCCTGCCTCCGGCTCCGAGTCATTTCAATGCCCGAATGATGGCTGTCGTGGCGCCTGTGTCCGGCATCGGGGTCCTGCCGCTACGGCGTACGCCACTCTAACCGCGGTGGCGCCGCAGCATGCGTGCCTGCCTTCGTTAGAGTCGGAGAGTCCCACACGCCAAAGCACGCTCTCCACACTCTAGCCACGCGCTATGGCTCTGCCCCCTCACGTGATGCGTGGCACGCTGCACTCATCTGCAGAGACTGGAGCCTGAGGTCGGGTAAACAAGGAGGAGCCAGGAGGGTGTGGAGCGGAGCCAGCAAGCCTGGGGAGCCTAGTAACCTGCCTGTTATTGTCAGTCCAGTGGCTGTTATTGTGCGTGAGCGAGCGACCCGGGGGGGTTAATTAAATTGTCTGTGCAGACTGTGCCAATGCAATACCTACATTTAAAGAAACGCAAAATGGCATTTATATTGACCACTCATTCACTTTGTACCCAAAGTATGGCACTGGCAAAAACATGAGTCTCTCAAAGCCAATCCACTTGGATGTTGCAATGGATTCTGCTATTATGTCTGCAAGATACAATGCCATGCCATTCTGTTCTTCCACACAGCTCTAACACGACCACCAATGTCTCACGAGAGAACTCAAATGGTCAAACAGCAATTCTGGAGTGGACCACTGCTCAGATTTTACCGAGTATTCAGTTATGGGAGAATTTTGCTTTGGGGTTTGATGTGAGCAGGAATCATTAAATACACAAATCAATCTCCAAGCCCAGTGGATGGATTAAAGGGAAACGTTGAGCCAAGCTCCTAGATTACAGTACATGCATAGGAACCCTGTAAACAGAAATTACATTGATTGGTTATTACAACACCTAAACGCTGGTAGAACCCTCCAAATTTATATGCACAGGAAATTGAGTAATCTGACTTTAAATTCCTCCTTCGTCTTGAGTGAGGCCAATTTAAAACCCTCCAGTCATCCTGCAGGATTTCCTGCTATATTTTCTTGCAGAGATCATCTTCTACATAAAGGATGAACAGCAAGACCCTGCAATTTAAACAGATTATGTCCTTACCCTTTTTTAACTTCAGAGAATTCTGTAGATATTGGTCCTCTGTGATGACGGCTCCATTTACTTTTAATTCCAAATTAAAGTCCCGGACGCACCAGATAAACTATGGGAAAAATCTCTTCATTTCCGAAAAACCATCATCGTCATCGACATTCGTTGCCTTTTTAGAAGTTATCTGTATTCTTTCAGTCAGTTCTGTAACATAACTGAGGTGGTAAAGTGAAGGAGAAGTCTATTTGGCAGATTAATGGCTTGTGCAAGGTTACAACCAACTACAACATCAGTCTTGGGGCAGACTGACTGATCGGGCACTCGGGCACTGCCCGAGGGCCCGCGGGTCAGTAGGGGCCCGGTTTGGGGCAACAAAGTGGGCCCCCACCAGTTTCCCTCTGCCTCTGATCATAGAAATTAACAGGCAGCCAGCGGCACACTCTGAAAATGCCACGGTGGCGCCTGCGCTGCCCCCTTATGTGACGTGTCACATGAGAGGCGTCGCCAGTGCAATGTGCCTGCTCCAGTTTTAGATTGGGATGCGGGCACGCTGCAGGCGCCACCGCGGCATTTTCAGAGTGTGTCGCTGCTGGCTGGCTGCCTGTTAATTTCTATTATCAGAGGGAAACCGTCGGGGGCCCACTGTCTTCCCAAACCGGGCCACTACCGACCCGCGTCCCTCAGACAGAACCAGTGAGCAACGGGGGGGGGTGCAGGGCAATATATATCCACGTTTGAACTGCTGGGGGCAATATATATCCATGTTTGAGCTGCTGGGGCAATATATATCCATGTGCGAGCTGCTGGGGGCAATATATATCCATGTGTGAGCTGCACATTACTGTGGGTTTTATTGCTGTGGAGCTCTGAGATGCGCTCATATACTCTACACATTACTCAGAGTTTTTTTGCTGTGCAGCTCTGTAGTGTGCAGTGTGTCAGGATTGTACAGTATCTTTTAAAGTGATCGGCATTTTCCCACATTTTCCACAGGGACTTTCTGTGTCAGGGTGCAGCCTTAGCTGCAATGAGTGGGTGATGGCTGCTGCAGCAGTGCGGTGGCCATCTGTAAGTGTGGAGGGGGCACAATTCACTGCTGGGTGCAAGTAGATTTTCAAAAAGGTTATTTTTAGGATTTCAGAAATAAATTCTTTAGCACAATAATGTACATGTGGGTGTTGCGTTGTAGGGGGTGGGTTTTTTATTGGTGTGTATACAAACACAAAAATAAGGACAGCGCTCCCACGAAAAGTTATATCTTTTCAACCAAAAAGATTGCGACAAAAAATCTTTCTGCTTTTTAACTGCACAGTCTATTATTTACTACAAAAGTCTTATTGAAAAGAGAAAAAAAAAAAAAAATACCTCAAAGGAAAAGTCACCAGTAGAGAAGAAATCTTCACACGAATATATAAATGGGACCACTCCCTCGAACTTTGTCAGTTTCTAGGATCGTCTTTTCATCCAATAAAGGGCTCCAAACATTCAATTCGCCAGATTTTTTTTTTAAATCCCTGCCTCCATCAAGATGGCGGCTGGATGGCCCCCCTTCTGAAAATGTCAGGAGGGCGCGACGAGCCATGTGATATCTGCCACCCTATCCCCTGGTTTTCCTTGATTTCCAGTATGTCAGGCCTCAGGCGCATAGTAGCGGCAAAGTCATGGATTGAAGGTATGCGTGTGGCATCTGCGCGTGTCTGTGGACTCTGCGTGTGTGCACTCTCTGTGTGTGTCTGTGGTCTCTGTGTGTGTGTCTGTGACGTCTGAGTGTGAAGTCTGATTGTGTGTGTTTGAGGTATGATTTGTGTGGGAAGTCATTATTTTAATATTTCAATTTATTTTAATGTATCTTTGTTAAATAATATATTCAAGTAATTATATTAATTTATCTGTAATATTTTTCAGTTTGCTTGTTGTGCAGCTCAGTGATAAAACAACACACATTGTGAGTTTTATCGCTGTCTATTCTGTGATACGCTCATACACACAACGCACATTACTGTGAGTTTTATTGCTGTGAAGCTGTGTGATACACTCATACAGAGGGGGGGGGCCCTTCATGGATTCTTGCACCTGGGCCCTGAGTTTTCTAGCTACGCGTCTAGCAGTTTGTATGAGCGTATCCAGTGGCGTAGCGTGGGTTGTCAGCGCCCGGGGCCAGCCAAGAATTGTGCGCCCCCCCAACCTGTGTACACGTTATCGATATTGCCGCAGCTCTCACATGAATATTGCCCCAGCCAGCTCACACATGGATATTGCCCCAGCTCTCACATGGATAATGCCCCAGCTCACACATGAATATTGCCCCAGCCAGCTCACACATGGATATTGCCCGAGCTCTCACATGGATATTGCCCCAGCTCTCACATGGATATTGCCCCAGCTCTCACATGAATATTGCCCCAGTCAGCTCTCACATGGATATTGCCCCAGCTCTCACATGGATATTGCCCCAGCTCTCACATGGATATTGCCCCAGCTCACACATGGATTTGCCCCAGCTCACACATGGATATTGCCCCAGCTCACACATGGATATTGCCCCAGCTCACACATGGATATTGCCCCAGCTCACACATGGATTTGCCCCAGCTCACACATGGATATTGCCCCAGCTCACACATGGATATTGCCCCAGCTCACACATGGATTTGCCCCAGCTCACACATGGATTTGCCCCAGCTCACACATGGATATTGCCCCAGCTCACACATGGATTTGCCCCAGCTCATGGATTTGCCCCAGCTCATGGATATGCCCCATCATGGATTTGCCCCAGCTCACACATGGATTTGCCCCAGCTCATGGATTTGCCCCCAGCTCATGGATTTGCCCCAGTTCTCACATGAATATTGCCCCAGCCAGCTCACACATGGATATTGCCCGAGCTCTCACATGGATATTGCCCCAGCTCTCACATGGATAATGCCCCAGCTCACACATGAATATTGCCCCAGCCAGCTCACACATGGATATTGCCCGAGCTCTCACATGGATATTGCCCCAGCTCTCACATGGATATTGCCCCAGCTCTCACATGGATATTGCCCCAGCTCTCACATGGATATTGCCCCAGCTCTCACATGGATATTGCCCCAGCTCTCACATGGATATTGCCCCAGCTCTCACATGGATATTGCCCCAGCTCACACATGGATTTGCCCCAGCTCACACATGGATATTGCCCCAGCTCACACATGGATATTGCCCCAGCTCACACATGGATATTGCCCCAGCTCACACATGGATTTGCCCCAGCTCACACATGGATATTGCCCCAGCTCACACATGGATATTGCCCCAGCTCACACATGGATTTGCCCCAGCTCACACATGGATTTGCCCCAGCTCACACATGGATATTGCCCCAGCTCACACATGGATTTGCCCCAGCTCATGGATTTGCCCCAGCTCATGGATATGCCCCAACTCATGGATTTGCCCCAGCTCACACATGGATTTGCCCCAGCTCATGGATTTGCCCCCAGCTCATGGATTTGCCCCAGTTCTCACATGAATATTGCCCCAGCCAGCTCACACATGGATATTGCCCGAGCTCTCACATGGATATTGCCCCAGCTCTCACATGGATATTGCCCCAGCTCACACATGAATATTGCCCCAGCCAGCTCACACATGGATATTGCCCGAGCTCTCACATGGATATTGCCCCAGCTCTCACATGGATATTGCCCCAGCTCACACATGAATATTGCCCCAGCCAGCTCTCACATGGATATTGCCCCAGCTCTCACATGGATATTGCCCCAGCTCTCACATGGATATTGCCCCAGCTCTCACCTGGATACTTGCCCCAGCTCCAGATCCAGCAGGGGTTGAGGGGGCCCAGATGCCGGGCAGCAGGAGTGCCTGCCCGGTCCTGAACAGCGTGCGAGTCCGTCTGTGTTGAAGGGGAGGCGACTGCGTGCGTGCGCAGGTCACGCGGTCCGGCCAGTCAGGTGGTACAGAGACTCAGTACCACCTGATTAGCCGGACCACGTGACCGGCTGCGCCTGCACGCAGCTGCATCCCCTTCAACACGGATGGACTCACTGTTCAGGACCGGGCAGGCACTCCCGCTGCCCGGCATCTGGGTCCCCTCAACCCGTGGGCCCTTGGGCGTTGCCCGAGGGCGCCCCTAACAAAACTGCGCCCGGGGCCACGGCCCCCCCAGCCCCCCCCACGCTACGCCACTGAGCGTATCACAGAGCTCCCCTGCAATAAAACTCACAGTAATGTGCTGTGTATATGAGTGTTTCACAGAGCTCCACAGAAATCAAACTCACAGTAATGTGCGGTGTGTATGAGCGTATCACAGAGCTCCCCTGCAATAAAACTCACAGTAATGTGCTGTGTATGTGCTGTGTATATGAGTGTTTCACAGAGCTCCACAGAAATCAAACTCACAGTAATGTGCGGTGTGTATGAGCGTATCACAGAGCTCCACAGCAATAAAATTCACAGTAATGTGCGGTGCGTATGAGCGTATCACAGAGTTCCACTGCAATAAAACTCACAGTAATGTGCGGTGGGTATGAGCGTATCACAGAGCTCCACTGCAATAAAACTCACAGTAATGTGCAGTGTGTATGTGTGTTTCACAGAGCTCCACAGAAATAAAACTAAACGGTCTTTTAACAAAGCCCCGAAATTGTCTGCTTTGCTGCATTCCGTCACTCTACGGCAATTCCATTTCACAGAAAAATAAAGTGATTTCACTATTTAACGAATGGTTACCATATTTTGCCAAAAAAAGGAGTCGCCAACGAAAACCACCGAATTGGCGTCAGCAAATTCCACTTAACTGAAAATAAAAGATAAGTCTCCTATTCTCTTAAAAATATGTCTAAATAATTAAAAAGTCCTTAAAAAAAAAATACATTTTGCATTTTAATACATTGAAAAGCAATGATCAGCGTACCAAAACCTAATTTTCACACCTTTTTAAAACCAGATTAGCGCGCCCCATGTGGAGAAACGAATACAATACTGCAGCATTAGAGCAGACAGTGAGAGGTTTTGGGTCACTCACTGCTGTACAGGGATAAGATTCTGGTGGTTATAAGGAGAAAAAATCCTTGCAAAGTACAAGGTGTTGAGTTATACAAATCATTGTATTGTGTGGGATGTATTCAAAGGACATCGCCAGGGGGTAGGTTAGAAGCCTTTTAAGCTCCCTGTTATATCTCATCCTGCTGACATCTCCTATCTTGCGTAGCCTGGAGAACACAATACACCCCTGCTGCCTTATCTAAACACTTTCTCCTCCGCCACCCCATTGACATTTTGGTAAATGTTGCGTTATGGCAAAAATCCATGAAATTGAATAGAAGATAAAAACCTAGCTTTATTTTTCCTTTTTACAAACAATTACTTCAAACAAAGAAAAAAAATCCAGCAGCATGTGTTTTATAAATTATAATGTGTTTTATAATGTGGTTTTGTTTGTAATGCAGACATTATCTAGTTACAGCTTTTGTACGTGGTATTGTCCCTTGAAAAGGCAGCGCTGAATATCACAATATTATCTGTCAATGCGACATTGAACTTTTTGAGGAAACGTGAGTTGTTGTTTGAAGGTGAATGAAATGTTTAACTCGTCATAAAAAAAGACCAAACATGATGATTGCCATTTC
Source organism: Leptobrachium leishanense (assembly GCA_009667805.1). Lineage (NCBI taxonomy): Eukaryota > Metazoa > Chordata > Amphibia > Anura > Megophryidae > Leptobrachium > Leptobrachium leishanense. The sequence continues at coordinate 34,872,693 of CM019065.1, forward strand.
AGCGTAAAATTTAATCGAGTGCAGTGCATAATACGGCTGAAATTAAATACAAGCACAAAAGGAATTCAAGACTTTAAGTAGAATAAACCATTAAACACGTTGTAGGACTTGACGTGAAAATTGGATTAATTTTACTTCTTTATAAAAGGCCAATTTTCTTTTGTCCTCATGTATTACATCCAAATGTATCAAGGTTTTCCGACAGTTCAAAATATTGCTGACAGTGATCTTCATTATCTGGGTCCTCACATTCTTTATCCGTCGGCCACCACTCCACCCATGTTTCATTTCCGATAATGTAGCTGTATGTCCTATAAAACACACGAGCATGTGATAAAATAATAAAAAATTCTACACATTTAAAATGCTAGTCATTAGACGCGTAAAGCACTGAAAAATGTGTCTCGGATCGGATTGTTACGGAATATCGGATTCAGAAATAGGAATAAGCCGATTCGGAATATCAGACGTTTCTGATGTTTCAGCATCGGACCAATTCGTAACATCAGAAACGTCCTATTAATTCTGCCATTTCTGATATTCGGAACCTTTACTTATACAGAAAAAAAATGTTTGGGGGGGGGCTAGGGTTAGTGTGAGAGTCTCTGTGTGTAATGATTAGAGATAGGGCTAGGGTTAGGCTAGGGCTAGAGATGAGTTATGTCAGGGCTAGAGTTGGGTTAGGGCTAGAGTTGAGTTAGGGCTAGAGTTGAGTTACAGATTCTGCGTGTCATATGACTAGTGCTAGAGTTAGATGTAGGGTTATGTTAGGGTTACAGTTTCTGGGTGTCATCTGATTAGTGCTAGCATTAGGTGTAGGGTTATGTTAGGGCTAGGGTTAGGATTACTGTTTATGGGTGTCCTATGACTAGTGCTAGCGTTAGGTGTAGGGCTATAATAGGGCTAGGGTTAGGATTACAGTTTCTGGAGGTCATAATAAGTGCTAGAGTTAGGTGTAGGGATAGGATATGGTTAGGGTTACAGTTTCTGGGTGTCATGACTAGTGCTAGAGCTAGGTGTAGGGTTATGTTAGGGCTAGGGTTACATTTTATGGGCGTTATATGATAAGTGCTAGAGTTAGGTGTAGTGCAGGGGTCAGTAACCTTGGCTCCCTGATGTTACACTGAAATTGCAGATGGAGTCATAGGTGATTTTGGGGGGGTATGGCACTTACCTTGGATAGAGTGACAATAACACACTGATTTTGGAGAGAGGGGTAATAGGGCACTGATTTTGGAGAGAGGGGTAATATGCCTCTGACAATTGTTGAAGAGGTATTAGGGGATTGACATTGGCTGATAGGTTAAAAGGCACTGGCTATGGGGAGAGGGCTAATAGGAGTTTGAAAATGGGGTGGACATTGCAGAAGGGGGTGTAATGCTTGTACCCGCCCAAGTTATTATATCCTAACTAAAGCACGGTCCTCTGGGGTTGCATAAGCAAGTTCTGTAGCTTTATTGTATTGGCCGCTTCAGCAGGCAGCAGTATCAGCGTACAAAATAAAACAAAGACATCCCTAAAAACAAAATCCTGGCTCCTCTGAGCTCTAACTAACCAAGAGATCCCTAAAAACAAAATCCTGGCTCCTCTGAGCTCTAACTAACCAAGAGATCCCTTACAATCAGGGTTTTAAACTAAACAAAACACAAGCTTCACCAACCTCAGAAAACAGAGCTTGAGCAGGTTTCTGCTTGGAACCAAACAAGCTGCTTCCAGCCCACACAGGCACCTCTCTCAGACTGAAGAGCGGGCAGTGATTGCATTTATTGCTGCTAATGATTTACAGCTGACCAGTGTGTTGGAGTTTACCTAAAAACCTCCTGGACTTCATTACTTTGTACACAAACACTCCCCTGGAGCTAAGCATCATATCCCCCTCTAAAAAGGTTAGAGGGGTGTACACGTCATCTCAGATGACACCATGCACTTTATCACATGGGTAAAAGGGTATTGACATTGGGAAGGGGTAATAGGTCACTGGTATTGGGGAGGGGATATAGGGGACAGACATGGGAGATGGGGTATAATAGCACAATGACCGTGGGGAGGCTAGTAATCAGGGACTGACAATGGGACTGATAATAGGGGACTGACAACGGGGAGGCTGGTAATACGCCACTGACATTGGTGAGGGGGTATTCGGAAAATGATTTTGGGGAGGGAAACAATTGGACTGGCATTGGGAAGGCTTTTAATAGGGTCTGACATTGCAGATGGAGTAACAAGGTATTAACATTGGTAAGGGGTAAAAAGGTACTGACATTGGGAAAGGGTAACAGGTCACTGTCATTGGCGCGGGGGTAACAGGGGACTGAAGTTGGGTAAGAGAATCATAAAAAGCTGACATGGAGATCTTGGGTTAAAGAGGACTGACATGGGGGTGTCTGCATACATGTGGGAGCAAACATGCGTATATATGGGTCTAAGGGTCAGGGGGCCCAGTGAGATCTATTTAGGCCCCTGAGATCAAACTTGGATGATGATGCGTCTTATAGAAGTGACACAATTTTCATCTGAAAACCAAAAGCAAAATTCTCTCTTTTTTTTTTAACCAAACTGGGGATAATTGACTAAACTGCAACGCCCTCCCTCCCCTCCCCGAATAAGGGCTGAATATATAAAACAAAAAAAAAATACAGAGGAAGGTCAGTTTGCTCATTGTCTCACTTACCCATTCTTAGTTCTCCAAGTGTCAGTGGAAACCCCCCATACTAAATAGTTTTTTCCAATATTTAAACCCAAGACATCCTTGCATTTAGCGTGGCTCAGGAACTGACGCTTATCTGAACTCTTCGCATCGTCTGTACCTGCAATGAAAATACATGACAGAACGTACATAAAACATTAACTTGTACTCACACACTGTAATTCAACACCATATCTGTGCTGTGCCAGTTACTGTAAGAAACATACATGGTGCACAAAATAGTAATGATGTGGCAACGACAGATGCAATAGAACAAGATCAAAGAAGCTTAAAAAATATGTAAGAGTACTTTATTTATTTTATTTATAAAGGATTTTACCAGGAAGGATACATTGAGATTTCTCTCGTTTTCAAGTATGTCCTGGGTTCAAGAACATTTAATTGTTACAGTTACAGAAATACAAAGTAATACAATGCAAGATATTAAAAAAAAAACAACACAAATATACAGATTAACAGAAAATAAATATGTAGGAAATACAGTCACTAGGTTACATGTTTACAGGTGCATTCAAGGTCTATTCACGAAGCACTGAAATTCTGTGCAATTTGGGTGTTTTGTGTTTCGCCGAATTTCAATGATTCCATTTCACCGAAAATACAGCGAATTCACTATTTAACTAAATGTTGTCGAAATTGGAGTTATTGGACAGTGGTGAATTTCACCAAACTGCAAGTAAAAAAATGTGTCTAATTAATAAAAGGTCTTTTAAAAATAAAAAACAAAAATGTCATCTAAAAAAATTACAAAAAGGTCTTTTAACCACTTGACCGCGAAGGACGTACGTGTTACATCCTCCGGGTTCACTCCCGTGTGCGGAGGATGTACCACATACGTCTTTGCGCTCAACCCCCTTCCTACCCGATACTCCCCTCTCTGTCCGGGGACCCACGCAGATCTGACTTCCTTGAAGTCAGATCTGCGTGTTTATACCCCTCCTGGCGCACTGACATCCAGGCGCCTCCCGGATAAGCCAGAAAAGCGCCAGAAAGGAGGGGGCAGGTCCTTTGGACCCCTCTTCCTCCCAATCGGGAGGAGATTAAAGTCAAAGAGAGGCACTGCTGAAAAGGGCAGAGTCTTTGTCGGCACCATATCGCGGACCTCCCCGTAAGTGGCTGACATCTTGGATGTCAGCCAAGCCTCTGGGGCCCCACCCACTGACATCATCGCGCATGGCCTGATAATGTCAGTGTGAGAATTAACGCCTAGCTGCCAAGGGGTTTCCCTTTGGAAACCCTATGGTGGAGATAGTGGGTTCTTTGGAGCCCCATATCTCCTGAACTGTGGCATCTATAGGTTAACATATGGTATCATTGGAAAGGCCATGGCATGATACCACACATGACCATGTTAAAACTTAAAAAAACTGAAAATAACAAAATAATAGAAACATGTTATTTTATTCTTTTTTATTAATGCAGCACTATTGTTAACAATGATGCTGCACTAACTTTTTTTTTTTTTAGTTCCTAGTCTCCAGCCACAATCTCACGAGGGCAAACTCGCGCAGGGCTCATGTATCAGTAGCGCAAGCCTCCATGGACTCCAGGAACTGATACTCCCAGTGGCATGGAAGCTTTCTTGCAGGTATCAGGGAGGTTAGCGCGGAGTCCATGGTGTGGTGCCGAGATAGCACTTTCCCCAGAATACAACTTTGACATGGTTGTTGATTGTTGTGGCAGCATTCCTTGCGTGATGCAAGATTTTGAGATTGGAATGTCAGGAATAGGGATGAGCCGAACACCCACATGTTCGGTTCGCATTCGAACTCGAACAATTTCAAAAGTTGGAGTTCGAGCTCGAACATGAACCGAACTCAATGCAAGTCAATGGGACTCGAAAGTTCGAATTTTAGAGTGCCCTCCAAGAGGGCATATATGCAAGATATTTGCCATAAAAGGTGTATGGGGGTCCGGGTAGTGCCCTGGGGGACAGGAAACAAGGAAAAATAGTTTTTTTTTAAAAAAAGTTTTTAAACGAACAGTGAGTTTTCCATGAAATAAGGGTTAAAAATAAAAATGAAAAATTCCTTCAAATATCGTGCCTAGGAGGTCCCCATAACCTGCCCGTGAAGTGGCGGATTTGTAGAATGTATAGAAACATTTAAAAACAAAAAAAATGACATTTCAAATTACGGTAAACGGTTTTCCTTTAATCTATTCATAAACAACTGCTTGGGGCGGCAGCCTGTATAAAAAGACATTTTCGGACACGCAGAACAAGTTTAGTGATTTTTTTTGGCTAAGTTATGGTGAAACTTATGCAGGATTTGGATGAAAGTAACAATAGGTGCTTTAAAATTGGGCCTTTAGTGTCGGCAACAGTGCCGTCACACCGTAACCCCTCTGTGGTATTGTGGAAGAGTGCAGGGTTGGACCCTGCGGTCCAATATTAAAATGATATAAATCTGGTAATATAGGCGTCAGTATCAGTGCACCCAAATATTGTGCCTTTGGTGGCAGCAAGTGCCTTCCCAACGTAACCCTTTTGTGGTATTGTGGAAGAGTGCAGGGTTGGACCTTGCGGTCCAATATTAAAATGATATGAATCTGGTATAGGCGTCAGTGGCAGTGCACCCAAATATTGTGCCTTTGGTGGCAGCAAGTGCCTTCACACCGTAAGTAACCCGTCTGTGGTATTGTGGAAGAGTGTAGGGTTGGATCGTGTGGCCAAATATGAAAATAATATGAATCTGGTACAGGCGTCAGTGCACCCAAATATTTTGCCTTTGGTGGCAGTAAGTGCCCTGATAGCTGACTGTCAGTGACTGAAAAGACACGGATTACAATTCACAGAAATTTTATGGAAGTATGTGACACCCCCTGATAGCTGACTGTCAGTGACTGAGAAGACACACTTTCCACCACCAATTCCATGATATCTGCAACAAGTGAGCCCCCCCAAATTGCTGCTGTCACTAACTGAGAAGACACACTTTCCACCAATTCCCAGATATCTGCAGCAAGTGAGCCCCCCAAATTGCTGCTGTCACTGACTGAGAAGACACACTTTCCACAATTCCCAGATATCTGCAACAAGTGAGACCCCCCAATAGCTATCACTGGCAGTGAGAAGACACACTGACAGAACAATCTCCTCTCACTCCTGCAGAAATACACGTGCTGGCTGGGCTGGGTTCAAACCTTATATAGTGTGCTGCGGGACTTAGCTCTGTGAGCCCATGATTGGGCATAATTTGCCCAATCAGGACTCTGAGCCGTGATTGGCATAGTCTTGCACCTGTCTTGCACCTAAGCTGTGGTCAGGTGCAGGCTGTAGCCAATTACAAGCTTCAGGCAAGTGGAAAAAGTGCATTGTGGTCCATTGTGGGCGAACATGAGGCGAACAAACGGAAATGTTCTTATTTCGCGAACATCCGAACTGGCGATGTTCGAATCGAACTCCGAACACATCGAACCGAACAGCTCATCCCTAGTCAGGAAGGTGAAAAAGTTCATTGATAAAGAAAATTTGGACTAATTAGACACAAGCCAGTGTATTTCACCTTTGCAAAATATATGACTTACCTTTTTTAAAGACGTTTGAAATTGTCATCTCATAGGTGTTATAGCCGTTCTGCGTAGTAATCTTTTCAGGAGTTGCCTTGTAGACTGCGATATAAAAGTATAAATTAACCCTTTCGCTGCTGAGGCGTTTCACGCCTCTGTGCTGAGGTCATATTTACCGGTTTTGCTCATCATGTTTAAACGCGTTTTGAAGGCTTATTTTAGTATATGACCCAGACATATTATATATCGTTCTTTCCGTCAGACTCGGCAGATTAATAATATGTCATTATTATATGTATACGTCATGACCTGTCTGTATATTATAACAAAAAATGCAATAAAATATGAATTTTCAATAATTTACAACGTGTAAAGTGTATTTTTTTCACATTTTAACATGCGAGCAATTGCGGTTATATTTTGTATGGGGTGGGCTTGTTAAAAAAATTAGAGATGGGGTCTCATTACATTTTTTTTGGGGGAAATTACGCGATTTTTAACAAACGCACCGCATACAAAAATCGTTAGTGCAGCATCTTTGTTCACATTATAATTGAAATGGGAACAATATTGCTGCATTAACAAACCAAAAAAAAAAAAAAACTTGTTTATTTTTTTTTATAATTTTTTTAAATATTTTTTTATTTTTATTTTTAATTTTAATTTTTTTTAAAAAACTTTTTTCACAGTCGTGTTTGGTATCGTTGGAACGGCCATGCTCTGGCCGATCCAACAGTACCAAACTTTAACCCCTAGCTGCCACGGATCGGGAGATAGGGGGTTCATTGGAACCCCCTATCTCCACCGTTGGTGGCAGCTAGGGGTTAACTCCAGGACTGGCGTCATCGTGCTATGCACGATGACGCCAGTCCTCGGGGGAGTTCCCGGAGGCTTGGCCGACATCCAAGATGTCGGCCAGCTCTGGGAAAGGATCACGAACTGGCGCTTTTCAGCGCCGATTCGTGATCCGGCTCCCCAGGGGTTAATGACAGCCACCGTTTGGAAGGGCAGGCTGTGCCCTTCCAAGCAGTGCCTGTCTTAACCCCCTGCTCCCCGGCGATCGGGAGGGAGAGAGGTCCGAAGGACCTCCCCCCCTCCCTTTCAGGCGCCTCCTCCGCACATGCGGGGGGGGGGGTCGCCTGAATTAGATGTCAATGGAGGCGGATTGCTGCCTCCTGTGCTCGGACGCGCTGAGCGCGTCCGTAGCACAGGAGAACCACTTGGCTGGACGCGCTGAGCGCGTCCATAGCAGCCAAGTGGTTAAGTCTTTAATTCCTAAATATTATAGGGGTTAGTCACGAAGCGCCGTTGTTCCAAATACCGTCAAAAATCACCATATATTGCAGTGATGTCAAACATCGGTGTTTCACAAAACTAGAATCCAAGCACAAACAGGAAGAGCTATACAGTGCAGCTTCTCCTGTTTCTGCTTGCATTTAAGTTGTGAAATGCTGGCGTACTGCAATATTGTTGATTTTCAACGATAATTGCAACACCGGCGCTTAGTGAATAACCCCTTATGAGTGTTAGGAATGTATGATGTGAAAGAAAAGGTAACCATTACAGTCACTTAACAATCAGATAAATAACCATGGGCCACATTACATTCTTTTTGCTAACGGTAGCACTCACTTGCGCCGCCGCGAGCATCCACTCGATGGAGTCCATAGGACTCTAATGAGATTCCCCTGTGCCGATCACGTGTCCTGCCGGATCTCGCCTTGCGAGATCCGGCAGGACAGCGTAGTGATCTGCAGGGAGAGACTGTGGGACGCTTTCCCCCAGTCTCTCCCTGCTCCTGCCGGACAGAGGAGGCGGACGGAGCTGCGGACCAACTGCTTTTTTTGCTCCAGATGAAGCCGACGTGCAGCCAGTGAAACATATGTCGAGCTAAAGTACAACTTCGGTTTTAAGTTGTGAGTGTGGTGTTGCATCTGTAGGGTTAGGACAGAATCTTTGAGCATGAGCTCAACCAGCTTAGGGCTAGCATTGGCGTGCCTATTGTGAATGGTTCCTCGCTGATTGCAGTTTCCGGCGTGATCACTCCCTTGACTGAGATTTTTGCCAAGCAGGGGGGGCATAATCATTGTGATTTACATTGAAACCAATTTTTGCACAGCCTCATTATATTAGTCATTCTTCCAATATACCCCACGATGCCTGTTGTTTGTGTGTTTGTGTCCCAGTTCAGCATCTGGGAGTGTCTACTATTGATCTAATAAAGGTAATAATCTTTTTTTCTGCCACTCCTCGATTATCAGTTGAGTCTCATTCGAGCTGTTAAACTGGTCTATTGTTTTGTATAAGATTGTAATGTGGCCCATAGTCTGTGGGGCTGTTACATTTACAATAGCTCTGGTTTAGTTTCACCTGTTTGCCCCTAATGACTCTGCATTTATGGGATTAACTCGCCCAGGACAGACTTTTTCCCGGGTCTCCCTACAATTCAAGCTTAAATAGTACCTGCAAATGCAACACCTGTGGCAGAGAGGATTGCTTGCCTGGAGGGTTGTCCGCCCTTTTCATACAGAATACACCAGGAGGGCAGCGTGGAATAGATTGCTCTCCCCTTTGTGTACTGTGTCTGTTTGTCACGAGAAGCACTCAGCCGTTATGCTTAGTGGAGGTTGAGTGCTGCCCTCCTGGTGTATTTAATAAATATTCTAACACATTGAGGAGATTCCTTTGTGTTACTGAAGGGAGACTTTCAGGGAGAGTTGTGTCTGGAGAGAGCTGTCACTTTGAAAGATCAGTGTTTGCAGGAATTGACGAAGTTGTGTATCAGTATATCTGGATGAGCAGGGATAGGGCAAGTAGAGACAAAAGCGAGTAGTTACCATAGTCCACTCCAACACCACATGCCTCGTCGTATCTGGTATAAGCAGTGTCTTTGTTTGTCGGGTTTTTCTGTTTAACACAATTATCTGTATCATAACGAGAGAACGAGAGAGAGTGATGAGAGATCATGCTGGTAGGAAGGCCAAGGGACATTTCCATGACTTTAATCCTAACTTCAAGGAGGTTCAAAAACATTTTTATGGCACGCCCTTGATTTTTAAATGGATACGCTTTTTTTTGCCCTTAAGTAATTGGCAGTCGCTGCTGACAGCCTCTGCTCGATTATCTTTTACTTTTTTTTTGGGGTGAATTTACTCACCTTTTCTCCCTTGTCGCGTGCAGCTCCTCCCATTTGGCTCAGGGACTCCAGAACTCAGAGGTCGCTGAAGCCTTTCTACGCAATTTGCTCTCCTACGCAACTTGCGTAGAGTTGGAGCTGCAAATTGTGCTTTGCTATGGGACTTACGCACTTTATATTTGTAGTTTTATAGCGCCTGCCCAGGGGACACAGTGGATGGGCAACGTAGAAGTTCGCCCATTCCAGAATCCAGAAAGGTAGGAGGGACTCCTGCCTGTCCTTTCGCTTTTCATTTGGAAAGTCGAAACCTTTTGACCGACCTTGGTAAAGTCGAATATAAAAAACCTTAACCCCAAGTTTATCCCTAACCCACAATTGTAACCTGGAGTAACATCTGAAAATTTACACAAAATGTAAACATTTTTGTTAAAGTTTGAAGGTTAAGGTTACGGGTATTTAAAGGTTGGAGGTTAGGCTTTTAAAGGGACACTACCACTTATATAAACCGTAACTAGATTACTTGTGCATTACAAACAAAACCACCTATATAAAACACATTATAAAAAACATGCTGCTGTCATTTTCTTTGTTTGAAGTAATTGCATGTAAAAAGGAAAAATTAAGCTGGGTTTCTTTATCTCCTTTTTCCATTTTTGTGGATTTTTCCCATGATGCAACATTTACCAAAATCTGTGCAAACATTTTACTTTACTACTGTGGTTTAAACGTCTATGGTATTTAACAGTTAATGGTTTGGACGAGTGAATGTTTAGATAAGGCAGCATGAGGGCTATTGTTCTCCAGGCTTCCTGTGATAAGAGCAGACAGCTGAATGAGAAATGACATGTAGCTTAAAAGACTTCTAATCTACCCCCTGGTGATGTCCTTTGAATACATCCCACACAATACAATGATGTGAGTCAGTGATTGACCCATTCACTGCATTCTATGGCCAAAGCCACACAGTGAGGAGCAAGTGATGGAAAGATACGGGGGGGGGCAGTTTACAACACAAAATATCACACAATAGATGCACCCAGTGACACATATAGAGGAAAATATCACACAATGGATGCACCCAGTGACACATATAGAGTAAAATACTTTCTTAACTAAACAGGGCTTTTTTTGAGACGGTATGCCGTACCGGCACCTCATCGCCAGCCGCCCTTTGCTTTTAAATTTTTGACAGCTCCAGTATCAGACTCTCAGAGTCCAAATACAGAGCTGTCTGGTCTGCGCAGGGGCGGATCCAGCGACTGCCATTTTCTTTCCTTCTATGAGAGGCCGCCTGCATGGATATCTGCCGCTCGCCTGGGATCCATCCACCATCCAGACGCAATCTCGCGGGATCGCGGAGTACACGTTAACTCTGCGATCTCGCAAGGTCACGGCTGGCTAGTGGCTGGATCCCAGGCGAGCGGCAGATATCCATGCAGGGGACCGCTCGGAGAAGGAAAGAATGTGGCAGCAATGACTCGGAGGGGCCTGGCAGAGGTGCAATATATCCATGTGAGCTGGCCTGGGGCAATATATTCATGTGAGCTGGTCTGGGGCAATATATCCATGTGAGCTTGTCTGGGGCAATATATCCATGTGAGCTGGGACAATATATCCATGTGAGCTGGCCTGGGGTAATATATCCATGTGAGCTGGCCTGGGGCAATATATCCACGTGAGCTGGTCTGGGACAATATATCCATGTGAGGTGGGGCAATATATCCATGTGAGCTGGCCTGGGGCAATATATCCATGTGAGCTGGCCTTGGGCAATATATCCATGTGAGCGGGCCTGGGGCAATATATCCATGTTAGCTGGGGCAATATATCCATGTGAGCTGGCCTGGGGCAAAATATCCATATGAGCTGGTCTGGGGCAATATATCCATGTGAGCTGGTCTGGGGCAATATATCCATGTGAGCTGGGACAATATATCCATGTGAGCTGGCCTGGGGCAATATATCCATGTGAGCTGGTCTGGGGCAATATATCCATGTGAGCTGGCCTGGGGCAATATATTCATGTGAGCTGGGGCAATATATCCATGTGAGCTGGTCTGGGACAATATATCCATGTTATCTGGGGCAATATATCCATGTGAGCTGGCCTGGGGAAATATATCCATGTGAGCTGGGGCAATATATCCATGTGAGCCAGGGGCAATATATCCATGTGAGCCAGTAGCAATATATCCAGTGTGAACTGGGGGCAATATATCCAGTGTGAATGAAGGAGTATTTATTAGGACACGAAAAATAATTATAATAATCAGTTTTTCCCTGGGCGTAAGAGTACCCCCACCTATTTTTCCAGAAAAATCACTGACTAAACATACAAGAGAAAAATAAAGCACATGTAAGATATCAGAACACCAAATAAACACAATGAGGACACTTCATTTTTGGTGGTAGCAACCATTTAAATGTTAACGGTTATGGGTATGTAAAGATTGGAGGTTACAGATATCAGCTGCAGTTTTAATAAAAATTATATTTCCAGAAAATTTTTAATTTTCAAGTCATTTTTGATCATTTTTGCTATTCTTACTGTTGTTCTGATTACTCCTATTATCCCATAAATCTCTCCCTATAACTGCAGGCATTGTCTACCTCTAATGTCTTGTGTCATCCTCTAATAATAAGATGATCCCTCTGGTACCTCCTAATACTTTACATTACTTCTGTTAGTTACACTCTTCAATGTCTTTTTATGACAACTACAGGGGTTGTGCATCTTTAACATTTATGAGCCAAAAAATAAGCCACATCCTGATTTACTTCTGACCATTATAAATGCCCCCAACCAGCAGTTCTGACAGTGTCAGGGTGCTGGTTCGGGTCTACTTACCCGACGAGCAAAGTCTCCCAGCCGACGCTATCCCCTAAGGTGTAATCCCTCCAGGGGCCGGATCAGCCTCTCCACAGTTTTCCGAAAGAGCTAGCAAAAGCGCGAGGCTTAGGTCCAAGCTAGGCCTCAAGATGGCGGTGAGCATCATAGGGTAGGAGGAGCCTTTAGGACTTCAACCTATAAAAGGCAGCCCAACCTTTCAGTCACTGCTCTAGTATTGAAGCAGTAATACCTCCAGAAGTGCCTCCTCTTGTACCCTTACCCTGAATTACTTGCGTGGATCTCCCCAATGTACTGACCATTCGATATTGCCAGCCAGCCACCTGCCCCAACCTCAGCCTATATCACAACTATTCTCTTGCCTAACCCCTATTTCTCCATGCTCTTTGGCAACTTCCAAGTGTTGGTGCACCACCAATCAAAAGACTATTTATTTATTTTCTGGATTTTTTTAGGCATTTTCAGAAAAATAGTGTTTTTGATTATTATTTTATAATTTTTAAATATCAGGTTTTTCTTTTTTCTGTAACAGACCTTTTTATTACTATTCATAGGACCTTCTATATTATTTCCAGGCATTTTCATGCCGTAGTTTTTCTGTGGTTTTGCAGTGGGCTTTCCGTTCATTTCGACAGTTTTTCAGATGAGTTCGGGGGTTTTTTGCCTTTTATTTTGCGTTTCAATCGGTGGTTTTTCAGATGCGATCAGCGACTTTTACCTGCACTTTGGGAGCCTGCGGTGAATGCTGAATTCAATGCAGGGCCGGGGAATTTGATTTCCCGAAGCGCGGGGGAACAGAAGAATGCTCTTTGAGACTTTGAATAACCCTGATGGTCTACCTCCGAACCTTTAACACTTACTCTCTGCGCAGCGACACTCCTGTCCTGTGCAGATCTTCCCAAGGAGCTTGCTGTCGTCTTCAGTATGATAGAATTTAGTGCAACGATGGGCTGCGAAAGGATAGAAAAAGGGTGATATAGCATTAGGGGTAATCCTTATATCTTCTGGCAGGTGTATGAAGTAACACAACTCTTTATTTACCGGGATTGTAGTACTCATATAACGTGACAGACCCCGGCTGGACGAGACCCACTTTCACCATCTGGAAGAGTCTAATCCTTATGCATGAACTTTCTTTGTTTGGGACCTAAAGAGATAAAAGGTAGGATTTAACATAGAGGAAGAAAAAACACAATACAAAATAAGAAAACTGAGCTAGTCTAATAAAGAATGTCCAAATAAGAAAGGTGATAATAGAATTGAAGAGCGGACAAAGCTGCTGCTTAAGGCTAGGGTCAGACTGAGGCAGTGCGAACGCGCGTTCTGGCGCACTTAATCACAGCCGTGCTAGCAGCAGATGCCGGGCAATGACAGCAAATATACGAAGTACGGTCGCACAAAAGTCCGGCTGCGCAATGCAAGTGGAAAATGAACGCATTTTTTCGAGAACGTGAAACCGCAGGTACTGACGTACAGAGTGCGCTGCGTCTGCTAGCGGCGTGTGTGCGTGAATTGGAGACATCAGACGCTGCTAATGTCCGGCCAACATAACGTCCAGACACAAAAAGTGTTTTATTGATGATCCGTACAAAATCACGGACGAAAATGCGCATAGTATGACCACTATCACGTATTCTGTGAAAAAATGCGTCCATTCGTTCGAACGCACTTTTTCACAGACAACATAAAAATGCGTTCGTCTGACCCTAGCCTTAGACCAAGAAAAAAGGGGACATTTTCATTTTACCTCTTTTATTTTGCTTGTACATTGTACATGGACATGTTTAGTAACATTGGAAAGGCTAGACTCGGACGTTTTGGATGATACTTCACTTGACTTCGTGGAGGTGTGTGGAGGATGAGATAATTCCATAGTGGAATTGCAGCTGGGGGGGGCGGACATGTGCCTCCTGTGCCACCACCCGGGATCTGCCTATATTATCTTAAATTATTGAACTTGCCAAGACATATGAGGTTATTCAGAGAGAGAATCTCTGTGTCCGGTGACATTTCGGGGCTATTCAGCTATTCAGAGAGCAGGCAGTTTGCCAAATTTTGGCGAACTGCAAGAAAGTGTGGTGCCTGTTTGACGGCAGTGAAATCCCCATAGAGAAGCAATAGTTAATCTATTCACAGACACCGAACAGCAGAGAAAAGTTGCCGAAATGCCCTGCTGTTCGGTGGTTTCATTCGGCAGGTTTATTCAGGCGAATCCCATAGGCTTCAATGTTAAAAATATCCCCGTTTTTTTTTATTCAATATCTAATAAACCGTTAATTATTTTAATCTGCAGCAAAAAGTTTCTTTCGGGATATTGCACAGAGGTTTTTTAGGGAGGTTACTAAGGAGTTAACATTGAATGGGAAGGTTTGTTAATAAAGGCCTGTGCTGAAAATGAGCAGAACAGGAGAGTAATCAGATGTTGGTATGGCTAATGGAAAATTAGGAGTTAATAAACAGTGGAGGTAAAGCTAGATAGGATAGAGGCGGTTAATGCAGTGTTAACTCGGGTCGAGCAAAGCACTTTTAATGGGATCACGAATGGGATAAATGGGGATAATAAAGGAGATTAATGTAGGACAGGAGAGAACAAATAGGTGATGCTGTGGGCAAGTGAGGGTTAATAAAGCAGCATTATATCAACAAACAACATTCCTGTTGAAACAGAACTAGGGTTACCGGATCAGCCATTTTTTCCAGGGCATCTGGACTTCAGTGTGTATGTGTATAATATATATATATATATATATATATAATTTATTACCAGGGGGACGGTACGCAGGATGTGGCTGCAGTCTGTCACCACCTAATTAAAAATGTCACCAGCCACCACTACATACACGTGAATCTCTTTCTAATGGTTACAGTGAATGGTTGATACACAGTAGAAGAACAACAAAGATAACACCATTTTTCTTACCGCTGTTAGGTAGATGATTAGATTGGTTTTATTGCTAACTAGCGCGTTGTTAGGTTCGTATGCTGAGATATATTTGTCCACTGGTTCCAACAGCTGCAGCAACGATAAAACAAATAAACATGAAACTTCACGATAAAAACCCTTACTATTATCAATGTGACAAGATAAAACATTTCCATGAAGTCTGACTTGTTATAATGATGCACGATCAGTGTAATTCCCTAAACGCTAATGCTCACCAGTCCGCCACTGTCTTAATCAGGACTCTGCTAAAATGCTCATCCAAGCTCTTATTATCTCCCGCCTTGACTACTGCAACCTCCTACACTCTGGCCTTAAGAGATCCCAGATTCTCCCTCTGTGGTCTGAAAGGAACACCTGTGCCAGGCTCATCCACCTCACTTCCCACACTACTCTCCAGGGCCGGATTTGCATCTCAGGAGCCTGTAGGCACAGAAATGTGGAGCACCCCCCCAACTAAAAAAAAGAAACTTGCCAAAATTACTTTACATTTTCGTTTTGGGGCAAACTAAAAAAAACTGAAAACCAGTTTCTCTGCGCTCAAATCAAAAGAAGGGGCAGAATCTGTTGCCTTAGTTGAGTTAGTGCAGCGGCATTGTTCGTTTTATATGTAAAAGCTTATATTGCCTCGGCATTGACTTTTTCTCAATTTTCTTATTTCTACACACTATATGGTCATGTTTGGTATCATTGTAAAGACCAGAGTCTGACCTTTCCAATGCCACCTCACTTAACCTTGTGCGGTGTACAATTCAGAGATGCAGGCTCCAAAGTGTGCCTGTCTCTCCTCACTGCAGTGCCACGGTCTAGGTTGTTGATGAAACAATACGTTGCATCATCAGCTTCACACTTGCTGGCAGTGTGGGGAATGAGAAAGTGAGTTAGCGCAGCATCACTGCACACTTTATAATTGTAAGCTGAATAATAGCGCTGCGTTAGGAAAACAAGAGAAAAATAATATTTTATTTGGTATTTTATTTTTACATGAATCTGACCTGGTTATATTTTGGCCTTTCCAAAGATACCTCTAATGTCCCTAGTGTTTCCCAAACCTGTCCTCGATAGATATGTGAAGCACAGCACAGGTGAAGTGATATGATTTGCTGCTCACTGATTGCAGGATTCCGTCTGCATTTCCCCATGGTGATCTGCAAAATCTGACCTGGTTGAGGGTCCCAACGACAGGTTTGAGAAACACTTCCCTAGCCCTTAGCCCTCCAGAGATACAGGGGTCTAAATGACTGTACATTGTAAAAGGTTGTAAAGATTGTAATTTATTAAAAAAAATGTACACAGAGGAAGGTGCCACCTTGTTGCAGGCGCCTGTAGGCACATGCCTACTCTGCCTAGTTATAAATCCGGCCCTGCCTCTTGTAACTAATTGCTGCAAACACCGGTAAAAATCACTGTTGTAGCAGCTTCGGTGAACTTAGGCTATCGACAGAACAACGACAGGCGGTGTCACAAATCAACTGTATCAGAGTTATTCATCTGTAAATGAGTAAAACATGGCTAGTCCACATTTAGACCACAATCACGCAGTTGCTTGTAAAAGGGAGACGGTAAGCGATAAAACAAAGTCGCTGAGAGTCGATTTTCCTTACCATCTCCATTTTAGCGTACCTACTCCGCAGCAGCCGCTTTAGCAGTGCCTGGCCGTCAAATGAAATGCAGCACAGCATCATAACAGCAACATTTACTCAGTGATTGACAGGACATATGACGTGCCGCAGGCTTTACACAGTTATTATCTGTCTGTTTGTACATAACAGGCTATACTTGAAGATATTTATTTATAAAGTATTTTAGGCTAGGGTCAGACTGAGGCAGTGCGAACGCGCGTTCTGGCGCACATAATCACGGCCGCACTAGCAGCAGATGACGGGCAATGACAGCCAATATACGAAGTACGGTCGCACAAAAGTCCGGCCGCGCAACGCAAGTGGAAAATGAACGCATTTTTCGAGAACGTTAAACCGCTGGTACTGACGTACAGAGTGCGCTGCGGCCGCATAGCAGCGTGTGTGCGTGATTAGGAGATGTCAGACGCTGCTAGTGTGCGGCCAACATAACGTTCAAACAGCCGGATTTCCCTAGACTTCTTTTCACCCCATCGTCATGAAATACGTCCAGAATTGCGCATCGTCTGACCACTTAAGCGTATTCCGTGAAAAAATGCGTGCGCACGCATCGACGTACATTTTGACGGTGGCCGCAGAAAATGCGCTCATCTGTCCCTAGCCTTACCAGGAAGGATACATCGAGATTTCTCTCGTTTTCAAGTATGTCCTGGGTTCAAGAACATTGAATTGTTACAGTCGTTGCAGAAACACAAAGTAATATAATGCAAGATATTAAAAACAAAACACAAATATACAGATTAACCCAGAAAATAAATATGTGGGAAATATATTCACTATGTTACATGTTTACAGGTGCATTCTGTATATAGTCACTATGTTACATGTTTACAGGTGCATTCTGTATATAGTCACTATGTTACATGTTTACAGGTGCATTCTGTATATAGTCACTGTGTTACATGTTTACAGGTGCATTCTGTATATAGTCACTATGTTACATGTTTACAGGTGCATTCTGTATATAGTCACTATGTTACATGTTTACAGGTGCATTCTGTATATAGTCACTATGTTACATGTTTACAGGTGCATTCTGTATATAGTCACTATGTTACATGTTTACAGGTGCATTCTGTATATAGTCACTGTGTTACATGTTTACAGGTGCATTCTGTATATAGTCACTATGTTACATGTTTACAGGTGCATTCCGTATATAGTCACTATGTTACATGTTTACAGGTGCATTCTGTATATAGTCACTGTGTTACATGTTTACAGGTGCATTCCGTATTGAGGTATGTTAATAGAGATCTCTTGAGTGACTTTAGATTGGGGGAAGATTTGATGGTATCTGGGAGGTTATTCCATAATTGAGGTGCTCTGTAGGAAAATGAGGACCGAGCCACTTTCTTTTTGTATTGTGGTATTGCAAGTAAGGTGCTGGTCCTGGAGCGGAGGTTATAGGATGAGGGAACTGCTGGGGGAAGCAGCCTATTAGGTTAAGGTCAGACTAACGCAGTATTAATTAACGTGCGTTTAGCCGCACTAAATCACGGCCGTGCTAGCAGCAAATGACGTCCAATGCCGGGCAGCATATGAAGAACGGCCGCACAAAAGTGCGGCTGCGCAACGCAAGTGGCAAACGAACGCATTTTTTTCGAGAACGTCAAACCGCTAGTACTGACATTCAGAGTGCGCTGCGTCCGCTAGCAGCGTGTGTGTGTTATTAGGAGACGTCAGACGCTGCTAATGTCAAAGAGGATGACAAGCAGCAACTGTCCTCACTAACAGCCTCCCGATGACATCATGATATGCAAAAATGGAGGTGATTGCTGATTCCTTCCCATGTGGTTTCACTTTGCTGTTCTGAATCTTTTTTTGGCTATATAAACCCTGAAAGGACTATGGGTGCCACATGCTTTTTGTCCCTTGCCACTGATGAAGCGCCCCTGAGGCGAGAAACGCGTTTGGCTGTCCGCTTATACATTTTATAGATTGTTTTAATAAATATTTTTCCAGCATATCTGGCCTTCATGTTATCTTTGTTCTTATACTGAGGTTTAAACAAGCGGCTACCCTGGAATATTTCTGCTGGAGATTCAATTCTATTTGGTGAGTAGATATTTGCTTATCCTTTACAATCCTGTTGGATTATATGCAATCCATGTTCCTGCGCTTCTTTGTAGGTCTGAGTCCGGGAGTATGAGGCAAACAGATTGGCCCTGAACACCTGTGAGGTCTACATAGGAGAGCTGTGGTTTTTTTTTTTTGTCTTTGAGGTCCCCCTATTTTGAAGACTTTGATTTAGTCTACGCCTAATGATCAAGGGACCTACCATTGCTTGTGAGCATTATTCCATATTTACCACTTCACTTATACACTGCATCCTTTTAAGTTGAAGCGCTGTCCCCATTTCCTCACTTCACATTTTGCAATTTGTTCTGGTGACGGGAGCACCACAGTGTGGGAATATAGCGAATCCTTAAAGTGTATATCTAGCGCCACAGAGTATAGCCATTTTTTCTTTTAACCCTTTCACTGCTGAGTCATTTCACCGTTGTGTGCTGAGCTCATTTCTAACGCTTTTGCTGATCATGTTTAAATGCGTTTATAAGCCACGTTTTATTATATATTCACGATATTCATAAATGATCTGCCCAACGTCTGCAAAGCCTCAACTGTACACATGTACGCAGATGACACCGTAATCTATACCAGCAAACCAAATCTCCCGCAGCTGGAGGCCGTGCTGCAAGAGCAATTCACAGAGGTAGAAACGTGGATTGCAGATAACAAACTTTTCTCAAATACTGACAAAACTGTAACGATGCTCTTGCTTGATTATAAACATATATTTTGTGAATGTAAATCTATATTAGGAATATTAACTCTTATTCCTATACCCAAAAGACAAAATATCTTTTGTTTTAAGACAGACCAATAAATTTAATTATGACACGTCTTAGCACTTAACTCTAACCTTATCACACACAAACATTCTAGGTTCCTTCATGTCTGGCACTTCTTAAAAAAAATATAAAAGACTTCACCCAGGAATGAACTCTGTAAAAAAAAAATCTCGTTCATTTCTAAACCTAGAGAAAATTTTAAAGAAAAGAAACTGTCTTTAAAAACAAAATGGCTACAAGTATCCATTTTAAAATTCTCCTTTTCTGTGTAATATACCCGACAGAACAGAACCTAAACCTAAAACCATAAATTGCAAACACCCCATCTATGTGTCAGGACAAGATCAGATGGCACGCTGACCACAGTCACTACTCTCAAAAATCTGCACAATCTGCTTTCTTGCTGCGGGGCTCAGGCATAATATATAGCAGCAGATATAACATAAACAAAAAGTGTCAAATGTTGTAAGAATGAAATCACCATGTTCTACTTACCCGTTTAAGCACAGTATCATCTACAATAAAGCCAGTCATTATTGAAATATCAAGGATGGACATGGTGGCAGGTTTTTCACCCTTGTGTCTGTAAAACAAACAGTACAGCACGTAAGGGGTTATTCACTAACCGCTAACTTGCCATTTAATTGCACCGAATGGTGAGTTTGGTGCAATTTCGGGGCAGTTCTTCTATACACTAAACTGTCAATTCGCCAAATATAGGTGAATAGACGACAAAATACGACACAGTTCGCCACACTTTGGCAGTCTTTGCCGATCTTCGGTGGCAGCGAAATTGTCCCATGGAGAAGTAATGGTTAATCTATTTCTGTGATTCAGTTCAACAGATTTAATCCCATAGATTTCAATGTAAAAACAATATCTTTTTTAAATTATTTTTAAAAAAAAAAAAAAGTTTATTCTTTTTTTTCTCAGCAAAAAGCCTTTTATATTTTATATTTTTCGCAACACCTTTTTGTATTTATTAGACTAAATTTGTTTCCTAATTCTTTTAAACAGCAGGTTTTTTTTATTCTGTAACAGACCTTTTTATTATTTTTTGAAGGACCTTTTTTATTTTTTAAAAACATTTTAATGAATTTTTATCGGTTTAAACACTTATTAGGAGAATAGGAGAGTTCTAGCATTCTTTTTTTTTTTTGCAGTTCGATGGATTTCACCAAGGCCATTACGGCGCTCTTTGGTGCTTTTCAGTGCTCTTTAGCAATGTTCTCCAACTTTCTCATGAGCTTTTGGCTACTCAATCTACAATGACCATCTGGTGAATAGTGAATTCACCATATTGTCGGCCAAATGAAATCGCCGAACAGCGCCAAAGGGAAATGCAATGAAATTTCAGTGCTTAATGAATAGACCATATAATATTAGAAATCAATTCACACCAATATCATTTTTACTTTAGTTATAAAGCAGCAGCATTTTCCATAGTGCTGTACAATTGGTGGGATCAATATAAAAGCAATTGCTACAGAACATGAGGAAACAATGATTTATACACTGCCCGGCCAAAAAAAAAGCACCTATTGGCTTAGTTACATCCAGGTGGTGACTTTTTTTGGCCAGGGAGTATATATTACTTTGATAAAGACTCAAGATGGGTTGAAATATTGTTTTTGGATTCCCAAGAAACACGGGCCCTATTCCACCCTATTCCTCTCTATTTCACTCTATTCCTCTCTATTCCATCCTATTCCTCTCTATTCTTCTCTATTCCACCCTATTCCTCTCTCTTCCATCCTATTCAACTCTATTCCGCCCTATTCCATCCTATTCCTCCCTATTCCTCTCTATTCTTCTCTATTCCACCCTATTCCTCTCTTTTCCTCTTTATTCCATCCTATTCCACTCTTTTCCTCTTTATTCCATCCTATTCCACTCTTTTCCTCTTTATTCCATCCTATTCCACTCTTTTCCTCTTTATTCCATCCTATTCCACTCTATTCCTCCCTATTCTACCCTATTCCTCTCTAGTCCTCCCTATTCCACTCTATTCCTCCCTGTTCCACTCTATTCCACTCTATTCCTCCATATTCCACGCTATTCCTATTTCACTCTATTCCATACTATTCCTCTCTTTTCCTCTTTATTCCATCCTATTCCTCTCTATTTCACTCTGTTCCATCCTATTCCTCTCTGTTCCGTTCTATTCCTCTCTATTCCGTCCTATTCCTCTCTATTCCTCTCTATTCCATCCTATTCCTCTTTATTTCATCCTATTCCTCTCTATTTCACTCTATTCCATCCTATTCCTCTCTTTTCCTCTTTATTCCATCCTATTCCACTCTATTCCTCTCTATTTCACTCTGTTCCATCCTATTCCTCTCTATTCCATCCTATTCCTCTCTATTCCACTCTATTCCACCCTATTCCTCTCTCTTCCATCCTATTCAACTCTATTCCGCCCTATTCCATCCTATTCCTCCCTATTCCTATCTATTCCTCTCTATTCCACCCTATTCTCTCTTTTCCTCTTTATTCCATCCTATTCCACTCTTTTCCTCTTTATTCCATCCTATTCACTCTTTTCCTCTTTATTCCATCCTATTCCACTCTTTTCCTCTTTATTCCATCCTATTCCACTCTATTCCTCCCTATTCTACCCTATTCCTCTCTAGTCCTCCTATTCCACTCTATTCCTCCCTGTTCCACTCTATTCCACTCTATTCCTCCATATTCCACGCTATTCCTATTTCACTCTATTCATACTATTCCTCTCTTTTCCTCTTTATTCCATCCTATTCCTCTCTATTTCACTCTGTTCCATCCTATTCCTCTCTGTTCCGTTCTATTCCTCTCTATTCCGTCCTATTCCTCTCTATTCCTCTCTATTCCATCCTATTCCTCTTTATTTCATCCTATTCCTCTCTATTTCACTCTATTCCATCCTATTCCTCTCTTTTCCTCTTTATTCCATCCTATTCCACTCTATTCCTCTCTATTTCACTCTGTTCCATCCTATTCCTCTCTATTCCATCCTATTCCTCTCTATTCCTCTTTATTCCATCCTATTCCTCTCTATTCCACCCTATTCCTCTCTCTTCCATCCTATTCAACTCTATTCCGCCCTATTCCATCCTATTCCTCCCTATTCCTATCTATTCCTCTCTATTCCACCCTATTCCTCTCTTTTCCTCTTTATTCCATCCTATTCCACTCTTTTCCTCTTTATTCCATCCTATTCCACTCTTTTCCGCTTTATTCCATCCTATTCCACTCTTTTCCTCTTTATTCCATCCTATTCCTCTCTATTCCTCTTTATTCCATCCTATTCTACTCTACTCCACCCTATTCCTCCTTATTTCACCCTGTTCCACTCTGTTCCTCCCTATTCCACTCTATTCCTCTCTTGCCGTTAAGTTCACACATGATGGCTCCAGACATTAATGAAACGGCTCAAGCTGCTCTTCCAACCTTGTTGCAAGCTTTTCTTGCGGCTGAGTCATAGCGGTTCCTTACTGTAAAATAACAGCCGTTTTGTGCCAGATGCTATTTTGTGCCAAGGTGGAGAAAAACAAGCTATTTAATGGTAGCTGGTTTTTATTCTCTGGAGCCGGTTTGTCTCAAAGAATACCGTCTGCCAAGACTTAACACTGTAAAATAAATTCCCCAAAAAATCCCTTACATACCTCTGGTCCCATGGTGGAGAGGGCGGCATGATCACCGTGAGCAGCGGAAAACTAGCATCAACTAGTTCCCAGTGTCCTTCTGCTCTTCCTCCGTGGCTACTGTGCGATCCCGCTAGTGTGAGTGTCTTTCAGGGTCAAACTGAGCTGAGCTTCATGGAGTCTTATGGACTCCTGGAGCTGATACCAGCGATAGCGTTGGTGTCTCTCTGAGCCTTCATATTATTTCAACTCAAGCCATTAATACAGCAGCGGGGCAGGAATAGGTATGATTACAGGGAGCTGCCCCCCCCTATACTAGCTCCCATTTTCCGTCAGCCGTGGAATAGGGCCCGAGTGTGTCCACCTTTGCAGGATGTTTAATATTGGGTCTCAGCGCATTTTCATGATGTTTGTTAAAGAAGGAAGAGTCCTTTCAAATGACCGCTGGCCAGTGGCACAATGTCCATACAGAACACGTTATATTTTCTTCTTACTAACCCTTAAAGGAACATTCAATTAAAAAATATTTTTTTATGCCCTTAATTAATTGGGCCGATTCTGCTGACAGCCTCTGCCCTATTCATTTTTAAAAAAAATTTTTTAGATGATCTTATTCATCTTATTTCCCTTACTGGGATCCATTGCTAGCTTTCAGAGACCACTCGCTATCGCAGGTGGACTCAGAGGATGTCGGCATGTGCTGATGACACTAGTGACCGATCTGGTGACCGGCAGCCTGGAAACTCAAAAATCCCAGCTACTGGTGACACTAGGTGGGGTGGAGGAAACTCTTCCACTTCGCACAGAGTTTTCACCAGATCGAGTGGGGGGGGGGAGCAGATGAGCACTCCTCACATCTTGACCACTTTATAAAGATAAAGTGATCAGGTTGTAGACATGTGCATGGCCCAAATTTTCGTTTTGTTCAGTTTCGGATTTTTTCGTTACGGTTTGTTCTAGTTTCGGATCGTTTCGTTAAGGTATTTTGGACTGATTCATTAAGTCGGATGATCTGTATTTTGTTTTCGGATCAATTCGTTTTTCATTTTTAATAGTTACTAGCTTTTGCCCGCAGCTTCGCTCGCGTGGATTTTGGGATTTGTTAAAATTGTTTTTAAAAGAAAATGAGATATAGGTATACTGTTTAAAAGTATTCACCCCCCTTTTTTTAACCCCCCCCCAATTGTGATTTTTGGAAAATGGTAAAACACGTTTTTTATTTTTTCAGGAAGATTGTATATACCAAATTTCACACCTGTAACATCTTTGCTTCTTGAAATATAGGTATAGTGATAAAAGTATTCACCCCCCCTCCCCCAATTGGATTTTCGGAAAATATGTGTTTTTTTTTATTTTTCAAGACAAACTTACATACCAATTTTCAGGCCTGTAACATCTTTGGTTTTTGAAATATAGGTATACTGATGAAAATATTCATCCCCCCTCTTTGTCCCCCCCCACTGGATCTTTGGAAAATGGTAAAATATGTGTTTTTCTTATTTCTCAAGACAAATCTAAATACATATTTTCACGTCTATAACATCTTCTGTTTATGAGATACAGGTATCCTGTTTAAAAGTATTCACCCCCCCTTTTTTTCACCCCCACCTGGGTTTTTTGGAAAATGATAAAACACCTTGTTTATTTTTCAAGAACATAGTAAATACCAAATTTCACGTCTGTAACATCTTTGGGTTTTTGAAATATAGGTATACTGCTAAAAGTATTCAGACCCCCGTCCCCCCGACCCCCTTAATTGGATTTGTGGAAAATGGCAAAACACATGTTTGTTTTTTTCACGAACCTAGTAAATACCAAATTTCACACCCAAAACATCTTCAGTTTTTGAAATATAGGTATACTGATAAAAGTATTCAACACCCCTTTTTGCTCCCCCTTAGGGGCGGAGTTTCCAAAAATCCTTCCTTAGTGGGTGCCAACTTCATAAAAACAGTGCACCTTCAAAATGTTACGTTCCTAGGTTAAATGGTTTCAGCTGGGCGTTGATCGGTCAGTCAGTCAGGGCGTTTATGAGAAAAAAGTATTCAACCCCCCTTTTTGCCCCATTTTCAGAAAATGGTAAAATACGTGTTTTTTTATTTCTCAAGACGAATCTAAATACCCATTTTCACGTCTGTAACATCTTCTGGTTTTGAGATATAAGTATCCTGTTTAAAAGTATTCACCCCTTTTTTCATCCCACACTTGGGATTTTTGGAAAATGGTAAAACACGTTTTTTTTGTTTTTCAAGAAGATTGTAAATACCAAATTTCACACCTGAAACATCTTTGGTTTTTGAAATATAGATATACTGATAAAAGTATTCACACCCCTTTTCCCGACCCCCCTTAATTGGATTTTTGGAAAATGGTAAAAGACATGTTTGTTTTTTTTCATGAAGATTGTAAATACCAAATTTCACACCTGTAACATCTTCGGTTTTTGAAGTATAAGTATATTGATAAACATTAGACATGTGCATTCGTTTTAGTACTAAAACGATTTAGTCCGAATTTTGGGATAATTTACTTTTCGTATGACTCAAGAGAAACAAAACTGCTCAGTACAAAAAACGAAAGAAACTAAAATAAAATGCATTACATTTTAGTTTCTGTCCTTTTTGTGATATTACATTGAGTGAAGGAGACCAGCAATGAAGAGCGCAACATCTGAAGTTCTGCACCCTCCACATGCCAATGCAGTAGGATGTTCTATACAGAGAGGGGCATTAATTAATGCAGGAGGATGTTCTATACATTATACAGAGAGGGGTATTAATGTAGGAGAATGTTATATACATTATACAGAGAAAGGTATAAATTGAGGAGGATGTTCTATACAGAGAGGGACATTAATTAATTCAGGAGGATGTTCTATACATTATACAGAGAGGGGTATTAATTAATGCAGGTGGATGTTGTATACATTATACAGAGAGGGGTATCAATTAATGCAGGAGGATGTTCTAACATTATACAGAGAGGAGCCTTTTTTTTTAGCCCTTTAAATCCAGTGGCTGTGAGCGCGGAGATCGGCTGCTTGTTATATTTTCTCTCAGTACAATGTATCAGGCTCAGCTGTTACAGTAACTGACTGTAACAGCGCTCAGAGTTTCAGTCAAACAAGGAAATAATATTGTTCTAACCTCTTATATATAAAAATATTATTTACTAGTTTTACTGAAACTCTGAGCGCTGTGATGAGCAGCAGTCAGTTACTGTAACAGCTTTGCCTGACACGGGGCAGTATTACAATGTTGGTGCTAACTTAACCAGAGCTGTTGTAAACTGAAAACCTTCATAGGCTATAATGGCTCTGGTTAAGTTAGCACCAACTATGTAATATGGCCCACATTGTGCTGAGAGTGAGAGATACTGAGGAGCCACTACAATAGTAATTGTATCCACTGGTTTTCGGATGAATGAAATTAGTTTTTATACTAAAGAACTGAAAACAAATTTCTTTAGCAACTAAATAAATTGCATTTTATTACTAATCCATTAGTTCAAAACGAAATTTTGTGCTGTGCACATGTCTAATAAACATATTCAACCCCCCATATTGCCCCCCCACTGGATTTTCAGAAAATGGTAAAATACGTGTTTTTTTATTTTTCAAGAGGAAACGAAATACCGATTTTCAGGCTGTTTTTCATAAGAACAGTGCACCTTCAAAATGTCACGTTCCTAGGTTAAACGGTTTCAGCTGGGCGTTGATCAGTCAGGACTTTCACGTTTATGATAAAAGTATTCAACCCCCCTTTTTGCCCCCCCAAGGAATTTTCAGAAAATGGTAAAATACGTGTTTTTTTATTTTTCAAGAGGAAACGAAATACCGATTTTCAGGCTGTTTTTCATAAGAACAGTGCACCTTCAAAATGTCACGTTCCTAGGTTAAACGGTTTCAGCTGGGCGTTGATCAGTCAGGACTTTCACGTTTATGATAAAAGTATTCAACCCCCCTTTTTGCCCCCCCAAGGAATTTTCAGAAAATGGTAAAATACGTGTTTTTTTATTTTTCAAGATGATTCTAAAACACCAGTTTTCAGGACTGTAACATCTGTTTTTGCGATATAGGTATCCTGTTTGAAATATTTAAAAATATTCAACCCCCTATTTTGGCCCCCCACTTGGATTTTTGAAAAACGGTTAAATAAATGTTTTTTTATTTTTCAAGACGAATCTAAATACCGATTTTCACATCTGTAACATCTTCTGTTTTTGAGCTATAGGTATCCTGTTTAAAATATTCAACCCCCTTTTTCCCCCCCTTAGGGGCGGAGAGTCCAAAAACCCTTCCTTAGTGGGTGCCTACGTCATAAAAATAGTGCACCTTCAAAATGTCACATTCCAAGGTTAAACGGTTTCAGCTGGGCGTTGAGGAGTCAGTCAGGACTTTCGCGTTTATATACAGTATATTGATTTCGTATTTCATTTTTATTACCAATTTCGTTTATATTTTGTATTTTATAATGATTAAAAAGAAAAAGATACGGGGGACCCTTTCCTTGCTGCTGAAACCTATTCAGCACCATGGAGAGCAGAAATTAACCCTTTGCTGGGATATAAGCTGTGCCCTTTGAGATGCCCATTAACCCCTGACTGGGATATAAACTGTGCCCTGTGAGATGCCATTAACCCATTGCTTTGTTTTGAATTGCATTGATATATTTTTTTTTTGTCTCCGATCAATTTCATTTAGTTTTTTTCTTTGTTACTGTGATTCTTTTTTTTGGACCGATTTGGAATTTCGGATTGCTGATTTTCATTTTCGGAAATGCTTTCGAAAACTAAAATTGGTGGATTTTCGTCTGAATTTCAATTTGGATAAAATGAAACGCACATGTCAGGGTGAATAAAATGTGTCCTTGAGTTTTCACAAGAAAGCAAATATACTGTTGTATGCAAACCTGGCTGCAATAGAGAGATCGTGAAAGGAACGAAGACAAACCTGTAGCAGATGTCGAGAGATAACGCTTGCTCAGCTCCAGTTGGAAGTTTTGCTGTGTCAATGAAATTATTAAAGTCATTGAACATCATAACACACATGAGGAAGTCAAACAATACAACAAAATCCCAACATATGAAGGGGGTGACACCCCTAACTTATGTCTGCCTGCATGAGTGTGTGTTTGATTGTGTGTCTACAAAATATGCATGGAGCACAGTCACCAGGGATAGGCTTGAGAAAGGCTGGATGTTCAGTTGAAACGTTGCTTCTGGAGTGCCGGGCCCTTGCCTTCTTTTTGTCTACATAGGGGTGGTTTCCCTTGACCCTTGGGCACCCAATTTCCACTGACGCTCTCTGGCATCATTGCATTGTACAGAATGCTGTCACCACCTTGCCGCTTCTCATGTTTATTTTGATGGCATCACTACAAATGAGAATGACTGCCAGGGACAAGGGAGGAGTGGCTTGAACGACACTGATGCGCCTGGTGTCCCTTGAATGGCGCTACACTTAGGTCACATAGTTGCGTTCAGGCTGTCCCACTGCAGCCAATGGAGGCATTTGGCCACAGGGAAGGAAGCGGGCCGTAGGAGTTGCCTGAAAGCAGTGCAGTGTGCTATGTCACCCCTTGGTGTTTAAGCCCGTCTGCCAACTGGCGACAAGACTAAAGTCTCTTGCTTAAATTTTCTCCAAAATTTGCTAAACCTCTCCTGCTCAAGCGGAAATTACGATTCTGCTGCTCACGTGTCACAGCTATATAGCTTTAGCAATGAAATCTCCACATGCTTTATGGCATAGGGTTTTTCTTTCATTGGAGGTCCAGTGTAAAGGTGCTCAGGAGGTGGTAAGTTTCCAATGGAAGTTTTCATCTAAGTAGTGGTGTGCTCACAGGCAAATACACAACCTCAGCACCCGTATTGAGGGCGCACCGGACCATCGGGGTGTAAGGTAGAATGGAGAGCCCCTTGACCACATTTTGTCTGGGGCCAATGCAGGGTTAGGGTGGCTCTGATTTATACTCTACCCAAAAGTATTGCAATTCTATGAAGCGAACAACAACTCAATGCGTGGAATGTGATTTCTTCCTCGTACTCACCATCTTCATCTGTTTTGATGGTTGCGGAAAGTTCGAACGCGTTGCACTCTTCTTCCTTTTCAGTGGAAATCTCATAATAGACGACCGTCACCTGCAGTCACAATTATTCAATCAGACAAGAAGGGTCATCACTTGTGCTCAAACCCCTATTATTCCTACAAACAAGAGATTTTTGGTCTACTCAAACGCCATTAAAGTATTAAGCCCGCTGCCGAGTCAAGGCAAATCACAGGTGGGTCTAACCTAACATGATGAAGTGCCTGTTAAGTGTCTCACAGAATGTGCTAATTACCTTGTTCTTGTTCTCCTCTTGTAATAATATAAAGTGCCCTAAAGGTGCTACCATGTCTACCTTAGTGTCTAGCTTTTGATGTAAAATAATAAAGTTGAGGTGGGAAGAGCCTGTTATTGACGTATCTACCAACGTCAATGCTTCAGGATTACCCTCTATCACTTCAAGATAGACTCATGTGGTGGTTCAATTCAGAAACCATCCTCTTCTACCTCATCACAGAAAAGCCTTAGTTCCTTGAGTCTGTGGCAACAGTCTGACATTTATCCTGTCTTCTCACCCATCTCAACATTCAAGAGACTTGATAGGCCCACAAGCCTCTGTGATGATGCTCCATCAATTATACTTGAGAAAGTACCACTGATGTCCATCCTCTCTGCAAACAGAACCAAATTCCAACTATGACTTGCTAAGGCTGGGGTCAGACGAGCGTAGTGTTCACGTCCGTGATTGCGCCTAAAAGTACGTCCGTGATAGCGTGAAAGAAAGTCCATTGGAGCCTGACACATGAAGTACGTCCGCACTGAACTGCGGACGCATGACGGACGCTGCAAACGGACGCAGGTTAGGCAAGAACGTATTACTGCTAGAACGGACGTGCGGAGTGCGCCACGTCCACAACGTCTGCATAGCTTTGTGTGCGAGTGATGGAGCATGGTCAGACGGACTGCATTTATACGTCCAGCATTTTTGACGGACAGAATGTTTTTTCATTGTAATTTATTTTTCCCTCCTACATCCGTCAAAAATAACTTCAGTGAAAAAACGGACTGTGTGACCACTACTGCGTCATCCGTACTGACGATGTCCGTACTGCACGGACGTACAGTCCGTAGAAATCACGCTCGTCTGACCCTAGCCTAAAACCACTTGCAATGTCCACAGATACATCAGGTCTGAAGAACACGGCTGGATAGAGTCTTGCCCTAAACATGGTTTCCTGCAAAATATGTCTAGGTTTTTGTCTCTTAAAGGGATACTCCACTGAAAATCTCTCTTTTTTTTCCCTTAAATAATTGGGCAGATTCTGCTGACAGACTCTGCACAATTCTCTTTTATTTCGTTTTTTAATTGAGACCTTTTGTCTCTCAGCAGCAGATTCTCCTTTTTGACTCAGGCAATCCTCCGCAGCGTAGGAACCGCAAATTGCGCAGCACTATGGGACTTGCGCACTTCACATACGCAAGTTCCGTAGCACCTCACTTGTGACCGATCTGGTGAGCATAAAAACTCCAGATCGGTTGAGCATAAAAACTCCAGAGGTTGTGGACCTCTGGCACATTAATGCATTCTGCACACATCCCTGGGTTTTATTGTTGTGGACCTCTGGCACATTAATGCATTCTGCACACTTCCCTGGGTTTTATTGTTGGAGCTTTGGCACATTTCTCTGGGTTTTATTGTTGTGGAGCTCTGGCACATTCATACACATTGCACATTTCTCTGGGTTTTTATGGTTGTGGAGCTCTGGTACGTTTATACACAGCACACATTACAGTGAGTTTTATTGCTGTGGTGCTCTGTGATACGCTAATACTCTGTGCACATTTATGTGGGTTTTATTGCTGTGGTGCTTTGTGATACGCTTTTTATTTTTTACACAAAACTATTTTACCAGGAAGGATACATTGAGAATTCTCTCATTTTCAAGTATGACCTGGGCAGGCAAGGCCTAGGCTGGCACTTTCCAGGGGGCAGCAAAAAAACCTCACCACTAAAGGAGATATTCACAGAGCACCGAAATGACGCAGACATTTCAGTGTTCTGTTGTTCCCTGCTCTTCAGGGAATCAAATTTCCCTGGTGAATTCACCGCAGGGTCCCTGAAGTGCAGGGAATCAGCCACCGAATGCCACCACATACCCATACCCCGCTGTTTTCAAAAAAACTACTGAACGAAAATGTCTGGAATTAACATATAAGATCCTATGAATGATAATAAAAAGGGCTGTTACAGAAAAAAAATGCTATTAGAAAGAATTTTTTTAAAAATTTTTTAAAAAAAATATCTAATAGATACTAAGAAAAAAAAAATCAACAATTTGTTTTTTGTCTAGTTTCGTTCGTAATTCGACAATTTTCATTTCGGATCGTTTCAGCCGATTTTCGGTTCGTTTCGCTTCGGTTCGTTTTTCGTATCGACTTTTTTTTTCGTGAAATCGGAAATTTTCGTGTTTTCGTATCGGCTCATTTTTCGGATCAACTTTTTTTTCGTGATTTCGGACATTTTCGTGTATTCGTGTGGGAAATGTTTTGCCCCATAGACTTCAATGTTAACTTAAAATATTCCCGTTTTAATTCAATATCTAATAAACCGTTTATTATTATATTATGTAGTAAAGAGTCGCTTTATTTCTAGATTTTTTAGGATCTTTTAAGAATTTTTTGAAAATTACCGAAGTGGAACAGAAATTGTGAATCGAACGAAAATGATTTCCAATTCCGAAATTTTTTCGGATCGGAAATCGTTTCGTTTCAGACGTTTTCTGATCCGATCTGATTCGGAAATTTGGCCGAATCCGAATCACCGAATCGTGTAAAAAACGTCTGAAACGATACGCACATCCCTAAAAGATACTTTTTATTACAGATTAATGGAATTAACGTTTTATTAGATATTGGGTAAAAACGGGAATATTTTTAACATTGAAACCTATGCAGGGTTATTCAGAGAGAGGTGAAAACCTTGAATGACTGGAGAATTGAAAATTCTAGGGCAAAATAGTCAAACCAGAAAATTTCTCCCATTTATCTCACTTTCCAAATTGGCTATTTGGTCTAGATTGTTCATTCTCCTGGCAATTCTCAAGGTTTTCACCTCTCTCTGAATAGCCCTGATGGTGTTCGCCTGAATAAACCTGTCTAATGAAACCACTGAACATCAGGACATTTCTCTGCTGTTCGGTGTCTCTGAACAGATTTACAATTACTTCTCTATGGGGACTTTCACTGCCGTCGAACAGGCACCGTACTTGCTGGCAGTTCGCCAAAATTTGTGTGTGAGTATATGAGAGAGCTCCACAGCAATAAACCTCACAGTAATGTGCGCTGTGTATTATGAGCATTCAGTGTTATATGGGAGTACTGCTTTATGAGTAAGAGTAGTTTAAAAAAAACAAAAACATAAAACTCGTGGGGGGGTTGCCACCATGAGTTACCGCACCGGGTGACACCAACCCTAGTGACGCCACTGATCTGTAGTGTCCCTTTATGACCGAAATCATGAATGAACAGAAATCTGGGTGGGTTCCCACACTTATTTTTTAGGATTTGACCATTGATTGTAACATTGTAGCAAGTCTATACGGGTTATTTAGAGTTTCTTATACATTACTGTTCGGTGCAATTCGGTGGCCAATTCGGTGGTGTTTGAATAACCCTTTTAGGGATTATGGAACGAAGAGCAGATTGGCCAAGGTATCTCGTTCAAGGCTCACTTTACTAGGAACGCACTGTTACAGGTTGATATTTTTATGTGAAAGAAGAAAGCGTAAAATTTTTCTCACATGAGAATAAACTCACCATCATTGTTGCTTGTCCGTTCCCACTGGCCACCACTGAAAATTCGCCATTTTTTTGAGACTTTAAAGAGGGAAGAGAATAGAATGATGAAAGGCACCAGTCACCTAAATCTCAAGAACGTCAGCTTCTCTGTTAAGCCACATGTGGTGACGAGACGACAAAGCGAGAGAAGCCATGTAGCACCAAGCCAACCAACCTCCTTCTACGCTCATACTAAACACATCACTAAATGTTCTCCCCACCTTTCATAACTCTTCCCATGCCATCCAATGCTGGAGATATGGAGATGGACAAATAGAGAGATGGTGAGAAGAGTTGGGTGGAAATACATTAGAGATGAGGAATGAGGGGGACACTAGTAAGTGATGGGAGAGAGGGAAATAAACAAGAAAGTGAAAGCAGTGGATGAGAGGCGGAAGCTGTTGAGACGACATGGAGACAAAGGTCATTAGAAGACTTGAGAAGGAACCAATTGGGGAGGTAGCCATTGCATATGTCTCCATCGGAACATGATAAATGAGAAAGATACGTTGGATTGGAGGAGAGGGAAATATTTTACGAGTGGGCATATGGCAGGGAGACTTTTTCTGTAAACATGAAAAGGGGCCACAAGCCTGAAAAATTCCACTGCGTTCACGTTGTCTATGTCAGCATTCGTGCCAACAATTACAATCCGCACAAATACACCCTTACATTCTTATATACAGCGACGGTCTGCATAAATACAATAAACATTGGGGGCTCTATTACATTCTTTGCGCAAAAAACGCTGGCGCAGCGTGTTAATTTGTGCACGAAGCGTTAAACGTTAACGCGCATAAATGAACGCTGGTATTACAATCTGAGCGCATTTTTTCATCCGTCAAAGAAAACGCGCGTAAAAAAACACACGCGCGCATTAACGCTGCGCGCAGAAATCGGTGGGCGGACTGTTTTTTTCATGCGATTCAGCCAATCAGAATTAAGAACCACAATTGTCTCACATTAAGTTTTTGCTCCTGTCAAAATCAATCTGTGTATATATGCTGCAGCAATAATAAAAACACGCACAACCTCTCTATTTTATTGTTTGGGTATGTGTAGAATGTGTAACTTTATACTTTGCTGAATTTTTTTTTGTGATGTTGTATTTGGGTTCAGCCAGGACGTTCAGATTTGCCGTTAACACCAGCTTTTAAAAGATGTTTAAATTATACGCACAAACGTTGTCCATTAAAATTTTCGCATAGATTGTAATACAATCCTCGTTCCCAGGGCACAAACGCATTTGCGCTCACAATGTTAAGTATAGGACGCGCAAAGTACGGTACACTCGCAAAGGGTTCGCGCAGGTTCACCAGCGGTAGACGTTAACGCGCATTTTTTTCGCAGACGTTTTAATATGACATTCTACGCAAAGGGTTTTACCCCTCATGTTAATGCGTTTTTGCGCACGAGTTAACGTTTGTGCGAAGAATGTAACAGAGCCCTGGCTGCATAGTAACGGATCGCAACCAGAGTAAAGTAATGCGCAAAGTGACGCCATTCATCAAAACCAGTATGGGGGTAACACGGACATAACATAAACACAAAAAAGGGTGAATGGCTAAACCTGAGGTCTAGAAATCCAAAACCTAACTTTCATTAAATATATTAAAAGAAATGCACAAAAAAACAAAACGGAAACGGAGGGAATATTGACAAAAAACTAAACAAGAGGGACGTCAGTGCAGACAAATGAATACCTATATTTACAAGTGTTGCACACTGCACGCTAAGTTATGATGCATTCATGCATTCCGCTGCATGCACACATGCACTTTCATTTCCAAAATCACTGCACGTAGATTCACAAAAAAGTGATATTAAACACAAATACTCTCTTGTAGCTATACATTCTTGTACTCCTGACAAAGCTTTGATTATAAAGCACCAGCGAGTAAGAGTATATCTGTATCCACAAGAAGAATATACATAAATATTGCTCATTACTGGGAAACCAGAGAGGATTTTTCACAAGGAAAGAACAGTGACTATTACTTTGAGAATGAACTGCAAGGAAAATCTGGAGAAGTCACTGTTTAGTAAACATCGGATCGGAGGTCACCATAGTTCCTACTTTAGTCGCTTTGCATTGCACTGAGAAATACTGCCATCAGAGGGGTGACATCCCATGATATGTTCAGGGGCCTAGCAGCTTTAGGGACCCTATTTATGTGCCACAGATGTAAGCATCCCTCCATGCCTCCATGACTGGCCCACCAAGACTCTGAGATGTTTCCCGGTGGGCTGTGACATCTAAGGTCGGTAAGAGCACGCTCACTCATCCCTGCACCAGGTACAGGTGCAACATGACTGCTATTTAACACCTTGCTGGGAGGGGGAAGAAGAAGTTGTTTTTTTTCATTAGGTTACTGAAATGGGCAACTATGGAAAGGGGGTCGTGACTGGTGGTTCTGATGACAGCCCTGGGGCTGATCGTGAGATTCAATAGGCTTTC
Organism: Leptobrachium leishanense; assembly: GCA_009667805.1. Taxonomy (NCBI): domain Eukaryota; kingdom Metazoa; phylum Chordata; class Amphibia; order Anura; family Megophryidae; genus Leptobrachium; species Leptobrachium leishanense. The sequence goes on from CM019065.1 coordinate 34,908,292, forward strand.
TATTGGAATTTCCACCACAGCCCACCATAAACTGCAAACCTTTTACCATTGATTCAGGAGGATTTGTCCCAGGGTTGTTCTTAACGTTCTGGTCACCATAGTGTGTTTGAGAGGTCTATGGAGATCGCCATTGTAACAAGTAGAGGTTGGACACCTCTTGTCTGGAATTTTAAAATCCGGGGACTCTAAACTGGAATTTTCGGAGCTGTCTGGATTTTAGTGAATCCAGACAAGGAGTGTTCTGTGGTGTCGCTGCCGCTCTGCACTTGGCTTCCAAGCACTGCAGCAGACCACAGACCATGCTGGGAGTCACTGGGCAGCTCCAGTGTGTGACATGCTGCCTGGGCTCAGGCTGACTCAGGGTGGCTTGTCTGCGAAGGAACACTGTAGAATGCTACCAGTATGTGTACACATGGGGAGATGCAGTAGGAAGGAGATCGTGGCTCTCACGTCATGATCTTCTTCTTCTAAAGCATCGGATTCTCACGGATTCTGAAATCTAGAAGAATCAAATCTCGGAATGCTCAGGATCCCAAGCATTCCAGACAACAGACACCCGACCTGTATATAATATCCACCGTTGTTTCAGACAACAATGAATCAATGGTAAAGAGAGAATAGCTGCTGTTTATACAAGGACATAGTAGTTGCAACAATGGCAAATAACTGGCCCTTCTCAATAACCCCTCAGTTTGCCCATTGGTCTCGAGTGCTGTCCAATACTGCCTACCTCTTGTACCATATGGAGTTTGGCAAGTTTTCTACCTAATCTCTTCATAATTGAAATTTAAAAATATTAAAAAAATCCCAATTTACCTCCTCAGAACGGGCCTGCATGGCATTATTATTATTGATCCGGACAGTTGTCGATCCGGTTCTCCCAGGAAGCTTGAAATTAACATCTAGATTCATATCTTCAGGAGTTGGGAAAGTTTTCACATACTCAGACAGAGCTTGTAGCATCAATATAGTTTCCTAAAATAGAAAAAAAGAGCAGGAAATTGAGAAGACGTCATCCCGGCTCTTTCTATACTTTTTTTTAAAAAGATCTAAATTTTGACCAGAATGGGAAAAGTTAAAAAAAAAACAACAAATGTACAGCATTATGCAATATGACTGTCAAAAGTCAGTACAGAATAACAGACTATCATATAGTCCACGTACAGGAATCTAGACAGTAGGGATGGAGACAACAGTTTGAATATCAAACAGGAGAGCCGGTCACTCCATAGTGCACAATGAGAGCTGATTATTATCGGAGGAAGGTGCAACATTTTGCTTCCTCTTGGAGCCTTTATCAGGCATTATGCATGTGCGATAAAGGCTCTAAGACGAACCAAAACGTTGCACTTTGCTCCAATAATAAAACAGCTCTCATTTTATTGCACCATGGAGGGACCGTGTCACAGGCAGCCTCGGCGCCTGCAGGCTCTCAGGGGGGTCCGGACACCTGGCAACATCGCTGGCTGGCCGGGTGACAGGCGTTCCGGCAGCTCACGGAGTTTGCTTGCATAAGGAGGGGGTGGGGCGTGGCATGATGACACGGAGCCGCCAGCCTCCTAATGCGCAAACTGACTCATTGCCTTGTCGTGGAGTTTGTTTCCCGCATCGCTAGTGCACCGTTTGTTGCGAGTCGCTGACCTGGATTGTAGGAGGACCCTGATTGTTGCTGACTCGGACTGCCTTTTTGACTATGCTCTCTCTGACCAAGCCTGTATGTGTGTTATACCTAGAACAGACTCAGAGTATACTGACCCTGCACAACGCTGATCCGGATTGTTTGAGAACCCTGGAAGAAAAAAAATGGTAGAGCCTCCAGTGGAGTGTAGTGAGGGAAATTTTATTCAGGCGCAGCAAACCTTATCAGCAAAATCAATGACGTTTCAACCCGAAGGTCTTAATCATACATGTAAGTTAAAATCCAACCCCTCCATAAATACTCTTGCTCCCTGCCGGTGCTTTCGTTCTGTGTAAGAGAACCCTGTCTGTTGTCGACTCGGATTGTTTAACTGACCACGTTTTTTCTAAACCCTTGCGTATGAACGACCTGCATAAGCCTGACCCAGCTGCCATTAAGGTTAACCCTTTCTGCCAGAGTGCATGTTCTGGTAGCATAACAAGGTTGTACTCTGTGTTGCTGGCGTGTCTGTTATCCCTGGCTAGGAGTTATAGGATTAGCAGCCGACCACTCACGGATCGGAGGGTTTAGAGGTCTGTCCAAGAGGATCCACACCACGGTTATCGAGGGTGAGCGCTACGGCGAGCGTGACAGACCGGCTCTACTGTTTGATATTCAAGAGCACTCAGAGTCAGACAAGTTTGAGGTCAATACCCAAAATACACAGAGGTAGGAGCGAGCTGAAGGCAAATAGAAGAACGCGCGATAGGGCACAGGGCTACATCATGTACTAGCTTTTAAGCCCCAGCTAGACTGCTGATGTGCTGTTGGCATGTATGCGCATTGGAACATGCTCTCCTGATGATGCAAAGACAATCGGCATTATCGGCTTGATGAAGCAAGAAAAACGTCAGAACAAATAGGCCAAGCAGGATAAGCAACCTGGAGATGTGACGACCTGCAGCCACCGGTGCAAGGACCATGACAAACCTCAACCCTTAGAAAAATTTTCAAATGAAGAAAGAAATATTCTGTAAAGTAGATTTAAGTGCCCTGTGCGGTGATAAAGACAGAGGAACCAAGATATTTTTCAGTTGTACTTGATTTTTTCTTTGCAGCAAAAGAAAGAGACAATATTACAAAATATTGATGCTCCTATAGGAATGAGTTTGTATTCTGAAGATAAGCTGGTGCCTTACACATGATTAAACCATGGGTCTGTGTGCATGAGCAGCACACCACACATATTGTACATACACGGGAAAATATCAGATATAGAAATCTGTAAAGAAGACTATCTGCTGATTGTATGCACCCACTGTGTCTCAATCAAAAGTTTGCAAAAGAGAGGTTTGTGACGGTCCTGAGGACGGACAACGGCAATAGTGGCTTGTTCTACGGTGGGGCCTGCTCAGGTCTCACAGGGGTTTAGCTCTAGTGCCTAGAGGGGTGTCAGCTATACCCTCCTGACGAGGCCCAATAAGGCAGAAATGATCGTCAGGGGTTGCTGCACCTCTCGTGCAGGGATGACGGCCTTGGCAGTCAGCACTGGCAACCCTTTTTTGGGTGAGAGCAGGCTGATTTGCATATGGAGCATTCATCCCTGTAATGGCACAAGCAAGCTAAAACCTTGTGAGACCTGAGCGGGCATCCACCGTAGGGCAGACAACTAGTGCTGTTGCTCATTCTCAGGATCCTCACAAACCCCACTTTCCTCATTCAAAAGTTGCAGAAAATCGGCACCGGGCACTCCAAGGAAGATCGTAGAATGTAATGAAAGGCTCGCAATATTTCGGTCCCAGAAACTTTCTCTGGAGTGCCTGGGGTCGTATTTTGTTGGTTGATGTTTTATGGTGGTCGGACCCACTAACCCCAAGAGCACCTGTTGTTAATTATTACTTTGAGAGTTATTCCCAAAGGAAATAACATTTAATCAAAAGCAATCACAGGACACAAAACACTAGACGTGTGCTTTTGTTTACATATTGCTTCCGATTCGTCTGAATTTTGGGCAATTTCTTAATTTGTCTGAAAACGGGAGTCAACAAATTGACACCTCGCCGAATGAACCACAAAAAGAATCGCATGATGATAAAAAAAATAATTTGCGAGGTTCTAATCTTGTTTGTGTCAGTTCTCCCGCAAGTACAATTTGAGGGTGAATAATAGAATCAAAATCGGAACCTCAAGACTACCCATGGCTAGCAAGTGTGAGCTAGCAATTAAGTTGGGCTGTCTGAACTTGCCAGATTTAACCGACTGACCCATTGGGCATGAATGGAAAGTATGGGGGGATTTATTAATTATTCCGTCACCACACAGGCCAGGGAATTGTGGTTGGGAGGGGGTTCTGCTTTAACCCCCTCAAATGTTGGCCATGGGTGTCAGGGTATAAGAGGGGCAGATGATAGCACACTGGGGTAGATTTGGAGCTGGGAGGACAAGACGCATGGTGGATTGTCTGACGACAACTGACTGATAAAGTCCTGGGCACAAGTGTGACCTGTTTTTTGAAATGTTGTCCCAGTGGCAACCATGGAGTAGAGTGCAGGAATCAGGCTTCAGTCACCATGATTACATAAATTAGCTTAATTATCCCTGATGACTAGAGTGTCCCTTTAACAATATTGATTCTACAAGCAAGACAACAACCATTTTATTACTCTAACATAATGGCTGCCCTCCCTAGAGAGCACTTATATATACATTTGGGTTCAGGGCCAATAGCCGCGACAAAGTCCATTGAAGTGTGGTGGAACCAAGTAGCCCTGAAAAAAAGATGGCCCACCTGGAATGAAAGTGAAAAAACTTAGATACTTTAAAGAGGGTGTAAGAAATGGCAATTCTTACAAGGGCGACTTAGTAGGGCAACCATGAATGGATGACATCCAAAGCCAATGTACTTGCGGGTCTAAATGCCACTTGGGCCCTTTCCAAAACTCCAGGCCTCATTTACATGACATAGTTATAATATGGAAGGAATCACCCTATTGTTACTGAAATGTCAATCATTACAAACATTGTTGGGTTGACCGGAATGGTACGCCAGACATACATACTTGGGTTGAACTGTATGGTTCGCCATAGAATCGGTTCGCGTTGATCCAGCGCACGATGGGGGTCACAAACTGGAATTGTTTCTTCTTCATTAATGTGAGGAGGGCATAGGATGTGGCTTCCAGTGTAATTAAATTTGCGTTAGGTTGCACCCAATGGGTGTTATCTGGTTTGAAAATAAAAACCACAAGTTAGAAATAAACAAAAGAATAAAAATGAATTGATGGGGATTTATTATTTCTCTATGCCAGTGCTAACGTAAGCTCAAATATAGTGTAATACATAAAAATGCAATAATGATTTAATATATATATATAATAAAATGTAATAGAAAGTGTGTTTTAAAGTAGGTTTGTGGGCCGTCACATCTTTGCCATGTTATATGACACAAATAATATCTTTCATGATGTATTTTGTCCTTTTTCATTATAAAGTACATTGAAAAGAGAGTGTGCTCTGGTTTTAAGAAAGTATGTAAGCCAGGGGGTCTCAATCTCTGGCCCCCAGATGTTGATCGCCTACATGAGTTTGAGATCCCTGATGTAGACTATGATACAATTTAATAAATGGTTCTCTTGGCTGGATAAATATGGCTCTCGTATTCTATAGATATCCTTCATACAATGTGGAGACATACAAATGGGTGGGTCTATCACCAAGCGTTTGATTTTTGGCCACATTGGCTAAATTCTGACATTCTTGCGACTGAACTGTTTGAGCCTTAAATTCTCAAATCTTGACCTCTTCACGTATTATACTATACTATACAACATCTTGAGAGTTATTCACTAAAGTCCAAATTTGCCACTGAATTGCACCAAATGGTGGGTTTCACTGTATCTGCAATTTTCAGGCAATTTGTGTATTTGCAAAGCTGTCAATTCACCAAATACTGGCTAATTGACAGAAATACAGTGCACTTCACAGCAATTCTTGTTTTTTCTCTACACACAGGATACTGACCCCGGAAGTTTAAATGTACACACTTGTATGATGCGGTGAGTAGAGTTGCTGTGTCAGTGCATCTGGCTGGGGGGTTGCTAAGGAAGACACTCTGTGAAATGGAAGCCTCTCCCCCTACAGGTGATATCAATCGTGTACTATTTGACTACTATAAAAGGAGGAGGCCCTGGAGGGACGCAACTCCTCAGCTCCTGATGAAGCCCCCTTGTAATGAGGTGTGAAACGCGTTGAGCATGGTATTGTGTTGTTTTTAGCAGTTGTCTCTATTACCCTGACATATTGGCTACCCGGTATTTTTTGGTGGATTTACCCATAATGTCCTAAGTTGGGTGCACCCTGCCCCTTCATATTTACTGGCTGTTATGCATATGTGCTTCACACTGTGATCATGGCAATTGAGTTATAGCATAGATGGTGTTAAGTAGGCAGCACGAACTGCCAAGGTAATAGGTTCAGATCTGCGGTTATTTCGTAGCTGTCTTGGCTGTACATTCGAGTGGATATATGGGAGCATCACTATCCTGCCAATAAATAATACACCCATACAGTGACTCCATGTGATATTTTATGTGACTCCTTTCTAAACTGTACAGCTGTGTTTTCAGACTTATTTTGGTGATCTGATGGCATCTTAACTTGTTATACTGCCCTAAATGATCATAACCATTATATCCAGCCAAGTTTATCTTTGGTTCATCTTAGGTTACTAATAACCTATGGAGCCGATATAAGTCAGGGATATTGTCACTCACATATATGTTTGCCTTCTATATGACTTTGTCTATTTATAGCCAATAAAGTTTGTCTGTAATAATTGAGTGTTTTCGTTTGGTAACCGATGTGTTACCCCTGGTTTTTGCAAAGTATCAAAATTGTGCCATAGAGAACTAATGATTTGTCTATTCCCAGAACACTTAGTTGACCAGAAATTGAGGTGAAATTATCTGATTTCAGCGATCTAGGGTGAGGATGATAGGGCTTTGATCAGTTATTGAGCAAAGTGTACAAATGCCAGAAATTGGTAGAGATATGCACCGCTGAAAATTTTGTTTTGTTTTCTTTTGTTTTCCAGGTGTGTTTTTTTTCCGTTTCGGGTCGTTTCAAACCATTTTCGTTGCAATTCGATATCGATTCGAAATTTCGGATCGATTTGGTGATTCGGGTCATTTTGGCTTTTGGATCATTTCGTGATTTGGTTCAGTTTGGTTTTTCGTTTTTTTATTGAGTTATTTGTTTTTTTATTGCTTATTTAAGAATGGGAAGTAGATTACTGTCAATAGTATGAAAGTTCCTTTACATAGTTATTCTTTCAAGATTTTTTAAGCATTTTTTGGGTGAAATTTTAGGTTTCGTAACTTTTTTCAAAGAAACAAGGCTTTTTAACCCATAGGTTTCAATGCAGCATATGATTCCACACACTGCCGGGCAGCCCCTCTACAGTATAATTAATGCAGTACGTGAATACGCACACTGCTGGGCAGCACCTCTACAGTATAATAATGCAGCATATGAATCCTCACACTGCTGGGCAGCACCTCTACAGTATAATTAATGCAGCATATGAATCCACACACTGCCGGGCAGCACCTCTACAGTATAATTAATGCAGCATATGAATCCACACACTGCCAGGCAGCACCTCTACAGTATAATAATGCAGTATATGAATCCACACACTGCCGGGCAGCACCTCTACAGTATAATAATGCAGTATATGAATCCGCACACTGCCAGGCAGCACCTCTACAGTATAATTAATGCAGCATATGAATCCACACACTGCCGGGCAGCACCTCTACAGTATAATTAATGCAGCATATGAATCCACACACTGCCGGCAGCACTACAGTATAATTAATGCAGCATATGAATCACACACTGCCGGGCAGCACCTCTACAGTATAATTAATGCAGCATATGAATCCTCACACTGCCGGGCAGCACCTCTACAGTATAATTAATGCAGCATATGAATCCGCACATTGCCAGGCAGCACCTCTAGAGTAATTATACTGTAGCATATGAATCCGCACACTGCCGGTCAGCACCTCTACAGAATAATGCAGCATATGAATCCGCACACTGCCGGGCAGCACCTCTACAGTATAATTACTTCAGCATAAAATGAAAAACCAACTGAAGCGAATGACCCGAAATGATCCAAACGCCGAAATGACCAGAATCACTGAATTGACCCAATTTATCAAATCGACCCGATATTTTGAATCATCCAAATTATCGAATCTAATGACTCGAAATTTCGAATCGATCCGAAATTTCGTGTGGTCGACATTTTTGATTCAGGATGCCCTCGGAAGCACGACAATGGTAAATTTCGTCCGAAAAATCGTTTCGGTACGAAACGAATTGCACATCCCTAGAAATTGGCATTAGTACTTGTAGCAAAGAAAGGTACTGACACTGCATCACTTGCAAAGCAGGGCTACTTTATTGGAGCACCACTGGAGACAATGTTTCTGTACTACTGACTCTTTATCAAGGATGTTGATTCAAGACATCATCTCATGTGATCCACCAATAAAGTTGTCCTGCTTTGCAAGAGGTGGAATGCCCATGCCTTCCTTTGCTACAGGTGCTGTATGGATTTGACTTATCATCCAGCCTCTATAGCTAACCTTTCCGGGCCAGGGGCCTGAACAATCTATCTAGCCAAAACCTTACTGGTAATATACGGAACTGTTTGCATTAAAGCCTTGATTCATACTGCCTTTTCCAAAACCTCCAATCCCTCCTTATTTTCTCCAGCCTTTGTACTATTTCTAACTTTTCCAACACACCTCCTCTCCTTTCGGATCACCACCTCCTCTCCTGGGATCTTCTGCTGCCAACCCAGACTTCTTCATCCACCCCCATTTCTCTTCAACCCCGAAAGCACCTTGGTGCCCTGAATCCTACGCTACTCTCCACCACTATCCCCCCTTTAATCCATCCAAGCTCAACTTTCAACTGCACCAACAAAGCCATCGATACCTACAACTCTGTCCTCTCGATATCACTCAACGTGCTTGCTCCTTTCTCTCTCCATCCTACACGCAGACCTAACCGCCAACCGTGGCACACTAAATGCGCCCACTATCTTCAGCGGTGTTCTAGGGCAGCTGAACGTGGTTGGAGGAAGTCTTGCACATCGACTGACTTCCTGCATGTGACGGAAACCTCCACCACCTTTTCCATGACTTGTGTTCCAGGTTTAGGGACTGGCTGGCACGGGCACTCACAGCATTGCCCGCACTACATATAGACTGTGTGCCCCTTGGAGAGGAGCGGAAGTCAGTCTCGTGTCCACAGACTATGGATAATTATGGCAGAGAATACTCATAGGGCTTTTGAGTATTGCCATACTGATTGTGATTTGGTTTAAAGCTTATTTCTGTGTTGAACCAGAATAATGTAATTAGGTTTGTGCAATCCGGATTTTTCAAGAATACTGCCTCACTATCTGTCTATTATCTGTGTGTATTGTTATCGGTTTATATTTGAATAGGTTGTAATCTGCTGTCTTTAATCTATTTGTCAATCACTATCACACATTGTCTTATTTAGTTAAGAAATGTTAAGTAGTGTTTACTGTAACTGTCTACCTAATGTAATTAGATTTCACATTTCAAGAAAGTCAATATTTGTGCAATTATCTGTTTCAGTATAATTAGGTCCCCTAGAACAACCCTCAAAATTTCCACTCGCAAACCCGCATTTTGCGAGGGCGAGTGGGAATGCACACACAGGCAGCAAGATAAATTATATCGTGCTGCCTGCGCTGCGTATCCAGGCGACGGCCATTTTTAAGGCCGGCGACGTGCTCAGGACGTGACTCCGGCAATCAGATCTTTCCCCAGGGGAGAAGGCAGCAATCCCTTCCGGAGTCTGACTCTCAGTGGGGGGGGGGGGAGGTGCTGGGACAGGGCTGCTGAATCACTCCCTCCCTTTGCGAGTGGCCGGAGTGGGCTGCCTGGGGAGACGCTGGGATGCCTGGTTCCCTCCCTCTCACAGTGTGTATGACAGGGGGGAGTAGAAGTGCCGGGACGGGGACTTTACTTGCCAGGACCTCGCTTCACGCTGGCTCCGCCCCTGGATTCGGCGTGCCTCAGGGAGTGAGGGAAGCAGGGATAATCCCTGCTCCCTCGTTCTACTCCCGCGATCTAATAAGGGGGGGTGGAGACAGACTTTAAATAGAGACAGGGAGAGAGAGAGAGAGACTTTAAATGGAGAGACAGACTTTAAAGTCTGTCTCTCTCTCCCTGTCTCCATTTAAAGTCTGTCTCTATTTAAAAGGGGGGAGAGATTAAATGGGGGGAGAGAGATATTAAATGGGGGGAGAGAGATATTAAATGGGGGAGAGAAATTAATTGGGAAAAATAAATTAATTAAATGGAGGGAGAAATGAATTAATGGGGGCCCTTGGCAGAAAAAAAGGTTCCCCAGCCTTGGTGTAAACTAAGTGAACATAAACAGCTGCCAAGCTGTCAGTGTGCCGGAAGTGCAAAATAAATCTATAAAAGATAGATGGGTGATACGGAAGGAGCAAAAAAAAAAAAGAAAAAATTGGTGATGGAAGTATCGCACACGAATATTAATAGATTCAGCTGTATAAGCATCCAAGGGGGAAAACTGACTCTGGGGTCTTCTAACTTCCATTATTCATATGCCAGGTTATCAATAGGAGTATAAGGTTCCACTTGATATATTGGATGCATAAACCCCAAATTAATTTGGTCCTAAAAACTGTTGGAGAGGAGTCTGTACTTAATGTATGATACTACTTGTCTGGGTCTGGTGCCTGAGTTTTAATGTTATTTATTTTTGTAACTTTATTCTAATACGTTTAAGTGTAATTTCATAAAATAATTTAAGGTGTGTTTAGGGGCGGAGTTTAGGGCAGGGTAGGTGGGGCAACTGGTGGCGAGTAACTCTTAAGGTCTGGCTAGTAGCATGGGAATTGAAATTTTGAGCCCTGCCCTAGAAGATGTTGTGATTTTGTGAATGTAAATGACCCCTGTTGGACTACATACTGTAAATATCTGTGCTTGTCTCCATTAAAAGGTAGTTCTATTCTGACCCTACAAGTAGTCACTACTCTTGTTTGGGTAACAGCTATCTTCTGCTCGCTGTGCCAATGAAGGGCTCCAGGTCTACAGCTTTGGTTTATTTCTGGGGGATGCTAGCAAGGCTTTCTCTGTGTACCAGTCTTAAAGCTGTGGCTAAGGTACTGGAGAAAGACACGGGAAACACAAGGAGAACCCAGGTGTCCAGCGAAGAAGCGGCATTGGCAGATGTTACCCGGTCGGGGTATAGAGATCTGTTATACTGCATTACAAATTCATGCTCCATTCCTACAGTCTCGTTCTATCCATTGCTAAACAATCTTACTTATCATCCCTTATCTCCACCTTCTCTATAGATTCTAGAGATCTTTTTCATACTTTCAATCTGTTAATGTACCCTTCTTCCACTCAGCCTTCACCATATCTCACAGCTGTCAGCTTTACTGACTTCCTCACCAATAAGATTACTAAACTTAGATTAGAAATATCGTTGCTTCCCTCCTCCATTAACCACTCTACTTCATTCACTCCATCACTCCCTGCCCCCTCTTCTACTACCTGGGTTATTCAAAGAGATCTGAAAAGTCACCGCACGTTCGGTGACTTTTCGTCCCCGCACTTCGGGGCGATACAGCGATTCCTAGTTTGCCGACCCTGCCGTGTATTCAGCAAGCACCGCAGGGCCCACGTAGTGCAGGGAATGCTCGATGCAAACTCGCCGAACACTCACCGATCACTCGCCAAAACCGCTGCAAAAACCAAGCCAAACACGCCAAAATAATCCGAGCAGCCAGCGATCACAGTGCAGAGCAGCCGCCGGAAAAAGCCAACACGCAGACGAACGGGGTGAAAAAAAAAAAAAAAAAACTGTACGCTTGAAAGTTTGAAATTTGAAACGCTGTTTGCAAAAAAAAAACTACTTAACGAAAACGTCCACCCACCCTTGAATCTGCCCATGGCAGATCTCAGCCTGAACCAAACATTGGTCCAAGTCTGGACTTGGCTATGATAATTGTTTAGTCACTCTTGGATTAAATTTTAATTGATAATTCTTGGGTAAAATGATTGTACATAAAAGGCGAAAAGATTTTTGATAAATTCCATGTCCGTCGACAAATGTGGTGTTGATCTGTCAGTTCTGGTGATTGATCTGTCAGTCTTTTCACATGTGGAGTCTGTGAGATACTGATTTATGTTTCATTATTGTAGTCCTTTGCAGGTATTGTTGAGTATACAATGGATTAGTAGAAAGTACCTTTGGATCTTGCCATTAGAAAGTCTACATTGTCCAGTTTGTCAGCCAGCGCAAGGGCATATGATGTGAGCGCAGTGGCATAAGGTGACTTTAGAGACCAGTACCGCTCCAAGAGGAATTCCGTTGCCCGATTGATGCTACCCTGCAGAGACTAGCAATGAAAGAGATAAATTGCATGATAAATCAATTTGCTTACCAAGTCGTCTAGCTGTTTGCCTGATATTACAGGTAACAACAATAAATACAATAACTTATTGCAGTTGTTCCTCTGTAACAACGCTTGAGATTTTCATCTCTATCACAGAATGACCCCTTGATTGGCATCTGAAAATCATAAACGCGCTTATTATGTCAGGTGTGGGGTCAAGAGTAGGGAAATTCCTGTTAAGGTTTATTTTGTGCTTTGTTCTTTCTATTCTAACAGGGTCAGATCTAGAGTGTGACAGACTGCCTGGCACACCGACTGTGTGCCTATGTCAACCTCTAGCTTTGCCCCTGTTGGAACCCAAAACCCAGCATCCACAGCCCCAAATCTTGCCTAAAATCACCAGGCACAACCGGTGTTTCAGAGTGCAAAATAAGACTGACTCTTTATTTTAAAGCATACAGCTAAAAACAGTTGAGGTACAACTCCCTTCATAAATACATTACAAATAAAATCAACAGACTCCAGTAACAGGACAATGGGAAGGTACATTCAAAACAATGGTGCATTTACACATTCAATCTTATCTTAAACAGCCTACTAGACTTTATGGGGAAGGGGGGTTGAGGGAATCAGGGGAAACAAAGGAATCTTCTTACAGCAAGTGTACACTATACAGAGAGGGGGTATCTTCAGAGGAGTACGCTATACAGAGCCAAAATTACACTATAATACATAAGGGATTAATACACTGACACAGTCAACATAAATCCTGGATTCCCTGTGCAATCCAGTTGGCAAACCCCAGGTTGCACCTTGGTCCATAGTCAGTAGGAAGGCAGCTAGCCCCCAGGCTCATCCAACTGCCGTAGAGACAGGTGAGTCTGTCACATAGAGCTTCATCGATCTTGAGATGGTCATTTTAAGGACATTTACCCAATCCCTCTCAAGTCCACTCTGGACCTGCTCCATTTCCTTCAAGTCCTTGTTTCGTGGTCTGGAAGCTCTTTATGCCAAAGTAGAGCGTAAACTGAGGCCATAAAATGCTCTTCCAACAAACCCGATGTAATCCCAGTGCTGCATTTCTATTTTAAATTTATGAATGTTTCTTTCATACTACTTAGATTTGTGCGATTTGTGCTGAATAATCGCCAATTTAGCAATTTGAATCATTCCAAATCCCGAAATTGCCGATGTTCGAACTAAATTGCTCTCCAAACAAAAATATCCGAAATTGATCTGAGCCAAACTAATTATAATTGGCTAGATCCAAATATACTGTAAGCAGAGTAGTGTGCAACAATGTGTTGGGCTGTGGCTCCGTGTGTTAATGTGTGTGCATAGTAAACAAAAGGTCCTGAGCTAAAAATCAGAAGTCTTTTTTGCTTTTGTTTTTTACCTGTGCCTATTTTTTACTTCCCAAAACAAACACAACGATAATAATAATAATAATAATAATAATAATAATACAGGTATAAAAATTGTGATTGTTTTGGGAAGTAAAAAAAAGGCACAGGTAGATGTGCAAAGAAAAAACAACAAAAAGACAGGTGTTGCTAAGATTTGACCCTTCTGTTTACTATGCAGGCACATTAACACACTGAGCCAACACATTGCTACACATTGCTCTGCTGATTACTAAAGGATGGAAATCCTGTGGCAGAGAGGAGCTGTACCACTGCCAGGCAGCAGGGCTCCCTGCCTCGTGAGCAAACCTGCGGCAGAGAATGAATGCTGTGGGAGGCTATGGCCCTGCTCCCTAGCTAGGAGGACTCTGGGAGGAGAGTCTCTGCGTGCGCACTGAACAGCAATCTCGTGCGCACGCTATGGCTTAAAACATGGGAACGGTGTAGTAGATCGTCCCCACGCCATAACACATCGTTCCCACGTGGAAAAATAATGTTTTCTACATGACACCGGCGGGACTCCATTCTAGAACACACTACCACATCCTGACATTATCACATAGCCTTCCTTGGGGAGCAGCAAGTAGCCACCTAGACAATTTTTATGTTTATTGTTATTTGTCATTTTAACTTGCGTCTAATGGACCGTTGGTGCAAAATTGCAATACTTACTTGGAGTTGTCCTCCACAAATAGGTTTACTCTCCAGCAAGGCGACAAGAACAAAAGCGGTGAGTGCAGACTCTGGATCTGATGACCCCTTTAAGCCACCCTGGGTAATAAAGAGAGCTAAAGTTACGTATTAAGCTCATATGAAAACGGAAAATGAACGTTAATGTTTATTAGCAACGCATCCCCCTGCTTACCTACTCACACATGATTGAAGCTGTTTCTATGGCCCCACCAATCCCAAACCACTGGCACTAATGATCCTGCCGTCCAGTAAAATTCCGTTGTTACATCGGCAAATTTTTGGTTTCATTAGGTTAGGACCCACCTTGAAAGAGGTTGCCGTGACGTGGTAGGTGGGCTTAACACTTTAATGGCCATTCAACTAAACAAAAAACCTTTGTTTTTGTTGGACATGGAGCCACAGGTATAAGCGCAAATGACAACCTTTTTTTTTGTTATACAGGAAGTGGGCTGGTTACTTCTGATTTACGCAGCCGCCCAGGTAGGAAAATTGCACAAAGTCACTTTCTTTGTGTATGTACTTAATTTCGTTGCAGAAAAATCACTAAACACCAAAAAAATTCCGAAAAATAAATCCAAGCTCACCTCTTATACAAGGTAGGTTAGGGCATGCTAACACCCCCTTTTTTCCTCTCTCCATAGGTATTATTATTATTATTGTCATCATTTTTATAGCGCAACAGTTTCCGCAGCGCTTTACAATAATCAAAGGGAACGAAATACATATAAACGGACATAGAATGGAAACAAGAGGTTTAGAGGGCCCTGCTCATAGGAGCTTACAGTCTAGAGGGATTGGGGGTTGAGGAAGACAAGAGGAATTGCACTAGATAGCAGTATCATTAGTGCCAGTGGTTTGGGAATGGTGGGGCCATACAAGCGGCTTCAATCAAGTGTGAGTAGGTGAGCAGAGGGATGAGTTGCATCAGTGATACGATACGCTAATCTGAAGAGATGGGTTTTGAGGTATAAAAGAATACATGGTTTTCTGGCAAAGGCAGCTCTCTAATTAGGTAAAGCAGGCAGCTGCCTAAGGCCACGCTCTCTCACTTGGGCCTCACAGGATGGAATTTATGTGGAATATCATTCTGCACATGGTTTTCAGATTCATATTAATAGGTCCACAAAATAACATTCCTGCATTCCAATACACCTTCTATTAGGAAAGCCATGTGAGTCTTCTTAATTATAATTTATTTATTATTTATAATTTATTGGGCTGATTTCTGCTGATAGCTGAGCTTTGCATGGGGTCTCACTAACTCTAGAGCTATCTCTGGTCTCCCCCATTAATATATAAATATATATATATATATATATATATATAATTATTATTACTATTGCAGAAGCCATTTGCACATCACAGCAATTCAAAGAACTGCATCCCAGAGCTCCTGTGCTTCATTTCCCATATGCAGCAAGGAACTCTGGGTAAGGTCATGCAAATGACATCTGTCTCACTTTTTGCATCCTGGGTCTGTAATAACACAGAACCCTTCAATCAATGCCATGCCATACTAGATGTCTTTTTTTAGTAGAGATCAGGTTTATGCAACTGGACAAAGCCACTCTGGACAGTGCTGTCTCGGGTTTATTGGATCCTCTTCAGCAGGAGCTAGGCATGACCAGTTGCAGTGGATGCTTGGACCCGTAGAGTAAATCAGTATTTACTTGGGTTGTAGTGGAGGGCAAAAAATGAGATAAAAAGCCTCCACGCAATAACCAAATTACATACTTGGTGAAAACGTTAGCGCTCACCTGCGTGAGCGTTAACCCAAGTAGTTTACACATATTACAATCCAAACGCTAACGGGGTAAGTAACCCGTTAGCATTTGGTATCTTGTACTTTTCAGCGTGAAGTTACTGTACTTTGCGCTCCCTATACTTACCATGGGGAGCGCAAAGTCTTAATCAGCGTTAGGATTACAAAGTCCTAACGCTGATTAACGTCTGGCTGCGGTTACCAAAAAGTTAACCAGAGCCAGGACTTGGTGCTAACGGATTCAGCTTCTGCAGAATCCATTAGCACCATCTAGAAACCCCCCAAACAAATCAAGATACTCACCTCCTGTCCCACAGCGAGGACCACGGCTCTGTCCACCTCAAACCAGCGGGAGCAGGGAGAGACTGGGGGGAAAAAGTCTCTCCAGTCTCCCCCTTCCCCCTGCGTATCACTACGCTGACGGCCAGATCTCGCAAGGATGGTCATGTGACTGGCGGCGTTCGCTTCAATGGAGTCCTATGCACTGCCGTGCAAATCCCGGGGTTTAGCGCCCTCAAACAATGCAGGCAGCTTTTTTAGCGCCTGCATTGTAATCTAGCGGTAAAACGGGCACACTAGGGGGAAAACTGTGGGCGCAGTTTTTCCTCCCTAGCGCCCCCGTTTTACCGCTAGGATCGTAATTTGGCTCAAGGTCTATTATTGCAGAAGCCATTTGCATGTCACAGAAATTCATATATAATTTTTTTTATTATTTCAATACTTACTGTCAGATATGGTTCTGAAACAGATGTTTCATCTTTGAACAGACCGTCTGGATTTTGTCTGTTCAGTATGAGCCACTGTACAGCTCCACACAGCATATCTTTACTGATGGACGTCACTTCGTAGGCCATTGAAAACACTTTCACAACGTATGCTGTAAGCCTAGGACATAGAATAACTGCATCATTATAATGATCTAAATCCAAGCAAACGAGACAATAAATAAAACCATAGGATAAAAGTAACAAATGCTGCTGCATTACCGGCAAAATACATGCTGGGAGGCACTGCGCAGTCCTTTGAGAGGGACATACTGCACAGAGTCAGGATGTCTCTAGTTGGACCTGTGCAGCAGGTCACATTCTGGAGCTACATACAGGGTTATTCAGAGAGCGTGAAAAGCAGGAGAATGACTGGAGAATGAAAAATTCTAGGTCAAAATAGCCGATTTGGAAAGTGAGATGAAAGGGAGAATTTTTCTGGTTTGGCTATTTTGACCTAGAATTTTTCATTCTCCAGTCATTCTCCTGTTTTTCACGCTCTCTGAATAACCCTGATAGTCTCCCAGCAGGTTCCATGCAGTGCTGCAGCCCTCAGAGGAGTGTCAGAGTGCAGGAGGACCCGTCCAGAGAGTAAGTGTGGTAAGCAAAAATCCACATCGACAGACTCATAAGAGCACGGGCCATATTCCATAATAGAAGCTAACACGGCGACAGTAAGAAGGATAATGTGCGCATGCAGATTTTCACTTACCATCTCCATGATAACGTCATATTCACGGTAAGGTGCTATCTCAGTGCCTTGTCCAGGAATGCAGCGCTAGCCCCCTTGATACCTGCTGTAGCTCTTCCACACCACCGTGAGTGTCACCTCCTGGAGTCCATAGACACCATGGAGGCTTGCGTTTCCGGGCCACGAGCTCTCATGAGATAGTACAGCACTGCAAAGTGATTGCGGAGGGAGACTAGGAACTATTTGTATCCAGTCTCCCTCTGGTGAGAAGAAGTGGCGGATCGAGCCTCCCTTCTCACCAAGGGATGAGAGGCGAGTATGGGATTTAATGGAGATTTTTAGAGCATGTTAAATGATTTTTCATTTACTGAACAATTTAACACCAGCTTCTAGAAGGTGTTAAATTTTTGGGTTGCACGTTACGAAGGCAAACTACACCTGCATTTTGTAATACCTCACTTGTAGAGATGCATAAAAAATATTGCGCCCCCCATGTTAAATGTAGGAGACGCTCAAGTACAATAAAGCTTGTGCAAGCTGCAAATTTCAAGAGGTTTTCACCCCAGTTTAGCATTAAATTGGAATTTCGAGGCCAGACTTTTAAATATTTTTAATTTCCTGTATGAATATATATATATTATGTATAAATATACCGTGATTCAAACACATATCTTAGCCAATTTTCTCCCTTTTTAAGCTTTCAATAATATGTGCACATATTTTTCTAGTCACACATTTCCTCTCGAAGCTAGCCAATGGAATTTTAATTGGAAGCAGACATCCTGTATAGTTCTTGAGTAGGGATGAGCCGAACACCCCCGTGTTCGGTTCGCATTCGAACTCGAACAATTTCAAAAGTTCAAGTTCGAACTCGAACCGAACTCAATGCAAGTCAATGGGACTCAAAAGTTCGGTTTTTAGAGTGCCCTGCAAGATGGCATATATGCTAGATATTTGCCATAAAAGGTGTATGGGGGTCTGGGTAGTGCCCTGGGGGACAGGAAACAAGGACAAAAAGTTTTAAAAAATACGTTTTTAAAGGGACAGTGAGTTTTCCATGAAATAAGGGTTAAAACTAAAAACTAAAAATTCCTTCAAATATCGTGTCTAGGAGGTCCCATAACCTGCCCATGAAGTGGCGGATTTGTAGGATGTATAGAAACATTTAAAACCAAAAAAATGACATTTCAAATGACGGTAAATGCTTTTCCTTTAATCTATTCATAAACAACTGCTTTGGGGAGGCAGCCTGTATGAAAATACATTTTAGGACGCACAGAACAAGTTTAGTGATTTTTTGGCTAAATTATGGTGAAACTTATGCAGGCTTTGGATGAAAGTAACAATAGGTGCTTTAAAATTGGGCCTTTAGTGTCGGCAACAGTGCAGTCACACCGTAACCCCTCTGTGGTATTAGTGCAGGGTTAGACCATGCTGTCTTATATTAAAAAGATATGAATCTGCTAAAGGCGTCAGTGCACCCAAATATTGTGCCTTTGGTGCCAGGCCAGCAAGTGCCATCATACAGTAACCCCTCTGTGGTATTGTGGAAGAGTGCAGGGTTGGACCCTGCTGTCCAATATTAAAATTATATGAATCTGGAAATCTAGGCGGGCATCAGTGGCAGTGCAACAAAATATTACTGCGCTATAGTGTATGGCAGGATGGAAGCGCACCAGCAGTAACAAGCAGTGGAATATACCAGACAGGGGCACAGAGTGAGAGTAGTTGTTATAACAAAACCAGCTCAACAACGTTTAGGCACTAGTACTGCGCTACTGTATATGGTGAGAATTGGCACACACCAGTCCCGGCGGACGCACGTCCTGCCCCCTGATCACTCACAGCTGCGCCTGGTGCCGCCGGAGCTCCTGGCATTCGGCCAGCTGGCGGCACCATGCGTCCAGGACCCCCCCGATCGCCACCCGGGGCCCTGGATGTCACAATATTACAATCCAAACACAAATGGGTTAAGTAACCAAATTTGTAAGAAGAATAATTAATGCAGCATTTGAATCCTCACACTGCCGGGCAGCACCTTAAGGCCCGGTTCACACCTAAGCGTTTTACAGCGCGTTCCTGCACGCTGTAAAACGCATAAACAGGGAAATCCCATTATTTGCTATGGGACCTGCTCATACCTTGGTGTTTTACAGCACGCAGGAACGCGCTGTAAAACGTCCTACGCCCAAAGAGGTACAGGAGCTTCTTTGGGGCGTATCGCAGCGCATTCACTCTGCAGTCTATGGCCGTGAACGCGCTGCTATGCGCGTTCTCATGTTGTTTACATTTGCGCGATACGCACGTTAAAAAACGCATGTATTGCGCACGTAAAAAAAACACAGATGTGAACCCAGCCTTAGGCTAGGGACAGATGAGCGCATTTTCTGCGGCCACCGTCAAAATGTACGTCGATGCGTGCGCACGCATTTTTTCACGGAATACGCTTAAGTGGTCAGACGACCACAGTCGCACAGTCGCAGGTACTCACCAACGCAATTCTAGGGAAATCCGGCTGTTTGAACGTTATGTAGGCCGCACACTAGCAGCGTCTGACGTCTCCTAATCACGCACACACGCTGCCATGCGGCCGCAGCGCACTCTGTACGTCTGTAGCAGCGGTTTCACGTTCTGAGAAAAATGCGTTCATTTGCCGGTTGCGTGGTGTCGGCGCACTTTTGTACGCACGTACTGCGTATATTGGCCGTCATTGGCCGTTATGTGCTGCTACTGCCGCCGTGATTTAGTGCGCCTGCACGCGCGTTCCGACTGCCCCACTCTGACCCTAGCCTTACAGTATAATTAATGCAGCATATGAGTTCGCACACTGCCGGGCAGCACCATTACAGTTTGTGGATCCAGGAATCAGGTGAGTATTAGAAAGAAAAAAAAGGTTTTATTTTATGCTGCTGGGGACATTTAAAAATGTCCTCGGATTTAATTTTTTTTAAAAAATGTGTCGCCTTACTTTAGCCTGGTGGTCAGTGGATCCTGGTTGGGCAGAGGAGGGGGTCTGCCGTGGCACCCTCCCTGAAGTCCCTGCGCCACCTCTCTGCCACATGCACCCTGCAACCTGGATCCTGGTTGGGCAGAAGGGGGGTCTGCCGTGGCTCCCTCCCTGGAGTCCCTGCGCCACCTCTCTGCCACATGCACCAGACTGGCCAGCCCGCACAGTTGCAGCTCTGTAATCTTGCGGCCTCATGCTCCTCAAGTCAAGGGGTCCTTGGGTGGGAGGCTCCGGCGGGCTGCCCTCTACAGTGTCTGATTTAGAGGGCCTCGTCTGCCTGATGTTTTAGCAACAAGAATGTTTTATCCCATAGGCTTCAATGTTAAAAATATTCCCATTTTAATCCAATATCTAATAAACCATTGCTTATAATATTCTGCAGTAAAGAGTCTCTTTATTTTTAGATTTTTTAGGATTTTTTAAGCATTTTTTATACATTTTTTTAAAAAAAAATTCGAACTCGAACCGAACACACCAAAAATTTCGAAGTTTGCAAACTTGCAAACTGCCAAAGTTCGAATCGAACTCCGAACCGATCGAACCTGAACAGCTCATCCCTATTCTTGAGTTACCGTTACCAGGCAGAGTAAGAAAAGAGCGTGAAAACACTGTAACCGGGCAGATTATAGAACAAAAGTTTCTTTGTGCTGTCAGAATTAATTACATATGATGTATATAATGGGCTGAATTTTGCAAATGATGTCTGACGTTGCAAGTGTTTATTGGTCTGTAATCCATGACTATGTCGGTCCCACTCCAACAAAAAGAAATGTTCTGCTTGCAGACCCTCAGAATATAGAATCTTTTAAACCAGCATCTTGTCTGTTTCTGTTCCCACTTGAGTGAATAGCTTTTTTATGTCTTTACTGGATTGAGCGAGAAACAACAAATCTCCATCACAGAACTCGGCCAGTCCTGCTGAGGATTTTGCTGAAACCATTTCACAGACGTTAAACTTCTCCTGGCGCTAACTATTCCATAGTTGTTGCAAATGTACCGTCTCGATTTGTAATCCAGCTGTATGGTTTTTGGGGTCTTCCAGATTTCAGAATGTGAGATAACAGATGTCCATCATGTAATCACACCACAAAACCATGATAGAACTGCTTTGTGCTTCTTGACTTTAAAGTGCAGCCCGTCATGCTGACTGCGGGACACCATCATCGCTTGTCTCCTATATGCCAGCTCTTCTGATCTCACCTGACAGGTAAACATGGCCAGTTCTTCTAACTGGACCTCAGATTGCTGCGCCAACACAATTACCAAGATGGCGGCCCCTGTAGGTGAGCATGCGGGTGTGCTTTCAAATCTTTCAGCCTTACATTGGGGAAAGTGGTTCGATTGTTTTGTGAATCAGACGGGAAGCTTGCATCGATATCAGGCACATCACACCCACATCTATTCTTATTGAATCCCACCCTCAGAGGCGTCTCTAATAGGGATGAGCTGTTCGGGTTCGGACGGTTCGGAGTTCGGCCCGAACTTTGGCAGTTCGAAAGTTCGCAAACTTCAAACTTTTTGGGTGTGTTCGGTTCGAATTCGAAAAAAAAAAAAAAATTGAAAAAAGTATAGAAAATGCTTAAAAGAATACTAAAAAATCTAGAAATAGACTCTTTACTGCAGAATATTATAAGCAACGGTTTATTAGATATTGAGTTAAAAACTAATGTGTACGTGGAAAGATTCTCAACTCTAAGGCTAGGGTCAGACGAACGCATTTTCGCGTTGTCTGTGAAAAAGTGCGTTCGAACGAATGGACGCATTTTTTCACGGAATACGCGATAGCGGTCATACGATGAGCCATTTCGTCCGTGATTTTGTACGGATCATCAATAAAACACTTTTTGTGTCTGGACGTTATGTTGGCCGGACATTAGCAGCGTCTGACGTCTCCTAATCACACACACCACGCTCTAGCGGACACAGCGCACTCTGTACGTCCGTACTAGAGGTTTGACGTTCTAGAAAAAATGCGTTCGTTTGCCACTTGCGTTGCGCGGACGACCTTTCGTGCGGCCATACTTCGTGTGTTCCCCGGCATTGGACGTCATTTGCTGCTAGCACGGCCGCGATTTCGTGCGTCTAAACGCACGTTAAAACTGCTTTCGTCTGACCCTAGCCTGAATGACCTCTGTTCACAAACAGGCATAACACCAGGTGTTTTTAGTCTGGTAATCAATTTGATACATTGTACACTATACTGAGGTACTGAGGGGGTGGGGGTGGTCTGTTTCTGATTGAGATTTGAGAATTAATTTCCCTCCTAAAACTTCCTAATATGCTGCATTTAACTGGTGTTTGAAAAAATTCAAAATAACATCTAAAGCAATATTATTTTTCACCTCGGGATTAAACATTCACAGGGTTATTCAGAGAGCGGTGAAAATCAGGAGAATAACTGGAGAAGTGAAAATTCTAGGTCAAAATAGCCAAACCAGAAAAATTCTCCCATTTAACTCATTTTCCAAATTGGCTATTTGGTCTAGATTGTTCTCTTCTCCTGCCAGTTCTCCTGGCTTTCACCTCTCTCTCAGGGTTGTTCAGAGAAAGGTGAAAACCAGGAGAATGGCAGGAAAAGAAAACAATCTGGACCAAATAGCCGATTTGGAAAGTGAGATAAGGCTAGGGTCAGACTAACGCATTTTTCGCAGCGACCGTCAAAAAGTGCGTCCGAACGCATTGCCGTACTTTTTCACGGAATGCGCGAAAACAGTCATACGATGCGCATTTTTGTGCGTGATTTTTTACGGATCCAAACCAGGAAACTTTGGGTGTGTGGACATTATGTTGGCCGGACATGAGCAGGGTCTGACGTCTCCAAATCACGCACACACGCCGCAAGTGGACGCAGCACACTCTGTACATCTGTACTAGCGGTTCTGCGTTCTCCAAAAAATGCGTTCATTTTCCACTTGCGTTGCGCAGCCGGACTTTCGTGCTTCGTACTTCGTATATTGGCCGTCATTACCCGTCATTTGCTGCTAGTGCGGCCGTGATTAAGTGCGCCTAAACGCACGTTAAAAATTCGCTAGTCTGACCCTAGCCTAAATGGGAGAATTTTTCTGGTTTCGCTATTTTGACCTAGAATTTTCCATTCTCCAGTCATTCTCCTGCTCTTCACCGCTCTCTGAATAACCCTGTCAGGGTTATTCAGCGAAAGGTGAAACTCAGGAGAATGACTGAAGAGAAAATTCACACTGCCGGGCAGCACCATTACAGTTTGTGGATCCAGGAATCAGGTGAGTATTAGAAAAAAAAAAGGTTTTATTTTATGCTGCTGGGACATTTAAAAATGTCCTCGGATTTAATTTTTTTTAAAAAATGTGTCGCCTTACTTTAGCCTGGTGGTCAGTGGATCCTGGTTGGGCAGAGGAGGGGTCTGCCGTGGCACCCTCCCTGAAGTCCCTGCGCCACCTCTCTGCCACATGCACCTGCAACCTGGATCCTGGTTGGGCAGAAGGGGGGTCTGCCGTGGCTCCCTCCCTGGAGTCCCTGCGCCACCTCTCTGCCACATGCACCAGACTGGCCAGCCCGCACAGTTGCAGCTCTGTAATCTTGCGGCCTCATGCTCCTCAAGTCAAGGGGTCCTTGGGTGGGAGGCTCCGGCGGGCTGCCCTCTACAGTGTCTGATTTAGAGGGCCTCGTCTGCCTGATGTTTTAGCAACAAGAATGTTTTATCCCATAGGCTTCAATGTTAAAAATATTCCCATTTTAATCCAATATCTAATAAACCATTGCTTATAATATTCTGCAGTAAAGAGTCTCTTTATTTTTAGATTTTTTAGGATTTTTTAAGCATTTTTTATACATTTTTTTAAAAAAAATTCGAACTCGAACCGAACACACCAAAAATTCGAAGTTTGCAAACTTGCAAACTGCCAAAGTTCGAATCGAACTCCGAACCGATCGAACCTGAACAGCTCATCCCTATTCTTGAGTTACCGTTACCAGGCAGAGTAAGAAAAGAGCGTGAAAACACTGTAACCGGGCAGATTATAGAACAAAAGTTTTTGTGCTGTCAGAATTAATTACATATGATGTATATAATGGGCTGAATTTTGCAAATGATGTCTGACGTTGCAAGTGTTTATTGGTCTGTAATCCATGACTATGTCGGTCCCACTCCAACAAAAAGAAATGTTCTGCTTGCAGACCCTCAGAATATAGAATCTTTTAAACCAGCATCTTGTCTGTTTCTGTTCCCACTTGAGTGAATAGCTTTTTTATGTCTTTACTGGATTGAGCGAGAAACAACAAATCTCCATCACAGAACTCGGCCAGTCCTGCTGAGGATTTTGCTGAAACCATTTCACAGACGTTAAACTTCTCCTGGCGCTAACTATTCCATAGTTGTTGCAAATGTACCGTCTCGATTTGTAATCCAGCTGTATGGTTTTTGGGGTCTTCCAGATTTCAGAATGTGAGATAACAGATGTCCATCATGTAATCACACCACAAAACCATGATAGAACTGCTTTGTGCTTCTTGACTTTAAAGTGCAGCCCGTCATGCTGACTGCGGGACACCATCATCGCTTGTCTCCTATATGCCAGCTCTTCTGATCTCACCTGACAGGTAAACATGGCCAGTTCTTCTAACTGGACCTCAGATTGCTGCGCCAACACAATTACCAAGATGGCGGCCCCTGTAGGTGAGCATGCGGGTGTGCTTTCAAATCTTTCAGCCTTACATTGGGGAAAGTGGTTCGATTGTTTTGTGAATCAGACGGGAAGCTTGCATCGATATCAGGCACATCACACCCACATCTATTCTTATTGAATCCCACCCTCAGAGGCGTCTCTAATAGGGATGAGCTGTTCGGGTTCGGACGGTTCGGAGTTCGGCCCGAACTTTGGCAGTTCGAAAGTTCGCAAACTTCAAACTTTTTGGGTGTGTTCGGTTCGAATTCGAAAAAACAAAAAAAAATTGAAAAAAGTATAGAAAATGCTTAAAAGAATACTAAAAAATCTAGAAATAGACTCTTTACTGCAGAATATTATAAGCAACGGTTTATTAGATATTGAGTTAAAAACTAATGTGTACGTGGAAAGATTCTCAACTCTAAGGCTAGGGTCAGACGAACGCATTTTCGCGTTGTCTGTGAAAAAGTGCGTTCGAACGAATGGACGCATTTTTTCACGGAATACGCGATAGCGGTCATACGATGCGCCATTTCGTCCGTGATTTTGTACGGATCATCAATAAAACACTTTTTGTGTCTGGACGTTATGTTGGCCGGACATTAGCAGCGTCTGACGTCTCCTAATCACACACACACGCCTCTAGCGGACACAGCGCACTCTGTACGTCCGTACTAGAGGTTTGACGTTCTAGAAAAAATGCGTTCGTTTGCCACTTGCGTTGCGCGGACGACCTTTCGTGCGGCCATACTTCGTGTGTTCCCCGGCATTGGACGTCATTTGCTGCTAGCACGGCCGCGATTTCGTGCGTCTAAACGCACGTTAAAACTGCTTTCGTCTGACCCTAGCCTGAATGACCTCTGTTCACAAACAGGCATAACACCAGGTGTTTTTAGTCTGGTAATCAATTTGATACATTGTACACTATACTGAGGTACTGAGGGGGTGGGGTGGTGTCTGTTTCTGATTGAGATTTGAGAATTAATTTCCCTCCTAAAACTTCCTAATATGCTGCATTTAACTGGTGTTTGAAAAAAATTCAAAATAACATCTAAAGCAATATTATTTTTCACCTCGGGATTAAACATTCACAGGGTTATTCAGAGAGCGGTGAAAATCAGGAGAATAACTGGAGAAGTGAAAATTCTAGGTCAAAATAGCCAAACCAGAAAAATTCTCCCATTTAACTCATTTTCCAAATTGGCTATTTGGTCTAGATTGTTCTCTTCTCCTGCCAGTTCTCCTGGCTTTCACCTCTCTCTCAGGGTTGTTCAGAGAAAGGTGAAAACCAGGAGAATGGCAGGAAAAGAAAACAATCTGGACCAAATAGCCGATTTGGAAAGTGAGATAAGGCTAGGGTCAGACTAACGCATTTTTCGCAGCGACCGTCAAAAAGTGCGTCCGAACGCATTGCCGTACTTTTTCACGGAATGCGCGAAAACAGTCATACGATGCGCATTTTTGTGCGTGATTTTTTACGGATCCAAACCAGAAACTTTGGGTGTGTGGACATTATGTTGGCCGGACATGAGCAGGGTCTGACGTCTCCAAATCACGCACACACGCCGCAAGTGGACGCAGCACACTCTGTACATCTGTACTAGCGGTTCTGCGTTCTCCAAAAAATGCGTTCATTTTCCACTTGCGTTGCGCAGCCGGACTTTCGTGCTTCGTACTTCGTATTTGGCCGTCATTACCCGTCATTGCTGCTAGTGCGGCCGTGATTAAGTGCGCCTAAACGCACGTTAAAAATTCGCTAGTCTGACCCTAGCCTAAATGGGAGAATTTTTCTGGTTTCGCTATTTTGACCTAGAATTTTCCATTCTCCAGTCATTCTCCTGCTCTTCACCGCTCTCTGAATAACCCTGTCAGGGTTATTCAGCGAAAGGTGAAACTCAGGAGAATGACTGAAGAGAAAATTCTAGGTCAAAATAGCCAAACCAGAAAAATTCTCCCATTTATCTCACTTTCCAAATCGGCTATTTGGTCTAGAATTTTCCATTCTCCAGTCATTCTCCTGCTTTTCACCGCCAAAAAATCTGTAAACTTTTTCTGCGTGTCCGAAAATGTCTCCTCTTTTCATACAGACTGCCGCCCCAATCAGTTGTTTATGGATAGATTAAAGGAAAAGCATTTACCGTCATTTGAAATGTCATTTTTTGGTTTTTACATATTTCTATACATCCTAGAAATCCGCCACTTCACGGGCAAGTTATGGGGACCTCCTAGGCACGATATTTGAAGGAATTTTTTGTTTTTATCTTTAACCCTTATTTCATGGAAAACTCACTGTCCCTTTAAAAACG
The DNA here is from genome assembly GCA_009667805.1 of Leptobrachium leishanense. NCBI lineage: Eukaryota > Metazoa > Chordata > Amphibia > Anura > Megophryidae > Leptobrachium > Leptobrachium leishanense. The sequence continues at coordinate 34,935,662 of CM019065.1, forward strand.
TTTTTTTTTTTACTTTTTGTCCTTGTTTCCTGTCCCCCAGGGCACTACCCGGACCCCCATACACCTTTTATGGCAAATATCTAGCATATATGCCCTCTTGGAGGGCACTCTAAAAACCGAATTTTCAGCCCCATTGACTTGTATTGAGTTCGAGTTCGGGTTCGGATCCGAACATTTGGAAAGTTCGGGTTCGGCTCTGAAATTAACTCGGGGAGTGTTCGGCTCATCCCTAGTCTCTAACAAGGCAAAATAGGCAGCTGTCTAAGGCCTCTCACTGTGACCTGGTATGATAAAATTTGTGTACAATGTTCTTAGGCGTGTATGTACCTAATGACATTGTATACAAAGGCACTCCTACATTCACATACTAAAGACCCACTATAAAAATTGTGGTAAGATGACACCTACAGTATACAAGATGGAATTAGGTAAATAACGTTATTGATCACAAAATGCAAATAGGTATTGAAACCAAATATATAGAGAAGAGCTGATCCACTGCACTTGTCAGTAGGAACACAATGCACAAGTGACAAATTAAAACAATCCTTTTGGGTTTGCGTGCGCTTCTTATGGGCAGCAAACCCTACCCCCAAATCTCCCTTACCAAGTGTGTGTTTCTCACATTGTCTTTTTATGGCTTTGGCATGTTCGTTGACCTAATTGGGTTTGGCGATATGCCTCTTGGCACTCATTCACAGCTGCTTGCTTACCAATAATTATGTCGCTGTATAACTGAGATTATGGTGGCTTAGTATGTACCCTCTTACACTGTATATTATTTGAGGACAACATACATATTTTTTGATGGCTTATGCTCCCTTATACCGTATGTATTCATTGGCCTCCTTTTGTGATTGAGCTGTCGTCCTCCAATATATATATACCTATATTGGCTGATTTTGATGGAAGTGTTCACTTAAACTCATAAATACTTTATACACACGGAGTTTCCCAAGCCTTTGAATACCTCTGTGTTTATAATTTTTCTGTGTATCTGTTCAATATGGTCATCGTGATGTTGGTTTTATATTTGGCATCATGCCCTAATAAAGTTTGCTTTAATTTGTCACTTATGCTTTGTGTTCCTACTGACGAATTCAGTGGATCAGCTTTTCCCTAAATTCACATACTCCCCTCTAGTAAGAGGCTTGTGTGTTTCTCATATTTGAGCATTGCTAAAGGCCTCACCGACCTGAGAGCCGACTCTGGGCCGTGTTCCCCTCTTGTCGGTATCAGGGAGATGCTAAGGGAAAATTTTGGTGCGTGCCAATAACCCTTACCAGCTCTGTGTTTCCAACGCCATCACGGTTCAGCCCCTTAGTGGCTCGAGTCGTAATATTGGGGAGCAAAATCATTTACTACCAGGCTCTGAGAAGTGGTATTCTTTCAAGAATACCGTCTTGAGACGAGCAGAGTGAGCTATACTGGATGTCTCGCTGAGCCATTATCAACTGTAAGAGCAAGGATCCGCTAATCCCAAAACACAAATAATCTTGCGGCAAGGCCAGAATAGCAGTTCAAGCCATTACGCTAAAGGCTGGAGCCCTTACGTATAACAGCTCCAGCCAATATATAACCACTTGGTTAACCTACTTGGTCATTACCAAGTCATTACTCGATCTGAAAGACACCCCCTGGTGTCTCGATATCGTGTGTAATCCATATGGTGTTCCACAGGAGCAATACAAAGGAATTTAATTTATTGCAAAGAAAACTGATTTGCTTTTGGGGACCAGAACATGGTCCTAAAGTTTTATCATCTTGGACACGATGCCGGAGTGATAACACTTTTTTTAAAAGCAGCTGGGAATGTGTCTGAATGACATCTCCCCAGCTGACTCTGCACAAAACCAAGAACTGCAGTAACTATGTTTGGCCAGTAGGCTGCAACATCTGTCTGTCAAATAGGATATTACATTAAGGAATGCATTGGTAATATTCCCAAATACTTCTTACTGTATAATTAGTTAAAATAACTATTAAATTATTCTTAATTTATATAGCACCAATTTATTCCGCAGCGCTGAATGATGGGTACAATATAGAGAGTAAAAAGGAAAAATGGCTATACTCCGTGGCGCTAGATATACACTTTTAAGGATTCGCTATATTCCCACACTGTGGTGCTCCCGTCACCAGAACAAATTGCAAAATGTGAAGTGAGGAAATGGGGACAGCGCTTCAACTTAAAAGGATGCAGTGTATAAGTGAAGTGGTAAATATGGAATAATGCTCACAAGCAATGGTAGGTCCCTTGAGAATTAGGCGTGGACTAAATCAAAGTCTTCAAAATAGGGGGACCTCAAAAAAATAAAAATACAGATAATGGTACAGTATTGCACAGAATATACTGCTATAGTAAGGTTGTACATTCACTACTTACACTATACAAGAGCTGCTAGCTCTCATATGCGTTTGGCTGTCCGCTTATACATTTTATAGATTGTTTTAATAAATATTTTTCCAGCATATCTGGCCTTCATGTTACCTTTGTTCTTATACTGAGGTTTACACACGCGGCTACCCTGGAATATTTCTGCTGGAGATTCAATTCTATGTGGTCTGAGTGCAGGAGTATGAGGCGAACAGGTTGGCCCTGAACACCTGTGAGGACTACATATGAGAGCTAGCAGCTCTCGTAAAGTGTGAGTAGTGAATATACTACCTTACTATAGCAGTATATTCTGTGCAATACTGTACCATTATCTGTATTTTTATTTTTTTTGAGGTCCCCCTATTTTGAAGACTTTCATTGATTTAGTCCACACCTAATCCTCAAGGGACCTACCATTGCTTGTGAGCATTATTCCATATTTACCACTTCACTTATACACTGCATCCTTTTAAGTTGAAGCGCTGTCCCCATTTCCTTACTTCACATTTTACAATATAGAGAGTGCTACAGTACATTGAGACCGAACAACATTTGACAAACCAACACAGGAAGATATTAGGACCCTATTCCCAAATTAAAATCTAGAAGGTTTGGGGAGGTGAGAAACAGAAGAAGAGGATTGGAAGGTGAGAATGAAGGACTGGCAGGGGAAGTGAAGTGTATTAGTGAGAAGGTGGTTGGCTTTCCTAAATAGCAGAGGATGGAGGCTGCATGTTTAAAGAGGTGATGTGGGGAGAAGCTAGGCACAGGTCACTGTTTGATGTTAGGGAGCGGGCTGGGGTGTATTTGGTGATTAGTGAGGACAGGTAGTGGGGAGCTGAGTTAGTGAGAGCTTTGTAGGTAAGGGTAAGGATTTTGAATTTAATTCTGCGGTGAATGGGGAGCCAGTGAAGGGACTTGCAGAGAGGAGCGGCAGAGACCCATCAGTGGGTAAGGTGGATAAGTCTGGCAGAGGCATTTAGGATGGACTTTAGGGGGAGAGAGGGAGGTAGAAGATTGTTACAGTAGTCACGTTGCGATATTACAAGGGTGTGGGTGAGTTGCATTGTGGTGTCAGCGGTAAGAAATGGTTGAATTCTGGAAATATTGCGTAGTTGGTAGCGGCAGGAGGAGGAAAGAGACTGGATGTGGGGGATGAAGTAAAGAGCCGGGTCAAGTGTAACTCCGAGACAGCGAACCTGATAGATGGGGAGATAGTGATACCAGCAACCATGATGGAGAAGTCAGGAGGTGGGGAGGCATTAGAGGGAGGAATTAGTAGGAGCTCAGTCTTGTACAGGTTAATCTTTAGGTGGTGAGAGGCCATCCAGGAGGAGATGCCAGATAAACAGTCACTGACTTTGGAAAGGACAGGAGGAGAGAGATCAGGGATAGAGGTAGATCTGAGTATCATCAGCATAGAGTTGGTATTTAAAGCCAAAGCTGTTAATGATTTTCCCCAGGGAGGAGGTATAGATAGAAGGGAGCACTGGACCTAGAACAATGCCTTGAGGTACACCAACTGATAAAGGCATTGGAGAGAACTTGGAATGGCCAGAAAATGACAGAGAAGAACCTGTTTGACAGATAGGAGTCAACCCAAAAGAGAGCAGTGTCAGAGTCCAAGTTAAAAATGATTTTGTCAGTGGTGTTCTGAAACACCCTCTGGTAGTGACGGGGTTAAGGCAGTGATGGAATAGGGCACTAAGTTCTCTATTTATTGTATTTATTTTACTGTAGCAAAAAAGTAATTTTTTTTGTTTTATTTGTATTTTATGTGTGGTTTGAACCAAAGACAAATCCTCGCTTGCTCCAAACTAAAGGAGGATAAATTAACTTAACATTATTTTTTAAATGAAAAGAAAATCGTAGTTTAGGTGCAATCAAAGTGAAACGTGGCTACCAGAGATATAGCAAGAATATATTAAAAAGGTTTGACTGTAAGTGGAGATGTGACAGTTACCATGTGCTTGATGTTGCCCGGGGAAAGATTGCATACGAGTTGTCTGGTTTGCGATAGTTCAGTTGTGTTGTGTATCCTGCAATGACAAGCATGTATTTTACCTCTTATACATTTTATTTTAAGCAATCATACTTAGAAAAAACCACTAATTTATAGCACTTCACATGTCCTAGCGATTGTCTTAGTCTGGTTGTCCACTGGGTCTGTAGTTGTACAACCTACTTGTTTGTCAGTCGTATGACTAGGGCATCCATAGTCTAAGTACGGCTAGGTTCGCCCACTGCGAGGGGCCAAGTCAGACGTTTTTGGTGTAAAATTTTGAGTACTATTTGAGGGGAAAAAGGCAGTAACAGTTCCTCCATATTAAAAGCACCCCATAGAATATATCGCTATAAAAGTGTAAATGTTAACATGTGCTTAAATACACACTTGGCACATAAGGGGATAAGACACAACTGCAAAAAGGACCTGACTATGTTTCCCTTACCCTCAAAATTAGTAGCAAACAGGGCTAGCCCCCCCCGTCTCCCCCACACAATAAAATAGCTTTATTTCATTTATTTATTATTTGCTTTTCAGCATGCATCTTGTGAGATTTGTTCTACCAGGTCATCCGACTTTGTACACCAAATCCATTTGAATGGGAACAGTCGCTATTCTGATATAGTCATACAAAGTCGTCTGAAGTCATCTGATGAAAGTCTGAAGCCATGGACAAGGGTTTAATCTCGTCTGTGTTGTGGCATTTGTCGTACGACTACGGACCCAGTGGACGACCATCCTTATACTTTCTCTTGTTTGTAGCATAAGACCATAACCCAGGGGTCAGCAATCTTGTCCCCAATATTATTTTTGACGGCACATTTTAATGTAAGGGGTTATTCAAAGAGCCAATCTGGCCCCGAAATGTAACCGGACACTGAAATTCAGTGTATGGTGACATTGAGGCCATTCGGCTATTCAGAGAGCAGACAGTTCACCAAATATTGGCGAACTGCCGGCACCAACGCTGCCTGCTTGAAGGCAGTGAAATCCCCCTAGAGAAGCAATGGTTAATCCATTCACAGACACCGAACAGCAGATAAAAGTTGCCAAAGTTCCCTGCTGTTTGGTGGTTTCATTCCTCAAGTTTATTCAGGCGAACCCCATATGCGGCAATGTTAAAAATATTCCTGTTTCAATCCAATATCTCATAAACCGTTTATTTTATTCTGCAGCAAAAAGTCTCTTTATTTATTAATTTTTTTAGGATCTTGTAGGCATTTTTTAGTCAAATTTTTTTCCCCTTTTTTTTAAAATCGTTTTTTCATTTTTCTGTAACAGCCCTTTCTATTATCATTCATTGGATCTTATATGTAAATTCCAGACATTTTCGTTCAGTAGTTTTTTTGCAAACAGTGTTTCAATCTTGACACTTTCAAGCGTACGTTTTTTTTTTTTTACCCCGCTCATCAGCTTCTCAGCTTTTTCTGGCATTTGGTCTGCTCTGTGATCAGCGGCTCGTCACATTTGTCCGGCGTGGTTTTTCCTGAGATGCCGGTGGGTTTTCGGAGGGATTGCGGAAGGTTTTCTCTGCACTCTAGGGACCCTGCGGTGAATGCTGAATTAACCGCGGGGTGGGGAAATTTGATTCCACGAAGTGCAGGGAGCGAGAGAGCACCGAAATGTCGCCGACATTTCGGTGCTCTCTGAATAACCCTTTATGTTTTAGTCATAGTCTTCTGACTAAAATGCCATGTCGTTTTAGTCGTCTGAATTGATTTAGTTTTATTCGGCTAAAAGTCACAAGATTTGAATTGACTTATTTATGAATTGACTTGATTTAACCCCGTGTGCTGAGCTCATTTTGACCATTTTGTACTCCTCATGTATAAACACGATTTGAAGTCATGTTTTATTATAGGACCCAGACAAATTATATATCCTAATTTTCAGCAGACTCTGCGGATTAAAAAATAATGATATATACGTCATGTCCTGTCAGAATGCTATAGCACAAAAATAAAAAATAAAAAGTAAATTTAAATTCATCAATCACAGAATGTAAAATATGTTTTTTCACATTTTATCATCCAAACCTTTGGTTATATATTCTATGGGTCATTCTTGTTAAAAAAAATAAAATGGGGACCTGTTACTCCATTTTTGTGAGAAAATATGCAATTTTAACTAAAATTGATTGAAAAATGAAATTATTAGATTGAATTTTTCCGCATTGTGTTTTATGAAAAATATGACTATCTGGTCTATTCACTAAAGGGTGGAGTCTGGAGAATTGGCAGAAGAGAACAATCTAGACCGAATAGCCGATTTGGAAAGTGAGATAAATGGTAGAATTTTTCAGGTTTGCCTATATTGACCTATATTTTTCACTTCTCCTGCCAGTACTCCAGAGTTTCACACCTTAGTGAATAGACCTGTATGTATAAGCCCATGAATTTGCTCCTGGCGTGGGAAATGAGAAGGTGAGTAATGGCAGTGGTGTTGCTCATTTTATACGTTACAAATGGACAATACCATCACTTTGGAACTTAATAAATAAATGGGAAAAATAATATCCTTTTTTTTATTTACATTTTACACAGTCATATTTGGTATCATTAGAAAAACCAGACTCAGACTTGTCCAATGACACCTAACATGACTTTGTGGGGTTGATAGAATGAGAATACAGGGCTCCTAAGGACCCCCACTCTCCTCGCCCAGCAAAGCGGCTTGTATATTAGATGAAACAATGCGTGGGAAATGAGAAGGTGAGTTAGTCCAGCGGCATTGTTTTATTTATGCCATGACATCAGTAGGCGGGGACATCCCAAGGCATGGTCTGACATCCAGGGGGTGTTCTGTATTTTCTATTTAAGAGCTCCTCCTTGCTGTACGTTATATATTTAACACCTCTAACCAATGCCAAACCCAAAATCTTTTTTTTTTTAAATAATAGTTTGTAAGGCAAGATTTAAGTTAAATCTATTGCTATTCCTCCCATTATTTTTTCAAATATAATATAATATTAACAGTGGCATACATACTCACCTTGCTGGATGTATTCAATAGCTCTCTTTCTGCGTTCGAAGCCTAATTGATCCCACTGTCCAGTGGTATCCAAGTATCGCGTTACGATAACGCATTTAGTCATTTTCACCATGTTCTGCTCACCGCAACCTTCTGGCTGGTATATCAGATGACTGAGCTTTGAGCCATCAATGGCGTCCTCCAACATCTGACTGATCGGTGTTCCTAGATAGAATTAAGAAATATATATTAAAAAAAAAGCTGAAATGACTCGTGAAACGAACACAGTGGCAACAATCCCAATGTAGACCATAAATGTGGGTGGAAACACACATCAGCAAAGGCCAATTCCCAGCATACTTGTGGGACAATCACTCTACCTATTATATTATAACACAAAGGGGACTCTCATCCTGACGAAGCTGGCACTTCTAACCGGCGAAATGCGTTGATTCCTTCATCAAGCCCTTACCTTTACTGAAGGTAGCATTCCTCCTAATGAAGCTATCGTAACTTTTTACACTATGCTTATTTAACCCCTTAGGGACACGAGGCGTAAAGTGACAGGTGCCATCGCGCTGCAGTGATTGCGGCCTGCCCCACAGCCAAGGGAGTCAGTGTCATTGGCTGCAGAGGGATGGCTTGAGTTCGGTCCTTTCCCCGTGCAGCCAATCACATGCACCGCAAGTCAGCGCACAGAGGCTGCAAGGAGGAGCCGACGTGGCCCAACTCAGGACATGTACACCCTCGCATTCAAAGCCCTCCAGCCGCCAGGACAGCATCGAACATCCTGCGTTGAAAAGGGATTAAACCAGCGACATTTTTTTCCCATTTTTGGCCTTTTTTGAGCAGTACAGGGTGTTGGTCTCTCAGCGCTGCCCTATGCTTGTTCCGCCTGGCACAGCTACAAATGTATGCTTTTTTTCAGTTAACCCTTAGTTTATCTTCCATCCTATCCTATCTATCCAGTCCCTTGAAGGCCTGTTTCTCACCTTGGTCAGGAGTTTTTTTCCTGTAGGACATGGGTTACTGTGATCACATACACATTTCCTTGTGTGCACCTTACCTTAAAGGGCTGGAGAAAGGCGTGAAAGACTGCTGGTGGGAGAACAGGGGTCTGGCAAAAAAGCTGCTTTAATAGATGTGACCCAGTCGGGGTAGGGAGTTCTGTTACAGAGGCCTTCTACCACCAGACCCAACTGTACCCATCCAGGCAAAGCCCAGCCACACCACCTGACACTATATAGGAGGAATCCTGGGGCCATCTTGGCTCCATTTCCCCATGCAGCAGGCAGCCATGTTCTGTGGCCCAGGAACCCGGTCACTGCCCAGTATTGCGGCATGAGCCATCCACGTGATCGCCAATCATCGCTGGGACCCACTGACCCCCTGTGGCCACGATAGTGCGGCCAGCGCCAAGTGGGGGGCCTCCTAACTCAGAGGGCATTACCCAGTGAGTACCAGAGGCCACTGCATGTTATACATAGTAATGTACTTTTCAGAAGGTGAAACTGAGAAACCGTGCTATGTTTTTGTTTGTAAGGGCTTATTCACTAAACTCCGAATTGGCCCTGAAATGAACTGAACGATGATATTCACCATTCGGTGCAATTACAGGGCAGTTTGTCTCACAAAGCTGCCAAATTTACCAGATAGAGGTGAATTGACATCAAAATACTGTGACATCAAAATTTGCAGTGTTCGGCGGCACTGAAATTGTCTTCAATGTATTCACAGAACACCAAATTGCACCGAAATTCCAATAAAATGCCTTGATTTTAGGTATTTCGATAGGTTTAAACAGGCAAATTCCATAGGATTCAAGGTAAAAACTTGATATCTTTTTAATACTTTTTTGATAGTGTGGGAAATGTTGTATCCCATAGGCTTCAATGTTAAAAATATTCCCGTTTTAATTCAATATCTAATAAACCGTTGCTTATAATATTCTGCAGTAAAGAGTCCTTATTTTTTGATTTTTTTTTGTTTTTTTTGGGGTTTTTTTTAGGATCTTTTAAGCATTTAAAAAAAGAGAAATCGAATTTTGTAGATCATTTCGAAATGTGACCCGAAAATTCGAATTGATCCGAAATTTCGAATCGAATAACTCCAAATTTTGAATAGATCAGAAAATTTCATGTCGCAGACATTTCAGATTCGGGAAGCCCTCGGAAGCAAAAATATGGTAAATTTTGTAGGAAAAGCGAATCTGTACAAAACGAATTGCAAATCCCTACGAAATATATGATATCTATTATAATTATCCTAAAATCCTGCCTGAATATAGTTTTATTATCAATTAAAAATTTGTCCTGAGCTAAGGGTGAGATGAAAATGATAAATAAGGGGGGAGGGGGGAGGCAAAAATCTTGTTGCGTTCCCGCACTTCTTCATGTTGGAATTGACCCCACCCTGTTTCTAAGTTGACTACACAAGTCTAGGTGTTCTCCGGATTTACGGTATTGTACGCACTTCTTTATCTCCCATACCTTGAAATGTGACCAAGGTTAGAACTTCTGTATCCGGAACCAGGTTCCGAGGACCCAATGCTGGAATGAATTCCTCCTGTGACCTTCCTAAGGAAAATTAAAAGGGTGAAGAAAAAAAATTAGCGGAATCATTGATCAATGGCACGTGTCCAAAATATCTGCCTCTACAAATCCAAATGAGATCCTGATAGAGGTTGTTAATAATAAATAATACAATTCAAGATCATCCCAAATGTGTTTTATCTTCACGTCATAGAGTAATAATTATTTTCAGTAAATATGATGCAAACCTTTTGGTGGATCCAGATTCACTGTTTTTAACATCTCTACCTTGCGGACTCCTTCTGGCTGAAAGAGACAGCAATAGAACAGTAAGTGAATATGAGATCAGTTATTAGTTTTGTCATTTATATAGCGGCAACAGTTTCTGCGTCGCTTTACAATAACCAGAGGGGAATGAGACAAAATTAAGACTAAGGCTGGCGGCACACGAGAGCATTTGGTGCTTGTGTGCGCCCGCACTTCCCTGCGTCCGTGCCGTTTTGACAAGGAGGGCCAACCACCGGACGTGAAAAAGCTCACTCCGTCAAAAAGCTAAACGGACGCTGACAGGGATAAGTGTGCACACAGAGTGGAAGGAACGCCCACTTTCACGGACGTTTCTTCCTCTCTCTGTTAACGCTCGTGTGCCACCAGCCTAAAATAGGAACAGATGCAAGAGCTGTGGAGGGTCCTGCTCGGAAGAAGCAACAACCTATAGGAGTTGAGGTGGAGGAGTTTTATTGGTCGTCAGGATCACTAACACCAGTGTTACAGAAATCTTGGGGACATTGAGGGACCGCTATCACGATGTGTGAGGTAGATGAGGAGAGGGATAAGTCGGCATCGGTAACATGGTACAATAATCTGAAGAGATGAGTTGTAAGGGATTTAATTGCCCGAAGGTTAGGGGAGAGACAGGACGAGGTAGGTTGTTCCACAAGACCGGAGCTGCCCTTGTGAAGTCTTAGAGGTGAGAGTTGGTGGTGCGGGTGGAGACAGAGGAGAAAGGTGGAGGTTGCCTGGTGACCGCAAAGATCTAGAAGGTATGTGCTTGTGTAATAAGGATGACATGTAAGGTGGACGGGATGAGCTTTTGATGGCTTTGGATGTCAGAGTCAGTAATTTAAATTGGATCGTGAAGGGTACCGGAAGCCAGTGGACGGACCAGCAGAGGGGGAGATGTATGTGAGGACTGGTAGAGGGGGGGTATGTGAGAACTGGCAGAGGGGGGTATGTGAGGACTGGCAGAAGGGGAGGTATGTGTGGAGCGAAGAGTGAAAAACAATATGAGAAATATAAGCCTGGCAGATGCATTCATTACAAATTGCAAGGGTCGATGTGGGCATTGGGGAGGCCAGTAAGGAGCGAGTTACAGTAATCAAGTCGCGATATAATAAGTGCATGGACAAGCACCTTGCGTTATAGATTCTGTTACCGAGCATGAGATGTGATTACATTATGCCCTAGACTTGCCAAGACCACCCATACAATTTCCAGGGGTCACAGGGCATGAGAATTGAAATGATAACCTTTCGCTGCTTCCCCCTATGCCTCGTTCCACATTTACCCTGTCCAATATACAGACTTACCATTAATCGCATACACACACAGATACGTACAGATGCACACACTTGTATACATGCACATGGACAGTAAACAGACATTTTGCTCTCCCCCCAAATTAATTTGCCCTATATATTTATGTGTGTGGTAGGAGACCTGGCCAATGTGTAGAACTTGTATGTTTATGGGCAGGAAGCCCACAATAAACACAACTCAGAAAATGAAGCCAATCACACCACCAATGTGCAATCAAGGGAGTTGTTTTGTTGTCGCAACGATTCAGTTCCTTCGAGAGAGGCTCCAAAAGGGGATCGAACCATTGAAACCATAAACTGGCTCCATTGTTTTCTCATTGGTGGTGTGACTCTTCATTTTTTGAACGGTATGGCATTTTCCATCATGTCACTCTATGGCCTGTGATCTGTGCAGTCCATTCACCTGACAGCACAATGTTATTTTGCACAATGCTGTCTCTTGCTTAGGGCACACTGAGGTCGGCCTATAATTTATGTAGACACCGATGTAGTCTTTGTTGATTTATATCTTTATTAAATACCCTGAAGGTCTCTTTATCTTTAATTAGGCGCCTAATAAACAACACCAAACCCGTATTTTGTTGATGGTTGCAAGTTGACAATTCATGACTTTGTAGGAACAACATGTATACAACACTGTACGAATAATTCCAATACTCACAACAACTCTTAACAACTTCTGGACTCCATCATTGAAGTATTTCTGATAGACAAAAGCTTTAACTTCAACTTCAAGCAAGCCAAGAGTGAGTGGTATAATGACAAAAGATGCAACATTGGAGGAGGTAGGTCCGATTTCCACCACTTTATCATGGTTTTTCTTGGAAGTCGAGAGGCTGCAGAATTTAGTACTGTATGTCAAAAAAACCTTTACCTAAAACAAAAATGACGAAGAAAAGAGTATAAATTCCCCACTGAACTGCTACATCTCCTTACTGATCACTTAGAAGGATACTCTATTGAAAAATATAGTTCCCTTTTCTGTCTTTAAATAGGGTGAGAGGAAGCCGCGGCTCACCACCACGGGATCAGAAGTGAATATAGGAATTTTTTTATTTAATTGGTTACTCAATATGCACCGAACTTGCTACCGAATTGCACCGAACGTTGAATTTTACCATACGGAGCAATTTTGTGGCAGTTTGGCTAGTCAGAAAGCTGGCAATTTGTCAAATATTTTGTATTCTTTTCATTTGCAGCAAAATGCCTTGGTATTTACTTTTTTTTTTTTGTGGTATTTTTCTGGATTTTTTTTAGGCAAAATGTTTGATTCACATTTTTTTTTAATTGTGTTTCTTTTATTCTGTAACTGACCATTTTCTATAGGACATTTTTTATTATTTCTATGCATTTTTATTGTTTTAAACACCTTTTTTTTAACACAGCAGAATTCCTTTTTTTTACCAGTTCGGTGACATTGGGCGGATCGTCAGCTATTTTTAGCAGCATTTAGCCGTCAGTTTTTAGGGTGGCGGCAGCGTTCGGTGGTCTGTTCGGCGGTCTGATCGTCAGCGTTCGCCATTCGTCGGCGGATCCTAGTCGGTGCATTTCGGGGAAGCTTGCAGTGAATTCTGAATTTACCGCAGGGTTGTTATACTGAAATCGCCGAAACGCACCGAAGTGTGCCATACGAGAGAGTAGCTCTCTGAATAACCCCTTTAGTTTATTTTGTAGAGTGTGTTAACACCAGCTTTTAGGAATTGGGATTTCTTTAAGAGATACAGTCTCCAGACAAGAAGAAGGAGCTACCATGGAACAGCTTGTTCTTCTAAAGCCAGGCACAAATTAACGCCTCCTATACAAATTTAGCAGACGTTAATTTACAGTAGGGATGCGCTATAACAGAACTGCAAATCCAGCTTGCGGCAAGAGTGGAACAGCGAATCCCACCGTTAAAATAACTACAGGAGACAATACGTATCACTCCTCCAGTAGTTACCTTAAAGCAGGGCTCAAAATTTTAAGAGTTACTCGCCACTAGTTGCCCCACCTAACATCTTAACCTGCCCTGCCTCTGCATTCCCACTCGCCCTCTTGTAATTTCCACTCGCCAAAGGCGAGCAGGCGAGTGGAAATTTTGAGGCCTGCCTTAAAGGGATACTCTATTGAAAATAGAGCCCCCTTAAATAATTGGGCAGATGCTGATGACAGCCTCCCACCACTTATTTTTTTTAGATTTTTGTTATTTTAGGTGATTTTACTCACCTTTTCTTCCTCACCACCTACAGCTCCTCCTCTTAAGCTCAGGGACTTCCAAAGTGCCTGCAGCTATCTAAAGCAATTTGCACTCCTATGCAACTTGCATAGTGTAGGTAGCTTAAGCAGATCCCATTGATCGCTGCGTCTTTGAGACTGGTCACTTCAGCAATTGGCCTCAGAGCAGGTGACTTTGGCAGGCGCTCTACATGTTGATGTCACTAGTGCCCAATCTGGTTACCAGCAGCCAGGAAATTCAAAATCCCAGCTGTTTGAGACCCTGGGTGGTGGAAACTCCTGCACTTCGCCCAGAGATTCTGCCAGATCAGGGGAGAAGGGGGACTCTAACGTTTTAAAGCAGTCAGGATGCGTAAAGTGTTAAAGATGAGTAGAGTGTCCCGCTAAAGTCAACCATGAAGTAGGACCCTTCATCGGGTATCAAATATTTTAGGCACAGATTGTTTTGGAACAAAATTCTTATGAAGAATATATCCATCAATTCAAAGATATAGGGGTTTTTTCAAAGAGCACTGAAATGTCGGCGACATCTCAGTGCTCTCTTGTTCCCTGCACTTTGGGGAGTTAAATTTCTCCACCGCAGAGTCCCCAGAGTGCAGGGAACGGACCTGAAAATCCACCGCAAAACCAATGAAAAAAACACATCCGATATCATCTGAAGTATCAGATCACTCGAACCACCACAAAAAACAGACCAAACACCTCTGGAAAAAGTCGACGAGCTGACGAACATAGGGCCGACAAGCTGCCAGAAAATCGACAAACGGCGTAAAAAGAAAAAAAAAAGTTTGAAAGTGTCAAAATGATAACGCTGTTTGCAAAAAACCTCAACGATCCGCTTTTTAAAAAAATAAAACTGAATTTTTTTGCTGAAAAATGCCTAAAAGATCCTAAAAAAATTAATAAATAAAGAGACTTTTTGCTGCAGATTAAAATAATAAACAGTTTATTAGATATTGCATAAAAACGGGAATATTTTTAACGTTGAAACCTATGGGATTCGCCTGAATAAACCTGTCAAATGAAAACACTGAACAGCAGGGCATTTCGGCAACTTTTCTCTGTCGTACACTGTTCTCTGAATAGATTAACCATTGCTTCTCTATGGGGATATCACTGACTTCGAACAGGCACCGTACTTGCTGGCAGTTCGCCAGTATTTGGCAAACTGCCTGCTCTCTGAATACCCGAATGGCCATGAAATTGCACCGTACGGGGAAATTCCCTGTCAGTGTCATTTCGGGGCCAGATCGTCTCTCTCTGAATAACCCTGATATTCACGGCACAATACAAATAAACCTAACAACAAATAAGCTTAATTATAATAATAGAAATATATAGAGTAGATTGGCGGTGTGAAACTCTAGATGGAGAGATGTAATTGCTACTTACTTTAATGTTTTCATTCCCGTAGTTGTATAGGACAGCTCTTATCTCCACCTGCTCGTTCCTCACCACAGAATATGGCAGCCGCAGATCAATGAAGAAGTCCTTCATGACAAAAATGTCGTAGGGTTCCGAGACGCAGATACCTGAGTCAGGGAGATTACAGCATCAGAATGTGTGCCATGCGTCACTTTGAACTTGGGGTACAAGGGCCCTAGAAATGTATTTGGGAGGTGCAGGCCTCATGTTCTATATTATTTCCCTGCCCTCTCCTGTGTTGTAGTAACCATGTGCCTGTAGGGAGCTGGGTTTTTGTGTAATCTGTGTTACGTATGAATAATGTTATAGTCTGTCTATCCTTATGGTCCATGTGTATCTGTTGCTATCTGCTGATAGGATGGCTGACTGGGTTACGTTAGTCTTTTCCAGCACCCCCTCTCAGGAATGTGTTAATTATCTGTGCACATTTGAGTGGTCTTTGTTAATCTGCCTTGTCAGCCAAACACTGCCCCATTAACTGCTGTTTTAGACTGTTATCCTGTTTACCATTAACGACTGTCTTTGTTCTTTACTGCTTAGAAATGTTGACGCAATGCTTATCTCACTTTCTGTATCAGGTCTGATGCCAATTTAGTGCAATTTGAAGGTTATCGGTGTGCTTTAGCTGTTTTTGCCAAAGTCCAATGACTGCTTCGGCGATTCCAATTTTGGCATAATGTGGTACACAGTCACTAAATAGTGAATTCACTGTATTTCTGCGTAAAATAGAATCGCCAAAATGTGACAAAAAACAAAGCACAGAAATTGCACATAATTTCAGTGCTTTGTGAATAGACCATCCCATGTGATTTCATGCTGCTCCAATCAAGTGAGAGCTTGATTCTCTGTCATAAATACTGTGCGCAGGGATGTTGATCTCGAATTAACAATAGGGATGTGCAATTTGTTTCGTTCCGAATTTAATTTTGTACAAAATTTACCATTTTGGTTCTTTCAGAAGCATTTCCGAAACTAAATATCGGCATCCCAAAATTACGAAATCCCGAATCAAAGTTTCAGCACATAAGGGAGTTCATTCTACGTATTATTTAAGGCACTACACACTGAGGAAGAGGCTGCGTCCCCGAAACGTTTGTTTTGTGTTCCTTTTTTTCTTTTTTAATAAATGTGGTAGCACTTGTGCACCATTATAGCAGCGCTGGAGGAATTTTTTCTTCTTTACTTTGTAAAGTTTCAGCACAAACTAAATTATTTTGTTATGGGACCTAAACGAAATAAAATGGAATGCAAATGTTGCGAAATGCTGAAAAAAGCAGAACAAAACGATAAAAAAACTATAT
This sequence comes from Leptobrachium leishanense, assembly GCA_009667805.1. NCBI lineage: Eukaryota > Metazoa > Chordata > Amphibia > Anura > Megophryidae > Leptobrachium > Leptobrachium leishanense. The sequence continues at coordinate 34,952,083 of CM019065.1, forward strand.
AAATTTCGTAACTAAATGAACTGACACGAAAAAAACCGGAACAAAATGATCTAAAACGTAAAAAAACTGAACCAAAAGGTCTGAAACGAAAAAAAAACAGGTCACTTTTTAATTAATGCAGATGCTAGGCTTTTTTCCACCATAGTTTTTAATGTTTTAATAAAAAAAATCCCCAACCCTTCACACTGGCTATATCGATGAGAGCATGGGCCAATACTTAGAAGTTATACAGGCAAAAATACCAATCCTTTACACCATTCCCAAGTTGCATAAGAATCCCAGACAACCCCCCGGACCGCCCGATAGTTTCGGCCCGGGGTGGATTATTGGAACCACTTGGGAAATTTATAGATAGTCTGTTTTACAATTGCCCACTTGCCTAAAACACTATGGATTTTTTGGAGTCCATTAGAACTGTCTTAATACCAGATGAAATGGTCATACTAGCTACCCTTGATGTCAAGAACCTGTATATGGTTAGCCCACATGGACAGGATATTGATTGTTTCACACGTACCAGGGCGGCATCCACAGTCTACACTTGACCACCGGTTGAATATTTGGCAGAGTTACTTCGCATTACATTGGAATGCAACTACTTCAAATTTGAGAAGCATTTTTACCTCCAACTAGCGGGAACGGCCATGGGTGCAGCCATGGCGCCAGCCTATGCCAATACTTTCATGTACAATTTTGAATCTGTACACATCTTGGCACCATTTGGAGATAACATTTTATTCTACTCTCGCTTTGTAGACAATATCTTTTTGATTTGGAGGGGTACTACAGATTCTTTTGATGAAATGGTGAGACACACCAATGCTTTACCAACCCCCATAAAAATTACCAGTAACACACATCCTGATAAAATCTGTTTTTTGGATGTTGAGGTTTTTATGGAAGGGAACAAGTTAGGTTACACACTGTACCGAAAAGAGACTGATAGAAATTCACTGCTATTAGCTAATAGTTTCCATCCTAAACACCTGAAAGATTCCCTTCCTATTTCCCAATTCCTACGAGTTCTGCGTTACAACTCCAACCCACAGAAACGTGAAATTCAGGTTATTGAAATGACTAATAAGTTTCTACAACGTGGGTATTCCAATAGGACTCTACAGACAGCATTGCACAAAGCGAGAGATACATTTTTATATCCAGGCATTAAAAAACCACCATTCGATTCCAGGATAGTGCTACACATCACACTGATGGGATCAACACGGCTAAACACATTCGGAAGCATTGGCACATGTTCCAATATGATCGTACTCTCCCCGCACAGTTTCATGAGAAACCTTTAATTAGTTTTCGACGCACCAAGAACCTAAAGGACATTCTGGTCAAGACAGATCCAGTTTCTTCATATAGTGCTCCGCCTCCGACACAGAAGAAAGGTTGCTTTCGGTGTTTGGATTGTGTCACTTGCAGGCATATGACACCAGGCTCTACGTTTGCACATCCGTCCACCGGTAAAAGGTTTACCATTAGATTTCGCATCTCCTGCCTTACCCAATATGTGATTTATCTCATCACTTGCCGATGTGGCTTATCCTATGTTGGCAAGACGGATCTGACCTTACGGAATCGGATCAGAGGCCACAGATCGGCCATTAACACTGCGCACCGGGACGGACATACGGATAAAACAGTGGCCAAACACTTTTTAGCACTACTTCATCCTCTCCCCTCACTCAGATTCATAGCTCTCCACAGAGGTGGTGATCGCTCGCAGTTATTATTACAACGTGAGACATACTGGATCAAGACTCTAAAGACTTGATCTAGAGACTCATGGACTCAATGAATATATTTCATTTACTTCCTTTTTGTATTGCCGTTAAATTTTCAAGTTTCCTTTTTTGCATGGAATAGTGTTGCTGCACACAGTTTTTCAGCATTTTTTTCTCTTCTTTATTATCATTATTTTTTTGCCTTCCTTTTTTTCTCTTTTTTTCTGTTTTTCATCATTTCCATTTTTTATTTTTATTTGTTATCTTCCATTTTATTTATTTTTTCTCAATTTTTTATTTTTATCTCATTTTATTTATTCTTATTTTTATATACTTATTTTTTTATTGTTTTTATTATTTATTCAAATATTATTTTTTTGATTTATTTTTTTGATTTTATTATTTTATTTTTTTTAATTTATTTTTTTAATTAGTTTAATTTTTTTTTTCATTCATTTTTTTATTTTTAATTTTTTATGTCTCTGTACTTTATTTCATTTTTTAGATTTTTTCTTTAAGTTGTTTTTTCACTCTGTTCTTTTTTTTTCTCTTTTTTTCTCTTTTTCTTTTCATTTTTTTCTTTTTTGCTTCATTAGCGATTCATATATTTTTTTTTCCACTTCACATTCAAATTTTTTTGGTTTTCACTTCACCTTTGGCTTTTCATTAGTAGTTTATAAATGTCACCACTTTACTGGTTTGCTTTTCCATATTCACATTGTCACCATACACATTACCATACCGTCTAGCATTATAGCACTATTATAAACCCCTTGTGGGTCACATATATACCATACATATACACATACACTCTTCATAGTATTTCTCAGTCCTTCTAGGTTGCACACTTGAGCATTTTCAGCCCACCTTCACATTATTTAGCTGTTTAGTATACAATCTGTTACTGATTCATAAATTTTTCCTATCACTCATTAGATTTACCACGCACACACTCTCCACATTTCAGCGCTTACATATATTTCTTTGCACCCCATCACGCATACAATTTTTTGCATATATCATCCGTTCCTCTCATACACATTTTGAGCATCTCCACATGAGCATACACATGTTTTATCTCTTTTCTTACTAGGTATTTTCTCCATATTTGACAGTTATTCAGTCTCCGTACACTGTTTTTTTCATACTTCGTACACATAGACAATGATCATCATGCCACATAGTATAGTTTGGCACGCATAGGCTTTACACACGGCTCAACAGCACATTCCATTCTTCAATAATCGTTCATTGGGTTTCTCGCTGTCTATTAGATACGGTTATGTGTTTATATATTCTTCAGAGGCTATATAGAATTGTTTATTTAGACCCAGACCGCTCGCAGCTTGTAAACTCCCCATGGTTTACCCGCCCCCTAGATTGTGTCGGGTTACCATGACAACTGAAAGGTAACACCAGGGTATACGTCATTACGCTCCTCCGCGCGCGCAGAGCTGATGCAGACACGATACTTCCGGGTTTTCGGAAGGATACGGCTAGAGGCAATGCGGTATCTAGTTCGTGAGTGTTTATTGCTTATATGTCATAAAAGTACAGGTTTGTTGTTATTACTCTTATCCTTGATAAAGGCTCTTATTTGAGTCGAAACGTCGGTTTTTTAATGACATTCCAATAAAGAGTTTATTTTATTTTTTTCTAAGTCCGTGAGTGCTCCTTGTTTGGCTGAATATATAGACACCCTGTGACCCCATATATACATGCCTTGTAACCCCAATATATATACACCCTGTAAACCCCAATATTTATTTATTTATAAAGGATATACACACCCTGTAAACCCCAACATATACAAACCCTCTAACCTCAGTATATACACACCCTGTAACCCCAATATATATATACAGTTGTGTTCAAAATTATTCAACCCCCACTGAAATTGAGTGTTTTGGCCAGTTTGACATTGATTTTGATCATTCAGTCATCTTGCTTACAATTAAATCAAAGAGGCACGTGTAGGTCAGACAAATATAACATAACATTTATAATGAAATAACCACAAATGTCTTTTCTGTGCTCACATCATTATCCGTTTTATTCAACCCCCAAGTGACATTCAATCTTAGTACTTAGTACAACATCCTTTTACAGTTATAACAGCTTTTAAACGTGAAGCATAGCTTGACACAAGTGTCTTGCAGCGATCTACGGGTATCTTCGCCCATTCGTCATGGGCAAAAGCCTCCAGTTCAGTCACATTCTTAGGCTTGCGCACTGCAACTGCTTTCTTTAAGTCCCACCAGAGGTTCTCAATCGGATTTAAGTCAGGTGACTGCGATGGCCACTCCAAAATGTTCCAGCCTTTAATCTGCAACCATGCTCTAGTGGACTTGGAAGTATGCTTGGGATCATTGTCCTGTTGAAAGGTCCAACGTCTCCCAAGCCTCAGGTTTGTGACGGACTGCATCACATTGTCATCCAATATCTCCTGGTACTGAAGAGAATTCATGGTACCTTGCACACGCTGAAGTTTCCCTGTACCTGCAGAAGCAAAACAGCCCCAAAGCATGATTGACCCCCCGCCATGCTTCACAGTAGGCAAGGTGTTTTTTTCTTCATAGGCCTTTTTCTTCCTCCTCCAAACATAGCGTTGATCCATGGGCCCAAACAGTTCTAATTTTGTTTCGTCAGTCCACAGAACACTATCCCAAAACTTCTGTGGTTTGTCCACATGACTTTTGGCATACTGCAGTTGACTCTTCTTATTCTTTGGAGACAGCAAGGGGGTGCGCCTGGGAGTTCTGGCATGGAGGCCTTCATTACGCAGTGTGCGCCGTATTGTCTGAGCTGAAACTTCAGTACCCACATCTGACAAATCTTTTCTCAGTTCCTCAGCAGTCACAGGGGACTTTTCTCCACTCTACGCTTCAGGTAGCGCACAGCAGTCGAAGTCAGCATCTTCTTTCTGCCACGACCAGGTAGCGTTTCAACAGTGCCCTTTGCCTTGAATTTACGAATGATGCTTCCTATGGTCTCTCTTGGTATGTTTAACATCTTTGCAATCTTCTTATAGCCATTGCCCTTCCTATGAAGAGTAATCACCTCTTCTCTTGTCTTCCTGGACCATTCTCTTGACTTCACCATGTTTGTAACCACACCAGTAAATGTCTAGAAGGAGCTGAGTATCACAGTCATTTTAAAGCTGCCTAATTGGTGCTTATTATGCTTTATTGCTGCTCCGTGACATCCACAGGTGTTTTCAATACCTGATTGAAAACACTTGAATGAACCTCTGTTCTTCAGAGTGGTAGTCTTTAAGGGGTTGAATAATTGTGTCAATGAAGAATTCACAAAAGAAACATTTACTACTGTATTACAAAACCAATTGATGTCATTTTAGTTGCATATGGTTCTTTAAAAAGTCCTTGTAGAATTTCATTCTGAATACAATTACAAATGTACACTAAATTCCCTAAAACCCTTTACAGCATTGGGGGTTGAATAATTTTGAACACAACTGTATATATATATATATACCCTGTAACTCCAATATACTGTATATACCCTGTAAACCCTATATATACACACAACCTGTTAACCCCATATATACACACCCTATAACCCTATATATATATATATATATATATATATATATATATATACACACCCTGTGCGAGGGAGAGGCGCTGTGTGCGAGGGACAAAAAAAATTGCCGATCTTTTGGAGAGATCTGAGCCCCGTTCAATACCTTAGCAGACGTTTCGGCCCCTAGAGGCCTTTTTCAAGGTGGGCCTTCTAGGGGCCAAAACGTCGGTTTTTACATGATATTCTAATAAATTTAACTTTTTATGGAACAAGTCCTCGAGTGCTTCCCTCTACCTATATTTTTTCTACATATCTTGACCAGGGGAGTTAAGCACCGAGGCCAGGAAGTACCCATTATCCACTGGGGGCCTCCTAGGAGTTAGCCGCCCGGGGAAACGAGTGCCCGGTCTATTGAATAATATATACATATATACACATACATACATACATACATACATACATACATACATACATGAAAAAGTATGTGAACCCTTTGGGATTACGTGGAGTTTTGCATGAATTGGTCATAAAATGTGCTCTGATCTTCATCTAAGTCACAACAATTTGAAAAACACAGTCTGCTTAAAATAATACAACACAAACATTATATGTTTTCATGTGTTTATTGAACAGAACATGTAAACATTCACAGTGCAGGATGGAAAAAGTATGTGAACCCCTAGCCTAATGACTTCTCCAAGAGCTAATTGGAGCCAGGAGTGAGCCAACCTTGAGTCCAATCAGTGTGATATTATTGGATGTGTTGCTGAAAGCTGTCCTGCCCTTTAAAAAACACACACCAGTTTTGGGTTTACTGGTTTCAAGAAGCACTGCCTGATGTGAACCATGCCTCGCAGAAAAGAGCTCTCAGAAGACCTACGATCAAGAATTGTTGACTTGCATGAAGCTGGAAAGGGTTACAAAAGTATCTCCAAAAGCCTTGATGTTCATGTGTCCACGTAAGACTGACTGTCTACAAATGGAGAAAGTTCAGCACTGTTGCTACTCTCCCTAGGCATGGTCGTCCTGTAAAGATGACTGCAAGAGCACAGCGCAGAATGCTTAATGAGGTAAAGAAGAATCCTAGAGTGTCAGCTAAAGACTTACAGAAATCTCTGGCACATGCAAACATTTTCGTTGACACATCTACAATAAGGAAAACATTACACAAGAATGGAGTACATGGGAGGACACCACGGAGGAAGCCATTGCTGTCCAAAAAGGATATTGCAGCACGTTTGAAGCTTGCAAAAGAGCACCTGGATGTTCCACAGCACTACTGGCAAAATATTCTGTGGACAGATGAAACCAAAATTGAGTTGTATGGAAAAAACACACAACACTATGTGTGGAGAAAAAAAGGCACAGCACACCAACATCAAAACCTCATCCCCACTGTAAAACATGGTGGAGGGAGCATCATGGTTTGGGGCTGCTTTGCTGCCTAAGGGCCTGGACGGATTGTCGTCATTGATGGAAAAATGAATTCCAGAGTTTATCAAGACATTTTGCAGGAAAACGTAAGACCATCTGTCCGCCAACTGAAGCTCTGCAGAGGATGGGTGATGCAACAGGACAATGACCCAAAGCATACAAGTAATTCAACAAAAGAATGGCTTCAGCAAAACAAAATACGCCTTCTGGAGTGGCCCAGTCAGAGTCCTGACCTCAATCCGATTGAAATGCTGTGGCATGACCTTAAGAGAGCGATTCGCACCAGACATCCCAAGAATATTGCTACACTGAAACAGTTTTGTGAAGAGGAGTGATCCAAAATTACTCCAGATCGTTGTGCAGGTCTGATCTGCAACTACAAGGAACGTGCAACTACAAGGAACGTTTGGTTGAGGTTATTGCTGCCAAAGGAGGGTCAACCAGTTATTAAGTCCAAAGGTTCACATACTTTCTCCACCCTGCACTGTGAATGTTTACATGTTCTGTTCAATAAACACATGAAAACATATAATGTTTGTGTTGTATTATTTTAAGCAGACTGTGTTTTTCAAATTGTTTTGACTTAGATGAAGATCAGAGCACATTTTATGACCAATTCATGCAAAACTCCACGTAATCCCAAAGGGTTCACATACTTTTTCTTGCCACTGTATATATAATATATATATATAATATAATATATATACACCCTATAACCCCAGTGTGTGTGTGTGTGTGTATATATATATATATATATATATATATATACATATACATATACATACACATACACATACACACGCCCTGTAACCCCCATATACACCCTATATATACACACACATATGCCACTCAGCACTGCTAACTTAGCACTTGCAGCGACCCGAGAAGATGCTGCGAGTAGCTGAGTGTGACGTATTAAAGATGGCCACCGCCATGAAGCAAGTAACAATTCCGTACAGCAATGTTAATTTTGCGGTTTCTGTTCACCAAAGCACAAAATATTTATTTATTATTTCCCCCTGCACATAGACATATATTACAGCTCAATTTATATTTTGTTTCAGAAGTAAACATAACGTTTATTCATTAAAAACTATCATTTGTGGTGTGTGCATACAAAACGGAATTGTGCTGACTGCTTTTCTTTATCATATTTTGTGCGAGTGATACAAAAAACAATCTGAATCTTTCATTAAGAAATCGGCCATTTTGGATTCGAAATTCGCATCCAAAGTGTTCAAAGACATTGCTGCAGTAAACTGAATTGCTGCGCTGCAGCAATTCAGCAGCTGCTGAGGTATTGAATCGGCAATTTTTTTTGTCCCTCGCACACAGCGCCTCTCCCTCGCCCATCTGCCCTCACACCCCTGCCCTGAGCCACCCCCAGACCCTGGGCAAACTTTTATCCCCGGTGGTTGGTGCAGGGGTGGCTGTGAGTGCTGCCCGTGGTCCCTGGTGCCAGGAGAGGCTGGGAAGCTGGAACCAGCATGGTGCTGGGTTCAAACTGGAGATCTGGGGACATGTGAGCACGGCGCCGGAAAACAAGGTGAAGTATTGGCATCCCTCCAACTGGGCATCCAACCAGCACCACCACTACCACCTTGAACCTGCTCCCGTGAGCTTACAATCTAAAAGGGAAAAGAGGAGCCTGCTCACGTGAGCTTACAATCTAAGAGGGGAAGAGGAGCCTGCTCTAATATATAAATGCCTGAGTTTACAATCACGTTTCTAAACGTGAGTTTACAATCTAAGAGAGAAGAGATGCCGCTCACGTGAGCTTACAATCTAGGAATGGAAGAGGAGCCTGCTCTAATATATAAATGCCTTTGTAATGTGCAGTCAGTCGCATCCATCACAGCTGCTCACTCGGCCCTCACGTCGCGGATGGGACAGCGACGGACGCATTACAAACGCATTTATATATAGCGATACTCTTGGATAGGACATTGAAAAGCAAATATGTGGACACGGATACTGAGCTGGCAACAACAACAATAGACTGCCCTCTGGGCAGGCTTAAGAACTAGTTAGTTAATATATCGATACAATATATTATAATATCGAAATTGATAATTTGATATATCAATTCGAATCAATATGAAATTTCGAATCGATCCAAAACTAAATGAAATTAGCAATGAAATTCCGCAAACGAAAATATGTAAAACAAAAAGAAACGGAACTAACTTCTTACTGTTAATTTAACAATAAAAAGTTCTTTAATTTCCTCTTACCTTTTTGCTCAGAGAAACTCACGGCCAGCACCTCCCACGATGTAATAGAACTCGGCAAACCCACTGCCACCTTTTTTGATGAAAGACTGAGATGAAAAAAAAAAAAAAGGTATTTAGTGGAGCCTTTATAATGTGATTTAATGCTCAAAGTGAGGCGAAACGTAGCATTTACAGCTGTTTAAATGAATATGATCGATCCATTTGGGTGTGCTATCACAAGGTCGCCACCTACAGGGCGAATATAAAAAAAGCTGAATTAAAAAAATTGTCACTATTAAAAAATAAAATTATTTCTGGCTGCCAATAAAAAAGTTGAACACTGACACGACCTTAGCATGCATCAAAAAATTGACACAAGAAAAATATTTGAATGGGGTAGTTTTTATTAAAAATTATATTTCCATTTTTCTTTTTAATCGTAGGGGTTTGGGATTAGGGGTTAAAGGTAACATTAACAGTTAGGGGTTAGTGTTAGGGTTAAGGTTGGAGGTAATCTTTATTAAAAATAATATTTCCAAAAAATTTTATATGTATTTTTTTGCTTTAATTTTCTGTTGCTCCTTAAGGTACCATCATTTTCTGACACTGGCTTTATTTTTTGTTTATGATCTTCTATTCCTGAAGCCACAAATAGGGGTTTAATAGGGGAGACATTTTAACACAATGTTTCCACGGTTGCCTTGCAGGTGGTGCTTTGCAAAAACCATTCATTTGATAGAAGAAAAATTAGGGGCACTATCAGCTGCCCCTCGCTAAAACCGGGATGCAAAGGGGAAAAATTTGCTTTGCGTCTCGGTTTCCCCAGCAGATCGCGGGGCAGGCATCGAGTCTGGCAGCCTGCCCCTTCGCGATCGCTAAGCTCGCAGATGCTGGGGGAAGCGCTACAGCGCTGTCCCCAGCATCCCCTCCATAGGATTCCAAGGAGGATCATGCTGCAGGGTCACATGACCGGCAGGATCTCGCCTCTCACGAGATCCTGCTGGTTGGCGGAGTGATCGCAGAGGTAGGCAGGGGACTTTCTTCCTCAGTCTCTCTCTGCTCCCAGCGGCCAGAAGTTGCAGATAGGGCCACCGTTCTCGCCGCGGGATGAGAGAAGAGTATGTGATTTTTGGGGGGTTTTGAGCAGCAGGTAACGGGTTCTGCAGCAGCGCAATCCATTACCTGCACCTCTGAGCTGGGGGTAACTTTTTTGTTAGCGCCAGCTCTTAGTAACTAGCGTCAGGACCAAGATTGCAGATTTTTGTGTCTAGTGGCAATTTATGTCACTCTTTGATTTTTATGAGTAATTACTTCCTTTACACGTTTTTCTAATAAATAATAAGAATAAGTAAGAAATAAGTAGTAGTAGTGTTGGAGTAATCATTATATTCTCCTGAAATAACATCTTATCGGAATACAGAAAATTCATAATTTCTCTTACTCGAGATTAGTTCTAATTGGATCTCTTCCCAAATAGTCCCTCCCTAACATTTTCTGATTGGATCTCTTCCCAAATAGTCCCTCCCTAACATTTTATGATTGGATCTCTTCCCAAATAGCCCCTCCCTAACATTTTAATGTAGTTTTTATTAGTCGACTAAAATGTCAGTGGATTTTTTCCATAGTTTTATTCATCACAACTTTTATTTAGTTTTATTCCACTCTGGGCTAGATTCCCTACAGAACATTAACTGTAGCATTCAGATATGTAAACGTTAACATCAGGATTAGGGATGAGTGTTCGGTTCGATCTGTTCGGAGTTCGCATGGAACATCGACTGTTCGACAGTTCGCGAACTTCAAACTTTTTGGGACGTTCGCCAAAAGTTCGAAAAAAATATTATTTTTGAAAAAAGTATAAAAAATGCTTAAAAAAAATACTAAAAAATCTAGAAATAAAGAGACTCTTTACTGCAGAATATTCTAAGCAACGGTTTTTTAGATATTGAATTAAAATGGGAATATTTTTAACATTAAAGCCTATGGGATAAAACATTCTTGTTGCTAAAACATCAGGCAGACACGGCCCTCTAATCAGGCACTGTAGAGGGCAGCCTGTCGGGACCTCCCAAGGATCCCCTTGAGGAGCATGCGGCCGCCGAATGACAAAGCTGAGACTGTGTGGGCTAGCCGCCCGGGTGCATGTGGCAGAGACAGGCAGCGCAGGGAGGGAGCCACTGCACCTGCGGCCATGGCAGACCCCCCCACAACCAGGATCCAGGGAGCCCCCCACTGACCACCAGGCTAAGGTAAGGTGACACATTTCTAAAAAAAATAAAATCCGAGGACATTTTTAAATGTCCCTGGGAACATAAAATATATTTTTTTTTTTCTCTACCTGGCTGAATGTATTTCATTATATATATTAGATACATTCAGCCAGGTAGAGGGGGGAGGGTGGCATGTGGGCTGCGCGGGGTCTCAGGCAGAGGTTTGGTTTTTTTGTGTGTATATTTTTAGCAAATTTATAGGGGAAGGTAAGGGCAGGTATGATTATAGATATATATATATATATCTATATTCTTACAAATATATATATCCAGACTTGTATTACACACACATTTTGGCAACTAATTGCCCCCCCATTTGGCTGATCCCTCCAGAAGAAATAATATATATATTCTCTGCTCTGTCGGGTTCAACATTTCTTCTGGAGGGATCAGCCAAGCGGGGGGGGCATTTAGTGGAGATTGTCCACATGCCACCCCCGCATGTGTGTATGTGTATATATGGTCACCTCAGCCCGGCTAGCCCCCCCTTATTAAATTTTTTTAACAAAACTCATGCAGTTGTTTAGAGCTTTGTTAGATCAATAGTTGTTTGCGTTAGATCACACATAGAAGAAGAGATATTAACAATTATTGTAAGGGGGGCTAACCTGTCATCAGCCCCCCCTATCAAAAAATGAACCAAACACTTAGCTATTTTGGAAGCTTTACGTTAGATCAGGTAAGATCAAGTGGTTTTAATGTTAGATCACCCATAATTACTGAGTTATTAAGTAATTAATAAAGACGTTTTAGCCCCCCCCCCTCATTGAATTTTCTGGTCAGAAACCATTCAGGCTTATAGATATTTGTTAGATCAGGTAAGATCAAGTGGTATTAACGTTAGATCACAAATAAATACAAAGATATTGAACATAAAATACAGAGATTTTGTGTATTACATAAGGGGGGTTAGTGCCCCACCCCCCTACATTAAATTTTCTGGCAAAAGAAACACTCAGGCTTATAGATCTGTTAGATCCGGTTTGATCAAGTGGATCACACATAATTACAAAGATTTCATATCAAACATGGATATTAGGTTTTACATAATGGTGGCTACCCCCCTCCCCCCTCTGTCTGACCTCAGTCAAAGGCTAAAAGTTCAGGTTTGTATTTATGTAGTAAGTTTTTGTTTATGGCTTAACCCTTTCGCTGCTGAGCCATTTCACCTCTGTGTGCTGAGCTTATTTTTATCAGTTTCGCTTAACATGTTTAAACGAGATTTGAAGTCATGTTTTATTATACAACCCAGACAAATTATATATCGTTCTTTCCGGCAGACTCGGCAGATTCATAATATATCATTATTATATGTATATGTCATGGCCTGCCTGAATATTATAAAAAAAATTCAATAAAATTTTAATTTTCAATCATCTACAGTGTGTAAAGTGTTTTTTTCACATTTTATCATCCGAGCCTTTGCGGTTTTTTAATTCTATGGGGTAGGCCTGTTAAAAAAATTTGAACTGGGAATCATTTACTTTTATTTTTCGGCAAAATTATGTGATTTTAGCTAAAATCCCTCCAAAAAAAATAAAAAAAAATTGCTAGGGCAACATCATTGTTCACATTATAATTGAAATGTTAACAATAATGCTGCATTAATAATAAAAATTAAAAAAAGCAGTTATTTTAAAAAAAAAACTGGAGGAGGGTTACTTATGTAATACACACAATATCTGTATTTTGTTAAATATCTTTGTAATTATGTGTGATCTAACGTTAAAACCACTTGATCATACCTGATCTAACAAAGATCTATAAGCCTGAATGTTTTTTTGTCAGAAAATTCAATGGGGGGGGGGGGCTAACCCGTCTTTATTAATCACTTAAAAGTCAGAAATTATGGGTGATCTAACGTTAAAACCACTTGATCTTACCTGATGTAACTTAAAGCTTCCAAAATAGCTAAGTGTTTGGTTCATTTTTTGATAGGGGCGGCTGATGACGGGTTAGCCCCCCCCTTACAATAATTGTTAATATCTATTTTTCTATGTGTGATCTAGCGCAAACAACTATTGATCTAACCTGATCTAACAAAGCTCTAACCAACTGCATGAGTTTTGTTCAAAAATTTTGATAAGGGGGATAGCCCGGCTGAGGTTATATGGTCTGAGGGTGGGTGGGTGTATATATATATAAATATATCTGCGTGTTGATATATACGTATATATAGGTCTGCGTGTTGATATATACGTATATGTCTGTTTGTGGTATCAATGCATCCCTACTCTATACACGGCGCTCCTTGTCCCTATAATATATATGATCAGCGGTTACCTTTTTTTATATTTTTATACTATTCCTATTAAATTAACAGTAATTTTTGATGTATTTTATTCAGTAGAAACTTTGTTGCCTATATAACATGTGCTTTGTGAAAATAAAACGGTTTTGTGTGTACATTTTAATTTAGTTAGTGGATTCCTGTCCAGAGCGGTGAGAAGCAAACGTAATGCAGTGTAGCCACGCTGCGAGGCGGAGCGGAGTGAAGTCAAGCCTGCAAAATGTTTGCTTCTCTTCACTACGCCTTGCATCGCTACACGCTCAGTGTGTCTCAGCCTTTATTCCCGCATCGCTAGCTTACCGAATCAGTTTGCATACTTGTTACTGATCCTGCTTGTTCTGAGGACCCGATCTGTTGCCGACTTTGCCTGCCATTTGACTATTCTCTCTGTGTATTCCCTGCCTGTTCTGTTTGCTTCCTGTTGCTACTGGTGTGTGCCGATTCTCACCATATACAGTAGCGCAGTACAAGTGCCTAAACATTGCTGACCCGGTTTTGTTATAGCTGATGATGTAACTGAATAGATCGGGGATATCTTCTGCATTACCAAAACCTCCACCACTTCACTCTTCCACAATACCTCAGAGGGGTTACGGTGTGAAGGCACTTGTTGCCACCAAAGGCAAAATATTTGGGAGCACTGACGCCTATACCAGATTCATATCATTTTAATATTGGACCGCAGGATCCAACCCTGCACTCTTCCACAATACCACAGAGGGGTTACTTATGGTGTGAAGGCACTTGCTGCCACCAAAGGCACAATATTTGGTTGCACTGCCACTGACGCCTATACCAGATTCATATCATTTTAATATTGGACCGCAGGGTCCACCACTGCACTCTTCCACAATACCACAGAGGGCTTACAGTGCGAAGGCACTTGCTGCCACCAAAGGCAAAATATTTGGGTGCACTGCCACTGATGCCTGTACCAGATTCATATTATATCAATATTTGACCGCAGGGTTCAACCCTGCACTCTTCCACAATACCACAGAGGGGTTACGGTGTGACGGCACTGTTGCCGACACTAAAGGCCCAATTTTAAAGCACCTATTATTACTTTCATCCAAAGCCTGCATAAGTGTCACCATAATTTAGCAAAAAAAAATTCACTAAACTTGTTCTGAGTGTCCTAAAACATCTCCTCTTTTCATACAGGCTGCCGCCCCAAGCAGTTGTTTATGAATAGATTAAAGGAAAAACATTTACCGTAATTTGAAATGTCATTTTTTTGTTTTTAAATGTTTCTATACATCCTAGAAATCCGCCACTTCACGGGCAGGTTATGGGGACCTCCTAGGCACAATATTTGAAGGAATTTTTCATTTTTATTCTTAACCTTTAATTCATGGAAAACTCACTGTTCCTTTAAAAACTTTTTTTTTTTAACTTTTTGTCCTTGTTTCCTGTCCCCCAGGGCACTACCCGGACCCCCATACACCTTTTATGGCAAATATCTTGTATATATGCCCTCTTTGAGGGCACTATAAAATTCAAACGTTCGAGTCCCATTGACTTGCATTGAGTTCGAATCGTGTTCGTGTTCGAATTCTGAACAATTTTGAAATTGTTCGAGTTCGAATGCGAACCGAACACGGGAGTGTTCGGCTCATCACTAATCAGGATAAGTGACTTTAACGCATGCCCCATATTACATCCCTAACGCTAAACCCCTAAAAAATCTGTTATACAAAGTAAACCACTGATGCGTGGCTACACCATAACAACAACCAGGCCAGTCCAGACAAACGGTTTGAAATAGAAGACAGGCCACACCGGATCCTTCTGCTTTGACACTTTTATTCTTTATTCACTGCATAACAGGGGATAATACAACGTTTCGGCTGAAAAATCTGTTAGCGCATCTGTGAATGCTCTAGCTTGCACGAGCTTACTGTACTTTGCACTCCCCAAGTTAAGTATAGGGTGCACTATCAGTAATTAGTGTTTCGAGAAGTACAGTATTAAAAAGTCTGAGCGCTAATTACTGCACTGATGGGTTAAACAAATTTTTACTATGTCCTAAAAGCTGGCGCTAAATGATTCCGCTTCAGCAGGATCAGTCAGCACCAGCTAAACTCCCCCGCCCGTGAATCCAGTATTCACCTCTCATCCCGCAGCGAGAACAGTGGCCAGGTCTGCTGCTTCTTGCTGCCGCAAGCAGAGTGAGACTGGGGGCAAATAGTCCTCCTCCGTCTCTCTCCGTGATCACTCCGTGGAAGCGCTACCACGTGTATCACCAAGGGTAGTGCCTCGTTCCGGCACAAAGAGCTGAAGTAGCGCCTGCACCGGTATCTCACGATCAAATGGGGTGCTACAGGGGCAGATTTACCCCATTGGTGACCTCAGTTTAGAGTAAGGTTTGTAATCTGGCCATACGACGTTGACAAAATTATTAGTCGCTGAAATTATCACTGGAGGTATGGAGGATTGAAGTGGGCTTTCAGAAGCAAAATGTGTCAGAATAAGCTAATACAGAACAAGGGCTTTAGAACAGAAAAAGGTAATAAATGCCATTATTTGGCAAGCACTCTAGAATATTTCGGGGACAGATGAATGCTACAAGAATAGTCTAACTATTTGAATGTGAGGTTCAAGAGAGAAGTTTCACAGCTCATGGATGAGGTGAAGAGGGTTACTCACTTGTTATCTCCTTTGTCTGTGATCAGATCCGTTTTCCATAGAAAGCTCTCTTTGAAGTCGGACCGGATTATAACTTCTTGATCTAAGTAATAGTCTTGAGTGTCATCACCTAATACAATAAAGTATGCAGTGTAAGTTTATCACACACCATGTAGACCAGGGCTGAAACTCACGGCCCCGCAGATGTTGATGCCTACAATTCCCAGAATTCCTTCAATACAAAAGATGGCCCGGAGAATCGTGGAACTTGTAGTCCGGAAACATCTGGGGGGAGCGGAGTTTGGCAGTCCTGATGTAGAACACCATCACAGATCAGGTGTTACTGCATTATTGGTATCTGAAAGATGCCATTTGATTGCCATATTATTTACCATGTGATTTATACACAATGTCAGTTTATGTGATCATTAGACATGTGCATTCGTTTTAGTACTAAAACGATTTAGTCCGAATTTTGGGATAATTTAGTTTTAGAATGACTCAAGAGATACGAAACTGCTCAGTACAAAAAGCGAAAGAAACTAAAATAAAATGCACTACATTTTAGTTTCAGTCCTTTTTGGGATATTACACTGATGAGTGAAGGAGACCAGTAATGAAGCAAAGCTACAGAAAAGGTTTGTATGCGTAATCCTTCCCAACCCGAAAATGTGACAGTGATAGAGCTCCAGAATACTCACTCGCAGCACAGACAGCCAGCACAGGAGAGGAAACCTTTACTTAACCCTTGCATGTCTATGAGGCAGACAAGATGATAAAAGCAGCTGGAGAAGGAAAACATTCAAATAAATCACACTGAAAGCTAATGACAGAGGAGGACTGGATAGTAAAAACCCCTTTATAACAAGCAGCGCTGGGAGAAGAGAGGGACTTTATAAAACGTGTGTTATCTCCCCTCCCGCTCTGCATAATAGGGGCTTAGGTCTGATACATTTTATATTATCCAGGAGCACTATCCCCCTTTCCTCATCTATAATACACGTTTTATATAAAGTCCCTCTCTTCTCCCAGTGCTGCTTGTTATAAAGTTTTTTTTAAGTCTGATACATTTAGTATCCAGCTCTCACAGTCACTCTGTCATTATGAGCCTTCAGTGTGATTTATTTGAATGTTTTCCCTGGATTTAAAGTGCTTTATTTTATTATAAAAATCTATTTGCACCAGTCATTTCTTCTCTGAGCTTTCAGACCGATTTACGTTAATATTTTCCCTCTCCCCTGCTTTTATATTTCTGTGTCTCCCCCACAGAGATACAAAGTTTAAGTAAAAGTTCCCTCTCCTGTGCTGGATAAGCATTGCATTCCGAAGTTCTACACCCTCCACATGCCAATGCAGTAGGATGTTTTATACAGAGAGGGGCATTAATTAATGCAGGTGGATGTTATATACATTATACAGAGAGGGGTATTAATTAATGCAGGAGGATGTTCTATACATTATACAGAGAGGAGCCTTGTTTTTTTTAGCCCTTTAAATCCAGTGGCTGTGAGCGCTGAGATTGGCTGCTTGTTATATTATCTCTCAGTACAATGTATCAGGCTCAACTGTTACAGTAACTGACTGTAACAGCGCTCAGAGTTTCAGTAAAACAAGGAAATAATATTGTTCTAACCTCTTATATATATATAAAAATATTATTTACTAGTTTTATCGAAACTCTGAGAACCGTGATGAGCAGCAGTCAGTTACTGTAACAGCTTTGCCTGGCACATTGTGCTGAGAGTGAGTGATACTGTAATAAGCAGCGATCTCAGCCCTCTGAGGAGCCACTACAATAGTAATTGTATCCACTGGTTTTCGGATGAATGAAATTAGTTTTCATACTAAAGAACTGAAAACGAATTTCTTTAGCAACTAAATAAATTGCATTTTAGGACTAATCCATTAGTTCAAAACGAAATTTTGTGCTGTGCACATGTCTAGTGATCATGACTGATTTCCTGACAGACTGACACAGCAGGTGAGCTGATCCTATTGAAGGAATTTTTAAGATTACAAATTAAGAAATCTGTGCTTCAAAGTGAAGCAAAATAAGTCTATGAAAACCCACTCATTTCAGATCTGGGAAGATGTGCAACCAAGTGCTCCACCTTCTAAGACAGTGGTTCCCAACCGCGGTCCTCAAGTCCCCCTAACAAGTCAGGATTTCCAGATCTCTGAAGCACAGCACAGGTGATATGATTTGCTGCTCAGTGATTGCAGGATTCAGTCTGCATTTCTCCAAGGTGATCCTTAAAATCTGGCCTGTGAGGGGTACTTGAGGACCGCAGTTGGGAACCTCTGATCTAAGACATTGAACCGACCACCCGCACCACTGGAGGCACTCTCCACATGACTCTATGTAAAGAACCTAGATCAGCTACTGTGTAGTTCAGATGCTGATAGACTTTAGATCCTTATGAAATCAGATGCCTTATCACTTAGGGATGCATATTGCCTTGTTTTTGTACATGTTGGATTACCCAGTTATTGGTCCCCTTGCTTATTTTCACCTGTCTTGGCCTCCAGCTTGCTTGTCATTTTGTAGTTTGGATTGCCTCTTTGATCACATTCATTTGGATTTTAGTATTTTGGCTTTTCGCTCTTGGCAATGCCAGTCAGTCTTCACAAGTTCCTCGTGACACAT
The DNA here is from genome assembly GCA_009667805.1 of Leptobrachium leishanense. Lineage (NCBI taxonomy): Eukaryota > Metazoa > Chordata > Amphibia > Anura > Megophryidae > Leptobrachium > Leptobrachium leishanense. The sequence goes on from CM019065.1 coordinate 34,970,841, forward strand.
CCTACACAAAAACCCTTTCGCCTGGCACATCTTGTGATGGCACGTCACCACCCATGCCCCATTCTAGCAACACTGCATTGGTGGTGCAATATTGCTTCTATACTTCTGCTAAGTCCAGGACCTGGTCTCTTAAACCAATGGGGGTTCCCTCCATGATATTTATTGGGGCTCCTTCCAATTTTTGTTGCTCTGATATGGCTTAATTTCTCTTCATTGCATTACTCTGCTGGCTTGTTCTGTGGTTTTTTGACCTTGGTTTTGATGGTCTATACTCCGATTTTTCCAGCTTCTTGATCCTGGCTGATCTCCTTGATTTAGTGATTTCTCCTACCCTTGGCCAAACTAGTTTTTCCCGCTATCTATTCTAGTTCTACATTTTGCCCAGCTGTTACAAGGACTGGTGTATGCATCTTACAGTATTTTAGGATCTGTTTCTGTATGACTGGATGATGTTCCTTGCAGGGAGCATGAATAAGCATTTTAATAGAGCCTTGGATTGGAAATGGAGGATGTGTGCATTTTGGGTGGATTTTTACATTGAAAGGATTTGATTATATGTGAGGTGTGATAGAGAGATTAACGGTGGCTCCAATGACCCGAAGGAGGACACATATAGTAGATTCAGAGGGAGGAAAGACAAGAGGTTCAGTTTAGGTGAGAATGAACTCTAAGAAACGAGAGGTCATCAGTTAGAGACAACAGACAGAGAGCCGGTAACACAATCTAGTCCTGGAGCAGCACTCTCTCAAAGCAATTAGGGACCTGTAATGGGAAAACAGGACATATGGGCGCCAACACGAACCCGGAAAGCCAACCTCTAATAAAATATGAACAAAAACTTGGGCGGGCACACCCTTAGGGCAGATTAATTGGTACAACACAAAACCTCAGCATTGCTGCTCTTCCCAAACCTTCCTCAAACCTGTCTTCAGAAAGGTTTGTGTTGCGCAGAAATATTGCTGTTGTACTTGCTGCCAATAAATCTGCTCTAAGAGAAAAGAGTGGTGCATTCATACCCATTTTTGTTCTAACCATCTAACACTGGGACTTGGTGATCAGCGGAGCTGATACTGAAAATCATCCAAAGAAATTAGATCACCAAGAGTGGTGGTTATTAAAGGGACACCCCATTCAGCCCACTTTCGTGTATTGAAGTGGTCTGGATGTGAGGAGTGCCCCCTCCCTCCCAGATCCACCAATCTGGCAGAAAAAGCAGGGTGAAGTGGAGGAATTTCGTCCATCCCACCACATGTCAGCAGTTGGGATTTTTGAATTTCCAAGCTGCCTGTCACTAGTGACATCAGCACGCAGAGAGTCGCATGCTGACGTCACCCTCTCTGAGACTACCCACTGTAGCGATCCGTCTCAGAGAGGCAGCTGATGGATCGAATCTCTCAATTCTTAATAGACTATCATATATATATATATATATATATCAGATATTCGCAGAACACAATTCTGAATGACTTTTGTACATAATCTTTCTGGTCTCTGCATAGACCTGTAAAATCATTGTAGTGTTATCTTGACGTCTTACTTCGTGATAAAGCGTCCCCCTCATTCAGCTCCTTCTCGGTTTCTCTTTTTTTCTTGATGTAGTTGCAGCAGTCTAGGAAAGCAACCACACACGACTTTTCCTCCACGATAAAATGAGAACGTTGCTCACAACTGTGACCCATCGGATTATCCTTCATCCCGTCCAGACAACATTTCCTGTCCTGGCCTTCATAGCTGGAGGCTGCAAAGAAATGCAAATTAGCATCAATTTCAGAATGTCCAACAGTGTTACATGAAGCTGCTGCAAGGTTATCAACTCACAAAGCTGAAACAACTACTAGGACAAGACTACTAAGCTGGCATTAACGTCACTTCGAATTGGTGATGAAAACTATACAATAAAATATAAACCTCTCATGACTGCCTCCACACCCGCCTCCTGTTTTGCCCCTTTAACCCCATAGTGACCAGGGTGTTTTACCATTGACTGTCCAAAATGACCCGCTGCTGTTTTTACGTTTCTGCGCTGTTTATGTTTAGCTCTAATTTTATTCTTACTCGTTTATGGAACTCACACATATTATATACCATTTATCTCACCATTAAATGGACTTTCTTAAGTTAGCATTATTTTCATCATATCATATAACTTACCATAAAGAAATTTATGAAATGTAATTAGAACAATTTGTTTTTTAACTTTACCCCCCAAATCGACCCCCTTTTCTCCACCGCTGGGCAGCTAGGGTTAATTGCCCAACTGACATCATTGTGCACATGCTCGACAATGTCAGTGGGCAAGATCCAATATGTCAGCCACATCAGGGAGAAGTCAACGGTCTGGCACGAATGGCGCCGGATCGCGGACCAGCACCTCAGGGGTTAAAGAAAGGCATTGGTTGAAAGGTCACACTGACTTTTCCAGCTATGCCTCTCTTCAAGCTGAATCTCCTGATTTTTTGCAGGATGTACCTGGTACGTCATTGGTCCTTATTGGGTTAAAAACTCACCTGAATCCAGCCCTGATCCCTCTGAGCAGGGTCTGACATATGTAACTGGGGTCTGAGCTCTGAGAAGAACTCCCCCATTCAGGTCACTCTTACGGCACCAAGTTCCGCTGCATTACACTTAAGTGATTATAGTGCTTTGCTCCGGGGGTCAAGGAGCTAGCTGAAGTTGCTTTCCTAATGCAAGGAAACTGTTCTACAAGGAATAGAAAATGTGTGATCATAGCTGTACCCAAAACGACAGACAGGACTGTGTAAGGGTAAAAGCAGAATGAAGCTTTATTATGGTTGCTCTCATAGTTTTTGGTGGAAAAATAAGCCACACTAAGAGGGAACACCCTGGTACTGCCCTGTCTCCTCCCCATTCTTCCTGCCTCAAGTGTGCTTTCTCAACATTGCATCGTCCTTTCCCACTGTCCACTATCTGATCCTGAGGGTGTAACCAAAGCGGAAGTGATACAATAATTAAGATACATGCTTAAATAACTATAAAGTATTGAATAACCAAGTAATAACACGCTGATGAACAGTAATGTGGTGCATATTGCCTAAGCGATTGCTTCAGTTAGTATTGGAATAAAGAAAACACAGTTCAAATGCCAGCAGTAGAACAGAGTCCTTGTGCAACATTTTTCCAGCATAACCTGTCATGTGACCACAGGGGTTTGGTGCTCCAGTCAACCCAGATGCTCTAAGTGCAGGAAGGTTTTGATACCGTTGGATAAGTTTAGTTCTCAAAAGGTCTCCAAGCCCTGAACACTGAGCTGAGTTCTCACTGACCTTAGGGTCTATGAAGGACTCACCCCCTAAACCTAAATGGCTGAATCAGCCCACTGAGCCCCTCCCCCCTCAGATGGGTGAGGGGGAGCAGGGAGCTCACAGCAGTGTGACTACTTGGATAAGATTAAGTGCTCCCCCTCTGTAGAACGTCCCTTGAAATATACTCTATAACCCACAGCAAAGTGTCAAGTATTTGCTGCGGCTCCTTAAACCCTCTGCAAGAGTTAAACAGTAAAATTAAAAAAGTCACTTCACAGAAAGATAATAGATTCCTAAAATCACCCCGTGTTCTTCATTCTCCTCACCTTTTGTGGTTTTAACTTGAACCAGTTCTGCAGATGAGCGCCGTTTCCTCAGTTTTGGGACCTGACAAAATTCGTCTGAGAACACAGGAAAAAAAGGAGTAGAAACATAGAAACATAGAAAAATTTCAGCAGATAAGAACCTTTCGGCCCATCTAATCTGCCCAATTACATGGATACTTTACCTGGATTTATCTTTTGTTTAGGATAGCCTTATGCCTATCCCATGCCTGCTTAAATTCAATCACTGTTTTGGCCTCTACCTCTTCAACTGGAAGGCTATCCACCACCCTCTCAGTAAAATAATGCTTCCTGATGTTACTTTTAAACCTTTGCCCCTCTAATCTAAGACTATGTCCTCTTGTTTTGCTACTTTGTTTCCTTTTAAATATACTCCCTTGCTCTACCTTGTGGATTCCTTTTACGTATTTAAAGGTTTTTATCATATCTCCTCTGTCTCGTCTTTTTTCCAAGCTGTACATGTCAAGATCATTAAGCCTTTCCTGGTAACTTTTCTCCTTCAAGCCGTACACCATTTTAGTAGCCCTTCTCTGAACTCTCTCTAAGATGTCTATATCCTTCTGGAGATACGGTCTCCAGTACTGCACACAGTACTCCAAGTGAGGTCTCACTAGTGCTCTGTACAGTGGCATGAGCACTTCCCTTTTCCTACTGCTAATACCTCTCCCTACACAACCAAGCATTCTGCCAGCATTTCCTGCTGCTCTATTACATTGACCACTTACCCTTAGATCCTCTGAAATAATGACCCCTAAATCCCTTTCCTCAGATGTTGAGGTTAGGACTGTATCAAATATTCTATATTCAGCCCTTGGGTTTTTACGTCCCAGGTGCATTATCTTGCACTTATCCACATTAAAACTCAATTGCCACAGCTCCCACCATTTTTTTAGTTTACCTAAATCATTTGTCATTTGGCTGATCCCTCCAGGAACGTCAACCCTGTTGCAAATCTTTGTGTCAAAAATTGAAAGGAATGGGGAACCCAGTTCAACAGGGACCCACAAATGAACAATCACCTGTCCCCACCATAAAGTGAGGGCAGCACACCCTCTCACTCAGGATTAAACCTAACCTACGTATTATAGCATAACAGAAAACCAATCAACAGCTCAGAAGGACTGTCAATTGGTCCTAGAGGAGTGGCTAGAGAAAAGTATTACCTTTATTGCTACGAAAATTAGACACTCTCAGATACAAAAATAAAAACATACATGAACAACAAGCATTGCAGGGTGTAATGGAAATCAAGCCAGTGTATAATGGCTGAGCACAATTGATGTGAACAGAAATAGGCAATCAATGTTTTCCACTTAAATAGTGTACCACAATTGGAGGAAAAGAGTCTGTAAATGGCCTTCACAATTAGCACGCCAACACTGGCCCTAAACTGGTAGAGCTCATGCTCAAAGATTCTGTCCTCACCCTACAAATGCAAGACACACCACTTACAACTTAAAATCAAAGTTTGTACATTAGCTCGACATATGTTTCGCCGACTGCATGTCGGCTTCGTCTGGAGCAAAAAATAGTTGGTACTGTTGTATGTACCTCCCTCTTTTTTATTCAATCTGTTGAAACCAACTGATCACATGTCCCTCCTAACAATGAAGTCGTTTGATTGAGCCCATGTGACGCTCAGGGACCTATCACATGAATGGAAGGTCACGTGATTCGTTTAACAGAATGTATATGTTCCATAATTCTCCTCTTAAATGGACGAAGTGTTTCACCAACGTACATTTTGCCACATTCGCAAGTGACTCAAAGAAAGAATGTGATTATGAAATCAAGACATTTTTCAATTGCAATTCCTGTGGTGTAGTATATTTGGCTACTTGCGAATGTGGCAAAATGTACGTTGGTTAAACACTTCGTCCATTTAAGAGGAGAATTATGGAACATATACATTCTGTTAAACGAATCCAAGAGACTCCTATTACACGCCATTTAGCACAGTGCCATGGTAACAATGCCAATGTCCTGAAGTTCTGCGGACTAGAAATTGTGGTGCCATCACCGAGAAAGGGCAACTTGGACCGTAGGCTTCGGCAGAAGGAGTGTCGTTGGACTTATAAACTACATACATTATCTCCGTCAGGCTTAAATGAGGGTTTTTCCTATACCCCATTTTTATAGATTGGTGGACTGTCCATCGAGTAATGACACAGGTACTTAACATCTGGGATAAGATCTTAGTATTCATTGGTTGCATCATGTCCAGCCGAATGGGTTCAACTAAGCATGGTTAATGGGCTGCTCAATAGAAGATTAATTGTACAATTACAAAATCGTTCTCTCTCTCTTAGGACCAGCCACTCAGGAACTTGAAATTTGTCAAACCATTAATGAAAAAATTGTACTATAAAGATACGAGTCTGAGGACAGGCCTGCACAAATTAGTTAGAAGGTTTTGGTATCTGTATATAATTATGTACACTAACTCCATGTACCTGCCATTCTGAGGTATCTCTTTGTCAACAATTCGTCATATTGGATCATTATTGACCCTCTTCATGTGGATACATCTGACAAGATACGGCTGTCAAAATACTATGATCTATAGAATTGTCTTGAGACTATTTCATGTTTAATTCAGACCAGATTGCAATAGATTACGTCAGGCCACATAAATTTTTGAAATTTTTGAGATTTCCTTATGTTGTTGTGGATTTTGAATCCACCAGCATCTGTACGGCTGATTACTAGAATATAGCCGATTCTGTTATGTCCAATGTCCACCAATCTATAAGTGTTGTGGATGGCGGAGACATATACCATCGGTAGGATGTATGAATCATTTATTTAAGAATCGCTGGAAAAGGATGACTGTCTTTGTGCTAGTACTTCACGTGATCATTCTTTTCATTACACGTTCATTGGTTCCTAGTATGGCAGCCTCCCCTGATACATTCAGGAGAAGGCTAAAGCATACCATTTAGGACCGGTTTTTTGAAGATGTTTCCTCTTATTTTCCCTTTCCAATATGGATCATAGTTGACATCATAACCACTTGGGTTTAATAGTAGGTAATACCCTAAATTCTGGTGAGATCGACGGCTGTCAGTCGATTCTGCATTTACGCTAAGGTTTATCTCCCAGCTTTGCTGCCCGGCTGTTTGTGGTACCATGTGATCCTTCATTCATGCGGTAGGTCCTAGTGAATCACGTGACCTTCCATTCATGTGATAGGTCCCTGAGCGTCACATGGGCTCAATCAAACGACTTCATTGTTAGGAGGGACATGTGATCAGTTGGTTTCAACAGATTGAATAAAAAAGAGGGAGGTACATACAACAGTACCAACTATTTTTTGCTCCAGACGAAGCCGACGTGCAGTCGGCAAAACATATGTCGAGCTAATGTACAAACTTTGATTTTAAGTTGTAAGTGGTGTGTCTTGCATTTGTAGGGTGAGGACAGAATCTTTGAGCATGAGCTCTACCAGTTTAGGGCCAGTGTTGGCGTGCTAATTGTGAAGGCCATTTGTAGACTCTTTTCCTCCAATTGTGGTACACTATTTAAGTGGAAAACGTTGATTGCCTATTTCTGTTCACATCAATTGTGCTCAGCCATTATACACTGGCTTGATTTCCATTACACCCTGCGATGCTTGTTGTTCATGTATGTTTTTATTTTTGTATCTGAGAGTGTCTAATTTTCGTAGCAATAAAGGTAATACTTTTCTCTAGCCACTCCTCTAGGACCAATTGACAGGCCTTCTGAGCTGTTGATTGGTTTTCTGTTATGCTAAAATCTTTGTGTCATCAGCAAAAAGACATACTTTTCCATTAATACCTTCTGCAATATCACTAATAAAAATATTAAAGAGAATGGGTCCAAGTACTGACCCCTGAGGTACCCCACTGGTAACAAGACCTTGCGCCGAATAAACTCCATTTACCACAACCCTCTGTTGCCTGTCACTCAGCCACTGCCTAATCCATTCAACAATATTGGAATCCAAGCTCAAAGATTGCAATTTATTGATAAGCCTTCTATGCGGAACAGTATCAAAAGCCTTACTGAAATCTAAATAAGCAATGTCTACTGCACCACCTGTGTCTATTATTTTTGTTACCCAATCAAAAAAAATCAATAAGATTAGTTTGGCATCATCTCCCTGAGGTAAACCCATGTTGTTTCTGATCCTGTAATCTATGTGTTTTTAGAATTTCTACAATCCTTTCCTTTAACATGGTTTCCATTAATTTCCCCACTACTGATGTCAGACTAACTGGCCTATAGTTCCCCGATTCCTCCCTACTACCCTTCTTGTAAATGGGCACAACATTTGCTAATTTCCAGTCTTCTGGGACGACTCCCGTTAACAACAGATTATTTAACCAATCCTTGTTAACGGTTTTGCTATTACACCACTGAGCTCTTTAATAATTTAGGGTGGATCCCATCAGGCCCCATTGACTTATTTGTCTTTACAATAGACAGCTGCTGTAGAACCTCCTCCTCTGTAAACTCATATGTAAATGGCTCTTTAGTGTTTCCTCCCAACTGAGGTCCCTTAACTTCCTTTTCTTCTGCAAAGACTGAACAAAAATATTCATTGAGGCAGTCAGCGAGACTTTTATCCTCTTTTAAATACCTTCCCTCCTTGGTTTTTAATCTAACTAATCCTTGTTTTACTTTTCTTTTCTCGTTTATGTATCTAAAAAATGTTTTGTCCCCCTTCTCACTGACTGAGCAATTTTCTCTTCTGCGTGTGCTTTGGAAGCTCTTATAAATTGCTTTGCCTCTTTCTGCCTAATCTTATAGGTTTGCCTGAGTTTTTTTATAATTATTGAATGCTATCTTTTTGTTCTTCACTATTTTGGCCACTTCTGCAGAGTACCACAGTGGTTTCTTCCCTTTTTTGTTTTTGCTAACAAGCCAAATGCAATTGCCTGTGGCCTTCAATAATGCCTCCATTTCTCCTGGACTCCCTTTAAACTCCTCCAATCTGATAATGACTCCTTCACATAAAATCTAATTTTAGAAAAATCTGTTTTTTTAAAGTCTAAAACTTTTGTTTTTGTGTGGTGCGGCTCCATCCCTGATCTTATATTAAATCACACTGACTGGTGATCACTAGATCCCAAATTTTCAACTACAACAACGTCTGATACCAAACCTCCATTTGTGAGTATTAAATCCAATATGGCCTCTTTACGGGTCGGCTCCTCAACTTGTGTTAGAGATAATCTCAGTAGGGAGTTTAGAATATTTGTACTCCTGGTGCACCCAGCTATTTTGGTTTTCCAGTTCACATCAGGAAGATTAAAGTCCCCCATGATAATAACTTCCCCCTTCATTGTCATTTTGGCTATTTCCTCAAACAGCACATTATCTAGCTCTTCTACTTGTCCAGGGGGTCTATAGATCACACCTACATGAGCTACTGTATGATTATAACCTCCGATCCAGGACCAGCACCTTACTTGCAATACCACAATACAAAAAGACAGTGGCTCGGTCCTCATTTTCCTACAGAGCACCACAATTATGGAATAACCTCCCAGACACCATCAAATCTTCCACCAGTCTTAAGTCACTCAAAATTTCCCTGTTAACATACCTCAATACAGAATGCACCTGTAAACATGTAACCTAGTGACTATATTTCCTACATATTTATTTTCTGTTAATCTGTATATTTGTGTTGTTAATATCTTACATTGTATTACTTTGTATTTCTGTAAATGTAACACTTCAATGTACTTGAACCCAGGACATACTTGAAAACGAGAGAAATCTCAATGTATCCTTCCTGGTAAAATCCTTTATAAATAAATAAATAAATAAATAAATAATTGCCAAATGTTAGCGTAACCCAAACTGACTCTATGTTCACCTCGCTCACTTTTATTTGGTTTGTTTTTATGTTGTTTTTCACATACAGGGCCACTCCTCCTCCTTTCCTACCTTCTCTGTCTTTTCTATATAAAAAGTACCCCGGTATTGCTATGTCCCAGTTATTTTTCTCACTGAACCATGTCTCAGTAACCGCCACTAAATCTACTTTTTCAGCTGCCATCATTGCCTCCAGTTCATTGATTTTATTGACTAAACTGTGAGCATTTATAGACACGACTCTGAGCTTGTCATTTTTTACCCCGCATGTTGCTTGCACCCTCCGATTTAGTTTTGGGGGACAATCGGGCAGATTGTTTTTTACCCTTTTGTCCCCCCATCTAGTTTAAATATTCCTTTGTGAAACCTTTGAACTTCTCACTGAGAACATATGTTCCCCTATGAGTAAGATGCAAAGCATCTTTTTTATACAGTTCCTTTCTGCTCCAATTAGAGCTATCATGGGACACAAAGCCAAATCCTTGCTCCCAACACCATTCCCGAAGCCACAAATTAAATTACCTAGTGCGCATCTGCCTATCCTGAATGTTATGCACAGGCAGAACTTCAGAGAATGACACAGTGGACACAATCTGCTGTATTTCATCTCCAAGAACACAAAAATCTTCCTTAATCTCAGAAACCTCATTGCTAGCCAAGTCATTTGTCCTTAGATGGACTAGAACGTCCACTTCCCCTTCCTGCTTTGCTTGTTTGACAATATTGAGAAAACGTCTCTTGTCTCTACGAGCAGTAGTCCCAGGAAGACATCTCACCAAACCACTACTTTCCAGCTCAACACCTCTTATGATAGAAGGCAATTGTTGCTGGGTGATTCTATCAAGTCCCACCTTTTCCTTTTTGTCCTTGGTTGCAGTCCTGCATACCTTAGGCATAGGGGATGGTGGTTCCTCAACAATGGTGTCTGAGCCTTCTTCCGTCTTACCACTAGACTCTGAAAGTGCCTCAAAAGAATTAAGAAGAGCCACAGACTGTGGGACATGCCTTCTATCCACAACTCTAAGTCTACCAGATCCTACAGTAGTCCATCTGCCACTCCTAGGAGGCCTCTGTGGCAGTGGCTTTGTAACAGTCATAGCCTGAGTTTGTCTAACAGATAATTTACAAATCTCAGACTTCAAACAGGCAATTTCCTGCTGCAATAAAGAGAACTGCCTACATATCAGGCACACTCCAAACCTCCAAAAACTGGATCTAAAAACAAATGCATGACAGCTCTTACACTGGACCAAGCCTGCCATTATAAAAGAATGGATTTAAAAACAGCAAATCTTACCTTTTTGTAGGTTTTCTACCTCCTGTCTAACCTCAGACTACCTCCAGAGTATCTCCAGAATTTCTCTAAGTGCTTCACTTGAAAGGCTTGCACTTAGAAGGCTTCACAAGCTCTAGTAAAGTTAATTATATTTAACCCAAAAAGCCTCAAAATATTCTGGGAGACTTGATAAAATATTTATACCATCAAACGTCTTAGCTTTCTTTTTTCCCCATACATCAATTCTTAAAATCCACATTACTTAAAATAAAAATCTAACTGACCCAAATTCAAACAAAATATAGATGTACACCATCAAAATATTACTTTCGTGTGGGTGTAAGTGACCACAGAATCGAGCAAGGTGGTGATTAATGGGGTAGGCAGTCTTTGTGCCGAACTTCAAAAGGACAGTTATTGATTCTATACATCTCTTTATAAACAAAGTAATCAAAAGGATTCTGTAACATTTTAATTCTCTGTAACCATCAAAAAGTGGAAATATCATCAAGCGCCTTTTTCAAGGCATAACCCCTTCACTACCAAGTGGTGTTACCCAGGGAGGAACCAAATGTTTTATGGACACACTGTCACGTCTTGGCCTTGCCCCCTGCTGGTGGTAGCAGGGATTCCTGTTTATTTTTGTTTTCAGCCTGCAGGCCATCTGTTGGGCTTATTGGCCTGCGGTCACATGACCTGTTCTGCCCTATAAGTACGACCAGGACTCCCCTTGATCCTTGGACCAGGATAGTCTTTCATACCTAGTCCCTGTATGCTGGTTTACTTTTATTTGCTGTGTATGACCTCTTGCTCATGTATTTAGGATCCCTCTCTTGCCTAACCCCTCTAGTATGATATTCCGTGTATGACCTTTGGCTCTTGTATTTGGATCTCTCTTCTGTCTGTCCCCTGTACTGTACCGTGCTTAGGAATCTGTATGTCTGCATTCATCGTATGTTTGGTTTATGTTTTGTTCGTCATGCAGGCCTAGCCTAGTTAGTATCTCGAGACCACCTTTCAAGGATCTCAGTCAGGGCTTAGGGATCTTTTGAGTTTCTGTTAAAATCTTGGTTTGTTCCCTGGAATCTGTATGTCTGCATTCATCGTATGTTTGGTTTATGTTTTGTTCGTCATGCAGGCCTAGCCTAGTTAGTATCTCGAGACCACCTTTCAAGGATCTCAGTCAGGGCTTAGGGATCTTTCTAGTTTCTGTTAATATCTTGGTTTGTTCCCTGGAATCTGTATACCTGCATTTATTGTCTGTCTGGTTTATGTTTTATTCATCTTGCAAACCTAGCCTAGGTAGTATTTCGAGACCATCTTTCAAGGATCTCAGTCAGGGCTTAGGGATCTTTCTAGTTTCTGTTAATATCTTGGTTTGTTCCCTGGAAGCTGTATACCTGTCCTTAAGGCTTCATCTCTGCAGATTGGGGGTTCCCCTCACCCTATAGGGGGCTCCCCGTTACATTATCCTGGTCCCAGAATAGAAGCTGGCAGGTATGTCTCATATGTATGAAGCTATATTGAACTTGGTGCTTGCTATGCTGAAAGAGCTGCAGAGGTTAATGGAGGCTCTGAGCCTATCACCTGCTGCAGCTAACGATGCAGCACCACCCTGCACTACTTGCAAATCCATGCATGAGAAGGAAAGACGCAGGTTGTATGGTCTCTGTTTTTATTGTGCAGATCCAAATCACACTATTGAGCATTGTGTATTAAAACCTGTTAAGCAATGGCAGGGGAACCATATATCCAGGTATCGCTATGGAGGTACTGGTGTGTCCTCCATAGGCATCCAGACTGGCAGAATAGCCACCTCAAATCTGGTGAATCATGGGATCACTATGCCCTCGTCTCCCAGTGAGGTTTCAGTGTCTCCGGTTGGGAATGCTATGCCAGCCATGTCTGTATCCACTAGTACGCTGCCAGCCATGTCTGTATCCACTGGCACGCTGCCAGCCATGTCTGTATTCACTGGCACGCTACCGGCTATGTCTGTATCCACTGGCACGCTGCCAGCCACGTTTGTATCCACTGGCACGCTGCCAGCCATGTCTATATCCACTGGAACACTGCCAGCCAGGTCTATATCCACTGGCACGCTGCCAGCTATGCCTGTTCCCACTGGCAATGAAATGCCAGCCATGTCTGTATCTACTGGCACGAAGCCAGCCATGTCTGTATTCACTGGCACGCTGCCAGCCATGCCTGTTCTCACTGGTAATGAAAAGCCAGCCATGCCTGTTCCCACTGGCAATGAAATGCCAGCCATGTCTGTATCCACTGGCACGCTGCCAGCCATGCCTGTTCTTACTGGTAATGAAAAGCCAGCCATGCCTGTTCCCACTGGCAATGAGATGCCAGCCATGTCTGTCTCTATTGGCACGATGCCAGCCATGTCTGTATCTACTGGCACGATGCCAGCCATGTCTGTATCTACTGGCACGAAGCCAGTCATGTCTGTATCCACCGGCACGATGCCAGCCATGCTGTTCTTACTGGTAATGAGCCAGCCATGCCTGTTCCCACTGGCAATGAGATGCCAGCCATGTCTGTATCTATTGGCACGATGCCAGCCATGTCTGTATCTACTGGCACGCTGCCAGCCATGCCTGTTCTCACTGGTAATGAAAAGCCAGCCATGCCTGTTCCCACTGGCAATGAAATGCCAGCCATGTCTGTTTCTACTGGCACGAAGCCAGCCATGTCTGTATCCACTGGCACGCTGCCAGCCATGCCTGTTATCACTGGTAATGAAGCCAGCCATGCCTGTTCCACTGGCTTTGACTGGCTGAAATGCCAGCCATGTCTGTATCCACTGGCACGCTGCCAGCCATGCTGTTCTTACTGGTAATGAAATACCAGCCATGTCTGTAGCTACTGGCACGAAGCCAGCCATGTCTGTTCCCACTGGCAATGAAAAGCCAGCCATGTCCGCTTCCCCTGGCAAAAAGCCAGCCATGTCTGTATCTACTGGCATGAAGCCAGCCATGTCTGTATCTATTGGCACGAAGCCAGCTATGTCTGTATCCACTGGCACGCTGCCAGCCATGCCTGTTCTTACTGGTAATGAAATGCCAGCCATGTCTGTAGCTACTGGCACGAAGCCAGCCATGTCTGTTCCCACTGGCAATGAAAAGCCAGCCATGTCCGCTTCCCCTGGCAAAAAGCCAGCCATGTCTGTATCTACTGGCTGGAAGCCAGCCATGTCTGTATCTACTGGCATGAAGCCAGCCATGCCTGTATCTACTGGCATGAAGCCAGCCATGTCTGTATCTACTGGCACGCTGCCAGCCATGCCTGTTCTCACTGGTAATGAAAAGCCAGCCATGCCTGTTCCCACTGGCAATGAAGTGCCAGCCATGTCTGTATCTACTGGCATGAAGCCAGCCATGTCTGTATCCACTGGCACAAAGCCAGCCATGTCTGTATCCACTGGCACGAAGCCAGCCATGTCTGTATCCACTGGCACGAAGCCAGCCATGTCTGCTTCCTCTGGCACGAAGCCAGCCATGTCTGTATCCACTGGCACGAAGCCAGCCATGTCTGTATCCACTGGAATGAAGCCAGCCATGTCTGTATCTACTGGCACGCCTGCCAGCCATGCCTGTTCTCCACTGGTAATGAAAAGCCAGCCATGCCTGTTCCCACTGGCCATGAAGTGCCAGCCATGTCTGTATCTACTGGCATGAAGCCAGCCATGTCTGTATCCACTGGCACGAAGCCAGCCATGTCTGTATCCACTGGCACGAAGCCAGCCATGTCTGTATCCACTGGCACGAAGCCAGCCATGTCTGTATCCACTGGCACGAAGCCAGCCATGTCTGCTTCCTCTGGCACGAAGCCAGCCATGTCTGTATCCACTGGCACGAAGCCAGCCATGTCTGTATCCACTGGCACGAAGCCAGCCATGTCTGTACCCACTGGCACGAAGCCAGCCATGTCTGTATCCACTGGCACGAAGCCAGCCATGTCTGCTTCCCCTGGCACGAAGCCAGCCATGTCTGCTTCCCCTGGCACGAAGCCAGCCATGTCTGCTTCCCCTGGCACGAAGCCAGCCATGTCTACTTCCCCTGGCACGAAGCCAGCCATGTCGGGTACTGGTAATGAGAAGCCAGCCATGTCGGGTACTGACAATGTGTCATTCGTGATGCCTGAGGCTGGTACCTTGCCAGTGGTGTCCGGGACAAGCTGTACGTCAGCAATGACAGCTGTACCCAGGTTAGACGAGACAGCTGTGACCACGTTTTGTTATGAGGCCGATGTGCCTGGATTGGCACATGAGACCACTGTGCCCTTGCCCCACAGTGAGTCCAGTGTTGTCCCCACCATTGTCAAGCCTTGTGAGGTGGTCACAAAGTCTAAGAGAAGACAAGAAAAGGTGATCAACCCTAGCCAATCTGGTTCTGAAACTGCCACACTTTGTTCTGGTTCCATTGATACTACACCCTCTAAGTCCGAGGTTGCCTTACTCCGCACAGTAATCAGGGAAATTCAGCAAGCTGGTGGTTTAAAGGGTATTGAGATCCCTAAATCACATTGTGTTCCCACGGAATATATACGGACGCCTTCTGGCTTTTGGATGCGTGAGAGGCACTGGGTAGTGCTCCAGAGACACCCTGACATTCTGAAAGGGCTGTTGGAAGACTCTGATTCAGATGATCCACAATATACTCCTCCTGGGGAGAGGTGTAAGATTGTTGTGGCGCCAACTGTACCATGTCCTGGTGATGTCCCATATCCCGAGAGTGTACCAGTCATGCACACACCCTGTACTGTATCGGTTGGGGCCACGTTTAATGGCAAGGTCATTGTCTCTGGGGTAGACAGTAAGTCCACTGTGTCTAGTGGTTCCACTGTGGGTTGTAATATACAATCTCGGGGCACGACTACCGTCACTGGATCTGGCAGTACCTCTAATACCTCTATGTACCATGGTGTGGACGGAACTCCTAGATCACGGTCCAGGAGACGCAAGAGGACTAACCATAAACAACCTGGGACTGATGATTCACTCCGTTCAAGGTCCAAGGTACTCATGCCGTCGGACCCTCGGGTACGAGACCCTAGCCCGGTTGCCGAGGGTTGTGTACGGGCCTCTAATGGTGCAGTGATCTGCAGAGAGGACCTGGAGGTTTACGAAAGAGCTTTGCTTGCTCAGGCACATGCTGACTACTCTGAGTCTGAGTGGGATTCCAATGGGTACTGGTGACTGGTCTTGTCCGTTTTCATGCCATCCATGTTTTCTTTCTTGGGTGCCCAGGAGGTCACCCGTAAGGGAGGGGGTTATGTCACGTCTTGGCCTTGCCCCCTGCTGGTGGTAGCAGGGATTCCTGTTTATTTTTGTTTTCAGCCTGCAGGCCATCTGTTGGGCTTATTGGCCTGCGGTCACATGACCTGTTCTGCCCTATAAGTACGACCAGGACTCCCCTTGATCCTTGGACCAGGATAGTCTTTCATACCTAGTCCCTGTATGCTGGTTTACTTTTATTTGCTGTGTATGACCTCTGGCTCATGTATTTAGGATCCCTCTCTTGCCTAACCCCTCTAGTATGATATTCCGTGTATGACCTTTGGCTCTTGTATTTGGATCTCTCTTCTGTCTGTCCCCTGTACTGTACCGTGCTTAGGAATCTGTATGTCTGCATTCATCGTATGTTTGGTTTATGTTTTGTTCGTCATGCAGGCCTAGCCTAGTTAGTATCTCGAGACCACCTTTCAAGGATCTCAGTCAGGGCTTAGGGATCTTTTGAGTTTCTGTTAAAATCTTGGTTTGTTCCCTGGAATCTGTATGTCTGCATTCATCGTATGTTTGGTTTATGTTTTGTTCGTCATGCAGGCCTAGCCTAGTTAGTATCTCGAGACCACCTTTCAAGGATCTCAGTCAGGGCTTAGCGATCTTTCTAGTTTCTGTTAATATCTTGGTTTGTTCCCTGGAATCTGTATACCTGCATTTATTGTCTGTCTGGTTTATGTTTTATTCATCTTGCAAACCTAGCCTAGGTAGTATTTCGAGACCATCTTTCAAAAATCTCAGTCAGGGCTTAGGGATCTTTCTAGTTTCTGTTAATATCTTGGTTTGTTCCCTGGAAGCTGTATACCTGTCCTTAAGGCTTCATCTCTGCAGATTGGGGGTTCCCCCTCACCCTATAGGGGGCTCCCCGTTACACACACACGCATAGGCGACTCTACAGGGGGGCAAGGGGGGCAATTGCCCCCCTAGGTTATTCCTTGCCCCATGTGCCCCCCCACCAAAAATCAGCATCCAGCTTACCACACTTATTCGGACCGCTCTATCTCTGTCCCTGTGCATCGTATGTGGACGATCTAGGGGTGATTGGTTAGGGCAGATTCTGCCCTTTCCAATGATACCCAACAGACCATATTCAATGTGACATAAAAGTCATAAAACATTAAATAATCATGGGCATTTAAACATTTTCACAGGGTTGAAATGGCTCAGCAGTGAAGTGGTTAATGTTCAGACTATACATTACATTCTGTATTACGTTCGCTTTTGCCTTGGTTTAGTTGTATATTATGGGTTAAAGGCCAGGCTTCATCCCTCACAGTATACATATTATTTTTTTCCTTGATTAATGGCATTGTATGGGTTAATGGGTAGGCTACATGCCTCACAGTGTATTCATTTCATGTTTTTCCTTGATTAATGGCATTTTAGGGGTTAAGGGGTAGGCTAAATGCCACATTGTTTATTATTTTTATTGTATTTCCCGGGGTTTTTAGCATTTATCGGGTTATTATGGAAGCTAGGATCTAAAGATTAGACCCTGTAGATTCTCTGCTTCTCTTCACATTTCGGGGAATTAATTTTGCCGAAAATAAGGTGAATTCCCTATTTAGCGAATGGTCACCGTAATTTGCTAAACGTGGAGTCGCTGAAGCAGCAATCAGACATTCAGCGAAAACTGCCGAATTGCAGCAAATAAAATATTGAATTTAAGTTTCAGGTTAGTACAACAAAAAGACATCATTGCATCACATTACTCATTGCATCACATTACTCTGGGATTCTGGAAACTTATTTAGATACAGGGTTATTCAGAGAGCGTGAAAAGCAGGAGAATGACTGGAGAATGATAAATTCTAGGTCAAAATAGCCAAACCAGAAAGATTCTCCCTTTCATCTCACTTTCCAAATCGGCTATTTTGACCTAGAATTTTTCATTCTCCAGTCATTCTCCTGCTTTTCACGCTCTCTGAATAACCCTGATATACTTATTTAGGGCACTATTACCTGGTGTGAGTTATCCCTTGCGTCGGCAGGTTTTGTGTTAGCGCCAGGTTAATTGAGTCTAGCGCCTGACCAACAGATTGTTTGCCTCCCGCTACAAACGGGCAAAATCACTTAGCGCGTTGCTATAAGCGATTTGTAGCGCAAACTTATTGTACTTTCCGTGTCCTTTACTTAACACGGGGAGCAGTAGAGATCTCTAGCGCTTTTGCAGCTAACAGATCACTTGGTGCCAGCGCTAATTTTTTGAGGGGCGCTAATTGCAACATTTACCTACTGCTCAACCCTGGTGCTAACTCCAAAAAGACAGAAAAAAAAGGTCCTCGCCCAAAATTAAAAGGCAATGTGAAGGAATGCAGCACAGGTGTTCTCTTGGCCCCATACACCATTGCAATGGATCTGGTCAGCGATGTTGCTGCTGTTGCAGTGATTTCTATTATGATATATATATGTATCCTAATTCTAATATATTGCCTCATTCTAAACATTTTATGCTGGGGTTATTCATAGTATGGAAGCGGTTGATTATTAGGGTGACTGTGTGGACCATGTTTAAAGGGACACATGAATAAGTCTTGCCCTGAAACATGTATTATTTATATGCTGCAGCAGGGAAGTTATTGTGGTTCACCTGGCCTTCCTTTTGGATCTATTAAATGCAGTGTAATGATTATACATGCTGTTCGGTGGCATTTATCATGCAATGCCTATCAGCCTTAATATATGTGTGCATCAAATCATGGATGATACGGCAACCTTGGAGGATTTTAATAATGCAGAGGTGTGAGGTTATTCACTGGATGTGTTCATATTCAAGCTTGTGAGGGCGGGGTATAGGTATGGCCCGGCACTCTGCACTGGAAAAAAAGAAAAAGTTCTATCCTGTACACAACCGCATTAGCGATGGGTCTCGGCCCGGGTCTTAGAGTTTTCCTAGCATGCGCCAAATGACTTTGTTCATGGACTACCGCGGACAAGGTGATCTGTTAGTAGGTCGTCAGGCACTAAGTTTTACCGACTCGCGCTAAATTTTTCCTTTAGCGATGGTGTTTTAGCTCACACTAGGTGATAGTTTTATTCAGTGGTATGATTTAGTGGAGAAAATTATTAGTGCCCCCCCCAGTTTTGACTGCGGTATCTTCTGTGCCCCCCTAAACATTGCTCCTAGAGTCACCACTGCACACAAGTCTTTACAATGTATCTGCAGACTGTATGCACTGTTTGACAAATTGTATCCTCTGCTGGTCAGTCCTAGTACTGCAGGTGGGACTGCCAAGCGTCTCTGACAGACACTTTCATCGTTATTCAAAGAGCTCTGAAATTCCACTGGAATTTCGGTGCTCGTTCGTTTCCCGCACTTCAGGGAGTCAAATTCGCTGACCCAAATTCACCGTTCACATCAGGGTCCCCAAAGTGCAGGGAAAAAATGCTGAATGCACCCGACGATCTGCCGCAAAACCGACGAATCTAACCTAAAAACTGCCAGAAAAAACATCAGATCAATCCAATAAACCGCCGTAAACCCGCCTCATGCATTCAAACAAAGTCGCCAAAGAAAGTGCTGACCAGCCGCCAGAAAGAGCCAACAAGCCGCCGAACGAGGTTAAAAAAAAACAATAAAAAAAAAAATCACAGCAACTTTTAAACCACATTTGCAAAAAAAAGTACTGGATGAAAATAATATATCAGGTCCTAATAATATTACTAAAAAGGTCTGCTACAGAAAAAAACAAAAACATTTTTTAAAATAAAAATCGGAAAAAAAAAATTTCCCGAAGAAATCCTAAAGAATGTCTAAAAAAATCCTAAAAAATAATTAATTAAAAGAATAATTGGTTGAATAAATATTTGATAAAAATTAGGAAAAATTTTAACATTGAAACCTATGGAATTCGCCTGATTAAACCTGCTGAATGAAACCATAAAAAATCA
Source organism: Leptobrachium leishanense (assembly GCA_009667805.1). Lineage (NCBI taxonomy): Eukaryota > Metazoa > Chordata > Amphibia > Anura > Megophryidae > Leptobrachium > Leptobrachium leishanense. The sequence goes on from CM019065.1 coordinate 34,990,758, forward strand.
GGGCATTTCACTGAGAAATCTTTGAAAAGATTAACCATTACTTCTCTATGGAGGATTTCACTGCCGCTGAATGGCACTGTATTTTGCTGGCAATTTGCTAATATTTGGTAAACTGCTTTCTGAATCGCCGAATGGCCACGAAATTGCACCGTATTGAGAGATTCACCATACGGTGCAATTTTGAAGCCAATTTGGCTCTCTTTGAATAACCCCTTTCAACATGTCCCAGCACTTCAAAGGTCTATAGTGCTTTGACTAATATGTCCAAGGTTCTGGAACTTTATGGACATATTCTGAAGCTCATTTGCAAATAAAATCCATTTACATTCCTCCAGATAGAGTTAAACAAACCCTCTGCACATGCGCGCACAGCTCCAATCCATCTTTCTGTGCAGGTGCTAGAGAACAGTACCGGCTGCTTGGAGTAGAGGTAACATCACTGCTCTATAACCGTGGAGAGACAGGTTCAAATCCCAGCAAGAGCACCTCTCCACTCCAGTAAGTGTCCTTGGGCAAGACACCTAACGGTACATACTTAAAAACGAGAGGAATCTCAATGTATCCTTCCTGGTAAAATCCTTTCACAAATAAAAACCTTGCGTATGTAAAGTGCACAAGTCCCGTAGAGGTGTGCAATTTGTGTTTCCTACACTATGCAAGTTGCGTGGGGCCGCAAAGCTTCAAGGACGTCCAGGTTCAGATACAGATATACTTTTATATTGGGGAAAATAGCCAAAATATTATTTTAAGTAGCCAAGTCCTGTGAGCTTGAATGGAAAAAAAACCCTGCAAGATGATGAGCTTTTGATCTTTCTGATAATCAATCACCTTTTCTCTCACGAGTTGACATTGCAATGTTTGTCACCAAGGCGAGCCCAGCATCATAGAACACTTCCATGCTGTTAGCACCACCGCCAGGAGTGCACCCGACGTCAAACTTGTCTACAGTGTTCCAGATCTGAGAAAAGGGAAGAGGGAAAAGGTACAGAGACACTTCAGTATAATAATAATAAATAAATAAACATGAATTCATTTTACAATAATAAAAATATAGACAAAAAAAACACTATCAGGGTTATTCAGAGAAAGGTGAAACTCTGGAGAACATTTGGAGAAGTAAAAATTCTAGGTCAAAATAGCCGATTTGGAAAGTGAGATAAATGGGCGAATTTTTCTGGTTTGGCTATTTGACCTTCGAATTTCCAGTTCTCCAAAATCTCTCCAGAGTTTCACCTTTCTCTGAATAACCCTGAATGTGCCAAGTTAGAAACATAGAAACATAGAAACATAGAAAAATGTCGGCAGATAAGAACCTTTCGGCCCATCTAGTCTGCCCAATTACATGGATACTTTACCTGGATTTATCTTTTGTTTAGGATAGCCTTATGCCTATCCCATGCTTGCTTAAATTCAATTACTGTTTTGGCCTCTACCACTTCTACTGGAAGACTGTTCCATGTATCCACCACCCTCTCAGTAAAATAATGCTTCCTGATGTTACTTTTAAACCTTTGCCCCTCTAATCTAAGACTATGTCCTCTTGTTTTGCTATTTTGTTTCCTTTTAAATATACCCCTTCCTCTACCTTGTGGATTCCCTTTACGTATTTAAATGTTTCTATCATATCTCCCCTGTCTCGTCTTTTTTCCAAGCTGTACATGTTAAGATCATTAAGCCTTTCCTGGTAACTTTTCTCCTTCAAGCCGTACACGTTCAAGTTTATTGCAATTTTTTTTTTTCTTAAATTCTTTAGAGAATTTTACATTACAGAGAATTCACGAAATCAAACGGAAAAAAGAACGGCCACTCTTGGCCTGCCAAACTATCTACGGTCAACCAGTGAAAAAGATGTGAAGTAAATAGGAACAGGACAACATGGATATAAAAAGCCAAGAAGTCCCGATATCAGGCATAGAAAAAAAATAAATCAAAAAGAATTATGGAATGCAATTAGGGATACGTCCATAGAATCTACAGGTAGTCCTGAAAGTCCATTCACATATGCTTACGTGTCTCTGGTTTCTAGAATGACCAAGAAAAAATGCAGGGGGGGGAAACAATGACGCTCAGCTCTTAGTCTGGCTGAAGCTCCGGAGGGACCGGCGAAAGGCCCGCCGCCACAAGGTCGGTCCAGACGACTTCGGGATCGGTGATGGTGTAGGGGACGCTGTCATATGTCACCACCAGTGCTCCTGCTAGGCCCCAACAATAGCGGATTCCTCTCTGATGAAGGATGGATGTCACAGCTTGAAAGCGTCTGCGAGCAAGTAGAGTCTGGAACGGAAGATCATGGTATAAAGCTAGCATTGAGCTCTCAAATTTCACCGGATCTCTCACCCTGGAGGTAGACATAAGCTTGACCTTGAACGCCATGTCAAGGAAGGCCACCACGACATCTCGGGGAGCCCCTTTTGAAAGTGTCGCAGGCCTCCTAACTCTGAACACTGATCCAATTACATCAGGCGTGTCAGGGGGAAGCCCTGACACCTGAAGGCCCAAACGAGAAACATAGGATGGTAGCTCCTCTGACGACACAGAGTCCGGGATACCCCTGACCCTGACATTGCGGCGGCGGTGTCTCGTCTCCAGCATCTCCACAGAGCGGGTCAAAAGTTCAACCTGAGACTGTAGACCGGCGACTTGACCCAGCAGGTGGGTATGTTCTGATTGCACTTCAGAGGTCGTCGTCTGCACCGCTGTAAACAGTGCGCGAATTGCAGCAACCTCCGCCCGAACCGCCACCACCTCGGGCTTCCATACCCCCTGAATTTCTCAGAGCTCATCCAAAATCCTTCAGAGGTCCCCTTTCGTGATGGGAAGATGATCATCCTCCTCTTGCTGACGGTCCTCAGTCTGGATCATACGTGGTTCGAGCGAGGTAGATCTTATTTGCCGCGGTCGGGTTCTCAATCTCGGATTATCCTGCCGATCCGAAACCACTCTACTACTGGCAGAAAGCTGGTGGGCCTCAGCCAAGTCACCGTCGGAGAGGTCCTCAGCAGGGACCGAGATAGGGATGTGCGTTTCGGGTTTCGGAATTTTCACGAAATCTCCCGATTTGTGCATTCGGATTCGGACGATTTTCTGAAAATTTTCGGATCCGAAAACGGCAGATCCGAACAAATTTCCGAGCCGAAACGAAAACTTTTCGGAATGTTCGAATGGACTAGAAATGTGTAAAATCGAAATTCATTTTCGTTCCATTCGGGATTTCGGCTCCATTTCTGATTTCAGTTCCATTTCAGTAATTTCGGACATCGTATTTTTCGGTTATATCGCCGATACTGTAATTTTATATCATTCCCATCTCAATGTATCCTTCCTGGAAAACCAGAGAAATCTCAATGTATCCTTCCCGGGAAACCAGAGGAATCTCAATGTATCCTTCTTGTAAAACATGAGAAATCTCAATGTATCCTTCTTGTAAAACATAAGAAATCTCAATGGCAGAATTATCGTATCGGCAGAATTATCGTATCGACAGAAAAATCAGATCCGAAAAAACATTAGTTTACGTCAAAACGAATAGACACTTGAAACGAGGAGAACCGATATTCCGAAAAACACGAAAATTTCCGAAATCACGAAAAAAAAGTTGATACGAAAAATGAACCGAAATGAACCGAACCGAAACGGAAATCGCCCGAAACGAGCCGAAACGAAAATTTTCAAAAAACGAACGAACCGAACTGAAAAATAAAATCGGTGCACAAGTCTAGACCGAGGTGGTCAAAGATGCTTGTAGCACTGCTTTTCGTTTATTTTGCACCGGTTTTTTTGCAGCCACAGAGAGGGGCTGGGAGTCCGGTCTCTGAGATTGCAGGGAGATCCACAACATTGCCGAACCATCACCCGAAGGGCAGGAGTCATCCTCATTGCCCGAAAAGTCATAGCCTGGGGGGAGGGAAGAGGAGGCTGACACTCCCACAAAAGTGGACCCACCTCTCATAGAGTCCCTAATGTCCCTCTGTCGGGCGCCTTGTTTCTGGGAGCGACTGGTGGGCATGTTGCCGAAAGTGCAGGCACAAGGATGTAAGGCAGCAAAAAGGTCCCAACAACTCCCGCACAGGCCTCCAAGATGGCCGCAGGTACCAGGCCCAAATTGTGCTGCGGGTGGCAAACTGTTCCGGAGGGTGGAATTCGGGCAGAAAATGACCTCACCGGGCCCTCTAGTACCTCCAAAGGCAGCTGGGTAGGTCTCAAGTCCGAGCAAGTGGCGAAAACTGCTTTAAAAACTGTGTTGATCAGAGAGCTCTTCCAATATGCAGCCGCTCGCTTCCTCGGTTATCTCCACCCCCGCAAAATTAATCTTTACCATCTTTATTTCTTGTCTGCTTTCTGGACACACAAAATAACTTCTGCTCTTTAAATTCCATATCATTCACGTTTATCTATTCGTTAAAGTAGATAAATTGCTAAAAATGCTTGGAATAAAAAAATATGTAAAATAAAACAACAGTCATTTATTGCAGTGCCATAGAGCTCTAAGCCAATGGAAGAGCGGGGTACGAAAGACACTCCCACTTTTTAAAAAACAATTTAACAAAACAGAAATTACTTCTCAGTTGAAAAAATGTTAAAGGGATATTCTATTTCAAAAATTGAGTTTCCTTCTTTTGCCATTAAATAATAGGGCAGATACTGCCTCTGCCCAATTATTATTTTTTTCTTCTTTTTTTATTTAGATGATTTTACTCACCTTTTGCCCCTCTCCACACTCTCCTCTTCTTCAGCTCAGGGACTCCTGAACCCGGAAATCGCTGAAGCTTTTGCAGCGTAGGAACTGCAAATTGCTCAGTGCTGACGGTCTTGCTCACTTTACATATGCAAATTTCATAGCGCATGCGCGGATCTGATCCATCGCTGCCTCGCTGAGAACACTCGCTGCAGTGAATGCTCTCCGAGAGGGTGACGTCGGCATGCTCTCTGTGTATTGACGTCACTAGTGACCGGTAGCCAGGAAATTCAAAAATCCCAGCTGCTGGTAACGCTGGGTGGGGTTGAGGAAACTCCTTAACTTCACTCAGCAGTATCTCCAGATTGAGGGAACTGGGAGAGGGGAGAAGGGGGAGCACTCTTCACATTCTGACAACTTTATAAATGTAACGTGGTCAGGGCGAGTAGAGGGTCCCTTTAAATTCCAACTTGGGGGGTCTCTTTTAAGTTCAAAGGTCATAGACTGGAGTAGAATGGCAGGTGAATACACACAACTCCACAGGTTGAATATAAATACTTAATGATGGATCCCAGACAGTAAGAAACCAACCAGAAAACAAAGGAATGTGCAGTCCATGTAGTAGAGAAGATCAAAAATTTAGGAAATACAAGCTGTAAACAATCACAGTCAAATGTCATGTTCTTAATCATATGCCATCTAAAGCATCACTCTACACACTGTGACCACTCAATGCAGTGCCTTGAGCATCCTCAGCCCTCTTCTCCCCTATGAGAGGCTCTTAGACAGCTGATTTGGCCCTCCAATTGCCAGGGCATAGATCCTCCTTAAAGCTCAGGTTAGTAAATTGAGCGGTCAAAGTGCCCCGAGCATTTTCACCACCTTTTCCCCCTCTGAGGTGTCTCTTAGTGGGCTGAGTCCTCTGAGTGCAGGGGCTTAGGAAAATCAAAACAATTTGGTTCACCCCTCCCTCCCAGAAATTGGATTGGCTGGATGGTACCTGGAGTGTCCATGGTCATGTGACATGATCTGGCTTCCTGCAAGCCAGAACATTAAGGTATATCAAAATCAGGTACCCCATTAAAATAAACCAAGTACCCCATTACTATTACATTATAAAGTAAACTAATGGCATTTCTATTAAACCACCAGTAGATGACAGCAGAGAGAAAAGCCTGAATGATGAGCACGTGTGGGATGCTTCCCTTAGCAGATGGGATGCTTCCCTTAGCAGACGGAACCAAAAGAGCAGGATTTTAGTTTCTGGTAGGAATCAAAGTATTCAAAGTACACTCCTACCAGAACTGAAGTCATGCTTTATGTGTTGCAGGTAAGAGGGAGCCTATCCAGGGTTATAAACAGGGCAAAAGTGATTTAATTCACATCCCTGTAATTAGAAAACGCTTCTGAGTAATTAGATAAGTCAGTATAAAAAGGTCAGTGGGTTGTGCAGATATGTTATAGAGCACCAGCATACAGGGAATGTGATAACTATAGGATCTCATGTTATATTTTATTGATTATATTGCATCATTAGCATACTATAATGTAGATTGAGTAATCATATATCTGTACATGTTTAATGGTTTATTATTTTCTATAAGGACGTTATTTCTGCATTGGTGAATGTTACTGTATATATCTAAATGTGTATTAATGTATAAGGGAAAGTATTCACGTACACTCCTACCAGAACTGAAGTCATGCTTTGTGTATTCACAACATAGGACTACTGTGGCACTAAGAGAAGGATAGGGTATATGTATACAAAAGGGAGCTGCTAGAATCCTATAAAGTTAGTCTGTCCAACTAACAAGCAAAGATAAATATACAAACACAAAAATAAGGACAGCGCTCCCACGAAAAGTTATATCTTTTCAACCAAAAAGAGATTGCGACAAAAAATCTTTCTGCTTTTTAACTGCGCAGTCTATTATTTACTACAAAAGTCTTATTGAAAAGAGAAAAAAAAAACCTCAAAGGAAAAGTCACCAGTAGAGAAGAAATCTTCACACGAATATATAAATGGGACCACTCCCTCGAACTTTTTCAGTTTCTAGGATCGTCTTTTCATCCAATAAAGGGCTCCAAACATTCAATTCGCCCTCCTGGTATGTGTCCACAGTGGAAAGGAGCCTCAGCACAAGATCCACACCTCCTCCAGAGATGCACAGGGAACACTGATGAATCCCTGGGTGGGGTTAACAGTTGCGTTGCTGCAGGGATCTCTTCAGAAAATTCCTCAGAGAAAACAAAAGAACAATAGTGCAGCCAGTTTTTACAGGGACAGAGTATAAAACCTTTATATGGTAATAAACTTACCCTGTTCAGAGCCTAGCCTGGCTCGGGGAAAACTCGCATAGGGTTGTAAGAAGTGGCACAGCCCTTAAAAAGCCATCTCAGGTTAGAGTCATCAATGTAGTCAGCAAGTGAAAATAATAAAACATTTATTCCAATAATATGAAATATCAGTGATAAAAAAGACAGGAACCAGACGCGTTTCGCGCTTTACAGCGCTTCTTCAGAGGTAAAAAAGACAAAGAAGGGTACATTTCAAAAAAGGTGTTCATTATATACTCAAAGACATTTAGTAAATGAGCCAGCAGCCCAAGTAACCCGTCCACTTCCAAATTGGAATACATACAATTAAACATATAAATGTGTTGATAAAAGTCAATAAACAAAGTACATATGCAAATCTAAAGCTTCTCCCTAAAACTTAACATCATCTGAACATAAAATTAAAAAAATAGTGGATATAGCTAATCCATTTTATCGTTGGTCATCCGGTGTATTTAAACAGATCTTTATTGAATGAGCTGGCAACCTAAAAGGCCCGCCCTCTTCAAGTTTAAAATACACAAAACTGGCAGTGTTAATATATAAAATTAACACTACATATATAGATTGCTGCTCTTCGATCACCTCTTAAGATCCTACCGCCATAAAGGCAAAGAAAATCCAAAAAAATAATAAAAATCAGTCCTATAAACAAAAAAAGTGCATCAAAATTATGAAAATGTGAGGGTGTATTTCAAAATAAAATAAAAAATACAAAATAAAAAATGTGTCTCAAAAATGATTACTAATATAGGAAATCCTAAGGCAATAATGAAAGCTAAAACCAATGGGCAATAGAGAGCCCGAAAAAGAAAAAGAAAACAAAGTTTTTGAAATAAAATAAAAAATACAAAATAAAAAATGCAAAAAAAAAAAAAAAATGTGTCTGCAAAAATGATTACTAATATAGGAAATCCTGAGGCAATAAAGAAAGCTAAAACAAGTGGGCAATAGAGAGCCCTAAAAAAAAAGAGATGGGTAAATTATAAAAGTGTAGGTGAAGGTAAGTTATAAAAAATGGCAAAGTTCAAAATCAGAGTTGAGAACCCTGGGAATCAGGGAATCGAACCTATGAGTTTCATCTCTTCTCGGCCGATTTTGCCTATGAAGTCTTCTCCCCGCCAATCCTTTTGAACTTTTTTAAGAGCAAAAAAAGTGAGACCTGTAGGGTCTTTATTATGTTTCATTAAAAAATGTGCCGATACAGAGTGTTTTTCGTATCCTTTCCGAATATTGCGCACATGTTCCATGATCCGCACATACAGCTGGCGTGTGGTTCTGCCAACGTATAATAGATGACAGGGGCAAATAAGTCCATAAATAACATCCTTGGACCGGCAATCAATAACTTGTTGGACTTTAACTCTCTTTGAATTCAAACGTACTAAAATATTGCTTTTTCAGGTGCAAGTTTCTACAAGCAAGGCAGTAACCACATCTATGAAACCCTACTTTAAGATTGAAAGGATTCTGCAGATTCTTCGTTTTTATATTGTGAACAATTTTTTGTTTAATATTCGAGGCCCCTCGATTAATGATTTGTGGCCGATCGGGCATAAAATCATCCAATGCCGGATCTTCCAATAAAATGTGCAAGTGTTTGCGGATACTTTTATTAATATTCGCGGATTGACTGTTAAAATTATATAAGAAGGGGACCTTAGATTGAAAATCAACGTTCTTAACTTTATATTGAATAAATTCGTTTCTTTCTTTCTCTCAAGTCTGTATAACAAGATCATCCAGAATGGCCCATCAAAACCTTTTTCAATAAAACTCTGTTTCAAAGTTTGGGATTGAATGTCATACTGGGTAACATCGGTACAATTTCTACGAATTCTTACAAGTTGACTGTAAGAACACTTTTTAGCCACGGCTTAGCGTGGCAACTCGAAAAACTGATAAAATTATTGACATCCACCGATTTAAAATATGTTTTAGTTTTAACACAATTTTCATCAATAAAAATAGTTCAATCTAAAAAATAAATTTCACTTTTATGGGAGTGGGTCTCTAAAACAATACCACTGTTATTTGAATTCAGACTATGAATAAAGTTCTTCAATATATCATCCCCTCCTTTCCAAATAAAAAATAGATCATCAATATATCTACGGTAGAGGACCAGGTGTTGCACCCAACATGGCATCCAACTGAGTTCCCAGAAAGCCATGAAAAGATTTGCATAACTAGGCGCAAACCTGGTCCCCATTGCCATACCTTTCCGTTGAAGATAAAACTGATCGTTAAAAGCAAAAAAATTATTATTGAGAATGAACTCTATACCTAGTAAGATAAATCTAATTTGCGATTCTTCGAACTTGGAATTTTGTTCTAAATAAAAACGGACTGCTTCAATACCCTGATCATGAGGGATAATACTGTATAATGAACGAACGTCACAGGTGACTAAAATATACGATGGATCCCATACTATTGTCTCTAAAATTTGTAATAGATGGATGGTATCCTTAAGATATGAAGGGATCTTTTTGACTAAAGGCTGTAGAAGGATGCCGATATATTGCGACAATCTACTGGTAAGTGAATGTACACCAGATATAATGGGTCTTCCAGGGGGATTTATTAGATCTTTATGTATCTTTGGAAGTAAATACAGAATAGGAATTCTAGGAAAGGGAATATTCAAATACAGGTACTCTTTTTCTGTTAGGATGCCACTGTCTTTCCCTTCCTTTAAGAGGTTAGTCAATTCAATCTTGGTTTTCTCCATAGGATTGTATGACAAAAGAGAGTAAGTATCGCGATCGTCTAATTGCCGCATCGCTTCATTGTTATATTTCTCCATACTTAAAAGAACTATCCCTCCACCCTTATCAGCCGGTTTAATTATAAGGGAAGGGTCATTATTAAATTTATCAAGGGCATCTCTTTCTTTTCTTGTAAGGTTGAAAGAAATTTTCTCATTACAAATTTTGTCTATCTTTCAGTACAAGGCGGTCAAAAATCTTAATTTCGTCAGATATTAGATGTTTAGGGAAAAATTTAGAGGTTTCTTTTAATTCTGTGTGAACATATCGTGGAATATTGAGAGAATTTTCAACAGGAATTTTAGCAAAAAATTTCTTCAAACATAATTTACATTGAAATTTCTTTAGGTCGATATACATATTGAATTTATTTACCTTAACACTGGGGGCAAATTTCAAGCCTTTATTCAGAACCTTTTTTTCTGAATTGGTGAGAACATGTTCACTCAAATTGAAAATACCATTCTTTTCAGGGTTACCAGGAGTTGAGGATGGATAAACTATTTTGTCTTTTTTCTCACCCCTCTTGGTTCTCCCTGCCCTGGTCCCCCGCTTGTTCTTTCTAGTGGTCTTTTCATAGCCTTTGTGGCCAAATTTGTTTGTGGTTCTGGGAAGGAAGTATTTTTCTCTTTTTCCATTGGGAGAAAGATCTTTTCGGGCCCCAGGGGTTTCAAGTTGGGGTCCCCTGGAAAAAACGGCTCTGAAACATCTACAAGGGGTTGAAATTTATTGGAAGTCGAAGTTTCACCGTTAGGGAGTTTCGCTTTATTCGGTATGAACACAATAACGATTTTTATCATGCTCCCTCTAATAGCACCCCCAATTTTACCCCAGTTAGAGAGAGGCCGACTCTATCGGTCTCGTGTGAAGAACCTCAAGCTCCCATTGTGGCTGCTAAAGTCTCTACTGAGGTTATTGAGATTGCTACTAGTGTTTTGAGTTTACCATTGGAACCTATTCTTGTTGATGGTGAATGTAAAAACACTACTTCACAAAATGAAAATAAAAGTATAAACTTGGGTTTACCTGTTTCTCCAGTGGTATCCACCTCATATGCAGATCCTAAACTCTCATATGCTCCGGTAAGGAGAAGTTTGTACGAAGAGAGGAGAAAGGAAACAGGCCACACTCCCCCAATATCAATGGGTCTCTAAATGGAATAAAGCGAGACTCCCTAACGGTGAAACTTCGACTTCCAATAAATTATTATTATTATTCTTTATTTATAAAGCGCCACCATATTCCGCAGCGCTGTACAATAGGCACAGTATAGACAGGGTTACAATACAATACATTGAACAACATTTGACAAACATTACAGGAGGAGATGAGGACCCTATTCCCGTAGGAACTCACAATCTAGGAGGATTGGGGTTGGAAACAGGAGGCGAGGACTGTAAGGTGAGAGTGATTGATGGTTGCGTCAGTGAGTTGGGTGGTAGGCTTCCCTAAATAGGAACGTTTTCAGGGAGCGTTTGAAGGAAGAGAAGTTAAGGGAAAGTCTGACAGTACGAGGGAGAGTGTTCCAGAGAGTGGGGGCTGCGCGTGATAAATCCTGCAGTCTATCATAGGAAGAGGTGATGCGGGGAGAAGCTAGGCGCAGGTCACTGTTTGACCTTAGGGAGCGGGCTGGGATGTATTTGGTGAATAGTGAGGACAGGTAGTGGGGAGCTGAGTTAATGAGGGTTTTGTAGGTAAGGATAAGGATTTTGAACTTAATTCTGCAGTGGATGGGGAGCCAGTGAAGGGATTCGCAGAGGGGAGCAGCAGAGACAGAGCGGCGGGTGAGGTGAATTAGCCTGGCGGAGGCATTCAGGATGGATTGTAGGGGGGAGAGGTGGGACAGAGGGAGGCCAGATAAGAGATTATTGCAATAGTCGAGTCGGGAGATTACCAGGGCGTGTATGAGTTTTTTGTGGTGACAGCGGTAAGAAATGGCCGAATTCTGGAAATATTACGCAGTTGGTATCGTCAGGAGGAGGAAAGAGACAGGATGTGGGGGATGAAGGAAAGAGCAGAGTCAAGTGTAACTCCAAGACAGCGAACTTGGTTTGATGGGGAGATGGTGATACCCTCCACCGTGATAGAGAAGTCAGGAGGTGGGGAGGCATTGGAGGGAGGAATAAGTAGGAGCTCAGTCTTTGACATGTTGATCTTTAGGTGGTGGGAGGCCATCCAGGAGGAGATGCCAGATAAACAGTCACTGACTTTTGAAAGGACAGGGGGAGAGAGATCAGGGGTAGAGAGGTAGATCTGAGTGTCATCAGCGTAGAGGTGGTAATTAAAGCCAAAGCTGTTGATGATTTTGCCCAGGGAGGAGGTGTAGATGGAAAAGAGCAAAGGACCAAGGACAGAGCTTGAGGTACACCAACAAATAGAGGCAATGAAGAGGAGGAGTTACCAGCAAAGAACACACAGAAGGACCTGTTGGATAAATAGGAGTCAACCCAAGCAAGTGCAGTGTCACCGAGACCCAGAGAGTTGAGGGTCTGTAGAAGGAGGGGGTGGTCAACAGTGTCAAAAAGCAGCCGAGAGGTCAAGCAGGATGAGAATAGAATAGTGGCCGTGTTTTTTAGCAGTTAGGAGGTCGTTGGTGACTTTGTGTGAGGGCAGTTTCAGTTGAGTGTAGGGACGGAAGCCAGATTGCAGGGGGTCAAGTAGGGAATTGGAGGAAAGGAAGAGGGAGAGGCGGTTGAAGACTAGTTTTTCTAAGAGCTTAGAGGTAAAGGGAAGCAGGGATACAGGGCGGTAGTTGGATGGAGAGTTGGGATCGAGGGATGGTTTCTTTAGTAAAGGGGTAACTAGCGCGTGTTTGAAGGTGGATGGAAAGGAGCCAGTGGAGAGAGATAGGTTGAAGTTGTGTGTGAGAGCAGGGGTGAGGGAGGAGGAGAGGGGAGGAATTAGATGTGAGGGAATGGGGTCGAGCGGGCACGTGGTGAGATGTGAGGAGGACAATAAGGAATTGACTTCCTCCTCAGTGGCTGGGAGGAAGCGGTAGAGGGTGGCAGAGGGGACCTGTGGGACTGGAGGTGGCAGATAACTATCTTGTGTTGGGATGTTGCTTCTGATAATTAAAGTTTTACTGAGGAAGTAGTCTGCCAGGTCTTGAGCGCTGAAGGCAGCTGAGGGGGGAGGTGCAGGAAGGGTAGAGGAGGGTGTTGAAGGTGGACCAGAGCCGTTTAGGGTTGGAGGACAGCGTAGATATAAGAGATGAGAAGAAGGATTGTTTGGCCAAGTGGAGGGCAGAGGTGTATGACCGAAGAATAAACTTGAAGTGAACAAAATCAGCTTCAGAGCGGGATTTCCTCCAGGCACGCTCTGCAGTGCAGGAGCATCTTTGCAGGTAGCGTGTCTGGAGGGTGTGCCAGGGCTGAAGCTGGCAGCGTGGGGCCTTACAGAGTCGAAGAGGAGCAAGAGTGTCTAGAGCAGAAATAAGAGTAGTGTTGTAGTGATTAGTGGCAGGATCAGGGCAGGTGAAGGATGAGGTGTGAGGGAGGTGGTGAAGTAGATTGGAGAATTGATGGGGATCCACAGCATGTAGATTTCTGCAAGTGTGTGTGCGGGGACGGGGAGCAGGGTGTTTAGGAAGTCCAGATAGGTTGAAAGAGAGAAGGTGGTGGTCAGCGATGGGGAAGGGGCGACAGTTGAACTCAGAAATGGAGCAGAGGTTGGAAAAGACAAGGTCAATAGCGTGACCGTCGTGGTGGGTAGAGAGGAGGGAGGATTGTGTGAGTCCAAGGGAGGACGTGAGTGAAAGAAGTTTGGAGACAGCAGGGGCGGAAGGATCATCAATGGGAATGTTGAAGTCCCTGAGAATTAGGCATGGAAGATTAGAAGACAGGAAGTGAGAAATTCCAACCCCTTGTAGATGTTTCAGAGCCGTTTCTTCCAGGGGACCCCAACTTGAAACCCCTGGGGCCCGAAAAGATCTTTCTCCCAATGGAAAAAGAGAAAAATACTTTCTTCCCAGAACCACAAACAAATTTGGCCCCAAAGGCTATGAAAAGACCACTAGAAAGAACAAGCGGGGGACCAGGGCAGGGAGAACCAAGAGGGGTGAGAAAAAAGACAAAATAGTTTATCCATCCTCAACTCCTGGTAACCCTGAAAAGAATGGTATTTTCAATTTGAGTGAACATGTTCTCACCAATTCAGAAAAAAAGGTTCTGAATAAAGGCTTGAAATTTGCCCCCAGTGTTAAGGTAAATAAATTCAATATGTATATCGACCTAAAGAAATTTCAACGTAAATTATGTTTGAAGAAATTTTTTTGCTAAAATTCCTGTTGAAAATTCTCTCATATATATATATTCCACGATATGTTCACACAGATTTAAAAGAAACCTTTAAATTTTTCCCTAAACATCTAATATCTGACGAAATTAAGATTTTTGACCGCCTTGTACTGAAAGATAGACAAAATTAGTAAAGAGAAAATTTCTTTCAACCTTACAAGAAAAGAAAGAGATGCCCTTGATAAATTGAATAATGACCCTTCCCTTATTTATTAAACCGGCTGATAAGGGTGGAGGGATAGTTCTTTTAAGTATGGAGAAATATAACAATGAAGCGATGCGGCAATTAGACGATTGCGATACTTACTCTCTTTTGTCATACAATCCTGTGGAGAAAACCAAGATTGAATTGACTAACCTCTTAAAGGAAGGGAAAGACAGTGGCATCCTAACAGAAAAAGAGTACCTGTATTTGAATATTCCCTTTCCTAGAATTCCTATTCTGTATTTACTTCCAAAGATACATAAAGATCTAATAAATCCCCCTGGAAGACCCATTATATCTGGTGTACATTCACTTACCAGTAGATTGTCGCACTATATTGACATCCTTCTACAGCCTTTAGTCAAAAAGATCCCTTCATATCTTAAGGATACCATCCATCTATTACAAATTTTAGAGACAATAGTATGGGATCCATCGTATATTTTAGTCACCTGTGACGTTCGTTCATTATACAGTATTATCCCTCATGATCAGGGTATTGAAGCAGTCCGTTTTTATTTAGAACAAAATTCCGAGTTCGAAGAATCGCAAATTAGATTTATCTTACTAGGTATAGAGTTCATTCTCAATAATAATTTTTTTGCTTTTAACGATCAGTTTTATCTTCAACGGAAAGGTATGGCAATGGGGACCAGGTTTGCGCCTAGTTATGCAAATCTTTTCATGGCTTTCTGGGAACTCAGTTGGATGCCATGTTGGGTGCAACACCTGGTCCTCTACCGTAGATATATTGATGATCTATTTTTTATTTGGAAAGGAGGGGATAATATATTGAAGAACTTTATTCATGGTCTGAATTCAAATAACAGTGGTATTGTTTTAGAGACCCACTCCCATAAAAGTGAAATTTATTTTTTAGATTTAACTATTTTTATTGATGAAAATTGTGTTAACACTAAAACATATTTTAAATCGGTGGATGTCAACAATTTTATCAGTTTTTCGAGTTGCCACGCTAAGCCGTGGCTAAAAGGTGTTCCTAACAGTCAACTTGTAAGAATTCGTAGGAATTGTACCGATGTTACCCAGTATGACATTCAATCCCAAACTTTGAAACAGAGTTTTATTGAAAAAGGTTTTGATGGGGCCATTCTGGATGATCTTGTTATACAGACTTGAGAGAAAGAAAGAAACGAATTTATTCAATATAAAGTTAAGAACGTTGATTTTCAATCTAAGGTCCCCTTCTTATATAATTTTAACAGTCAATCCGCGAATATTAACCCTTTCGCTGCTGAGGCTTTTCCCACCCCTGTGCTGAGGTCATTTTTACCGGTTTTGCTCATCATGTTTAAACGTGTTTTGAAGCTTATTTAGTATATGACCCAGACATATTATATATCGTTCTTTCCGTCAGACTCGGTAGATTCATAATATGTCATTATTATATGTATACGTTATGTCATGTCTGTATATTATAACAAAAAATGCAATAAAATATGTATTTTCAATAATTTACAATGTGTAAAGTGTTTTTTTTCACATTTTAACATGCGAGCAATTGCGGTTATATTTTGTATGGGGTGCGCTTGTTAAAAAAAATTAGAGATGGGGTCTCGTTACATTTTTTTTTTGGGAAAATTACACTATTTTTAACAAACGCACCGCATACAAAAATCGTTGGTGCAGCATCATTGTTCACATTATAATTGAAATGGGAACAATATTGCTGCATTAACAAACCAAAAAAAAGAAAAAAAGTGTTTATTTTTTTTTTAATTGTTTTTTTTTTATTTATGTTTTTGACAAACTTTTCACTTTCATGTTTGGTATCGTTGGAACGGCCATGCTCTGGCCGATCCAACCATACCAAACATTAACCCCTAACTGCCACGGATCGGGAGATAGGGAGTTCATTGGAACTCCCTATCTCCACAGTTGGTGGCAGTTAGGGGTTAAGTCCAGGACTGGCGTCATCGTGCTACGCACGATGACGCCAGTCCTCAGGGGGAGTTCCCGGAGGCTTGGCCGACATCCAAGATGTCGGCCAGCTCCGGGAAAGGATCGCGAACCGGCGCTTTTCAGCGCCGATTCGCGATCCAGCTCCCCAGGGGTTAATGCCAGGCACCATTTGGAAGGGCAGGCTGTGCCCTTCAAATGATGCCTGGGTTAACCCCCGCAGAGCCGCCGATCGGGAGGGAGAGAGGTCCGAAGGACCTCCCCCCTCCCTTTCAGGCGCCTCCTCCGCACATGCGGGGGGCGCCTGAATTAGGTGTCATCGCGCTGCCGCGATGACACCTAATTCCGGCGGCTGCGGTCCCGGATGCCGGCTGACATCGAGGATGTCAGCCCGCACCGGGGGGCCAGCGATCGGCCGGAACCCGGCCGAACGCTGACCCCAATGGGAGGACGCGCTCAGCGCGTCCTCCGCATACCAGCGGTAATGCTGAGGACGCGCTGAGCGCGTCCTCAGCATTGAAGTGGTTAATAAAAGTATCCGCAAACACTTGCACATTTTATTGGAAGATCCGGCATTGGATGATTTTATGCCCGATCGGCCACAAATCATTAATCGAGGGGCCTCGAATATTAAACAAAAAATTGTTCACAATATAAAAACGAAGAATCTGCAGAATCCTTTTAATCTTAAAGTAGGGTTTCATAGATGTGGTTACTGCCTTGCTTGTAGAAACTTGCACCTGAAAAAGCAATATTTTAGTACGTTTGAATTCAAAGAGAGTTTTAAAATCCAACAAGTTATTGATTGCCGGTCCAAGGATTTGATTTATGGACTTATTTGCCCCTGTCATCTATTATACGTTGGCAGAACCACACGCCAGCTGTATGTGCGGATCATGGAACATGTGCGCAATATTCGGAAAGGATACGAAAAACACTCTGTATCGGCACATTTTTTAATGAAACATAATAAAGACCCTACAGGTCTCACTTTTTTTGCTCTTAAAAAAGTTCAAAAGGATTGGCGGGGAGAAGACTTCATAGGCAAAATCGGCCGAGAAGAGATGAAACTCATCTATAGGTTCGATTCCCTGATTCCCAGGGTTCTCAACTCTGATTTTGAACTTTGCCATTTTTTATAACTTACCTTCACCTACACTTTTATAATTTACCCATTTCTTTTTTTTAGGGCTCTCTATTGCCCATTTGTTTTAGCTTTCTTTATTGCCTCAGGATTTCCTATATTAGTAATCATTTTTGCAGACCCTTTTTTTTTATTTTTATTTTTGCATTTTTTATTTTGTATTTTTTATTTCAAAAACTTTTTTTCTTTTTCTTTTTCGGGCTCTCTATTGCCCATTGGTTTTAGCTTTCATTATTGCCTCAGGATTTCCTATATTAGTAATTTTTTATTTTTTATTTTGTATTTTTTATTTTATTTAGTAATTTTTTTTTTCCCCCTCACATTTTCATCATTTTAATGCACTTTTTTCGTTTATAGGACTGATTTTATTATTTTTTTGGATTTTCTTTGCCTTTATGGCGGTAGGATCTTAAGAGGTGATCGAAGAGCAGCGATCTATATATGTAGTGTGTTAATTTTATATATTAACACTGCCAGTTTTGTGTATTTTAAACTTGAAGAGGGCGGGCCTTTTAGGTTGCCAGCTCATTCAATAAAGATCTGTTTAAATACACCGGATGACCAACGATAAAATGGATTAGCTATATCCACTATTTATTTAATTTTATGTTCAGATGATGTTAAATTTTAGGGAGAAGCTTTAGATTTGCATATGTACTTTGTTTATTGACTTTTATCAACACATTTATATGTTTAATTGTATGTATTCCAATTTATAAGTGGGCGGGTTACTTGGGCTGCTGGCTCATTTACTAAATGTCTTTGAGTATATAATGAATCCCTTTTTTGAAATGTACCCTTGTTTGTCTGTTTTACCACTGAAGAAGCGCTGTAAAGCGCGAAACGCGTCTGGTTCCTGTCTTTTTTATCACTGATATTTCATATTATTGGAATAAATGTTTTATTATTTTCACTTGCTGACTACATTGATGACTCTAAACTGAGATGGCTTTTTAAGGGCTGTGCCACTTCTTACAACCCTATGCGAGTTTTCCCCGAGCCAGGCTAGGCTCTGAACAGGGTAAGTTTATTACCATATAAAGGTTTTATACTCTGTCCCTGTAAAAACTGGCGGCACTATTGTCCTTTTGTTTTCTCTGAGGAATTTTCTGAAGAGATCCCTGCAGCAACGCAACGGTTAACCTCACCCAGGGATTTATCAGTGTTCCCTGTGCATCTCTGGAGGAGGTGTGGATCTTGTGCTGAGGCTCCTTTCCACTGTGGACACCTACCAGGAGGGCGAATTGAATGTTTGGAGCCCTTTATTGGATGAAAAGACGATCCTAGAAACTGAAAAAGTTGGAGGGAGTGGTCCCATTTATATATTCGTGTGAAGGTTTCTTCTCTACTGGTGACTTTTCCTTTGAGGTTTTTTTTTTTTCTCTTTTCATTAAGACTTTTGTAGTAAATAATAGACTGCGCAGTTAAAAAGCAGAAAGATTTTTTGTCGCAATCTCTTTTTGGTTGAAAAGATATAACTTTTCGTGGGAGCGCTGTCCTTATTTTTGTGTTTGTATATTTAGGCTTTGTGTATTGCAGAAAACTGTTAAATAAAAGCACTTCTGGTTTCACCTGAATGATGAGCACATGTTCATGTAAAATATTTCCCTTGGCAAGGGGGAACCAAAAAGCATGATTTTCGTTGCTGGTAGGAAGCAAATATTCAAAGTACAATTCTACCAGAACTGAAGTCATGCTTTGTATGTGTTGCAGGTAAGAGGGAGCATATCCAAGGTTATAAACAGGGCAAAAGTGATTCAATTTGCATCCCTGTGAGAAAAGGCTGTTGCTACTGTTGGGGATTTAGATAAGACAGTATACAGATGTCAGTGTGTTGTGCTGATGTGTTATAAAGCACCAGCATACAGGGAATGTGATGACTATAGGATCTTATGTTATACTGTATTGATTATATTGCACCATTAGCCTACTATAATGTAGATTGAGTAATCATATCTGTACATGTTTAATTGTTTACTATTTTCTATAAGAACGTTAGTCCTGCATAGGTGAATGTTACTGTATATATCTAAATGTGTATTAATGTATAAGCAAATTTCAAAGTACAATTCTACCAGAACTGAAGTCATGCTTTATATGTGTTGCAGATAACGTTTAAATTAAAGCACTTCTGGTTTCACTCAGCCCCCTCCCTTCGTACATTATTATTAATATACATTCAGTATATGTGCAACAGAAGCATGATGTCAAATCCGGAGGATTAGAGACTAACGTTGCTCTTGATACATGTTGACATCCAAACATACCTACAGGTATAAAATGGAAGGGAGGGGTTGAGAGGAGATCAAGTAGCGCTAATCTTTAATCTCTCTGTCCCCCCTCCCATTTTAATCGTAGCTTATCCCTTTAAGTAACAAAATTGTAGATGGGAAATTCAAAGCAGACATGCGGGATAAATCCATGAAGCTGGCACTAGCTCTGCCGAGGTTTGTGATTGCTAGATTAGCATTTTATTTTGATCAAAATAAAACTATCCGCTTTGGGTTGCAAAGGTATAACTACGACAACATTATTATGCAAACTGATTGTATGAATCTTACACCTACCTTTCTCTGTGTTATCTTATGCTTGCTGTTGAGCACAGAGACACCTTTGTCCACGGCTACAAAGGACACTGACGCCTTGTCGTCTGTTGTCACCTTGAGATACATGGTGGAGCCAGGAGTATGCACCTTTCTGTCACTGTTACTGTTGGCTTCCACCTTCAGCTGTAAAACAACGTCTCTTTATGAGTTAGTATGTTTTCTGTATTATTGATCACAATAAAAGCCTCTCCACCACGACATAGGAATGGCACATTCTTACAGTGCACAGTCTCTTCTTAAGTATTTCACTACCGAGCGATTTATGCTGAAACTTTTTTTTATCATAACATTTATTTGAAGCATGAGTTGCAAAGTTAACGATTAAATATAGTGTAAAACAGATAATTTGCAGAGATTGTTAAACAAAATAAAAAATGTAAATTTTCTCCTTTTTACATTTTTGTGTATTGGTTTATTGTTACAGAAATATTTTTGGAATGAAAGGTTCTAAACTCTAGATGGTGTCCCTTATGTTGCACAATGTCACATGGGGCACGAAGGTGTAGCTTTAAGTGCCTCCACCAACCGGTCCATCGTAAAGGGCTTATCTAGTTGCTCAGTTGCTAGGGAGGGCGTTATGGTAGGGAGACGGGATTGAGTGAGATATTGGTTTATGGTTGTATCGGTAGGAGCATGATCTGGTAAATTATAGAGGGAGCCGGAATAAGAGGAAAAAACTTTGCGTGATCTTTTCAGTGAGATATACGTCAGTATTGCGGGAGGTTTCGATCTTCGGGATATATGTGGTCTGATATTTATGTTTGAGTGCTCTGGCAAGTAATCTACCACATCTATTGCCCTGAGAGTAGAAGGTATGTTTAGTAAGCAAGATTTAAAAATGTCTTGTTGGTCTAGAAGGGCAGTGAGGGGGGCTGCTCTCTTAGAGGTTAGTTCCTTAAAATCATCCAGGGCAGCTGAGGTCTTGTGTATCTGCTCTAGAGTTTAAATCTGCTGAGTCAAGGCAGCCATTTGCGAGTCTCTATCCCGCTTCCGTTTTGCACCCTATTGAATAAAAGTACCCTGCACCACACACACGTGAGCCTCCCAAAAGGAGCGGTGGAGAGACATCTCCTGTATCATTATCTTTAAAGTATTGTTCAATAGCATTTTTAATCATGGTCTTTGGCATAGGGTCTCGGAGCATAGATTCATTAAGCTGCCAGTGGCCACGCCCTTGAGCATATGAGAGAACGTAAAGGACATCACCATGGGTGCTTGGTGTGAACACATAATATTACCAATATGTGCTGAGATTGCATAGGTGAGCTGATGGTAAGGCATCAAAAAGATATCTAAGCATGAGTAGGAGGCTGCCTCTGGGGAACAGAATGAGTAATTCCTCGCCAGGGAGTTAAGCGCCCTCCAACAGTCAACCATTTGATGGTCTTGGAGCAAGTGCAGGAAGTGCCTACGCCTAGGAAGAGTAGTGGTAAGAGCCCCAGCGACACCCTCCCTAGAGGAGTCTAGAGGCACTTTAAAATGTCCCAAACAGATCAAGAGACCCTTCTGAAAATTTTACAAGTTTCGAGACAACAACCCGAAATGAGGAGCATTGCTTAACATTAGGTAGATAAATGTTAGCCAAGGTGATTTTAGTAGGACCCATCATGCCCTTTACAAAAGGAACCGCCCTCCCTCGTCAGTTAGCTGGTCCTCATACACAAAAGTCACCTTAGGCACCACCAAGATAGCCACCCCTCTAGATTCTGATCCCACGTAATTGCTATAAAAGTAATGAGAAAAATATTTAGAAGTGAGGGATGGTATCGCGTTCGCTCGAAAATTTGTTTCTTGTAAGAATACCACCTCACCCCCAGCCAGACCAGATCCACCAGAGCCATTCTGCGCTTTGCAGGGTGGTTCAGACCTCTGACATTCTGAGATAGGAATTTAATTTCAGACATAACTACAACCACAACCATGGTGCAAAGCGCAGGGCAGCATGCAACTGTCGGTGACATTTCGGTGCTCTCTGAATAACCCCTTTAATTATCAGGAATACCAGATTTTTTGCTTTCAACAGACCTTGAACAATCACCATTGCGAAACTGGATCGACTTTAATGGTGAGACACCCATACCTGTGTAACAGTGCGAAAATAGAGTAAAACATGGCCAGTCCTTACTGATACTGAGCTTTGTCAATCAGGCACGTGGAAAATAAGCAAAACCTAGCCTTTTTTTTGTAGTCTATGATGTAGGTCATTATTCACAAACCTCCATAGTTTACTTTTGCTGCAATGAGACAATAAACCCTATGGAGTCAATACCTAACCACTGGAGTTTACTGTCTTTGCAGCGACGGTAACGTCGACGATCCCAAAGGGAGAATGCAAAGAAACTTCTCCTGCCACTGTTTCCCTCATGGAATTGCACAAGTTTAAGATCCTCACAAGAATGGTAGTCTACACTACCGCCATAGGGTTTATGATGTTTGTGATGTGCTATGCAATAGACATGTGCACGTGCTAAAAATCGGATTCATAATCTTTTGGTTCGGCAAAAAATTGCAGTTGATTAAATTCATCCGATTTTCGATGAACTGTTGACTCGGTTTGTCCAAAGTCGGTTTCCTCATAATCGATTTGTTGTTGGTAAATGAGCCTGTACAAAAAGGCTTGTTACTGCTAGGGATGAGCGGCTCGGTTCGGAGTTCGGACCAAACTTTGCTCGCGAACTCCGAACATTTCCAGGTGTTCGCCACATGTTCGACCACAATGCACCACAATGGACCACAATGCACTTTCCCACTGGCCTGAAGCTTGTAATTGGCTACAGCCTTGCACCTGACCACAGGTCTGGTGCAAGACAGGTTCAACACTATGCCAATCACGGCTCAGAGGCCTGATTGGGCAAAATTTGCCCAATCATGGGCTCACAGAGCTAAGTCCCGCAGCACATTATATAAGGTTTCCACGCAGCGCTTCTGCACGCATTTGAGAGGAGATTTCATAGGAGATTGTTGTTGTGTGTTCTTACTGCCGGTCTGCCACGCTACTGGGGGGGTCTGGGGGGTCTCATTTCTACCAAATATCTGGGAATTGAGGTGATCTGTGTCTTGTCACTGCCAGCAAGTATTTTGGGGGACACTAATTTCTACAAAATATTTGGGAATTGTTATAATCCGTGTGTTCTCACTGGCTGCCACCCATCAGGGGGTCTCACTGATTTATAGGAGGTTTCTGAGATTTGTAATCTGTGGCTTCTCACTGCCACCCATCAGGGGGTCCCACATACTTCTAGCAGATTTATGCGAATTGTAATCTGTGGCTTCTCACTGCCACCCATCAGGGGGTCACACTGATTTAGAGGAGGGAATTGTAATCTGTGTCTTGTCACCGGCTGCCAGCTATCAGGGTGTCTCACTGAGTTATACCATAGTTTTGTAAATCTTTAATCTTTATACCAGAGTTGAATCAGAGTTCTGTATAAATTTAATCTATATATCACTCACCATGTCTGAAAGAACAAAAAGGACAGGCAGACGCTCCCAGACACAGATAAGAGGGCAAGCAGCCCCTGTGTCGGGAGGCTGTGCCTCTGGTCGTGGTGGACGTGGTGCATCCTCTGCATGGGCATGCTTGTCCTTTCTAATTGGTGCTGGCCGTCTTCTTAAGCAGCAGCAACAGAGGATTTGGTGGATTGGCTAACCAGGCCATCCTCATCCTCCGAGTCCTCTGCCAGCCAGGCTTCTAGTGCTTTACAGTCCACCTCAGCTGCCAATGCATCTAATGCAGCCTCCATATCCACAGCTACTCCTGCCGTATCCTCGCTATCACACACGGAGGAGTCAGCTGAATTGTTTGACTACAATGACAGTGACATGCTGCTTGAGGATGCGCAGCAAGTACAGTGCTCTGATTCAATCTCTGAGGTTGAGGAAGGGAGTATAATCAACCTAGAGGATGGGGGTGCCAGTGATGACACACAAATAACTGGCACTCATGTTGCCCCAGCAGCTGCAGCATACTGCCAAGTTGGCTCCAGTGACGAGGAGATAGGGGGTGATGATGACAATGATGATGAGGTCACTGACTCCACCTGGGTGCCAGATCGAACAGAGGAATCAAGTGAGGAGGAGGGGGAGGAGGAGGAGGCACAGCAAACACGAGGCACAACATCCTCTATAACCAACCATAGCACTAGCCAGTCCAAGGCATCAGATGTCAGAGCTGCTCCGGTGCAGAGCGCTGTTGTCTCAAAGCACACACGCAGGAACTCTGCTGTCTGCTGGGAGTTCTTTAAGAAATGTGCAGCAGACCCCACTGTTGCTATTTGTAATCTATGTCAGATGAGGCTTAAGCGTGGGAAAGACACCGGACACTTGGGTACCACATGCTTGAGGCGACACTACCTCCTGCCACACATTCTGTTGGTGCAAAACTTTGCGTAGGTCCTCCTCATCTGTCTCTACCCCCATTGTATGTCCTGCCATGTTATTGCCTACAACCTCCACTGACAGGGATGATGCTACAGTAATGGATGTACCAGGTCCTTCCTCACAATGTAACAGCATCCCATCAGCTGAAGATTTACGCAGTCAGATTACGTTGCCGCAGCTGCTGCAGCGAAAGAAAAAAATATAGTCCCAACCATCCCCAAGCACAGCGTCTAAATGCCAGCTTAGCAAAATTACTCACATTGCAGCTGCTGCCTTTCCGGCTGGTGGACTCTGCTCCCTTCCGTGAATTTGCTGAATGTGCTGTACAACAGTGGCAGGTTCCAAAACGCCATTACTTTTCACGCAAGGCCATTCCAGCACTATACCAGCACGTGGAAGACAATGTTATCCAGTCATTGGGAAAGTCAGTCAGCAGCAAGGTGCATGTGACTTTAGACACGTGGTCCAGCAAGCATGGACAGGGTCGTTACATTTCATTCACGGCACACTGGGTAACTCTGATTGCAGCTGGGAGGGATCCAAGACGGGGCTCTGTGCTGGAGCTTGTTCATTCACCACGCCTCCAGAAAGCTGCTTGTATGAGGTCTGTCTGCTCCACCACCACCTCTCCCTCTTCCTCCTCCTGTGTCTCTGGCAAAGTGGCAGTTAAACCGACGCCTGACAGGGTCTACGCAATGGCTCAAGCAAAAAAAAGCCATACTGTGCTTCAGCTGGTTTGTTTAGGGGACAGGAGCCACACCGGGCCAGAAATTCTGTCAGCTCTGCAGGGGCAGGTGCAGAGATGATTAACACCACGCCAGCTTGAGCTGGGAATGATCGTCTGTGATAATGGCAGCAACCTTCTCTCCGCCCTACGCAAGGGTAAATTGACGCATGTACCATGCCTAGCACATGTCCTAAATCTAGTGGTACAGCGTTTCCTAACCAAGTATCCAGGGCTGGCAGAGCTTCTCAGCCAGGCCAGAAAAGTCTGCAGCCAATTCAGACGGTAATTCCCAGCAAGCGTTCGCCTGGCAGAAATTCAAAGACATTAGCAATGCTGCAGCGTCTGTACAAGCAGCAGAGGGCCATCAACGAGTACCTGTGTGAGTATGGCACAAGGACAGGTTAAGGTCAACTTGGTTCCCCCCCCCCGCAGTGGCTGATGATCAAAGATGCATGCACTGTACTGTCACCATTTGAGGAGGCAACGAGGATGGTGAGCAGGGACAGTGCATGCATCAGTGACACAATTCCTTTAGGGTTCCTGCTGGAGCACACTCTGCGGGGAATTATAGATGTGGCTCTAGACGCAGAGCAGCGGGAGGAAGAGGAGGCCTGCCCTAGCTCTCAAGGCCCCAGTCTTTCCGCAGACAGCATTCCAGCGGGTCCTACTCAGATCAGACAGGAGGAGGAAGAAGAGGAGGATGAGGAGGAGGAATATGTAAGTAATTGGGGCATTGAAGGTGGGGATTCCTCAAGGGAGGGTTTCGTGTGCCCATTAACACAAGGGCTAGTGCGTGGCTGGGAGGAGGAAGTGCACGATGGGGTCATCCTCATTGACCAGGAAGACTCGGAAGCTAATGCCACCTCCAACCTACGTTGCATGGGCTCCCTTATAATGCAAAGCCTGCTAAAGGACCCCAGGATTCGTGCTGTCAAGGAGAGGGATCATTACTGGTTGGCAACCCTTCTTGATCCACGATACAAGGGGAAAGTTGCAGAGCTCATCCTGCCCGCACAGAGGGAGCACAGGATGATAAAACTTGAGGACACTCTAAAGCGACACTTGTGTAACACCTGTCCAGGCACTGGTAGGTTACCAAGTGATGACACATGTGCTTCTGAGGCTGCGGATGATTTTTTAGTCCATGACGCCCAGGGACGTCAAATGTAGGCACCCATTGCCAGCGTCTTCACCATATGGTGCAGGACTACCTAGGGGCAAGGGCAGACCTGGATACCTTTCCAGCAGATGATCCACTGGCTTACTGGGTGTTGAGATTGGATCACTGGCCAGAACTTAGCCAATATGCTATGTAGCTACTAGGTTGCCCTTCATCCAGCGTGCTTTCTGAAAGGACGTTCAGTGCCGCTGGAGGTTTTGTCACAGACAAAAGAGTGCATCTGTCCACCGACTCTGTAGACCGGCTGACATTTATAAAAATGAATCAATCCTGGATCAGCAGTTATCAATCCCCTGATGCTGACGTAACAGAAAAGATCGGGGATTTCTTCTGCATTCACAAAACTTCCAGCACTGAACTCTTCCACAATACCACAAAAGGGTTACGGTATGAATGCACTTGCTGCCATGAAAGGCACAATATGTGGCTGCACTGACGCCTGTGCCAGATTTATATCATTTTCATTTTTTGAACCGCAGGGTCCAACCCTGCACTCTTCCACAATACCACAGAGGGGTTACTGTATGAATGCACTTTCTGCCTGGCCTGGCACCAAAAGCACAATATCTGGGTGCACTGACGCCCAATTACCAGATTCATATCTTTTAATATAGGACCGCATGATCCACCCCTGCACTCTTCCACAATACCACAGGGGGGTTACTGTATGAATGTACTTGCTGGCATGGCACCAAAAGCACAATATCTGGGTGCACTGACGTCTTTAACAGATTCATATCTTTTTAATATAGGACCGCAAGGTCCACCCCTGCATTCTTCCACAATACTACAGAGGGGTTACTGTATGATAGTACTTGCAGGCCTGGCACCAAAAGCACAATATTTGGGTGCACTGCCACTGACGCCTGTATCAGATTCATATCCTCAGAGGGGTTACTGACGGTGTGACGGCACTGTTGCTGACGCTAAAGGCCCAATTTTAAAGCACCTATTGTTACTTTCATCCAAAGCCTGCATAAGTTTCACAATAATTTAGCCAAAAAAATCACTAAACTTTTTCTACGTGTCTGAAAATGTCTCCTCTTTCCATACAGACTGCCGCCCCACCGCCCCAAGCAGTTGTTGATAGATTAAAGGAAACGCATTTACCGTCATTTTTTGTGTTAACATAGAAACATAGAAACATAGAAAAATGTCGGCAGATAAGAACCTTTTGGCCCATCTAGTCTGCCCAATTACATGGATACTTTACTTGGATTTATCTTTTGTTTAGGATAGCCTTATGCCTATCCCATGCTTGCTTAAATTCAATTACTGTTTTGGCCTCTACCACTTCAACTGGAAGACTGTTCCATGTATCCACCACCCTCTCAGTAAAATAATGCTTCCTGATGTTACTTTTAAACCTTTGCCCCTCTAATCTAAGACTATGTCCTCTTGTTTTGCTACTTTGTTTCCTTTTAAATATACTCCCTTCCTCTACCTTGTGGATTCCCTTTACGTATTTAAATGTTTCTATCATATCTCCTCTGGTCTCGTCTTTTTTCCAAGCTGTACATGTTAAGATCATTAAGCCTTTCTTGTAACTTTTCTCCTTCAAGCCGTACACCATTTTAGTAGCCCTTCTCTGATTGTTCATTAAGTGTTTCTATACATCCTAGAAATCCGCCACTTCACGGGCAGGTTATGGGGACCTCCTAGGGACGATATTTGAAGGAATTTTTCATTTTTATTTTTAACCCTTATTTCATGGAAAACTCACTGTCCCTTTTAAAAACGTTTTTTTAAAAACTTTTTGTCCTTGTTTCCTGTCCCCCAGGGCACTACCCGGACCCCCATACACCTTTTATGGCAAATATCTAGCATATATGCCCTCTTGGAGGGCACTCTAAAAAACGAATTTTCAGCCCCATTGACTTGTATTGAGTTTGAGTTAGAGTTCGGGTTCGAGTTCGGTTTCGAACATTTGGAACTCGGGGGTGTTCAGCTCATCCCTAGTTACTGCACATCTAATTAATGATTTAATTAATCTCGGTGTGAAGTGGGGTGCCAGGAAGCCCTCTATCTTCTGAACTCCATGACTTGCCAAGAAAAGGGGCACCTGTCGATCCACACCCATCCATGGCCAATGGTTAGGATATATCCAAGTAGGTGGCCTTTTTGATGTCAACTGCTAGCCATAGGGTAATGGGGGGGGGGGGTATGACAGTAGGGCAGCCCACCTGCTATGATTTCAGTTTAATGCAGTGCCCCAGGTGAATGAGTATGTGGAAACACCGATATAAACTGAAACAAGCCGCACAAATGAACAGTTCCCGGGAGATTATTATTTTTTGGTTAATATCTTAATATATTTTGGTGCCCTATCATGGAGTCTTATTTTGGATAAAGTCGGACACATCTCAATTTGTCCCAAAATGAACGCACAAGTCCATTATGTGGTGGTGTTTTCATGCTGAAGTTTTCAAAACACCATATTAGAATCAATGGTGGTCAAAATAAGGCTAGTACAGCATACTTACAGTTCCCATGCATTTGTCTGTGGTCTTCACCCACACAGAGTCTGAAACGATTTCATGAGTGTCACCGATTTTCACCATGTAATACGCCACTAGACGGAAAGACGGCTTAAAGTTTTCTGTTAAATCGTG
The DNA here is from genome assembly GCA_009667805.1 of Leptobrachium leishanense. Taxonomy (NCBI): domain Eukaryota; kingdom Metazoa; phylum Chordata; class Amphibia; order Anura; family Megophryidae; genus Leptobrachium; species Leptobrachium leishanense. The sequence goes on from CM019065.1 coordinate 35,019,613, forward strand.
TGAAGTAACGATAAGGTTTTGGCCAGATTTCCGTTCCTTTCGTTCTACCAGCACGATCTGACCTTTGTTTATGATCTGAAAAATGGCAGGAAATTTGATAAATGCCAGACTAGTGAATTAAAGAATTTTAAACTGTGCAAATGATATAGAAAAAGTACATTTATAATAGTCACATGTTTAAGATCACTACTAGACAGGGAGACTATATCCAAAAGCGCCGAACGTGCCGCTGATACCAGGGGATTTAGCAGTTCCCTTACAATTAAAATGAATTATAAAGTACCAACATATTACAATCTATGAGATGAATTTAACATCTTCCTACAGCTAAGAATAAAGTAACAAATGATGACTTGGCAGTGGAGGCTCCTCTGAAGGGGGTAGTTAAGGCAGCGACCCACCAGTTGCTTGCTAGTTTGTTTGTTTTTAACTCAAATAATAAAAATAAATAAAAGCAAAAGTATTTAGAAAAAATATATTGTAAGGAAATGGTACTGCAGAGGAGATGCAGCAGCAACTGTGTGTAAAACTCTGGAAAAAGCCCGGTATTGGGCAAAATGAGATGAGTGGTCCTTCTATGTGTTCTTGTTTTTAACTGTTTGGGGTGCCCTTCAAATCCCCGTTCTTTTCAGTTACGTTGGTGGATTTGTATGTATGCCTGCCATGCAATAACTTGCTCCTCTATTGCTGGTATATGGCTAGGGGAACCGGCTGTTTGTTTACAATGCTTTAAGATGCTCTGAGTCGGCCATTGGATTTAGTACAAATGAACTATTGGCATTAATGGAGGTTGCTGCATGAATATGTGTGGATTATATTTTGATAACTATATCTGCTGGACTGGTTGAGGTATATTAGATCTAGAGTGTATGATACCGGTATACTGATCAGTTACTAGGGACATTGTAGGATTGCTGGTCAACATGTCATCGTAGGATTGTTGGTCAGCATGTCATCATAGGATTGCTGGTCAGCATGTCATCGTAGGATTGCTGGTCAGCATGTCATCGTAGGATTGCTGGTCAGCATGTCATCGTAGGATTGCTGGTCAGCATGTCATCGTAGGATTGCTGGTCCTTTGCCTCAATTGAATTATTATTCTTTATGGTTACACTCTATAGCTGTTCATGGTACATCATATATACAGACCTCCATATCACTTTTTCATTGTTCTTTGTTTTTTAACTATTGTGTTTGTGTGAGGAGTAAAATAATACAATAAATGAGATTTTTGTGTTAATTCATACGATAATTGTGTTCGAGTTGGGGACCCACATCCCCTTTATTAACTTTCCGTGCACTTTGTGCGGAGAGTTATATGTGTTGTGCAAGTGTGTGTGTCGAGATAGGTTCACTCGCCATGCAACGTTTTATCAAGTGATGGATATATCAGACCACAAAGATCATGACAATGTTTTATCCCTTGAGGAGATACGCCAGATGGCTACTACACTATTTCCATGTTTTTCCTCTGCGGGAATCGCTCAGTGAGGGACTTTGCATGGTTTTGTGTTTAGTAGACCTGTGTACGGCCGTTTTTTTTTTTCTTTTCATTTTGGATTTTTTTGTTTAATTTTTTGTGAGTTTCGGATCATTTCGCTCTGTTTTTTTTGTTTCGGGTCGTTCGTTAGGTTAACGCAAATTTCAGACTGATCCGAATTTTCAGACGCCAATTTTCATTTTTCCGATCACTTCACTTTTAGTTTTTAAGGGTTATTTTGTTTTTTGGGTTGATTGTTATTACGTTTTTATGAGTTTTTCGTATTTTTGGGCGATTCATATTTTCAGACTGTCGATTTTTAGTTTTTATGAGTTGTTTTGTGTTTTGGGTTATTTGTATTTTGTTTTTATGTGTTCGTTACTTCTTTATTAGGCTAGGGTCAGACGAAAGCATTTTTCCCACGAACGTGAAAAAGTGCGTCCGAACGCATTGACGTATTTTTTCACGGAATGCGCAAAAACGGTCAGACGATGCGCATTTTCGGGTGTGATTTTGTACGGATCGTCAATAAAACTCTTTTTGCGTCTGGACGTTATGTAGGCTGGACATTAGCAGTGTCTGACATCTCCTAATCACGCACACACGTTGCTATGCCGCAGCTGCGCACTCAGTACGTCAGTACTAGCGGTTCAGCGTTCTCAGAAAAATGCGTTCAAATTCCACTTGCGTTGCACGGCCGGACTTTTGTGTGGCCGTACATCGTATATTGGCCGTCATTGCCCGTCATCTGCTGCTAGTGCGGCCGTAATTATGTGCGCCAGAACGCACGTTAAAAGTGCGCTGGTCTGATCCCAGCCTTAGTCATTGCGGAAAGAGAACTGTGATTACTACTACTACAATAAAATGAAACTACCAGCCGTACAAAATAATCCCACAGGTTTCAATGTAAAAAAATATTCCTTGTTCTTATTAAATATTTATTCAACCGTTTATTTTTTTCATTTGCAGCTAATAAGGTCTGTTTATTTATTGATTTTTTTTGGGGATTTTTTAGACATTTTTCAGGAATTTTGTGGTGAAATTTCATGCTAGTGAAATGCCCTGATTTTCGGTGGTTCGGTTCGTCATGGTGCCATTCGGTGCAGTTCGGCAGCGGTGAAATTCCCCATAAAGAAGTATTGGTTAACCTAGTCAGAGAACGCCGAGCGAATACCACCAAAATGCCCTGACATTCGACAGGTTAAAACAGGTGAATCCCATATGTTTAAATGTAAAAAATATTCCATGTTTTTATTAAATATTTATTCAGCCATTTAATATTTTTACTTACAGCAAAAAGCCTTGTTATTTTTTTTACAAATTTTTCAGGATTTTTTATGACATTTTATGTTTCCTAATTTATTTTAAAGCAACAAGGCTTTTTTCCCCATAGGTTTCAGTATAAAAAAATATTCCTCGTTTTTATTAAATATTTATTTCAATCTTTTATTTTTTTCACTTACAGCAAAAGTCTCTTTATGTTTACGATTTTTTTTCGGCATCTTTTGGGATTTTTTCGGTGAAATTTTATGTTTTTCTAAATTATTTTAAAGCAACGAGGCTTTTTCAGCAATGAATGATGCTATCAGCGTTATTCAAAGAGAATCGAAAAGTCAGTGCACGTTGGGTGACTTTTCGTTCTCTTCAATTCGGTGCGATTTGGCGATCCCATTTCGGCGGCCCTGCAGTGTATTCAGCAAGCACCACAGGGCCGTCGTAGTGCAGGGAAAAGCCGCCGCAAACCTGCTGAACACTCACCGCAAAACCCAGACGAATGCACCCCGAAACCTGGAAAAACATCTGGATTAACCCCGCCGAACACGCCGGAGAAACCCGAGCAGGAGCCGATCAGAGCGCAGAGCAGCCGCCGGAAAAAAGCTGACACAGCAGATGAATGGAGTGAAAAAACAAAACAGTACGCTTGAATGTTAGAAAAGTGAAATGCTGTTTGCAAAGAAACTACTGAGCGAAAATGTCTGAAATTTACATATATGATCCAATGAATGATGATAAAAAGGGCTGCTACAGAAAAAAGAAAAAAAACGCTTATAAAAGATAAATTAAAAAAAAAAAAAGAAAAAAAAAAATTGTTTTTCAAAAAAATTCGGAAAAATGCTTAGAAGATCCTACAAAATCTATAAATAAAGAGACTTTTTACTGCAGAATATTATAATAAACTGTTTATTAGATATTGAATTAAAACAGGAATATTTTTAACATTGAAGCCTATGGGATTCGCCTGAATAAACCTGGCGAATGAAACCTTCGAACAGCAGGGCAATTCGGCAACTTTTCACTGCTGTTTTGTGTGCTCTGAATAGACAAAGCATTGCTTCTCTATGGGGATTTCACTGCCCTCGATCAGACAACGAACAGACAGTCAGGCACCGTATGTGCAGGCAATTCGCCAACATTTGGAGAACTGCCTGCTCTCTGGATAGCCGAATGACCAGGAAAGATAACCGTACGCTGAATTTCAGCGTTCGGTTACCTTTTGCCAGCAATTCGGATCTCTTTGAATAACCCTGTATGTTTCAGCCCCAAAGATAGCTCCGGAATCCTATCTATGGTCCCGTGGGGCTACTGTCTATGGTTCTGATTCAGAATTCAGGTTTAATCAGAATAGTACATATCCTAAACAGGTTTCTGTGAGCCTTTTCTCCTGTTATTTAGTATTATTCATCATCTTCCAATATCACCTCTTCACATACCAGACTGCAGGACTTCTCTCGTGTGACGCCGACCCAATGGAAGGCGTTTCCTCACAGTATCAGATTCTCCCCTAATCGGGCTTTTTTTAAAATACATTTTATTGACTGCGTAAAGACTGCGGTTAAACTTGGTTGAGGACAGTGCATTTAAGCAGCAAGTCCCTGGCTATGTTTGACCACAATCGAGTCCAGGAATGGGAAAATGGAGTATTGCAGTCCTTGTATATGCTTGTTAACCCCTCAGATACAAGACAGGTGATGTCTGGGCACTTGGGGTTGAAGAATCTGTGTATCTCCATAATACATTGGTGAACCAGATGGGCATATGTCACCAGCATGCTGTGGAGCCGGGTTGTAGCTCCGTCCCCACATGTGGGTGGTTAGCGCTCCCTGGTGTGGGAGTTGGACTGAAGGGGTGATTAGACTATTTTTGTATAAATACGTGTGCTTTATGGTTCGTGATCCTTGTGAAAGCTCAGTGGAAATGAGCTGAAATGATCATTGACATTTTTTGTTGATCCAAATAAGGTTTTAAAGTTTTATATGAAGACCCTGGAGTGCTGGCTTTTGATGAGTATTTGCTATTGTATATTTATATATATATATATATATTTATATATATATATAGTGTTTATTATTGCAGAAGCCACTTGCACATCACAGCAATTCGATGAATTGCATCCCAGAGCTCCTGTGTCACATTCCCCATATGCAGCAAGGAATTCCGGGTAGGATGTGCAAATGACGTATGTCTCATTTTTATGCATCCTGGGCCTGTTATTGCACAGAATTTGCCCTGCGGGTCCCAAGCAGCCACTGCAACTGGTCATCATGCCTAGCTCCTGCTGATGAGGGTCCAATAAACCCGAAACAGCACTGTCCTAGGAGTGGCTTTGACCAGTTGCATAAACCTTATCTCTGCTAGAAAGCCACAGTGTGGCATAGCATTGATTTTAGGGGTTTAGGGTGTTAATACAGACCCAGGATGCATAAAAGTGAGACAGATGTAATTTGCATATCCTACCCAGAATTCATTGCTGCATATGGGGAATGTGGCACAGGAGCTCTGGGATGCAATTCATGGAATTGTTGTGAGGTGCAAGTGACTTCTGCAATAATAAACACACTTATTATAGTGTGGAGGCCTTTTATCTCACTTTTTGTCCTCCACCACAACCCTTGTAGATACTAATATATATATATATATATATATAAAAATCACGAGTATAGCAGTCTGTAGCGATACCTTTTTTATTGGACTAACGTTACATTTAAAGTACAAGCTTTCGAGATTGATCCTCTCTTCGTCAGGTCTGGAAGCTTACTGATCAGAATAATAGAATTAAACATTGGGACATTAATCGGGCACACGGACATTAATCGGGCAAAACTTTTCGGGACGTTCGCAAAAAGTTCGGAAAAAAAATTAAATTTTTTTAAGAAATGCTTAATAAATCCTAAAAAAAAAAATCAAAAAATAAAGAGACTCTTTACTGCAGAATATTATAATCAACAGTTTATTAGATATTGAATTCAAACGGGAATATTTTTAACATTGAGGCAGACCGCCCCACAACCAGGATCCAGGGAGCCCCCACTGACCACCAGGCTAAGGTAAGGCGACACATTTTTTTTAAAAAAAAAAAATCCGAGGACATTTTTAAATGTCCCCGGGAACATAAAATAACACTTTTTTTTTCTTTCTAATACTCACCTGATTTCTGGATCCACCAACAAGCGCAGCCTCCCATCTCCCACACTGTTAGAAGCTGCATACACCGCTGCGCTGTGTGCAGCTTCTGACAAGATACGCTATTAGTGTAGAGGGAGCGATGCAAAATCCGCAGCCGGCTTCCCCGCTACACTAATAGCGTATCTTCTCAGAAGCTGCACACAGCGCGCCTGTTACAGATAGTATAGGTGCTGCGCAGCAGAGTGAGGATTCATATACTGCATTAATTATACTGTAAAGGTGCTGCCCGGCAGTGTGAGGATTCATATGCTGAATTATACTGTAGAGGTGCTGCCCGGCAGTGTGAAGATTCACAAGCTGCATTAATTATACTGGAAGGTGCTACCTGGCAGTGTGTGGATTCATATGCTGCATTAAACTGTAAAGGTGCTGCCCGGCAGTGTGAGGACTCACATGCTGCATTAATTTTATATCAAGGTAGGAGGCTTCATATTTTGCATTCGCTTTTCTTTACTAAATAACAGCAGCAAAGGAAAGTTTACATAGCAACAGCAGTAACCAATAAACAACGAGTAGTACAGTCTTAGCCACGCCCTCTTTTCTTTGCTGCTGGCGACCAGGTGAGACGTTTTACAAACAGCTCCTGGTTGTCAGACTTAGTTTTACTTGTAATTTTATCATAATCAATTTAACTATGGCTTATTTAACTATAATGACTGTATCTGTATATACTGCAATGTTTTATTAACGATTTTGCTTCCTAGGTCGTCCCTGCTGTGCGGGCACTATCCCGCCTGCAGGTTTGTGCACTGACAGCCGCTGGTGGTCTCTCGGCGGACCGAGCGCTTTTGCTCTCTGACCGGTGGGTGACTATCAGCGTTATTTTTGTCGTTACTTCATTCGCGTCTTTTTTAAAATTCATTTTTTTCCCCGTTCCAACTGCGCGTGCGCGGTCTTCTCAGAGCGTGGTGTCCCTCTTGCGCCTGCGCACCCGGGCGGCAATTTTAGGGGATTTGTCTCCGCCGTGTTTGCCGCCATTCGGAGCTCGTTCTTTTGACAGGCGGCAGCACGCTTCGCGTACCCCCACCACTACAGCCTCCGCAGGACCCCGCGTTTTACTCGGGTGAGCCCCGATTTACGTACCTTACCTTAAGGGAAAGACACGGTTCTTTAACCACCTGAGGTCTCCGTTTTCGGTCCGCAATCCATCGGGTGAGCCCCGATTATACCACTATAATTTTGCGCTACGTCGCAGAGATAGATAGATATATATATATATTATATTTGACATAAACAATGGGTGAGCCCCGTGAGTACCATTCATTTGATGGACACCCCACAAATAAATACCATCAATCAGGATGAGCCTAAGGCCTGGCTCCTTACTGCCATCTCTGAGACTCTGCCCATAGCCCTGGCAGCGCTACCTCGACTTCCCCAGCCGGAGACTCCAGTGCTCTCTCGGGCCCAGTCCCCGACTCAATCTGTGGACTCCCAGTCCGATCAATCTGACACAGCCGTTCCAGCGCGCAAAAGGCCCTGGAAGGGCCAGTCTGAATCTGCAGGCAAGGGCCCCACCAAAAAATCCGCTCGCAGGTCCGCCCACCATGACGATGTTTGCGACCTGGATGATTACCGGGCTGACTACCCGGAGGAGGAGGAGGGAGCAGAGACCGCCGGTGACCCGCCGGCTACTCCTAGCTCAACGGGTGAGCCCCGTTCTGACACCATGGCTGTCATACCCCTTTCGGCTGCGCCACCACTTCGCGCTCTAGTGCCTTCAGACACCCCGTCACCGCTCCTTGACGCTAGAGGCGTCCCGTTTTTTGACCCGCGTACTACCACCCACCCCAGGTCACCCGCCTGGATTCCCCCAGACCATATTGCGGAGTTTCTGCGCTTCTGGCTCCGTTGTCCTTTAGAAAAAGCCGATAGAGCGCGCTTACGGGCGGAATGTCCTCGCCCGACGCTCCCGGACAAGGTGTCCCTTACTCTGAAGTTCGACGAGGATTTCGTCACCTTCATGGGCAAGGCTGGCAGGGATCCTCGTCGAGGTCTGGAACAGGGTCTCCGTGGTGCCCAAGATAAGTTGCTAGAAGTTTCCGGTCCCCTTTCCTTGATCTTTGTTATGGCAGATGAAGCGCTAAATAATAACACCCCGCTCAATCCGGCTTTAGTTCGCGAATGGGCACAGCGCGCTCTTTGCCTATTAGGGAACGCCAATGTCGGCATCTCCTCCGAACGCCGTAAAGCGGCACTTTTCCGTTTTGACGCAAAACTCACTTCTATGTGCAGCAAGGAGTTGGGTCCTGCAGCTAAGGGGTTGCTGTTTGGGGACCTCTTTTTAAGAGAGTTGAACCGCAAGGTCAATGTGTACACCAATTTTCAGAAGGTGCAATCTAATATGAAGCGAGTCTTCCATCCCACTGCTTTTTTTTTCCTCCAGGGATGGCGCACCAAGAGGCCGGGACGCCAGCCGCTACCACACCTCATATAGGCCTCGCCTTCACACCGCACCACAAGGCACGGACGTGCAATACCGACCCAGTCCGATCCTGGCACAGTCCGATCCTGGCACGGGGTGTCCCTGTCGGTCATGGCTTCGGCAGACCCAGACGCCGCTATTCAGCGGGAAAGTACCCCCCCTGCTTCCGCACATACCGGTCACGGGTCGATTGCATTTTTTCCTCCCCAAATGGCGCGAGCTCACATCCGACTCGTGGATTCTGCAAACCGTGTCTGGTTTTTCGATAGACTTCTCCCAGGTCCCCCCGTCCAGTCTGTTTCCCCACCTCTGGCCCAGTACTCCTCGCTGGAGACAACATTGATAGACAGGAGCAATCCTTCCCGCGCTAGAACCCCCGCGTTTCATCAGCAACGTATTCCTGGTGCACAAAAAATCCGGGGACCTCCGACCGGTTATAAATCTAAAGAACCTCAATGCCTTTGTGTCCTATCGCCACTTCAAAATGGAGGGCATACACCTCCTCAGAGATCTCCTCCAAGACGGCGACTGGTTCACAAGATTGGACCTCACGGACGCCTACCTCACGGCACCGGTCCATCTCGCCCACCGACCGTATTTACAGTTCCTCTGGCACCACGAACTGTGGCAATTCACCTGCCTGCCATTCGGCCTCAGTTCCGCGCCATGGTGCTTCACGAAGCTCCTCAAACCTGTTATGGCCTCCATACGGGCTCAGGGCATCAGGACGATCATTTATCTGGACGATATTCTGATACTAGCCCAAAACCCGGCCCAATCCACCCGCCACACGACTCTGGTGATGACTCTCCTGGAAGACCTGGGCTTCTTCATCAACAGGGACAAATCGGCGCTGTGCCCGACTCAAATCATCACCTTCTTAGACTCGACCTCCTGCCAGCTCCGTCTTCCTCCACGAAAACTTCGGGCCATCAAAAAGGCCTTACGAGGTGTCCTGACATCAGAGACTGTCACGGAACGGACATGAGAGCTCCTTTCAGCGAGCCACAGGACTAAAGACTTTTAAAGACCATTTTTCCTGTTTTCGTTTTGGTTTTGCGTGTGAGCCTATGGACCTCTTATTTTATTGCTAGATGTGGTTTTATTGGTGTAATGTAATAAAAATGTGCCCTGTATGATGTGACTGTAAAAGTATGAAAGAAACCGTTTGTATGTGTTTTTCCCCGTCGCCATTTTGCTCAACCCAGCATGGTTTCACAGAACAAAGGATCTCATGCCCCAAGATGGAGGATGCAGCGGGCCAGAGGATTGGAGGCTTTTCCAAGACCTCATCTGCCTAATCCCTGGACAATGGGAAGGCTGAAAGGGACCTGATAGGGAACAGGAGGCTGGGAAAGGAGCCAATCAGTGCTGGTTGTGGGGGGGGGGGCGGAGTTGGTAATCTGTTTGTGTGAAGTTGTATAAATGACCCTGTTGAAACCCATAAAGTTCAGTTCACTGTTTTAAAGCATACAGCCACGTCTGGTGTCTTCATTTCAGAGCTACAATCACTATTGCAGGAGACACTCAGCGGTCTCCTGCATCACCACTCAACCCAGGAACGGGATCCCCAAGGCAACACCGCACCATCTCTCCAGACGCCGGACCAACGCCATTTCATCCTCCAGGCCGCTCGAGACACCGAGTGCCGTGCCACTCGGTAGTCGGGCCGGACGCCATCAAAGGGGGGGGTCAGATAGAGCAGGACCGCAGGCGGACTTCCATCCCGTCACATTGGTGGCAAGTGGTGAGGATAGGCTCTCTGAAACCCCAGAAAAAGCACTCAGCATGGCAGGGTACGCCAACTACAAAAAAGACACCCTGCGGGGCATCCTGGAGAGCCGAGGAGGCACCCCGGGCTCAAAAAGTAAAGCCGCCCTGATCGAGGAACTGCAGGAAATGGACCAGGGAGCCGTGGGCACGCCAACCTTACCACCCACCCAGGCATTGGTCCCAGAAGATCCCTTCCAAAGGAAGGTGCGGCAGCAGCTAGCCCTCTTCGGAGCCGCCCCGTCAGAAGCCACTATAAACAAACAATGCCATCCAGGAGATCCGGCAGGAAGAGGAGCAAGAGAAGGACCGTCAGCACGAGCTGCGGATGGCGGTGCTCCGAGCAAAAAGGACTGAATACCCTGCCCCTGAACCCTACCCCGTAGAACCCCGGTTCAAGGTTGACAGCTCGACTGGAGCTTCATCCAGGGAATCTACACCCCCCAGCGATACTTCTTTTTGGACTTACAGCTCGCCTGGAGTTTTAATTGAGGAAACCGCACATCTCAGCGACCCTTGGATGGAGGCTTACAGCCCGCCTGGAGCTGCATCCGAGGACGCCACACCCCCCATCGAGTGGTGGTGCCACTGTTCCAGCACCCTCGCAGACACGAGGGCTGAATTCCCGAGAAGGCTACAGGAGGGTCTGGATCGGTATCATGGATCTACAGTTGAGCCCTCTGGGCCCGAGTGGCGGGACGAGATCCGCCAAGAACTCTGGTACGAGGCACTGTACCATGAAAGGGACTACCATGGTGTCAATGTTCCCTCTGACGCTGCCATCTACCAAGTGCAGTACAATGCCAGAGCAGCATTCCTGAAAGGCTGACCCCCAGAGGAGTGGGAGGCAGAGCTCCAATACCTGGTTCAGCAGGAGATCGCACTGGACGCCGCTTACTGGGCATCCCAGTGGTTAATAGGCCCCCTGCTACCCCTCACCATCGAATGTGCCTCCACCGCAGGCCTCCACTACGGCGGCACAGGGCTTCTATACGAAAGGATGGCCAATGACCCCGGGTTTGGAGAAGAGTCGGAGTGGCAGTTGGAGGAGATACTGGAACGCCGGGAAGAGGAACTCTCATATGAGAGCAAGGACTTCGAGATAGAGGAACTGGAGTTCCTGGTAGAGCGCGAATGGGAGCTTGAGAAGGCCTACAGAAGGTTGTTGGACGACGCTCCGCAGTCAGGCCTAAGCCCCATGACCTGGGACTGTCTGCCCGAAGAAGCAGACAGTCCAAGTGACACGGAAGTATTGGAGCCCGAGATGCTCCCATGGGTCCCCGTCGGGACCACAGTAAATGAGCCGGCCAGGTCGGAAGAAGCACGGCAGGTGCCAAGCGACCAGAATGGGCCGCGTAAAGGGTCTGAGTGGCCCAGAGAGGAAGTTATCCTCCCACCCCCGCAAGATGACACTGTGCCAGTGTCCGCTTACCCAGCAGAAGAGCTGGCAACGGGGCAGAGTGCTGCTGGCCTCTACCCATCCTCCACCATCTGCCCCGAGGAGCAGAAGGGGGATACCTTCGAGCTGCTTATCCCGCAGCCGCTTACCCCATCCAACCCCCTGGACTTTGTTCCTGTACCCACCTCCCCAGCAGAAGAGCTGGCAACGGGGCAGAGTGCCGCTGGCCTCTGCCCACCCTCCCTCATCTGTCCCGAGGAGCAGAAGGAGGATTTCCCCAAGCTGCTTACCCCGCAGCCGTTGACCCCATCCAACCGCCTGGATGTCGTTCCTACGCCCGCTTCCCCAGCAGAAGAGCTGGCAACCGGACAGAGTGCCACCGGCCTCTGCTCAACCTTCACCGCCTGCCTCGGGGAACAGAAAGAGGATACACCCGGGCTGCTTATTCCGCAGCCACTGACCCCACCGGAGATGGAGGACGCCATTCTCCTGCCCGGGGACCCTTCCTCAGCCTTGAACCCCCCAGCCGACGTGCTGGCAATGGGGCAGAGCCTGTTTCAACTCTGCCCATCTCCACACCCCTTTGGCCCGGAGGCCCCATGCAGCCACTGTTTTTTCCAACAGCTGACCAGGGCACTCGGGGCGCGTGCATTTAGCACCCGTTTTTCCCGGGTGCGCTATACCTCCGGAGGTGGTACAGGCGGTACCCCTCCCTGACCACAGGACCCTTATTCCGGAGGGGGTATCCCCAAAGACTTGTACCCCCAACACACCAGGCACTGCCGCAAGGACAAATGGAGAAACCTAGTGGCTCGCCTCCTTCCCACAGACTATGGGCCACAAAGACTGCTCCGACTTCCGAGTCGACCCGTGTGGGTCCAACCGTGTCCGCCGGACTCTAGAAGGGGGGGGGGAAATGTCACGGAATGGACATGAGAGCTCCTTTCAGCGAGCCACAGGACTAAAGACCCTTTTTAAAGACCATTTTTCCTGTTTTCGTTTTGGTTTTGCGTGTGAGCCTATGGACCTCTTATTTTATTGCTAGATGTGGTTTTATTGGTGTAATGTAATAAAAATGTACCCTGTATGATGTGATTTGTAAAAGTATGAAAGAAACCGTTTGTATGTGTTTTTCCCCGTCGCCATTTTGCTCATCCCAGCATGGTTTCACAGAACAAAGAATCTCATGCCCCAAAATGGAGGATGCAGCAGGCCAGAGGATTGGAGGCTTTTCCAAGACCTCATCTGTCTAATCCCCTGGACAATGGGGGAGCCTGAAAGGGCAAAATAGAGGATACAGCAAGGCAGTTTATTGGAGGCTTTTCCAAGACCTCATCTGCCTAATCCCTGGACAATGGGAAGGCTGAAAGGGACCTGATAGGGAACAGGAGGCTGGGAAAGGAGCCAATCAGTGCTGGTTGTGTGGGTGGGGGAGTTGGTAATCTGTGTGAAGTTGTATAAATGACCCTGTTGAAACCCATAAAGTTCAGTTCACTGTTTTATAGCATACAGCCACGTCTGGTGTCTTCATTTCAGAGCTACAATCACTATTGCAGGAGACACTCAGCGGTCTCCTGCATCACCACTCAACCCAGGAACGGGATCCCCAAGGCAACACCGCACCATCTCTCCAGATGCCGGACCAACACCATTTCATCCTCCAGGCCGCTCGAGACACCGAGTGCCGTGCCACTCGGTAGTCGGGCCGGACGCCATCAAAGGGGGGGGTGTCAGATAGAGCAGGACCGCAGGCGGACTTCCATCCCGTCACAGAGACCATCTGCCTTCGAGATCTGGCAAGGGTTGTAGGGCTACTCTCCTCCTCCATTCAAGCAATATTTCCCGGCCCGCTGCATTATCGAGCAATACAACGCCTGAAGGCTGCGCACCTCCGTCTCAACCCTTCCTACGACCAACTGGTCCCCATCACTCCGGAGGTCAGAGTGGAACTCCTCTGGTGGTTACGTCACATGGAGGCTTGGAATGGGCGTGCCATCTTCGGCTCCCTACCGGACTTCGTACTGGAATCGGATGCCAGCCAATCGGGTTGGGGAGCGACCTGCGGCTCTGCATCCACAGGCGGTGCATGGACACCGGAGGAACAGCAGCTTCATTTCAACTGCTTGGAACTCATTGCCGGATCCTTCACCATCCGCAGCTTTACCCAGAACCTCAGGGACTGCACTCTACTATTTTGAATGGACAACATCTCGACGGTACAGTATGTCAACAGTCTGGGGGGCTCCCGCTCCAAGCTCCTGTCGGACCTTACGCTTTCTCTTCAATTACTGCCTGGAACGGAACATCTCTCTCAAGGCGGAATACCTGCCCGGCACCTCCAACTACGTAGCGGATTGGTTCTCCAGACATTGGAGAGATGTCAGTGACTGGAAACTGGACGTCCCAAAGGCTGTCGCTATGGAGGGGACCCTTCCACCTCGATCTGTTCGCCTCCCACTTGAACCAGACGCCAGCCTACTTCAGTTGGCTTCCGGACCCGCAGGCGACGGCGGTGGATGCCTTTCTCCAGCCGTGGCCAGCGTCGGGGGCCTACGCTTTCCGACCGTTTTCGATGATCACACGTACGATACAGGAAGTCCGCAGACGAGGGATTAAACTTCTCATCACGCCCCTGTGGCATGCTCAGCCCTGGTTCCCTCTGGCACTGGAACTCTCTTGCCTTCATCCGCTGCTGCTTCCATCCTCCCATTCACTTCTGACGGATCCTCAAGGCAGACCGCATCCGTTGGTCCTGGAGGGCCACCTTCCCCTGGTGGCATGGTCGATTTCCGGGGACCCTGCATACTGCCTGGCCTATCGGAAACAGCTCGCTCTCTGTTGTGGGAATCCTGGGCTCCTGGCACGCGACGGAGCTACCGGTACGCCTGGCGGACTTGGTGTAGTTGGTGTGTGCAACAAGAGACTGATCCCGTTACAGTGCCTTTGACTCTGGTCCTTAATTTTTTGGTGGAGCGGTCCTCCTCGGCTAAATCATATCGTACCATCAATCTATTTCGCTCCGCCATATCGGCGGCTCATGTCCCCCTGGGGGGCGTTCCTGTGGGTCGGGACCCGTCGGTGTGCCATCTCCTCAGAGGCATTCGGCTTGCTCGCCCGCCGGCTCCTCAATACGCTATCTTTTGGGATGTTGCGCTGATGCTCGATTTCCTGCGTAGCTGGCCGGACAACGATTAGCTTTCCCTACGTCAGCTCTAACGGTCCTTTTGTGTTTGGTGTCCTTTTGACGCGTCTCCGACGTCAGAGCTGTCGATGCGCACATTATGACCTTCTCCCCTGAGGGTGTTGTCTTCACTCTTACCAGACGTACTAAAACTCTATCTCCTGAGGTCTTCTACCCTTACTTTCCTTCCGATCCCCTCTTATGTGTTGCTCGTTGTGTAACTACTTACCTCTCCCGTCTGCGTCCTTTGCGCTCCTCTCTTACGGGTCAGCTATTGGTCTCCTATGTTACTCTCTTCCCCTACCCTCTCCAGATGGGTTCGCTGGCTACTCTCCCTTGCGGGCGTTGCTCCTGTTGCGGACTCTGGGGGTTCCCTGTCCGATATCCTAGCGGCGGCTGATTGGTCCAGGGCGTTTACGTTCCGTACCTTCTATTTTCGCCCCGTTCCCATGCTTCTGGGGCTCTAGTACAGCTTTAAAAAACTGCAAAATATGAAGCCTCCTGCCTTGATATAAAATTGTGGATTATTCCAGCCTTGGTTTTAATTTTAATAAAGACAGGAGGCGAATATTTAGCCCGCCCGTACCCGTGTCGCTTCACATTGTACCGGATTACTGATATGATAACATGGAAATAAAGGAAAAAAAAACTAAAAAAACCCAAAACATTTATTTTGTACTTTATTTGTCTAACTTTTCCTTCCTCTTTAGTAGGGTTTGCATGCTTTGTTAGCCTAGTCATGGGCTACTTGCTCGTAGTCTTCCTTAACTTTTAATAATTCTTAGTTTTGGCATATCGATTAGTCAACTGTTGCTTGGCAAATCTCCATCACAGGGTACTTTCACGTATCCTCTGTTTTCTCCTAGTTTGATTCGCTTCTGCGGACCTTTTGGTCTTCTGTCTCTCGACTGCATGTTGTGTTCCGGTTCGGCACCTGATCATCTTCTCGACTCCGGCCTAGTCTTGGCTTCCTCCCCTTCAATTTCTGGATTCGTCCTACTTCTTGGATTTCTGCGTTTCTACATCATGGCTCTCCTGATCGTTCCGCATACAAGAAAAGAGGGCGTGGCTAAGACTGTACTACTCGTTGTTTATTGGTTACTGCTGTTGCTATGTAAACCTTCATTTGCTGCTGTTTAGTAAAGAAAAGAGAATGCAAAATATTCGCCTCCTGCCTTTATTAAAATTAAGATTATTCTAACAACAAGGCTGGAATAATCCACAATTATACTGTGGAAGTGCTGCCCGGCAGTGTGAGGATTCATATGCTGCATTAATTATACTGTAAAGGAGCTGCCCGGCAGTGTGAAGATTCATATGCTGCATTAATTATATTGTAGAGGTGCTGCCCGGCAGTGTGAGGATTCATATGCTGCATTAATTATACTGTAAAGGTGCTGCCCGGCAGTGTGCGGATTCACATGCTGCATTAATTATACTGTAAAGGTGCTGCCCGGCAGTGTGCGGATTCACATGCTGCATTAATTATACTGTGAAGGTGCTGCCTGGCAGTGTGAGGATTCATATGCAGCATTAATTATACTGTAAAAGGTGCTGCCCCACAGGGCCGGATTAAGATCTCTATGGGCCTGGAGCTGAAGATTTTGGTGGCTTTTTTTTGGAATTTAGTGAAATGAAAGCATATTTTAGGTTATAGTGCAGATACGGATATATCTGACCAGGCAGATACTGTGTGAGTAAATTTACATTCAGATTTCAATCATTTAAAGCATGTAAAATAATTTTTTCACATTTTATCATCCAAACCTTTGTGGTTATATATTCTATAGGGAATTCTTGTCAATTTTTTTAAATGGGATCCTGTTACTGCATTTTTCTGAGAAAATATACAATTTTAACCAAAAAAATTTAATATTTCCCTTGTGTTTTTTGAATAATATGACTATGTATAAAACCCTGACCTTGCTCCCAGCGTGGGAAATGAGAAGGTGAGTAATGGCAGTGGTATTGCTCATTTTATAAGTGACAAATGGACAATGCCATTGCATTGGTACTAAAAATAAAAAGATAAAACGTTTTTGGGTTTTCCTTTTAGATTTTACATGGTCATGTTTGGTATTAATGCAAAGGCCAGACGCTGACCTATCCAATGACACCTCCCTTGACCTTGTGAGGTATAAAGATTAGTAACGCAGGGTTCCAAAGTCACCCTCCCAGTGCACTTTGCTGCAGTGCGGTCGTGCCATCACCTCCACACTTGAGATGGTGAGTTAGTGCAGCATCATTGTTCACTTTATAATTGAAAAGTGGAAAGTATTGCTGTGTTAGAAAGAAAAAAATAAATTAATATTTATTTTATTTTTTTTGTTACATAAACCCTGGTCATGTTTGATATCATTGGAAAGGGTAATCTCTGATACCTCATATGACCCTGTAGCTGCTATGATGTTGGAGATAATGGGGTCCACATGTTCATAAATGCAGACATTGTTATTTTTTTCTCTGGGCCTATTCTGGGGCATGGGCCTGGAGCTGCTGCTCCATCTGCCCCTATGTTAATCCGGCCCTGCTGCCCGACAGTGTGCGGAATCATATGCTGCATTAATTCTTCTTCTTACAAATTTGGTTACTTAACCCGTTTGCGTTTGGATTGTAATCTGCGGTGAACAGTACAGCAAACGTTAATGCTCACACAAGTGAGTGTTAACGTTTGCATTAAGATCGTAATTTTTCCCACTCGTTGTTGCTCAAACATTTCCCATGGCTCCAAACCGCGTTTAAACATGAGCAAAAGCGGTAAAAATGAGCTCAGCGCACAGCGGTGAAATGGCTGGTGAAATGGAAAAAAAAATGTCATTGTTTCCTGTCCCCCAGGGCAGTACCCGGACCCCCATACACCTTTTATGACCAATATCTTGTATATATGCCCTCTGGAGGGGACCTTAATTTTCGAACTTTTGAGCCCCATTGACTTGCATGGGGTTCGAATCGTGTTCGAATTCAAACTTTTTCAAATGTTCGAGTGCGAACCGGACAAGGGGGTGTTCAGCCCATCACTAGTTGTAAACTTACCAGAGCCTTTATAGGGCTACATTACAATAAAATCGCTCTAAAACGGGGGTGCAAAGGAGAAAAACCTGCGCCTGAGGGTTTCTCCTTTCCGCCCACATTTTAGCACGATATTACAATGCAGGCGCTTAAAAAGCTGCCTGCATTGTTATCGGCTCTAATCCCTGGGATGTGCACGGCAGTGCTAAGTGCCGCTGCGAGCATCCACTCGATGCAGTCCATAGCAGACAGCGCCGGTTGCAAGATCCGGCAGGTCAGCGTAGTGATCTGCAGGGGGAGACTGGGGGACTTTTTCCTCCAGTTTCTCCCCACCAGACGGAGGAGGTGGTTGGAGCTGCGGTCCTCACCGTGGCATAGGAGGTGAGTAACTGCTTCATTTTGTGGGTGTTTCTGGCTGGTGCTGATGGATTCTGCAGCAGCGAAATCCGTTATCACCAAATCCAGGCTGTGGTTAACTTTTTGCTAACCGCAGCCAGACGTTAATATATTGTATATCATTGTAATATAAGTATATTGTAATCCTAACGCTGATTAACACTTTGCGCTCCCTATACTTATCATGGGGAGTGCAAAGTACTGTAACCTCATGCTGGAAAGCGTTGGGATTGTAATATGCGGTGGCTTCCAGGGCTAACGTTAATGCTCACTCAGGTGAGCGCTAACGTTAGCACCAAGAATGTAATGTAGCCCATTGACTGGAGTTGTTAACTTTACAACAGCTCTGGTTAAATTAGTCTCAGCTTCGTAACACTGCCCGAGCTCTGCTTAAAAAAATGATGGGAATTTAGTTCACAAAATATGACCATAAATTGCTTAAGACTGTCAACAATGTCAATGTATGTCATCGCAACAGGTGTTACTGTAAAGCACCTAAAGATCGCGTTTGTGGGATTAACTCGCTTACTGAGGACAGAATCCTTTCTGGAGCTCCCTGCCATTCATGGTTATATAGAACCTGCAAATGCAACACCTATGGCAGGGAGGGCCGGATTAAGATCTCTATGGGCCTTGAGCTGAATATTGTGTTTGGCTTTTTTTGGAATTTAGTGAAATGAAAACATATTTTAGGTTATTAGTGCAAATATGGATATATCTAACCAGGCAGATACTGCGTGATTCATTTTTCATTCAGATTTCAGTCATTTACGGTGTGTAAAATTATTTTTTCGCAATTTATCATCCAAACCTTTGTGGTTATATATTCTATAGGGAATTCTTGTTAAAAAAAATAAATAAATAAGAAATGGGAACCTGTTACTGCATTTTTCTTAACCAAAAAATGAAGAAGAATAAAATATTTCCCGGTTTTGGAAGAGGATGCTTTATGAATAATATGACCATGTATAAAACACTGACCTTGCTCCCAACGTGGGAAATTAAAAGGTGAGTAATGGCAGTGGTATTGCTCATTTTATACCTGACAAATGGACAATGCCATCGCTTTGGAACTAAAAATAAATAAATTCAAAAAGTGGGGGGTTTTCATTTAGATGTTACATGGTCACATTTGGCACCAATGCAAAGGTCAGACTCTGACCTGTCCAATGATGCCTCACTTGACTTTGTGTGGTGTAAAGGTTAGTGACGCAGGTTTCCAAAGTCATCCCCCAGTGCTCTTCGCTGCAGCAAAGCGGTTTAGGATGTAACAATTCGTAACAACGGATTGTGCCATCACCTCCACACTTGTTAGTGACATGAGAAATGAGATGGTTAGTTAGTGCAGCAGCATTGTTCACTAAAAAAAATGGAAAAGTGAAAAATATTGCTGTGTTAGAAAGAAAAAGAAAAAATTAAAGAAATTTATTTTTATTGTTACGTAAAACCTCAGGTCAGGTTTGGTATCATGCTCTGGCCTTTCCAGTAATACCTCACATGACCCTGTAGCTGCTATGGAGTTGGAGATATTGGTCCAAATGCCCCTCAATGCAGATATGGGCCTGTCCTGGAGCTTGGGCATGGGCCTGGAGCTGCTGCCAAGATCAGCATCACAACACAACGTAAGATCAATATATAACACATATCATTCATATTTACCAGGTAGGTGAAATGTGGAAAGTCAAGTTGATTGCTGTTGCTATTAAAATTCACATTCACTCTATCTCCTGCTACAGAAACAGTTGTGTGCAAATAATTTTGTTTCGCTGAATAATATGCAGTCAGCGTCAAAGAAGAAGTGGCCTGGCGGCTTGTTGGTAAGGTTGGATGGTTTGTTTTTACCTGTGTGCGGGATATAGAAAAATAAACACAAAAATACACAATTATTAAAAGATTATGGGCTAAAATACAATCTTCGCGCAAAAACGCTCGCGCAATGTGTGAATTTGTGCGCCAAGCGTTAACGTTTGCGCACGTAAATCACCGCTCGTTTTTTTCATCCGTCAATCAATAACGCGTGTAAACCGGACGCACCCAAGTGCTCGCACAGTAACGTCACACGCAGAAATCAGTGTGCGCATCGGTTTTTTCCAGTGAATCAGAATTAAGAACCACAATAATCTCACGTTACGTTTTTGCGCCTGCCACAGTCAATCTGAGCATATATGCTGCAGCTACAATACATGCACACACAACTTCTTCATTTTATTGCTTGGATATGTGTAGAATGTGTAACTATACTTTGCTGCGTATTTTTTTTGGGCTGGTGTGTTTGGTTTCGGCCGGGTTGATAGAATTTGCCATTAACACCAGCTTTTAGGAGTTGCTAAAATTATGCGTGCAAAGGCTGTGCGTTACAAACTGCGCATAGATTGTAATACCATCCGCATACCAGCGCACAAACGCATTTGCGCTCACAATTTTAAGCATAGGATGCGCCTTTCAGTAAGCTCACACAGGTTCACCCGCGGTAGACGATTACGGGTGTTTGTCGCGCTGACTATGTAGTATGGCATTCGGCGCAAATGGTTTTACCCCTCAAGTTAATGTTTTTTTGCGCCAGTGCAAACGTTTGCGTGGGGATTGTAATTTAGTCCTATGTATTGACACATTAAAGAAAATATTATTTGTTACACATGTTATTACTAATCGAAGCAATTTTATTCACCAGGTTTACAATATTGCTGAAAAGGACACTCTACTCACCCTGACCATTTTAACACTTTCGCTGCGGATGACGTGTGGGGCACATCCTGATTGACTCCCGCTATATGCGGAGGACCTGCCCCACACGTTATCCGCCAGCAGGAGCCCGGCGGAGATACTTACCTCTGTGTCCGGGGTCCCGCGGTGTTCTGGCTTCAGGGAAGCCAGGCGCCGAAGATAGGCCGGCCCCAAACGTAAATGACATCATCGTGCTTGCGCGATGACATAATTTCCAGGCAACCCCGGCAAAGCCGGGAGATCGCCTGGAAGGGAGGGGGTGATCCTTTTGGATCGCTCTCCCTCCCGATCAGGAGGGTTTTCCGCCACAATCCAGGCACCGCTTTGAAGGGCAGTGTCTGCCCTTTAAAGCGGTGCCTGGTTTTTAACCCTGTAATTGCTAAATCGTGATCGGCGCCGCTCGGCAGCCGATCGTAATCTGGCTCCAATGGGGACCGCCATCTTGGATGGCGGCTTCACCTCCGGGTTCCCCCACGGCTCCTGATGTGTCGTGCATGGCACGATGATGTCAGATAGCCGGGGAACCCCTAGCTGCCTGGGGATTTCCCAAGGAAATCCCCTGGCGGAGATACGGGGTTCATTTGAACCCCTATATCTCCAGAACCGTGGGAGCTAGAGAGTCATGCATGGTGTCATTCAAAAGGCCTGAGTATGGCCTTTCGAATAATACCAAACATGACCATGTTCAAAGTAAAAAGAAACTAAAACATGTTTTTTTTTGTGTGTTGTTTTTATTAATGCAGCAATATTGTTCACATTTCAATTATAAAGTGACCAATGATGCTGCACTAATGATTTTTTTTCTATGGGGTGCGTTTGCAAAAAAAACACGTAATTTCCCCCAAAAAAATTAACAAGTCCCCATTTCTAATTTTTATACAAGCGCACCCCATAGAAAATATAACCGCAAACACTCATGTAAAAAAAAAAACACTTTACACACTGTAAATGATTGAAAATTCTAATTTTATTGCATTTTTGTTATAATATTCAGGCAGTATATGACGCATACATAAAAAAAATTATATATTATGAATCTGCGGAGTCTGCCGGAAAGAACGATATATAATATGTCTGGGTCATGTGATAAAACGTGGCTTCTAAACGTGTTTAAACATGATGAGCAAAAGCGCGGAAAAAATTAGCTCAGCACACAGCGGTGAAATAGCTCAGCAGTGAAGGGGTTAATGTTTTAAAGCTGCCCTGATCTGGTCATATCACTGGGAGAATTGGACGATTTTCCTCCACCCCACCCAGTGTCACCAGCAGCTGGGATTTTTAAATTTCCCGGCTGCCAGTCACCAAATCGGTCACCAGTGACATCAGCACACAGAGAGCAGGCTGACATCATGCTCTGAGACCAATCGCTTTAGCGAACGGTCTCTGAAAGGCAGCTGATGGATCGGATCTGCGCATGCACACACAGCTCCTATCCATAGTTTTCGCAGGCATTAAGGAACTTGGGTACGCTTCCAGCCAAGCCAGTAGAGTGTTCCTGCTTAGCCGATCAATGTCTCCACCTCCAGTCCCTGCCTGATTCAATAAACTGTCTGCCTTCAGCCAGTGGTGTCTCGATTTTAAGGCTTCTAACCCCATAATATGGGTCCCGCCTCGACTCATGCCAGGTTCCCTTTTGAGAACTGAGTTGAATAATGACATTTACACAGAGTTCTCCAGTGTTTGATAACTTTCTGATATTTATTAAGCTGCTCCATTTCACACTTCCACAAACACAAACTCAACAAGTTTCGACACATTAAAATGTGATTTATGTAATCCTCACATCATCCAAGACCTTGTTACAGTATGTAACCAAATCATTAGTATGTGTTGTATTTAATGACATCCAATGACAGTTTCCAATGTATCCAAGCCTACTAGTGCTGTTGCCCATTCTGTGTGCTCTCATAAAGGGAACACGATAATTTAGACATGTCTTGCTTGAGGTGCCTAGAAGGGTACCAGCTCTATACACCTGATGATGCCTTGCAAAGCTGAAACAATGCAAGAGGGTTTCTATATCTCCGGTGCAAAGAAGACTTCTTCAGCACTTCAGTTCTGGCCACCATGTTTGGACAATTGTCGTCTGATTTGCATAGGGTATAGTCATCTCCATAATGTCACCATTGAGCTGGAACCTTAGCAGACCTGAGTAGGAACTCACCATAGGGCAAGCCACTAGTGCTACTGCATGTCCTCAATGCTCTCATAAACCTTGTTTTTTGCTCGACATAACCACTCAAATAAGTTGAAGTCTTTATGATGACACAATAAATGGTACTAGAAGCTGGTTGTAGCCAATCAGAAGGGAATAATTTTCTCAGTTATTTTTTTACACCATTTACTATAGTTTCTTCTGTTACGCTCCACACACCGAAGACATTTTTGCTTTCAAAACCTGCCAATACCCAGCAACATTATATTTGTGACTTACAGTTACAGAGAATTGGTTTTTATCTGTGCCCGAATTCAGGATCATCTTTGCAATTCCTTCATCATCAGTTTTTCCTGGCGCTGGTTTTTCACCTTGCACCTCCACCACCACAGGAAGGTTAGTTGCTGGAGAACCGTCAGGGTTGGAAACGACAATCTGGTAGAAAATGAAAAAAGAAAATCATTATTTTAACGCAATAGAATTAGTGCATCATTTAAGACACACATGAAGCATCGTGGGATGTAGGAGCCAACACTTAATGTTTATGGTACTAGAGCTGTCACTCAGCTGTCACTCGGTTTCATTCTTCTGGACATTTTTCGAAAACAATATTGGAGAGTTTGTTTCGATTTGAAATACTGGCTGATTCAATAGGAAAATTAAAGATTATGCTGTCCCGAAAAAATCTGGCCGGTAAAATGCCCCAAAAAGCACATTTTTATCTTTCAAATTTTTTTACGTAATAATTACTGGGTTATTCAAACAGAGCCAAATTGGCTCCGAAATTGCATCGAATGGTGAATTTCCCCGTACGGTGACATTTTATGGCCATTCGGCTATTCAAAAGCTGGCAGTTTGTCACCCCCATACTTATGTATCACCCTAATTTATGGTAACCCCTTTACCTCTGTATTACCCTAAATTTATTGTCACCCCTATACCCGTGTATCACCCTAATTTATTGTAACCCCTATACCTGTGTATCACCCTAATTTATTGTAACCCCTATACTGTACTGTGGATATGTTGACCCACAGAAGAAATAAAAACTGAAAAATAATAATAACGGCTCATAGGTAGTGGCTCATTGCAAAGAGTTGGTGGTGTCACAGCAGCAATTTTCCTCAGCTGTTTACCCCCTTCACTATCAAGGGAGTTTCCAAAACACCACTGTCAGGAACCAGTGTTTTTTTTGGGAAATCAATGTAAATGGAAAATACAGTAAGAAATATTTGGGAATATTCCCAGTGCATTACTTGCTGTAATTACCTTTTTGGCAGGCAGATGTTGCCATCTGCTGGCCAAAAGGAGCTACTGCAGTTCTGAGCTCCTTCCAGGATAAGCCGTGGAGCTGTCAGACACATTCACAATTAATTGTAAAAAAAAATGTAGCACCTCGGGCATCATGCCCACTCTGCTAAAACGTTGGGGGCGTGTTCTGGAGCCAAATGCAAACAAAACTCATTTGGAAACAAACTAATTTAATTAGCAGTGATACAGCATAGCTCCAGGTCATGTTAACACGATCCTGCTAGTGAAGAGGTTAAACATGGAGCTTCCAGGGCAGAGGGAATGAATATTTTTGCAAACTTTTTGCAGACTTTAATTATTCTTCCATTTCTTTTATCATCTCAATAGCCAATGTCATCTTAACTTATTTTAGATTATTTAATTCAATATTTTATCTCAGGAAGAAAAATGTTCACTATACAAATAGAATTATAAATTATTCTTCATTGGACTTGAAGGAAATTGGATCGTCTGCTTCATAAAAAGGACATCAAACACTATACAGGACAAACACAGAATAATGATTTGCAGGTTTTGTTTCATTATTTAATTTAATAATATTATTGTTTATTATAATGATTATTTTATCTGTGCTGCCCAGTAGACATGTGCAGCGCTGAAAAATTTGGCTCAGTTCAATTTGGATTCTTTCGGAATCCAAAGATATCGGAATGGGTAATAATTGGAATCAGCTGATTTAGAATATTGGAAGCCTCGGATATTTCAATATGTCACCGATTCAGAATATCGGAAACATCCAATATATTCGGCCATTTCAGATATTCAGAAATTTTATGCATAATACGTAAAAAAAAATGGTTAGGGGGGCCAGTGCCGGATTAACATAGGGACTGATGGAGCAGCAGCTCCAGGCCCATGTCCCAGAATAGGCCCAGAGAATAAATACCTATCTAGGTTATTCAGAGAGAAGTGAACCTCAGGAGAATGATTGGAGAAGTGAAAATTCAAGGTCAAAGTTGCCAAACCAGAAAAATTCTCCCATTTATCTCACTTTCCAAATTGGCTTTGGTCTAGATTCTTCTCTTCTCCTGACAATTCTCCTGGTTTTCACCTCTCTCTGAATAACCCTGATTGTGTGCATTTATGGACATTTGGACCCCTGTATCTCCAGTTCCATAGCGGTTACAGGGTCATGTGAGGTATCACTGGAAAGGCCAGAGTATGACCTTTCCACTGATATCAAACACAACCAGGTTTTATGTAAAAATAAAATAACATAACTTTTTTCTTTCTAGCGCATCAATATTTTTCACTTTTCAATTATAAAGTGAACAATGATGCTAAACTAACTCACCATCTCATTTCTCATGTCACCAACAAGTGTGGAGGTGATGGCACAATCTGTTATTACGAATTGTTAAATCAAAAACCTAAATGCCTCACTGCAGTGCACTGGTGGGGGACTTTGGAACCCTGCGTCACTAATCTTTACACCGTGACCTCACAAGGTGCCATTGGTCACTGATACCAAAGGTGACCATGTAAAATCTAAAAGAAAAGAAAGCAAAAAACCCCAAAAAACACCTGTTTATTTTTTTTTAGTTCCAAAGCGATGGCATTGTCCATTTGTCATGTATAAAATGAGCAATACCGCTGTACCACTGCTATTACTCCTTCTCATTTCCCACGCTGGGAGAAAGTTCAGTGTTTTATACATAGTCACGTTATTCATAAAACACCATCCTCCAAAACACAAGGGAAATATTTCATTTTTTGGTTACAATTGTATAATTTTTCTTGAAAAATGCAGTAACAGGTTCTCATTTCGATTTTTTTTTCTTTACAAGAATTCCCTATATAGAATACATAACCACAAAGGTTTGGATAAAAAAAATGAGATCTAATAATTTTACATGCTGTAAATGATTGAAATCTGAATGGAAATTTCCTCACACAGTATCTGCCTGGTTAGATATATTTATTATTGCAGAAGCCATCTGCACATCACAGCAATTCAAAGAACTGCATCCCAGAGCCTCTGTGCTGCATTCCCCATATGCAGCAAGGAACTCTGGGTAGGATATGCAAATGAAATCTGTCTCACTTTTATTGTATCCTGTGTCTGTTTTTACACAGAACCCTTAAATCAATGCTATGCCATTCTATTGCTTTCTAGCAGAGATCAAGTTTATGCAACTGGTCAAAGCCACTCCTAGGACAGCGCTGTTTTGGGTTTATTGGACACTCATCAGCAAGGAGCTAGGCATGACCAGTTGCAGTGGATGCTTGGACCCGTAGGGCAAATCAGTATCTACAAAAGTTGTGGTGGAGGACAAAAAGTGAGATAAAAAGCCTCCACTCTTTAATGGTTACGTTTATTATTGTAGAAGCCATCTGCACATCACAGCAATTTAAAGAACTGCATCCCAGAGCCCAGGACTCGAGTCCTGCGGGAACGTGCGGGAACGGCGTTCCTGCACTTCTTCCACAGCGGGAACGCTTTGGGAATGCAGGTTCCCGCAGTGGCCCGAGCCCGAAACTATTGAGCTGGCCGCTGCCGCACATTGCCGGCGGCCGCGTGCTTTCCTGCTACGAACGACCGCTGGCAGGAAGTGCAGCCGTTCGCCTGGGATCTAACAGCCTGAGATCTCGCGAGATCACTGCTGGCTGTTTCATCGATCCCAGGCGAGCGGCCGCAGTTCCTGCCAGCGACCGTTTGTAGCAGGAAAAACACGCGGCCGCCGGCAATGTGCGGCCGCGGCGGCCAGCTCAATTGTTTCGGACCCACACCCAGAGGAGAGGTGAGCTGCTGGGGGCAAAATAATTCCATGTGTGAGCTGGGGGCAATTATATCCATATGAACTGGGGGCAATAATACCCATGTGAACTGGGGGCAATAATATCCATGTGAACTGGGGGCAATAATACCCATGTGAGCAGGGGGCAATAATACCCATGTGAGCAGGGGCAATTGTATCCATGTGAGCGGGTGCAATTGTATCCATGTGAGCGGGGGCAATTGTATCCATGTGAGCTTGGGGGCAATAGTATCCATGTGAGCTGGGGCAATATATACCCATGAACAGGGGGCAATAATATCCACGTGAACTGGGGGCAATAATATCCACGTGAACTGGGGGCAATAATATCCACGTGAACTGGGGCAATAATATCCACATGAGCTGGGGCAATAATATCCACGTGAGCTGGGGCAAATATATCCATGTGAGCTGGGGGCAAATATATCCATATAGCCAGTGCTGGGTATATTATTCTGGGGCTCAGTGCTATGTATATTATTTTGGGGGTCCAGTGCTGTGCATATTATTCTGGGGGCTCAGTGCTGTGCATATTATTCTGGGGCTCAGTGCTGTGTATATTATTTTGGGGGTCCAGTGCTGTGTATATTATTTTGGGGGTCCAGTGCTGTGTATATTATTCTGGGGGCTCAGTGCTGTGTAAATTATTGTATGGGTCCAGTGCTGGGTATATTATTGTGGGGGCTCAGTGCTGTGTATGTTATTCTGGGGGTCTAGTGCTGTGCATATTATTCTTGGGGCTCAGTGCTGTGTATGTTATTCTGGGGGTCCAGTGCTGGGTATATTATTCTGGGGGTCTGTGCCTGTGTATATAATTCTGGGGGGTCTGTGCCTGGATAGATATATATATGTGATATGTATATATTATACAGTCAGGTCCAGAAATATTGGGACATCGACACAATTCTAACATCTTTGGCTCTATACACCACCACAATGGAGTTGTAATGAAACAATCACAATGTGCTTTAACTGCAGACTGTCAGCTTTAATTTGAGGGTATGTACATCCAACTCAGGTGAACGGTGTAGGATTTACAGCAGTTTGCATATGTGCCTCCCACTTGTTAAGGGACAATTGACTTCTCAGCTGTTCCATGGCCAGGTGTGTGATATTCCCTCATTACCCCAAATACAATGTGCTAATAAAAGGCACAGAGTTCCTTTCAAGTGTGCTATTTGCATTTGGAATCTGTTGCTGTCAACTCTCAAGATGAGATCCAAAGAGCTGTCACTATCAGTGAAGCAAGCCATCATTAGGCTGAAGAAACAAAACAAACCCATCAGAGAGATAGCAAGAACATTAGGCATGGCCAAAACAACTGTTTGGAACATTCTCAAAAAGAAGGAACGCACCGGTGAGTTCAGCAACACCAAAAGACCCGGGACACCACAGAAAACAACTGTGGTGGATGACTGAAGAATTCTTTCCTTGGTGAAGAAAACACCCTTCACAACACTTGGCCAGATCAAGAACACTCTACAGGAGGTAGGTGTATGTGTGTCAACAATCAAGAGAAGACTTCACCAGAGTGACTACAGAGGGTTCACCACAAGATGTAAACCATTGGTGTGCCTCAAAAACAGGAAGGCCAGATTAGAGTTTGCCAAACAACACCTAACAAAGCCTTCACAGTTCTGGAACGAGATCCTATGGACAGATGAGACCAAGATCAACTTGTACCAGAGTGATGGGAAGAGAAGAGTATGGAGAAGGAAAGGAACTGCTCATGATCCTAAGCATACCACCTCATCAGTGAAGCATGGTGGTGGTAGTGTCATGGCGTGGGCATGTATGGCTGCCAATGGAACTGGTTCTCTTGTATTTATTGATGATGTGACTGCTGACAAAAGCAGCAGGATGAATTCTGAAGTGTTTCGAGCAATATTATCTGCACACATTCAGCCAAATGCTGCAGAACTCATTGGACGGCGCTTCACAGTGCAGATGGACAATGACCCAAAGCATACTGCAAAAACAACCAAAGCGTTTTTGAAGGGACGGAAGTGGAATGTTATGCAATGGCCAAGTCAATCACCTGACCTGAATCCCATTGAGCATGCATTTCACTTGCTGAAGACAAAACTGAAGGGAAAAAGGCCCCAAGAACAAGCAGGAACTGAAGACAGTTGCAGTAGAGGCCTGGCAGAGCATCCCCAGGGAAGAAACCCAGCGTCTGGTGATGTCTATGCGTTCCATACTTCAGGCTGGGATTGACTGCAAAGGATTTGCAACCAAATATTAAGAAGTGAAAGTTTGATTTATGATTATTATTCTGTCCCATTACCTTTGGTCCCTTAACAAGTGGGAGGCACATCTGCAAACTGCTGTAAGTCCTACACCGTTCACCTGAGTTGGATGTACATACCGTCAAATTAAAGCTTACAGTCTGCAGTTAAAACACTGAGTTTGTTTCATTCCAACTCCATTGTGTTGGTGTATAGAGCCAAAGATGTTAGAATTGTGTCGATGTCCCAATATTTCTGGACCTGACTGTATACGTGTTAACCAGTTGCCAAAATCACGAGTATACTTGTACATAATGATACCTTTCACTGATCAGTATAGTTTCCAGACCTGAAGAGGAGAGGTTACTCTCTTGAAAGCTTGTCTTTTAAATGTAAGGTTAAACCAATAAAAATGGTATCACCGGCACGTACTGCTATACTCGTGTAATATATTTTTTTTCTTCAGGTAATAGGGGTTGTGGAATTTGTGGGTGAGTTCCCTCACTTTTTTTCCCAGGACTCGACCCCTGCCAGAGCCCCTGTGCTGCATTCCCCATATGCAGCAAGAAACTCTGGGTAGGATATGGAAATGACCTCTGTCTCGCTTTAATGGCATCCTGTGTCTGTTTTACCCTATTAAATAACCTAAAAAAAATTTCATTTCACTAAATTCCAAAAAAAGCCCACCAAAATATCCAGCTCCAGGCCCATAGAGATTTTTAGTCTGGCCCTAAAGGGGACAAGAAATACAACACAGCACTAAAAGACCTAAGTCCGCAAGAAAGTGGGCTAGATACTTGATATGTCCATAAACAGTAGTCCTTGTCTTCAGGAGCAGATCTTCTTAAGGGTGCAGATGGAATGTATACTGCAGAAAAAACACAGAGAACCAAAATTGCGCAGTATGACAGCACCAGAAGTGAGAATAACTTGTATCGGTGTTTAACTCACATTCTGGGGAGCCCACAACCGGCTCTCAGGGACATAGCAGGCAGGGACTTATAGCAGGCGCCCATAAACCCTTCGCTTCACTTCTCTGTGACAAGGACTACTGTTCATGGACATATCAAGTATCTAGCCCACTTTCTTGCGAACTTAGGTCTTTTAGCGCTGTGTTGTATTTCTTGTCCAATTGTCATCTGGGTATTTAGAGAAACCCCCACACACAACATTCAGCGAGTGGGATAGATACTTATTTCCGGTGGGCGCTTCACCCCCTTCTTTTTCCTTGGCCCTAAAGGGGGGCTAGGGTCAGAGTTGGGTGAGGGGTAGGACTAGGGTTAGCTTAGGGTTTGTGCTAGGGTTAGGGCTAGGTTAGGGTTAGGTTAAGGCTAGGCTTAGGACAACAGTCTGTGTGTCAGGAATGGCACCGGGGTGGCACCACGAGTTCATGGAGTCTAAGCCCAGGATGCAGGGATGCTCTGAAGGTACCTTGGTTAGGCTGATGTTATGTGATCCGAGGCGTGGTACAATGGGGGTTATCCAGGAGAATTGTCAGCAGGCGATACTAGGTCGAGGGACTGGTACAGCGGGATAGTCGTTGAAGCAAGCAGGGGTCTGATACACAGTAAGTCTTTAGCAATAGTTCAGCTATGTTTGCAGGATACACTTGCAATGCGAAGCCATGGTAGAAAGGTGGGAGTGACTCTTTATTTACAAGCAGGAGGGTGTGGTGCTTGTGTTTTTACTGTTTAACCCCTCTCCTTGCTGGATTGGAACGGGGGCAGCACTTTACATGTGCTGCCTGAGCAAGAAATGTGATCCTGGTGTGGTCAGCGATGGGGATCCTGACACTGTGTGTCATTTGATTAGCGTCAGGGCTAGGGTTAGCTTAGGGTTAGCTTAGGGTTTGTGCTAGGGATATGGTTAGGGCTAGGTTAGGTTAGGGCTAGGCTTAGGATGACAGTTTCTGTTTGTCATTTAATTAGGGTCAGGGCTAGGGTTAGGTTAGGACTAGGTTAAGGCTAGGTTTAATGCTAGGGTTAGTGCTAGGGTTACGGCTTTTGGGTGTCAAATGATTAGCACTAGGGTTAGGTGTAGGGTTAGCATTACCAATTTTCTCCCTATCTTTTTACTTACTTACAATTAAATTAGAATTTTTTGGGATCGGACTTGGCCGATAATCGGCAAAGATCAGATTTATTTGGCTATTTTAATTCGGATAACGATTCAATTCAGACGTGGGTATTTCTGAATTTGGATCGATCTGAACAGTCGATATTTCGGACCATTTCCGAATAGGACCGAGCCACATTGCACATGTCTAATGCTTAGGATCTTAAATACAATTTATTTTTTCCCCAGGTGATTTTTGCCTTCATCTTATAAGAGGTCATCATTTAACACGGCAATATTTATATTTCTTTATGTATTTCTATGAATTGAGATAAATATTAATAGAGAATAATAACGTGCAATACTAAAAGTCATACGAAATTTGAAACCAAATAATACAGTACCGCCATGTCAAAGGGCATCCCGGGCTTGAAATATTTTGAGGTCTGTGTGAAATGGATTTTATAAGGAGACACCACAATATGAATATCATCCAATTCACCTTCTACAATGTCAGTACCTAAAACAGAGATGGAGATACATCAGTCCCTCTCCCAAAGCCGGACAGGGTCTGCATATAAATGCTGAATTGTTGCTATGGTAACATCAGTGCTAAAGGGACTCTTTTAAGCTAACTTCAGCTTTATTATAATGTTTATAGTTCAAGGGCTCTCTCGGTGCAGTCCCAAACACAAAGAATGGTTCTAGTAGAGAGTAGATGGTGGAGGTGGAGAGACATCACTTCCCTCCTCCTGGTGGAGAGAAATCACTTCCCTCCTCCTGGTGGAGAGACATCACTTCCCTCCTCCTGGTGGAGAGACATCACTTCCCTCCTCCTGGTGGAGAGACATCACTTCCCTCCTCCTGGTGGAGAGACATCACTTCCCTCCTCCTGGTGGAGAGACATCACTTCCCTCCTCCTGGTGGAGAGACATCACTTCCCAACTCCTGGTGGAGAGACATCACTTCCCTCCTCCTGGTGGAGAGACATCACTTCCCAACTCCTGGTGAAGATGCATCCCTTCCCTCCTCCTGGTGGAGAGAAATCACTTCCCTCCTCCTGGTGGAGAGAAATCACTTCCCTCCTCCTGGTGGAGAGGCATCACTTCTCTCCTCCTGGTGGAGAGGCATCACTTCCCTCCTCCTGGTGGAGAGACATCACTTCCCTCCTCCTGGTGGAGAGACATCACTTCCCTCCTCCTGGTGGCGAGACATCACTTCCCAACTCCTGGTGAAGATGTATCCCTTCCCTCCTCCTGGTGGAGAGAAATCACTTCCCTCCTCCTGGTGGAGCGGCATCACTTCCCTCCTCCTGGTGGAGAGACATCACTTCACTCCTCCTGGTGGAGAGAAATCACTTCCCTCCTCCTGATGGAGAGACATCACTTCACTTCTCATGTAACAGTGGCAGAAGTCTGTAACTCTACAAGTGTCTCGCAGTTGATGTAGTGCACAGTGTGAGGGGGGCCATTACATGTCACTTTGTTCTCTCTGTGATAGTCTGCAATCTTGACCCTTACCTAGTGTTTACAGACTGCTCAGTGCGTCATCAAACCTATTTTGTATTTCACTGTTACCCTCTCCTTTCCCTTCTCCTATCCAACGCTAATCAGTCATCTCCAGCTCCTCTCTCTCTCTCTCTCTCCCCTTTGTTCACCTTTTAGATGGTATGAACAATCCACCGGTGAGTTTTGGCAAACTTTTATAGCTTTATATACACACATATTTTAAGATCGTCAGGAGAATATCTATGTACGTGATATGATATTGTCAGGTCTTTTTTTGCCCTTCACAAAATTAGGTTGACCGTGATTGACTATCTGCCTACATGCTCGGAGAATACCATGGATCTCGGCTGCCATCAGAATTCTTGGAGCTCTATACTGAAGCACTGGTTGGAACCCTCCCCCTGCGACCTACTGAATTAAATTAAAAATAAGGCTTTTTGCCCCTCACCCGCTTACCATTGCTGCAGGGGGGAGGCTAAACCCTTGCTGACCAACATATATATATATATAACAAGTATTTTCTAACGGACCAGTTGTGGAGCAATCAGCCTGCACCTCCAGCTGGGCCAGACTATACTAATGCCCCCTTTCGAAGCTGATGCTCAGTAATGGGTATGCTCCGGGCAGTCCCAGTTGCCACTGTGAAACATTCTTGGTATCCTGGTGGGCCAGTCCTGAGCAGCACAGCACGGAAGGACCATTGCACCCTGCAGCAAAAAATAAACTGCTACTGGGTTTGGCAGGGGCCTGGACCCCATGGAAGCACAGGGCCCTTTAACAAACCATGGGCTGTCACCCTCATATATTTTATGATATTATGTGACGCCAGGTTTCATGCATAAAGGAGCCTGACCTGGAGCTAATATGGCTGTGCATGCTAGCTCCGTTAGGACATCTGGAAAGTTTAAGAAATTATAAACTAAGCCAGTGTTTCGGAAGGTTACAAGCACCCTACATGTGTTCCTTCTACAAAAACTTAATCAAAATGACAATGAGAGACTATAATACGCTGAGACTGAGCATACGTACCCGTGGTCGTAATTACAGTGGCTGTTACATATAAACGATAATCTGTCATGACCGCCGGAGATTTGAAAACTTTTACAAGATCTTCTCTTTTCAACGAGGTTTTTCCACATCCTTCCACAATCTGGAAATATTAAAAAAGATAAAACGGTCAGGATGCATCGCGTCTCACGCCTTCTCCCACCCAATCCTGCTGCTCTAATCTGACAAAAAAGCTGGGTGAAATGGAGGAGTTTCCCCAACTCCACCCAGCGTCTCCTGCAGCCAGGGATTTTGAATTTCCCGGTCAATTGATTGGTCACTAGCGACATCAGCATACCATGTGAGTCTTTTCCCAGTCTTTCCTGTTCCTAACCAGAGGAAGCAGCAGAACGCGCCGCCCTCTGCACCGTGGGATCTCAGGTGAGTATGGGATTTTTCCATCTCTCTAGATTCAAGTGTTAAGTGATCTCGCCAAAGCAAAGTCACTTAACACCAGCTTTGAAAGACGGAACTTTTTATTTAATAACGGCTCTGGGGTAGAAAAATTAGTTATGTCGAAATAGCTGCTTCTTCTCTATCTAGCCACAAATTACATGACACGATTAAGGCCTTGAGGGCCGAAACGTGGCCTTTTTCCACATTCCAATCAAAATCCATGTACACTATTCCAGGAGTGCCTCTCATTTTCCTGGAATTTGCGTCATAGTGGCATCCTGTGGGAGAACACCAGTGTGTGCTTGGTGTTCAAAAAAGGGGCTCCCGTAGCTTAACCCTAATCACTTGTTCTCTGAATAGCCACTAATTAACGGCATCAATACAAAATATAGGAGTCAATAATTTACAGAAATCTGCCAAAACATCTGAGCCGCAAGCAGAGCTCGCGACTCGGTTGTAAGATCAGAAGGAGCCGTTAAGCTATTGGCTGGTGCTGATATGTCTATTGGCTCCATCCGTTGGCCTTGTGATCCCTGGCACCCCAGATATTTTGGAACTACATGTCCCATGATGCTTATCAAGCCTTAAGGCTGGTGGAGCATCATTAGACATGTAGTTACAAATCATCTGGGGTGTCAAGGTTCACCATCACTGGCCTAATGGGTAAGTTATGATGTAATCAAAAAACTCTCCTGTTGGAGACGTTCGGTAGCCTCAGTGCTATACCTCAATTGACCAAGAGAGGGAGCCCACTGCCTGTCAAAAAAAGTGCATCCAGTCTAAATGCACTGCAATGAAAATAATGAGTGAAAAAGTGGTAGAGTGTTGTAGGTGTGCGTATATGTGTGTGGTTTTATGTGTATGAGTGTGCTGGTAACAGGGTTAAGGGGGGATTTAAAGGACTTTATAATAGAATATTAAGAAAAACGAGTTCTTGACATTTTTTTAATGGAAAATGACGTGGTATAGAAAGGGTTAAGAAATATCCCACTGAAATACGATTAAGTAAAAATCTGATTATGATACCTGTACCAAGCGCAGAGAGTCAGCTATGACTCTTTTTTCCTTTTCATTCTTCACTCCAAAGAGCACGTAGGCCGCGCCATACACAGGCTTTCCATACAGGAACCTGAAAACAAATAAGTCAAGAAACAACATGAAACAACGGCTGTCACTGATTAACAAAGTTTTGGAGGGTCAGAGTCCTTCAACCCTACAACACTGATAAAAAAGAAAGAAGAAAACAGAAGGAAGGTGGGCGAACTAAAATCTCAAGTGAACAGCAGTAGATCTGGTATGGGAAGTGGAAGAAATGAGTGGGGTGGTTCGTCAAACATGTGACATGAGTCGTTCCTTCTTCAAATTTTAAAAGTAAAATAAATAAGGCCTGAAGCACCTAGGGCGTAAGGCCCTTAAGTTGCCTCTGATGCCAAGACGCAGGGAGGATTTTTTCTAGAAGGTTTTGCAGCGCGTGAGGAGATTGAGCGGGAGCGGTGTGGGAGGAGTCGACAGGAGGGTACTTAAGGCGCCTGTGGAGAGGCTCTGCGTGCCTTTTTCTCCTGAGGTAGAGCGGTGAAAATCTGTGCTGCGTCAGAGAAGCGGTATTTTTTTCTGCTTTTTGCCTTGAAATTATTGTTTTGGAAATGGCGGAAGGTGGTGAGATGGAGTCACTACTGGAGGAAGTGTGGGAGGCTGCTCGGCACCGTGGTGTGGAGTGGGCCAGAAGAAGCCTGTCGGAGGTGTTGGCGGCGGATGGGGGTTCTCGGCCTGCCAGGATTTCGAGGCCTCCAGTGCGGTTTAATCCGGGATGCGAATCCAGTGATATATCGGCGGCCGAGAGATTGAGAATGGAGGCTGTGAGAGGTCGTGGTCAGTTGGTCCAACGGATGTTGGCAGGTGGTGACGCAGTTGGAAATGAGGCTGGCGTGAGCGCTTCCAGGCGTGTGGAAGGTAGGAGCTTGAGGCCAGCTTCGGGGGCTAAGGATCCTTCTGGTCGGAGGGGTGGTGTGGTGAGTTCTACCAGGAGTTAAGGAGTGCGGAGTTCGAGGAGTTCCTCGGGGAGAAGGAGAGGTCGGTGTTCCGCCAGGAGTCCCAGAGGAGGAGCTGTCTCAGGGATTGATGTTTCGGTGGTAAGACAGTTGGTGGATAGGGATGTGGATGGTGGTGTGACACAGGGTGTTGGTGTGCGGGATGAGGGCACCCAAGAGCTCGAAGTAAATTGGTTTTCAGGTGGTGGAGATGATGGGGCTCCAGAGGTTGATGTGAGGGAGCGAGTGGTTGATTTTGGTTCTTCGGGTTCTGGGGCTCATCGCACTATTAATTTTTTGGCCACAGTTCCAATGGTTCGGGAGAGGAGTCCACAGCCGGTGGGTGGTTTCCAGGCTGCTGGAGTTGGTGGAGGTGGTGCAGGAGGTTTGGAGTCGGTGGCGATGGAGGTGCCAGGAAGTTCGGGAGGACCTCGTGTGGCGACAGGTAACGGAAATGGTGGTGATGTTGGTTCTTTCATGTCTTTTTTACAGGGGGCCTTTGAGGCTTGGTCGGGATCACCAAGGGGTGTGAACCAGGGTGTGGATTTGGCTCAAGCTTGGAAGGGGGCAGGTGGGCCAGTTGTGAGAGCCGGTGGAGCTCTTGGTGGTGAAGTTATGGCGTCTAATGGGCCGAGTGGCTGTGTGGGTTCACTCGGTGAGTCCGCAGGAATGGTGGATGTGGCAAGGAGGAATGCCTATGTGTCATTTTCTGGACCTTTTGGGGTTTCATTTGAAACAGGAGGTTAAAGAAGGCATATGGTGGAGGGAGTATGTGGAACTTTTTTCCCTGCTTCCGTTGGATGAGGTGGCTGGAGTAAAAGATGATTTGTCTAAGGACGGTTTAAAGGAAGAGGAGGAAAGGAAGAAGAGGTTTCGGGGGATTCCTAAGTCATTCGGGAATTGGCTCCGGACTTTCTGTATTTTGGCAAGTGTGGTTGGGGAAAAGAGCCCACAACACTGTTCGGGTCTTTTTTGCTATGTGGATGGGATTTGGGAGGCTTATCGAACTTACGGTGGTTGGGTGTGGTGGAAACACGATGAGCAGTTTAGGCAACGTTTGGTAGTTCACCCAGGCATGGGGTGGGATCAATAGGACGTTACGCTGCGGTTGCGTTTGATGGGGGCACAAAAGGCATTGCCCTTTCCAGGGGGAGCCGGTGGGGGAGGAGTCAGTTCCCCACCGGCTGGTGTTAAAAAGGGAACGTGCTGGCAGTTTAACAAGGGTCAGTGCAAGTTTGGTGCAGGGTGCAGATACAAGTACGAATGTTCGAATTGGGGAGGATTGCATTCATTGTCCAGATGTTTTAAGAGGGCAAGACAAGGAGGTCTGCCTTTTGGAGGGTCTGGAGAGGGGAGCTTCCCCGGTGAAACTTGACGTGATGTTACCGTGGCTAAGGCTTTACGGAAGACGTAGAGATGCAGAGTTTCTACGTGTTGGTTTTGGTGTTGGTTTTCAGATTCCTTTTGTGGTAAGGCCTGGGGGTGGCAAGCTAAGAAATTTGAAGTCGGCTAGAGTGTATCCGGAGGTAGTTCGGGAGAAGGTGTTTAAGGAGATTGGGGCTGGTAGGATGGCTGGTCCATTCTCGTCTCCTCCGGTGCGGGATTTGAGGATATCCCCTTTGGGGGTTGTGCCGAAGCGGAAGGTGAGAGAATTTGGTTTGATTCATCATTTATCCTTTCCATGGGGAGAATCGGTGAATGATGATATTGGTGAGGAGTTGGCCTCGGTGTCATACGTGTCATTTGATTCTGCGGTCAGTTTGGTTCGTGATGCAGGACCGGGGGCTTTGATGGCCAAGGTTGATACTGAGTCAGCTTTTCAGTTATTACCTATTCATCCTTCGTGTCATCATCTTCTGGGATTTTGGTTTGAAGGCGAATTTTATGTGGATTTATGTTTGCCTATGGGTTGTTCCATTTCCTGTTCCTTTTTTGAATGTTTCAGTACATTTTTGGAATGGGTGGGACGTGAAGTGGCAGAGTCGAACAATCTGACTCATTATCTGGATGATTTCTTGTGTGTGGGAAGGGAAGGGACAGGAGAGTGTCTGCACATTCTTCGAACTTTTCAGTGGGTGGCACACCGATTTGGTGTTCCTTTGGCATCTGATAAAACGGAAGGTCCAGCATCGGTTATCACTTTCTTGGGAATTGAGATTGATTCAGTAAAGGGTGAGTGTCGTTTACCTGTGAAAAAGTGGTGGAAGCTTTGGAACAGGTTGAAGGGGTCCTGTCGGTTAAGAAATTACAGTTGAGAGAGCTTCAGTCGCTTGATTGGTCGCTTGAATTTTGCGTGCAGGGTCATTCCGGTGGGAAGAGTCTTTTTACGTGGATTGGCTTTGGCGACATGGGGTGTTCGGGAAGGTCATCACTTTGTTAGGATTTCCAGGACCATGAAGGAGGATTTGGAAGTGTGGAAATCCTTTTTGGTGGCGTTTACTGGGGTGGCCTTATTCCCTTCAAAAGAGGTTTTGGCGAAGGAGCTGGAATTTTTTACGGACTCCTCGGGAGGTGTTGGTTTTGGGGTTTATTTTGGAGGACGTTGGTGTGCTTCTCGTTGGCCTGATAGTTGGATGGAATCTTCCTTGGTGCGGAATTTGGCCTTTTTGGAGTTGTTTCCATTAGTAGTGGCCTTGGAGCTGTGGGGAGGTGCTCTGGAGGGAAGAAGGATCCTGTTCCGTTCTGACAACATGGCGGTGGTGGCGGCAGTTAATTCTTTGTCGGCTTCATCATTGCCAGTCATTAAATTGCTGAAGAGATTTGCATTGATGTGTCTTAAGTTTAATGTTTTATGCAGGGCAAGGCATGTCCCGGGTCGCCTTAACTCAGTGTCGAAAGCTTTGTTTCGTTTTCAGTGGGGCAGGTTTCGTTCCCTGGCTCCGTTGGCAGAGGAGGTGGGCACCCCTTGTCCGGAGGGCCTTTGGCAGCTAGGCTCGGAATTTTTGGAAGATGGGTGAGAGGTTCTTTGTCTGAGTCATCTTGGAAGGCCTACTCGTGAGTATGGAGGGATTGGGACGCTTTGGCTGAGCGGTTCAGGTACGTGGCAGTGGGTGGTTTGGATGAGGAAAGTCTGCTCATTCGGTTATTTGAGCCTGGGGCATCTCCTGGAGTGGTTCGGCAGTCTTTAGCCGCCTTGGCTTTCCTTTTTCAGGTATCGGGAATAAGAGATGTCACCAAGGATTTTGTGGTCAGATGTGCAGTTCGGGGTTATGTGAAGGGGAGATGCAGGGCAGACGCTAGGCGTCCAGTTTCGAGACAATTATTGGAGGGGCTTTGGGATTTTGTTGGGAGTTTTTGTTCTTTACCTTATGAGGTTCTGCTTTTGAGGGCGGCTTTTTGTTTAGGGTTTTTTGGGGCATGTCGAGTGGGTGAGTTGGTGTGCAATTCTAAGAAAGGAGGTGGTGGTTTAGGAGCTGATGCGGTTTGGTTGGGAGTTAATGATCTGGTCATTTGGGTTGCTAACTCCAAGATGGATCAGTTGGGTAGGGGGCGTAGAGTTGGTTTATTCAGTGTGGATAACTGTGTGGTTTGTCCAGTGGAGAACGTTAAGAAATTTTTGGAGGTAAGGGTGGAGTCTAGTGTGGCCTTTTTATGTCACGCGGACGGGTCGGCTTTATCAAGATTTCAGTTTATTTCTATTTTTAAGAAGGGTTTGGTGAGTTTAGGGAGAAATCCGAGGGAATTTGGTTCTCATTCTTTTCGTATTCGGGCTGCAACGGAAGCTTCAAGCTTGGGTTTGTCGACAACGGAAATTCAAGAATTGGGAAGATGGAACTCAAGGGCTTTTAAGTCTTATGTTCGTCCTGGTTTGCTGTCATGAATTTTTGCAATCATCTGTTAAAGCTGGGAGGCAATGTGGAGCACAGTTTGCTGTATGTTATGTTATGTTAAGTTTTCAACTTTTTTAAAAAAAAGGGAAATTTTGAAATATGAAAAATATCAAATTTATACATGAAATATGAATTATACCTTTTATACGGAATATATATATTTATTCTAATTTATCCTTGTAAATTTGTTGGTTGTTTGGGGTTGAGTGTGGGGGTTTGGAGTATTTGGAGGCAAGGAGTTGGTGTATGTTTGTGATATGTTTTTCTTTACAGGTATGGTCATGGTTATGGGGAGGGTTGTGTGGTGGTTTGGTGGGGAGTTTTTCTTTTAAAGTATTTTGTGTGGTGAATTTTTTCTTTTTAAAGTATTTTGTGTGGTGGAGATGTTGGTAATGTGTTTTTGTTTTTGCAGATCCTCCGAGAGTGGTGTGGATTATTGGTGACTCGATGATTTTTGGGCGAGAAGAAGGGCGTTGGTGCGATCCTCTGGAGTTCAGATGGGTCTACTTGGGTTGGCTACACGGGTACGGTGGATCGGAATCCGTGGACTCCTATGGGAGGAGTTTAAGCCGACGGTTTTGGGTGCCCTGAGGCACGGTGAGCCCAGCGTCAGGGCTCTTTCTTTGTGAGTGGGATCATTATACTGTATAGATACCTCACACTTCATATTCGTGCTGCACTATTTGTATTCTTTACTTTTTTTCATGACACATGTGGATGATATATCTAAAGAGAACTATCTAAAGAGAACCACCTTACAACGCAAGAGCGATTGTCATCGCGCCGCCAGATACGTATTTTGTCTATCTTTGCACACTGGTTTGGGGGAAACCACTGATTGCTGGCTGGCTTTGGAGAGTTGGTGGTGGTACAAGCAGGGGCGTCTACCATATTGTTTGTATAAGTTCCCCATGTGCTGGTGGTTCACATGGGAGGGAATGATTTGGGTGTGGTCCCTCTTTGTATGCTGCTGGAGCAGATGCAGGAAGATCTGCGGCAGTTGAGGGTGTGGTCACCATGGACAGTGGTGGTGTGGTCCGAGGTGATGCCAAGGATGGTGTGGGAGCAGGCGGAGAATGAGGAGGCAGTGCGGCTGGGCCGTATCAAGCTGAATCGCTGCATGGGAAGGTTAGTGAGGAGGATGGAGGGTGTGGTGGTGCGACATCTACCTTTTGAAGAGGAGGAGGCAGAGTGTTATTTTATGGCGGATGGAGTTCACCTGACAGATGTGGGCAAGGATCTGTTCATCCTGGGACTCAAGGAAGGGATTGAACAAGCCCTGTTTTTTCTTGGTGGGGGAGCTCTCCCATAAGAGGTTATGTGAGGAGCTCGTGGCAGGGGCTTGTAGGCAGTGCTGGCTAGGGGTTCCTTTTTAGTTAGGATTACTTTGGTCAGATGGTTGGGAGTTGGGAAGATTTTTGGTGGTTGGTTGGTTTGGAGGTGTGTGGGGGTTGTGGGGAGTCCATTTTCAGCACTGGATTATTGTTTTAATTTGTTATTAGAATTGTTATGTCATTATGGTGGGTTTTAGTGTGGAGTTTTTAGCTGTGGCCTATATATAATAAATATATATATTATTCCACAGTTATGTGTTTGCGTATTTTTGTGTTTTTTTTTGTCTCCCGGAGTCCGACCCGGTCATCAGTAGGCGACTTAAGGTATATTTTAAATGAAACCTAAATAAATTGCGTATAAAGGTTTAAAAATAAATTATATATATATATATATATATATAAGTTTATTATTGCAGAAGCCATTTGCACATCACAGCAATGCAAAGAACTACAACCCAGAGCTCCTGTGTTACATTCCCCATATGCAGCAAGGAACTCTGGGTAGGACATGCAAATGATGTCTGTCTCACTTTTTTGCATCCTGGGTATGTTTTCACACAGAACCCTTCAATCAATGTCATGCCATACTAGAAGGCTTTTTTTTTTAGCAGAGATCAGATTTATGCAACTGGTCAAAAGCACTCATAGGACAGCGCCGTGTCAGGTTTATTGGACCCTCATCAGCAGGAGCTAGGCATGACCAGTTGAAGGGTTCGGTGTAATAACAGACCCAGGATGCAAAAAAGTGAGACAGATGTCATTTGCATGGCCTACCCAGAGTTCCTTGCTGCATATGGGGAATGTGACACAGGTTCTCTGGGAAGCAGTTCTTTGAATTACTGTGATGGACAGATGGCTTCTTCAATAATAAACGTAATTAATTATTGCGTGGAGGCTTTTTATCTCACTTTTTGTCCTCCACCACAACCCTTGTAAGAGATATATATATATATATTATTTTTACAACAAAAATCTAATATATTAAAAAAAAGAAAAAAAAATAATAATAATAAAAGCTTAATTGCAAATTAAGTAAAAAACAAAAGACAATGAACATAAAAACATGAAAGCAAGCTGGACATCTATTAAACATGACTGGAAAAACACACCAAACTGCCCGCAGACTGATTTACTGATTCAGACTGTTTCACTTTAAAGCATGTGGCTTTTGTTATTAAATAATGATCCTATAAAAAAAAATCAAGGGGATTATCCGCTAAACACCAGTGTCTAATCAGCATTACAAATAACACAAGTCACTGCTATTGTAGTGCAGACATACACCGGTTCTCAAACCAGGTTCACTGCCTTGGAGTTACATTTGACTCTTTCCTTCATCCCCCACATCCAGTCTCTTTCCTCCTCCTGCCGCTACCAACTACGTAATATTTCAGAAATTTGGTCATTTCTTAACGCTGACACCACAAAGTAACTCATCCACGCCAAATATTTGTGTATTGTCAGCGAAATAGGGTGATCTTCGGCGGCAGTGAACTCCCCATAGAGAAGTAATGGTTAATCTATTCAGAGAATGCCGTACAGCAGCAAAAAGTTGGCGAAATGCCCAGATTTTCGGTGGTTTCGTTCGACAAGTGTAACCCCTTCACTACCAAGTGATTTACCAAAATCCCATTGTCAGGAACCAGTGTTTTTTTAATTTTTTTAAAAATTAATTATACTCTTTAAAGACATTTAAAAATACTCCCAATGATTTTATTTACTGTACTAACATATTTGGCCAGTAGATGGCGCCATCTACTGAACCAAATTGAGTTGCAGTTGCCATTTTGTTTTTTTACTGCAACACTGTATCAGCTTGCTGAATGCTAGTCCAACATTCAGTTTGCTGATTTTACACAGTTTTAACTCTTGCCCACAAAGGCTAAATGCCCACAAAGGCTAAAACTTTGGGGGCACCTTCTGCAGCCCAAACAGCAAACGAGATTAGTTTGCAGGAAAAAAATGTCATTTGATTTTGGACTGCAGAACAGCATAGCGAGATATCTCGATATTGGGCAACAGATGGTGCCTTTGAAACCCCAGATATTTTTATATTGGTAGTGAAGGGGTTAAACAGGCAAATCCCATAGGTTTCAATGTAAAAAGAAATTCGCCTTTTTTATTAATTTTTTAGTCAACCGTTTGCATTCTTTTCATTTGCAGCAAAGAAGTCTTGTTATAATTTTTTTTTTTTTAAATATTTTAGGCATTTTTCAGGATTTGTTCGTCACAATATTTGATTCCGATTTGTTTTTAAAAGGCTGGGTTTTTTATATTCTGAAATTGACCTTTTTATTGTTATTCATAGGACCTTCTATATTATTTCCATGCATTTTCATGCATTATTTTT
Source organism: Leptobrachium leishanense (assembly GCA_009667805.1). Lineage (NCBI taxonomy): Eukaryota > Metazoa > Chordata > Amphibia > Anura > Megophryidae > Leptobrachium > Leptobrachium leishanense. The sequence goes on from CM019065.1 coordinate 35,063,461, forward strand.
GTTTTAAATGACTTAAAAATTGGGTGATTTTTATTAAAAAACTTTTTACCACTGTTCAATGGCCGATTGACTTTTTTCGATGGCTGGTCGGAGGTATTCGGCGGTCTGTTCGGTGGATCGTTGCTTGCGTTCAGCGGTTTGCGCTGCGTTTGGCAGTTTATTGGAATGCGTTCGGTGGGTTTATCGGTGGATCCATTCGGCGCACGTTGGGGCCCCTGCTGCGAATGCTGAATTCCCTACAAGGTCGACGAATTGAGCTCGCCGAAGGCCACCGAACGAGAGAGCACCAAAATTTTGGTGAAATTTCGCCGCTCTCTGAATAACTCCCTTTGTGTATATTCACAATGATTTATTACGTTGTGTTATTAAAGAAAAGGGATTTAAAAGAAAACAAAGTCCTGCCGGAAGGTTTATGAAAAATCACTTGGTAGCGAAGGGGTTAAGAGACTTTAAAATAAGGTGTGAGCCCTACAGCTGGGAATGTTGCTCAAATATATCTGACCATGTATTATGAGCATCAGGCTAACACAAAAATATTTAAAAACATAATACAAACACAATATTAAATATAAGTTCTCAATCGTTTTCTTACACAAGCTACATTTTTATTTTTTCAAGACAATCAAATCCCAACCCATCCTTTAACTACCTGATAAACTAAAATGAAAACAAAAACACACACATGTATATTTAATTTCATTGAGAAAAACCGGAGTACTCACATAGCTGAAATATCCACTTCATATACTAGATCATCAACGTAGAGGAAATTCTTCTTTGGTATGATTTTCACCTCAAAAACAGGTAATACTTGAAGGAGAAAAGGAGAACAAAGAAGCAAAAGGGAAGCGAGAAGAATGAGAATTACTTCAAGACAAAAATAACAACAGGACTTGAACAAAACTACAAAAAAAAAGGATCTGATTAAAGGTGAAAGGTTATAAATTGATCGCGTGGACATTTGATATTTTTTTGAAGTTTCTAAAGATGCATTTCGTATGTGACAGTAGACATGCGCACAGGCCAAGTATTCATTTTTGTTTATTTCCGTAAAAGTTCAGAATCCAAAATGTTCCGTTTTTGGAATATTCAGAATTCTATTTGATCTGAAATTTCAGACAAATCTGAGAATTTTTGCATATATCCCGATAGAAGGAATTATAGGAGAGATACATTAGGTGGAAAGAGAGAGAAGCCCAGAAAGAAGACCACTTAATTAGGAGCATTGGAATCGACCCTATGAGAACAACAAGCAATATTCCACTAATTCCTTCCAGCAGAGGGAAAAATTCATACTATGGAAGGAATAAGTATGAGCCTATGGATATTATAGGGAAGAACCCTTACCTTTGAACAACAGGTATCAAGCCCCCATAGAAGCCCAGGATCAACAAGATGAGGTTTTTTTAGAGGCCAGCTCCAACTGGAGGGAGAAGGGCCCACCACATCATATACAAAATCGAATGCTAAGAAAAACGAAAGAACAAGAGGCCCAACATTCCATATCCCCCTAAAAAGAAGATTAGAAGACTTAGAGGATGTAGAGGAGGACGAAGAGTTCGGCCCAGAAAAAAAAGAGGAAGGAGGTAATACCAAAAGGAATATTCAATCTGAGCGACCAAACATTGGACGGTAGACATATCAAAGTCCTTAATAAAGGACTAAAGTTTGCGCTTTCGGTCATCATGAATAAATTCTACACCTACATTGATATTCAAAAATTTTAAAGAAAATTATGCCTGAAAAATAATTTTTTTAAAAATCCTATACAACAAGAAATTGCCACTGAAAGTAGATGGAAACATACTGAATTAAGAGAAAAATCTCGATTTATTTTTCCTAGGCACGTGATTTCTAAAGAAATTATTACATTTGAAAATATGGTGATGAGGGAATTGGAAGAAATTAAACCATCCTCTAAAGACAATCTTACTAAGGAAGAAAGGAAAGCTTTAAAAGAATTATCAGAGAACCCTCAATTGGTAATTGTCACAGTCAGTCTCAATGGCGGTACCCGGCATGCCCCGAATAAGGCCCTGGTACGGTTAAAAGCCTCTATATGCAGAGATGCATTAGACAACAACCATAGATACGTGAAATAACGTACTATATACGTCCGCGGGTCTAAGGGAGACATACATACATAGTACGTCAGCGGTCCCTAAGGGGTTAATTAATAGAGATGTGCTTTCCTTTTGGAAAAATTAGGAATTTGGAAAGAAATTTGATAATTTGTATTCGGAAGTATGAATAATGAATCGATACGATACGAATTTGAAACGAAACGGTATATAACAAATTTATTTCGTTTTACACTGTGTCATCATCATAAAAAAAATTTGAATAAATGATATAAACTATCTAATTTGAAATGAACTATCAAATTGATATCAACTATTGAATTCAAAATTAACTATCAAATTGATATCAACTATCGAATTCATCTTAAAGGAACACTCTAGGCTAAAAATCCCCCCTTTTTTTACATTAACCCTTTCGCTGCTGAGGCTTTTCCCGCCTCTGTGCTGAGCTCATTTTTACTGGTTTCGCTCATCATGTTTAAACGCGTTTTGAAGGCTTATTTTAGTATATGACCCAGACATATTATATATCGTTCTTTCTGTCAGACTCGACAGATTCATAATATGTCATTATTATAAGTATACGTCATGACCTGTCTGTATATTATAACAAAAAATGCAATAAAATATGAATTTTCAATAATTTACAACGTGTATTATTATTATTATTATTCTTTATTTATAAAGCGCCAGCATATTCCGCAGCGCTGAAAAGTGTTTCTTTTTCACATTTTAACATGCGAGCAATTGCGGTTATATTTTGTATGGGGTGCGCTTGTTAAAAAAATTAGAGATGGGGTCTCGTTACATTTTTTTTTGGGGAAAATTACACGATTTTTAACAAACGCACCGCATACAAAAATCGTTAGTGCAGCATCATTGTTCACATTATAATTGAAATGGGAACAATATTACTGCATTAACAAACCAAAAAAAAGAAAAAAAACTTGTTTTTTTTTAATATTTTTTATTAAAAATATTGTTTTATTTTTATTTTAAATTTTTTTTTTTTTAAACTTTTTTCACAATCGTGTTTGGTATCGTTGGAACGGCCATGCTCTGGCCGATCCAACAGTACCAAACTTTAACCCCTAGCTGCCACGGATCAGGAGATAGGGGGTTCATTGGAACCCCTTTATCTCCACCATTGGTGGCAGCTAGGGGTTAACTCCAGGACTGGCGTCATCGTGCTATGCACGATGACGCCAGTCCTCAGGGGGAGTTCCCGGAGGCTTGGCCGACAACCAAGATGTCAGCCAGCTCCGGGAAAGGATCACGAACCGGCGCTTTTCAGCGCCGATTCGTGATCCGGCCCCCATGGGGTTAATGCCAGGTACCATTTGGAAGGGCAGGCTGTGCCCTTCCAAACGGTGCCTGGGTGAACCTCCTGCACGCTGCCGATCGGGAGGGAGAGAGGTCCGAAGGACCTCCCCCCCCTCCCTTTCAGGCACCTCCTCCGCACATGCGGGGGGGGGGACTGAATTAGGTGTCATCGCGCTGCCGCGATGACACCTAATTTCATCGGCGGCAGTTCCGGATGCTGGGCTGACATCGAGGATGTCAGCCCGCACCGGAGGGGCCAGCGATTGGCCGGAGCCCGGCCGAACGCTGACCCCAAAGGGAGGACGCGCTCAGCGCGTCCTCCGCACAGCGGGAGCCATGTGGAGGACGCGCTGAGCGCGTCCTCCGCATGGAAGTGGTTAAAAAGTCCTTATAGGATTTCATTCTGAATACAATTACAAATGTACACTAAATTCCCTAAAACCCTTTACAGCATTGGGGGTTGAATAATTTTGAACACAACTGTATGTTCATTAGACATTATGGGGTTAAAATTTAGTGTCGAAGATGTGAGGAGTGCCCCTCTTCCAGCTCCCAAGATCTAGAGATATTGCTGGGTGAAGTGGAGGGTATTCCTACACCCTACCCAGCCTCACCAACAGTCAGGATTTAGAATTTCCAAGCTGACGGTCACCAGATGGGTCAGGTTTGACGTCGCCCAAATGCTGTAGCGATCGATCTCCGAGACGACGCCAATCGGATTGGATCTGCGCAAACTGTAGTTCCGAACCATCGTTCTGCACAGGCGCCACGGAACCTACACAATCTGCAACACTACACAAGTTGAATTGCATTAGAAAGTTTTAAGAACTTCCAGGTTTGGGAAAAAAAATACCAATATCTGTATGCGCTGCCTAATCAATGTGTATGGGAATTACAGCGACCCCCCCTCCCTTTCAGGCGCCTCCTACGCACATGCGGGGGGGCGCCTGAATTAGGTGTCATCGCGCCCCCACGATGACACCTAATTACTCCGGCGGCGGTTCTGGGTGCTGGGCTGACATCGAGGATACACCGGGGGGGCCAGCGATCGGCCGGAACCCGGCCGAACGCTGGCCCCAAAGAGAGGACGAGCTCAGCGCATCCACCGCATGAAACGCTACCTGCGGTTGGACGCGCTGAGCGCGTCCGTAGCAGTGAAGTGGTTAAAATATACCTATTCCCTACCTAGTTATTCAGTATATATATATATATATATTTTTTAATGTAATACTTACCCTAAAAAACACTTGTTTCCAACGGCGTCTTTTTTTTTATACTCACCTCCCTCCTCTTCCGCTCCCATCCTGTTACAGCTTGAACTTGGCTAATGATTTACGTGAGAAGTGCGCATGCGCACCTCTCACGTAAGCCAACCAATCAGCAGGCTTCCGCTTCTTTGATTAGTGTTATGCGCAAGAGGATGCGCGCAACACTAATCAGCCGCTGCCACCAGCTACTGCGGCGAGTTGGAGACGTCATCGCGCTGAAAGCACGATGACATCTCCTACTCGGCAATAGTCGGCAGAAGCGGGAAATATGAATCCCGCTCTGCTGACTGAAAGCCGGGAGGGCGGAGTAAAGTCTCTCAGCTGTTTTAGCCGATCGGCTGAGCGGAGGGATGGGGGAAAGTCAAGGGCATACTCAGGTCATCATGACCACCTTAAGAAATCTTAGGTGGTCATGTTGCCTAGAGTATCCCTTTAACTTACAATACAAGTAATAGTCAGCAAAGGACTTTATGAAACAAATTAATTTTGTTTCACTGTTTAATTTGACTCAAATACTAAATCCGTGACACAGCTTAAAATTTAACCCTAGCTTTTCTTTTAACAGCAAAATTTGATTGATTGGGGTTTTATTTAGTGATCCAAAATTCGAATTGGAAACAACTATCGAATTGATATCTGAAATTCGAATCGATTAGAAATATCAAATTGATTCAAAATTTCAAATCAATCCAAAACGAAACTAAACGAAATTAGTTAAGAAATTCCAAAAACGAAATGATTTAACCCTTTTGCTGCGGTGGACGCGCTCAGCGCGTCCAACCGCATGTAGCGTTCCATGCGGTGGACGCGCTGAGCACGTCCTCTCTTTGGGGCCAGCGTTCGGCCGGGTTCTGGCCGATCGCTGGCCCCCCCGGTGCGGGCTGACATCCTCGATGTCAGCCCAGCACCCGGAACCGCCGCCGGAGTAATTAGGTGTCATCGCGGGGGCGCGATGACACCTAATTCAGGCGCCCCCCCCGCATGTGCGGAGGAGGCGCCTGAAAGGGAGGGGGGAGGTCCTTCGGACCTCTCTCCCTCCCGATCGGCGATGTGCAGGGGGTTAACCCAGGCACCGTTTGGAAGGGCACAGTCTGCCCTTCCAAATGGTACCTGGAATTAACCCCATGGGGGCTGGATCACGAATCGGTGCCGAAAAGCGCCGGTTCATGATCCTTTCCCGGAGCTGGCCGACATCTTCGATGTCGGCCAAGCTTCCGGGAATGCCCCCTGAGGACTGGCGTCATTGTGCATAGCACGATGACGCCAGTCTTGGAGTTAACCCCTAACTGCCACCAATGGTGGAGATAGGGGGTTCCAATGAACCCCCTATCTCCCGATCCGTGGCAGTTAGGGGTTAATGTTTGGTATTGTTGGATCGGCCAGAGCATGGCCGTTCCAACAATACCAAACTTGACTATGAAAAAGTTTTTTAAAAAAATTAAAAATAAAAATTAAAAAAATATGTAAAAAAAAATAAACAAGTTTTTTTTCTTTTTTTTTGTTTTGTTAATGCAGCAATATTGTTCCCATTTCAATTATAATGTGAACAATGATGCTGCACTAACGATTTTTGTATGCGGTGCGTTTGTTAAAAATCGCGTAATTTTCCCCAAAAAAAATGTAACGAGACCCCATCTCTAATTTTTTTAACAAGCGCACCCCATACAAAATATAACCGCAATTGCTCGCATGTTAAAATGTGAAAAAAAAACACTTTACACGTTGTAAATTATTGAAAATTCATATTTTATTGCATTTTTTGTTATAATATACAGACAGGTCATGACGTATACATATAATAATGACATATTATGAATCTGCCGAGTCTGACGGAAAGAACGATATATAATATGTCTGGGTCATATACTAAAATAAGCCTTCAAAACGCGTTTAAACATGATGAGCAAAATCTGTAAAAATGAGCTCAGCACAGAGGCGGGAAAAGCCTCAGCAGCGAAAGGGTTAAAAACGTAACGAAACTAAACTAAACAAAACCAATTTTTCAGCCATGCACATCCCTATTAATTAGGGACTCACATTACATTTGTCCATGTAAGTGACCCTTCTTAGCTCTAACTATCATAGTACGGTTTTATAGTTTATCAATCCCAGTATTAATTTAAATATTACAGAACTTAGTAGTTAGGCTTGATAATTTAAGCCTCTAGTTGATTCAAAATTTTCACCCTTCATGTTAGTGGGATTTATGATACAATTTACCCCACTGTAAATTAGATATGAATTGGTCATAGTCTACACTAAGTAGTGTTGGCATTGATCAATTTATATACCACACCGATATTCAGAACTTATTTTTGTATTGTTATTTTCTGAGCATTGTATTCTATTGAATTTTATTGTGTTTTTAAGGGACAGTTTTAAGGTATATATCTGTCGCCTGTCTATTATGCTAGCGAAGTTTTCCATTTTTTCGAAGTGTGGCAGATTGGGAGAGCAGATTTATGCACATGCGCATTGGGATTAGAATTCTATCACGCCTCTTGACATCTAAGCGCATGCGCAGATCAAATGCCGGTTGTCCGGAAGTGAAAGAAAGGAACTGGCACGGTATGAAACCGAAAGCCTCAATCTAGATTTTCTTATTTAAAGCATGCAAACCATTACTGTCATTACACCCACTGATGAAGCTGCATTCAGCGAAACGCATTTGCGGTGTTTTATTACATTCTGCCTTATTTTTATCTCAATAAAGCGAGTTGTTTATTCTCATTTCCCAATGCTTTTACATTTTTTTTTTTTACTTTGTGTTTTTGACAGTGTGCATATCCATAAAGAAATGGAGTGTGTTTAAATCTTTAAAATGAACTTTTACTGTTAGAGCATATGAAAGGTAATGTGAGTTATCCCGAAAGTAACAAGCTTACCATATTCCTTAACGTCGAAGTTCGCTGTGAAATTCTGCAGAGGGGAATCTTCATATTTGGCCGAAATTGTCCATGTTCCGTAGCTGTAATAAACGAATGCGACATGTATTGCGAAATCTTCTGAAACTAAATATTTATACAATTCTTTACTATTAAGCGTTTGTGTATTGGAGTCCTGCATGTGGGAGAGTTCTCTGACACCGTCTAGAAAATGTACGGCACTCATTTCTCACCCTTCCACAAACTCATTTATAAGTTGTGGTAATCCAGATGGGGAAAAACAGGAGGTGTAAATGGATACAACCCCCATACCAGCGGTCGGCAACCTTGGAGCCGCCAGATGTTTTCAAAATGCATCTTCCATGATGCTCAGCTATTCATAAGGTTCGCAGAGCATAGTCGAAATGTAGTTCCAAAACATCTGGAGAGCCAAGCTTGCTGATCACTGCTCTAGGCCAACCGCTCAAGATATCAGACTGATCCAAGACCTGGCTGTGAAACACGAATCCTTGAAATTTCAATGACGCACAAGTTGGGAGTTCCCTTCGAGTGAAACCCTTCTCAAAAAACCAAAACAGGGTTATTCAGAGAAAGTTGAAAACCAGGAGAACTGGCAGGAGAAGAGAACAATCTCGACCAAATAGCCAATTTGGAAAGTGCGATAAATGGGAGAATTTTTCTGGTTTGACTATTTTGAACTAGAATTTTCACTTCTCCAATCATTCTCCTGAGTTTCACCTTTCTTTGAATAGACCTGCTAGTCTTTATAAATTTGTCTACCCAATGGAGCCACAAACTCCCCCCCCCTATCTCGCAAGTTCGATACACGGGAATATTCCCACCTGAATTTTTTCACTATATGACCAACATCTGTCCTCTCCCCGTTCAATATCCCAACAGACTGAAAGGGTGCAATCATACTGTACCAAGACTCTTTACCTATGGGATTCTACCCCATCTCGCAAGTTCAATACACGAGAATACTCCCACCTGTATGTTTATAATTTTTCACTATATGTCCAATATCTGTCCTCTCCCCGTCGAATATCTCAACAGACTGAAAGGGTTTATTGCCAAATCAGTGCAATTACACTGTATCAAAGACTCTATTACCTATGGGATCCTACCCCATACCAAATTAGCCAATTGCTGATTGCATTGAACCAAAAGCAAAACGCAGAGTCTCTATCTTTGATCCAACCCAGCGCCGGTAGCATTCCGGAATAACGCAGGAACCGAAACCAACTTCCCGATTGGAGGACTCTGACCATGTGACTCGCTAACCAATGAGAACAGAGCGCCTGCCGCGACACGCAGGCGCAACAAGCGGCAAATTTGAAAACGAAAGTAAAATTTACCGAACTATGTATAAAAGCAGGACAATGTCTACGAGGGGTCATCCAGCTGAAGAGGCCACACTTTACTGGCGAAACGCGTCCTGGACCCCCCCACCAGCCTTTTTTACCAAGTTGTTAAACTTATTTTATTATGCTGTTATTTTATTTTATTTAGTCCATTAAAAACCTTTTTCCCATTACCCTGCATCCTGATTCCTTTGGAAGCCCGGCTTATTCCTCCACCAGGCAGGATCCAGCTACAACACCCGCAAGGACTCCAGCCCGACTGAGGTAATAAGGAACCCGAGGCAAGGAACCGAACAGCAGCAGGAAAGAATGGAATCTGGCCGCCTTTACAGGCTAGAAGGGCACTATCGAGTGAGCGTGGTTATCATACCGGCTCAGGACCATGTGAGTGTACCACGTTTCTATTTTACATCATATTACTCCAACGATAAAACACCATCCGGTGTTTCTACCCCTTTTTTCCTTAAGGTCCCGTTCAAGCAGAAGAAAGAAGAGAGTCAAACTCCCCCCCTTCTTTCCATTTCATGTATCCTATCCGGATACCACCTTTTGACCACAAGGTGGCAGCAGAGGACAAGGAATGAATGTACTTTTCATTTGATTTTCTATATCCTTTCCATATGTTTCACACCGAATCCAGTGTGAAAACGACAACGCACCTATCAATTTCAAATTGATCCAAGTCTATATACCCTGTATGAATTAATAAGTGTCACATAAATTGCATTTACTCTGAACAATACGTGTTATACAAATTGCATTTACTCTGAATTGCATTCACTCTGAATAAGCATGTTCAGAACACTTGCATTACTTTGGAAGTGTATCTAAAGCAACAAGTGCAGCATACAACATCCCATGTGTTATCCCTAGCTAGAGTACATAAAAAACACTCCAGCACATATATTCCCATTTCCCCAGACAGGGAAACTACAAAGTGCAGCGCCCATCCAGGATCACCCCATCCTTTCTTTTTATAAATTTGTCTACCCAATGGAGCCACAAACTCCTTGCCAATATAAGTATAGGAGCCAGCAATAGTCAATGACTGTGAGTCAACCTATTCACCGCCAAAAAAAACCAAAAAACCAAAACAGGGTTATTCAGAGAAAGTTGAAAACCAGGAGAACTGGCAGGAGAAGAGAACAATCTCGACCAAATAGCCAATTTGGAAAGTGCGATAAATGGGAGAATTTTTCTGGTTTGGCTATTTTGAACTAGAATTTTCACTTCTCCAATCATTCTCCTGAGTTTCACCTTTCTTTGAATAGACCTGCTAGTCTTTATAAATTTGTCTACCCAATGGAGCCCCAAACTCCTTGCCAATATAAGTATAGGAGCCAGCAATAGTCAATGACTGTGAGTCAACCTATTCACCGCCAAAATGGAGTTGTGGTTAAAAACCCCAAAAATGAAATTAGCCATGTGAGGTTAAAAAAAGTGAATAAAGTACAGAGAAAAACCTATATGTCTCATGTTTTATCCAAGGAGATGGACTATCTCAAGCCTTGAAACCTATATGAAGTGCCTGGCCCTCTTTATGGTATGTATGTTGGGGCCTGGTATGCTCTGAGTCTCATGAGCACCCACTAAAAACGCATCTTGAGTCACCACTGGATGTACCTTCTCTCTATTGTTATTCTATTTTTTATGAACACTGAGAAATTGGAAGAACGCCTGAAAAACATCCACATTCTGTCCATCGACAGATCAGCAATGACAGTGATCCCTGCCATCCAGTGCCTGTGATGGGGAAAGGGGGGCAATAATATGTCCCCACAAACTAATATTTTTGCCTCCACCCGCAATACACGGTTGGGGTTAGAGGGTGGACATCTGTTGCCACTTGACTCCACCCACCAGCATGGCTGGGGAGAGTGAAGACCAGCAACAGGTTCCTCCCTTTGTTTTGAAGCCATCATCCACCCTTCTTGGGTCGTGTCTTGGGATGAACTAGTCGGCTGGGAAACAGTAGCCAATGTGATTTAAAACCCTCAAGCATCATGGTGTTTAAGCGACATCCTCCCACCTGCCCAAAGTCAAGCAGAGGTATAGTGTGTTATGAAGGTCACTGTGACCCACAAAGGGATTTAATTGTCTACCTGTGTTAATCAGCAGTTTTGCATATTACAATATGTTTGTATGCACCTTTACAACCATATGTCTGAATGATTTCCTACTTACTTTATGGTCTGAGGTATTTTGTAGTTTTTGGGGACGACAATGCCAAAGCTACCAGGTCTCAGCGAATCAGCGAACACTGGAATGTTGTCTGGAGTCTATTGAAGGAAAATGGCTTAAAACAAGTTGTCATATATACATCACGCATAACCTTCCTGCTTATAGTAGAACACAGAAGGAGCAGTTGGAGAAGTAGAATGCTCCTGCAGACTAATGTGTACCGTCCTCTTCTAAAAAGCTAAATTCGACTATTAAAAACACGATATGGTATCTACAGACAGAACAATGATGTTGTTCATTGACGAAAGTTCCACGGAGTTCATTTGCCTCCTCTTCAGAGGATGAGCATCACTGGCAGATACAAATTTGTAGACCAAAATATCACACTTTCTTTATAAAAATAAATACCAACAAGTGGCATGTTCCTTGATACTTCATGTGGATCTAATGAAACCGGACGGCGATATGCTCCGACACAGGCCCAGAATTCCAAGAATATCAGAGAAAGGTGTCCACCACACGGGGATTCTTGCTCTGTAAAACTAAATTAAATACGTTTAAAAAAAAATGTTTTTATTTTACAGAGCAAGGCGCCTCCAGTGGTCGGTACCTGTAGCCACACGCCTTCTTTGACTCATTGTAAATCCGTCCCTGCACACACAGCAAAAATAAAAATACACAGTTTTAAAATTCTGTTTGCTGACACATCTTACGTAATCCATTTCATATGAGATCATGAAAAAGAATATAGAATCACATGAAACAAGAGGTGAATTCTAGAATAAAATGGCACATGACTATGTAGGATGGAAATTAGAATTCCATGTTGCGTGTGATACAAATAAACTCCTGTTGAGGTGGCATTGTGGTGGGATGGCTGAGTCTATAGTTCATAATACCCTAAAAAGACATTTTGATGGCAACACAAATTATGCTTTATTCAGCATGCAGGCCTTTCCGCAGGCTTTGCAACGCAGGAAATGTATCAAAATCCTACTCCACCCCGGAGGTTTCTTCACTGTAAATCTCTAACTATCTTACTGGGCAGCTAAGAGGTATTCTGTGGATCAGGGCCGTCAAACTCCAGCCCCATAGATGTTTCTGAACAACAACTCCCATGGCCACCTATTGCATCAAAAGAGCCATGGAAATCGTAGACCACCAACGTTTGGTGGCTGGATTTTTCACATCCCTACTGTAGTTCAACAAAACATGACAAAATAAAGCTTTACCATATACCTTTTCAGCTCTAAGCTCCACAGTCTCTCATTGTTTTTCCCACACTCTGCTCCTCACAGGAAGAGAACCGATTACCTTTTGCATCGAGTGTTATAGCTTCCTAATTTCAGATGTGGAAAACACCTGAAATGTAACTCCTTGCTACTGAGAGACAATGAGAGTTTCACATATATATATATATATATATACACAGAAGTGAAGCGCCCACCAGAATAGAGTGTACAATCTGCTCGCTAATAGAATACCAGCTGAAGAAGCCATTCCGGCGAAACGTGTCCTGGTAGCTATACTTTGATGTATTGGTTTTAATAAGTGTGCATTTTTAATTTTCCTGCTGTTCACCGTTATTCCTGTTAAAGTCGGTTTTTCTGAGTTCGCCGTATAAATGCCAATGTGCAACAAGTGGAGCCAATCGTGGCTCAACACAATGTGATTTTGAAACTGGCCTGCTGCAGTTATAATTCCACTATCTATGGTTGCAGTATTATGCTAGGGGTTTCCCCGGTATATATTTATACCCACTGCAGGGGAAACTAACCAATGTGCTAAGGATCTGCCAAGGGATTGATGGGCACCTGAACCAAATGTTAAAGACCCATAAAGATCCCTGCCCTAGAGCCAGGTGTGTGCAGTGCACATGGAAATGTGAGTTGGACATACTGTATATATGTTTTACAACTATAATCCGGAGTAGGGATGGGCGTTCGGTTCGATTTGAACATGAGTTCAATTCGAACATTGCCCATTCGACGAACTTCGAACTTTTCAGGCCGTTCGCAAAAAGTTCGAAAAAAAAACAATTTAGAATTGTTTTAAAAAAATACTTAAAAAATCCTACAAAATCTAAAAGTAAAGAGACTCTTTACTGCAGATTATTATAAGCAATGGTTTATTAGATATTGAATTAAAATGGGAATATTTTTAACATTGAAGCCTATGAGATAAAACATTCTTGTTGCTAAAACATCAGGCAGACGAGACCCTTTAATCAGGCACTGTAGAGGGAAGCCCGCCTGGGCCTCCCAAGGACCCCTTGAGGAGCATGTGGCCGCAGGATGACAGAGCTGCGACTGTGCGGGCTGGCCGGCTGGGAGCATGTGGCAGAGAGGTGGCGCAGGGAGGGAGCCATGTCAACCCCCCCCCCACAACCAGGATCCAGGGAGCCCCCACTGACCACCAGGCTAAGGTAAGGCAACACATTTTTTTTACAAAAAAAAATCTGAGGACATCTTTAAATGTCCCCTGGAACATAAAATAAAACTTTTTTATTTTCTTTCTAATACTCACCTGATTCCTGGATCCACAAACAAGCACAGCCTCTGTCAAGGCAACTACGTGCGCTGCTGCGAAAGACGCCTTGTTAAGCCGCTCACTGTCTATCCTAGACCCAGATAATGACTGCGTGGACAACAATCCCTGCACGCTCGCTTACCTATCCGTCCCCGCACACTTTCTCTCGCAACAGGCACGTAGAGCGCAATAAAGTGGTCCCAGGATTGCAACGCAGTACGAGTCTTCTCTTGAATTGGATAGTGAATACGTTTCCCACAATCCCTTTGCCCACTTTCTTATTCTATTAGTTACGCTGCCACCAGTTCCCCTGAACACTACTCAAGTTGCAGAGAAAGACGCAGGGCTAAGCAACCCACTATCCGTCTATCCTAGACCCAGATAATGACTACGCGGACAACAATCTGCCACTCGCTCGCTTACCCAACCGTCCCCAGCGACTGCAACTCACAATTTCGTAGCTACTCGAGCTTAACACAACAAGCAATACTCCAGTCTCTTTAGTTAGTGACGCAAAATGTGCAGCCGGCTTCCCCGCTACACTAATAGCATATCTTCTCGTTAAAGCTAGCATCAGACTGTAGAGGTGTTGACCAGCAGTGTGAGGATTCATAGGCTGCATTATTATACTGTAAAGGTGCTGCCCGGCAGTGTGCGGATTCATATGCTGCATTATTATACTGTAAATGTGCTGCCCGGCAGTGTGAGGATTCATATGCTGCATTATTATACTGTAGAGGTGCTGCCCGGCAGTGTGCGGAATCATATGCTGCATTAATTATTCTTCTTACAAATTTGGTTACTTAACCGGTTTGCATTTGGATTGTAATATTGTGACATCCAGGCCCCCGGGTGGCGATCGGGGGGGCCCCAGACGCATGGTGCCGCCAGCTGGCCGAATGCCAGGAGCGCTGGCAGCACCCGGCGCAGCTGTGAGTGATCAGGGGGCAGGGCGCGGCGTGATGATGCAGAGCCGCCGGGACCTTTAAATCAGGAGCGCGCGCTGTACACCTTGCTTTGCCGTGGAATTTCATTCCCGCATCGCTAGCTTATCGAATCAGTTTGTATACTTGTTACTGACCCTGCGTGTTCCGAGGACCCGAACTGTTGCCGGCTTTGCCTGCCATTTGACTAGTCTCTCTGTGTACTCCCTGCCTGTTCTATTTGCCTCCTGTTGCTACTGGCGTGCGCCAATTCTCGCCACATACAGTAGCGCAGTACTAGTGCCTAAACGTTGTTGACCCGGTTTTGTCATAACAACTACTCTCGCTCTGCGCACCTGTCTGGCAGAGTCCACCCCTGCACTCTTCCACAATACCACAGAGGGGTTACGGTGTGAAGGCACTAGCTGCCACCAAAGGTCCAATTTTAATGCACCTGTTGTTACTTTCACCCAAAGTCTGCATAAATTAAAAAAAATCCAAAATCCACTTGTTCTGCGTGTCCTAAAACGTCTCCTCTTTTCATACAGGCTGCTGCCCCAAACTGTTTATGAATAGATTAAAGGAAAACCATTCACCGTCATTTGAAATGTCATTTTTTTCTTTTTAAATGTTTCTATACATCCTACAAATCCACCACTTCACGGGCAGGTTATGGGGACCTCCTAGGCACGATATTTGAAGGAATTTTTCATTTTTATTCTTAACCTTTATATCATGGAAAAATCACTGTTCCTTTAAACATTTTTTTTACTTTTTTACCTTGTTTCCTGTCCCCCAGGGCACTACCCGGACCCCCATACAACTTTTATGGCAAATATCTTGCATATATGCCCTCTTGGACGGCACTCTAAAAATCGAACGTTCGAGTCCCATTGACTTGCATTGAGTTTGAATCATGTTCGAATTCGAATCCAATATGTTCGTGTTCGAATGCGAACCAAACACGGGGGTGTTCGGCCCATCACTAATTCTGAGTTTATATACTGCGCAATCCTGTTTTTTTACTGTTTTACAGCACTGCTGATAGATACCCATTGGGGGCAAAATTCTGAAAGAAAGAACATTGAATCTAATATAAGGACATGTACAGTTGTGTTCAAAATTATTCAACCCCCACTGAAATTGAGTGTTTTGGCCAGTTTGACAATGATTTTGATCATTCAGTCATCTTGCTTACAATTAAATCAAAGAGGCACGTGTAGGTCAGACAAATATAACATAACATTTATAATGAAATAACCACAAATGTCTTTTCTGTGCTCACATCATTATCATTTTTATTCAACCCCCAAGTGACATTCAATCTTAGTACTTAGTACAACATCCTTTTACAGTTTATAACAGCTTTTAAACGTGAAGCATAGCTTGACACAAGTGTCTTGCAGCGATCTACGGGTATCTTCGCCCATTCGTCATGGGCAAAAGCCTCCAGTTCAGTCACATTCTTAGGCTTGCGCACTGCAACTGCTTTCTTTAAGTCCCACCAAAGGTTCTCAATCGGATTTAAGTCAGGTGACTGCGATGGCCACTCCAAAATGTTCCAGCCTTTAATCTGCAACCATGCTCTAGTGGACTTGGAGGTATGCTTGGGATCATTGTCCTGTTGAAAGGTCCAACGTCTCCCAAGCCTCAGGTTTGTGACGAACTGCATCACATTGTCATCCAATATCTCCTGGTACTGAAGAGAATTCATGGTCACACACTGCACACACTGAAGCTTCCCTGTACCTGCAGAAGCAAAACAGCCCCAAAGCATGATTGACCCCCGCCATGCTTCACAGTAGGCAAGGTGTTCTTTTCTTCATAGGCCTTGTTCTTCCTCCTCCAAACATCGCGTTGATCCATGGGCCAAACAGTTCTAATTTTGTTTCATCAGTTCACAGAACACTATCCCAAAACTTCTGTGGTTTGTCCACATGACTTTTGGCATACTGCAGTCGACTCTTCTTATTCTTTGGAGACAGCAAGGGGGTGCGCCTGGGAGTTCTGGCATGGAGGCCTTCATTACGCAGTGTGCGCCGTATTCTCTGAGCTGAAACTTCAGTACCCACATCTGACAAATCTTTTCTCAGTTCCTCAGCAGTCACACGGGGACTTTTCTCCACTCTACACTTCAGGTAGCGCACAGCAGTCGAAGTCAGCATCTTCTTTCTGCCACGACCAGGTAGCGTTTCAACAGTGCCCTTTGCCTTGAATTTGCGAATGATGCTTCCTATGGTCTCTCTTGGTATGTTTAACATCTTTGCAATCTTATAGCCATTGCCCTTCCTGTGAAGAGTAATCACCACTTCTCTTGTCTTCCTGGACCATTCTCTTGACTTCACCATGTTTGTAACCACACCAGTCATAGGCGTGCGCAGCCTATTGCATTAGGGTGTGCACCCAAAAGCTCAAACACACACACATATATATACATACATACATACATATAATGACACACACACACCATTACTATCAGGGTTATTCAAAGAGATTCGAAAAGTCACAGCACGTTCGGTGACTTTTCTTTCTCTTCAATTCGGTTCCTTTTGCCGATCCCATTTCGGTGACCCAGGGAAAAGCTGCCGCAAACCTGACGAAAACTAGCCGCAAAACCCACCGAATGCACGCCGAAAACACCCAAAAACATCTGGATTAACCTGCTGAAAACCGGAGCCGAACACAGCCGAAGCAGCCGAAGCAGCTGAGACCGCAGACGAGGGAGGTGAATAAATTAGCAAAACCGTTTGTATGAATCTGTGAAAATGAAACGCTGTTTGCAAAGAAAAAAAAATCAGAAAAATGCTTAAAGTATCCTAAAAAATCTATAAATAAAGAGACTT
Organism: Leptobrachium leishanense; assembly: GCA_009667805.1. Taxonomy (NCBI): domain Eukaryota; kingdom Metazoa; phylum Chordata; class Amphibia; order Anura; family Megophryidae; genus Leptobrachium; species Leptobrachium leishanense. The sequence continues at coordinate 35,080,858 of CM019065.1, forward strand.
TTTGCTGCAGAATTTTATAATGAACGATTAAATATTGAATTAAAACGGGAATATTTTTTACATTGAAGCCTATGGGATTCTCCTGAATAAATCTGCCGCATGAAACCACCGAATGGCAGGGCATTAGGGGAACCTTTCACTGCTGGTTTGTGTTCTCTGAATAGCCGAAGCAGTGCTTTTTCATGGGGATTTCACTGCCCTCGAACAGGCACCGAACAGGCACCGTATGTGCAGGCAATTCGCCAGGATTTGGCGTATTGCCTGCTCTCTGGATAGCCGAATGGCCAGGAAAGGTAACTGAACCCTGATTTTCAGCGTTCGTTACCTTTCTCAAGCAATTCAGATCTCTTTGGATAACCCTGTATGTGTATGTTTCAGGGTTAAGCAACCTTCGATACCCAGACATTTTGAAACTACATTTCCAATGAGTCTCAACTATCTTAATTAGGGGCCGAGCAACATATGAGATATAGTTCCAAATGAGCTAGAGGACCAATGACCCCGGTATACATCATGTCACCTCAAAATGCTAGATCAAAAAATTTAAATTTGGATTTCGATCACATACAGCGTGTAAACTTATTTTACCACATTTTTTCATCCAAAAGATTGTTAGTTAGATATTCTACGGGCCATATTACATTCCTAACGTTAATGTTAGTGTCCATCTGAGTGAGCGTTAACGTTAGCTCTGGTGGTCCTACCGCGGGTGTACCATATTAAAATCCAAACGCTAATCTGTTAGAAAACCCTTTAACATTTAGAATCTTGCTCTTTTCAGCTCCCTATACTTAACATGGGGAGTGGAAAGTGTTAATCAGCATTAGCATTACAATCTACTAGCGCTGATTACCGTCCGGTTGCGGTTACTGAACATTTACTCACAACCAGGACCTGGTGATAACGGATTCCACTTCTGCAGAATCAGTCAGCACCAGCTGAAACCCCCCCCCCCAAAATCAGATACTCACCTCTCATCCTGCAGAAAGAACGACTGCTCCATTCGCCTCCTCTCGCCGCCAGGAGCAGAGGGAGACTGGGAGAAAAAGTCCCTCAGTCTCACTCTGGGAATCACTATGTCGACCTGCCGGATCTCACAAGGACTTCAACGACGTGCCGAGTACATCCTCTACACACAAACATGAAATCAGAGGATGCGCTCAGCACGTCGTCAGCAGCAAAGTGGTTAAATGTTAAAAAGGGAGTGAAATTTGAGTAAAGTGGCCCATATAAGCTCTTGCTGACTTGCACCAATACAGTCTCCTACCTGTACCTCACGACGCTGCCAAGACGCTCACTGTAATTCTTTTTGTGGAGTGCAGGCAGCAGATATTGTGGCGATTTCTGTGCACAATACAATCCTTTATGGTGCAAGACAAGGGGGCAACACCGGACTGCGACAAGGAAACAGGTGCAGAATTTTACGCAAAGCAGCCTATTTAAAGACAGATACATGCATTTATACACACAGCCATACGTTCACATACATAACTATATATCCTCCTTCCTACACCCTGGGAGTATGTAGCAATAAAGCCCACATTAATGTGCAGTGTGTATGAGCATATCCCAGAATCCACTTACTGACTGTGTCAGAGCACCGGCGGTCAGGTGACAGGTCATCAGAGATCGCCGGCCGCTCGGGTCAGTGTGGGATGTGCTGTGCGGTCTGTGCGCCATGCACAGATCGCAGTGCAGCACCCCACGAACCACAGGGACAACCAGGGAAGCGGAGGCTGCCGCCAGGTCCGCGGAGTTGAGGGGTCCCGGCGGCTATCCATCGAATTCGGCCAGCCGGGACCCAGAATGTGTCGCGGGCCGGCATTAGGGTGTGCCTAGGCACACCCGGCACACCCCGTGCGCATGCCTATGACACCAGTAAATGTCTAGAAGGAGCTGAGTATCACAGTCATTTTAAAGCTGCCTAATTGGTGCTTATTATGCTTTATTGCTGCTCCGTGACATCCACAGGTGTTTTCAATACCTGATTGAAAACACTTGAATGAACCTCTGTTCTTCAGAGTGGTAGTCTTTAAGGGGTTGAATAATTGTGTCAATGAAGAATTCACAAAAGAAACATTTACTACTGTATTACAAAACCAATTGATGTCATTTTAGTTGCATATGGTTCTTTAAAAAGTCCTTGTAGGATTTCATTCTGAATACAATTACAAATGTACACTAAATTCCCTAAAACCCTTTACAGCATTGGGGGTTGAATAATTTTGAACACAACTGTAGGGCCATATTACATACTTAGTGCTAACTTAACCAGAGCTGTTGTAAACTTAAAACCTCCATAGGCTATAATGGCTCTGGGAAGTTTACAACAGCTCTGGTTAAGTTAGCACCAACTATGTAATATGGCCTGTAATGTATATGATTTCTGCTTGCTTACTAGGGAGCTGTCGCTGACTGGGGCTGCGTTGTCTTTCTTGTGTAATAAGAGTTCCAGTCTAGCAGGGTTATTCAAAGAGATCCGAATTGCTTGAGAAAGGTAACTGAATGCTGAAAATCAGCGTTCGGTTACCTTTCTTGGCCATTCGGCTATCTAGAGAGCAGGCAATTCGCCAAATCCTGGCGAATTGCCTGCACATACTGTGCCTGTTCGGTGTCTGTTAGAGGGCAGTGAAATCCCCATGAAAAAGCACTGCTTCAGCTATTCAGAGAACACAAACCAGCAGTGAAAGGTTCCCCTAATGCCCTGCCATTCGGTGGTTTAATTCGGCAAGTTTATTCAGGAGAATCCCATGGGCTTCAATGTTAAAAATATTCCCGTTTTAATTCAATATCTATTAAACCGTTCATTATAAAATTCTGCAGTAAAGATTCTCTTTATTTATAGAATTTTTAGGATATTTTAAGCATTTTTCTGAATTTTTTTTTTTTTAAGTCCGATTTTATTTATTTATTTAACCCTTTCGCTGCTGAGGCTTTTCACACCTCTGTGCTGAGGTCATTTTTACCGTTTTCGCTCATCATGTTTAAACGCGTTTTGTAGCCATATTTTGATATATGACCCAGACATATTATATATCGTTCTTTCCAGCAGACTTGGCAGATTCATAATATGTCATTGTTATATGTATACGTTATGTCATGTCTTTATATTATAACAAGAAATTCAATAAAATTTGAATTTTCAATAATTTATTATGTGTAAAGTGTTTTTTTTCACATTTTAACGTGCAATCGTTTGCGGTTATATTTTCTATGGGGTGCGCTTGTTCAAAAAAATTAAAAATGGGGTCTCGTTACATTTTTTTTGGGGAAAATATTGCTATTTTTAACAAACGCACCGCATACAAAAATCGTTAGTGCAGCATTATTGTTCACATTATAATTGAAATGGGAACAATATTGCTGCATTAACAAAACAAAAAGAAAAATTTTTAATTTTTTTTTAAATATTTTTTTATTTTGATTTTTAATTTTTATTTTTTGTAAAAAACTTTTTTCATAGTCAGGTTTGATATCGTTGGAACGGCCATGCTCTGGCTGATCCAACGATATTAAACATTAAATCCTAGCTGCCACGGATCGGGAGATAGGGGGTTCATTGGAACCCCCTATCTCCACCATTGGTGGTGCTATGCATGATGACGCCAGTCCTCAGGGGGAGTTCCCGGAGACTTGGCTGACATCCAAGATGTCGGCCAGCTCCAGGAAAGGATCATGAACTGGCGCTTTTCATCGCCGATTCGTGATCCGGCTCCCCAGGGGTTAATGACAGCCACCGTTTGGATGGGCAGGCTGTACCCTTCCAAACGGTGCCTGGATTAACCCTCTGCACCCCGGCGATCGGGAGGGAGAGAGGTCCGAAGGACCTCCCCCACCCTCTCTTTCAGGCGCCTGAATTAGATGTCATCGCGCCTCCGCAATGACATCTAATTGCTCCGCCGGGGTCCCGAATGCTGGGCTGACATCCAAGATGTCAGCCCACACCGGGGGGGCCCAGCAATCCGCCGGAATCCGGCGGATTGCTGCCTCCTGTGCATGGACACGCTCAGCGCGTCCATAGCACAGGAGAACCATCCATAGCAGCCAAGTGGTTAAAGTTTACTTATTTTTTCTGTAACAGCCCTTTTTATTATCATTCATTGGACCTCATATGTAAATTTTAGACATTTTCGCTCAGTAGTTTCTTTGCAAACAGTGTTTTATTTTCAAACATTCACACAAACTGTTTTGCTAATTTATTCACTGCCTCGTCTGCGGTCTCGGCTGCTTCGCTGCGTGTGATCGGCTCCTGCTCGGGTTTTTCGACGGGTTAATCCAGATGTTTTGGGGGTTTTCGGCGTGCATTCGGTGGTTTTTGCGGTTCGTTTTCGTCGGGTTTGCCGTAACTTTTCCCTGCAATTCGGGGACCCTGTGGTGCTTGCTGAATACACCGCAGGGTCACCGAAATGGGATCGGCAAAAGGAACCTAATTGAAGAGAACGAAAAGTCACCGAATGTGCGGTGACTTTTCGAATCTCTTTGAATTACCCTGTAGGACTATTATATCCATTCTCCACTCAACTGGGACTGCAAGAAGTGTAGAAAATATGTCTGAGATACTCTGCTTACGTTGTACGGAGATATAACATGGAGAATGAGTGTGTTATGGTTGTTGTAAATTATTGGCACTGAACATGTCTTCCATTTTGTATATTAGCTTAGATCATTTGTCTTATAACTGATGTATTGCACATTATTATACGAAACGAGATGCTAAAAGCTTCCTTGTTTTAATCCCTTGCAGAGCTGGCGGTTGAAGCCTTTTTATGGCTACATTACACTGTTGGTGCTAACGTTAGCGCTCACCTGCGTGAGCGTTAACGTTAGCCCTGGTGGTCAACGCAAATTACAATACAACAAAAAAATGTGGAGAACGAACACTTAGAGCAAAAATGAGAAATATAAAATATATCCCCGTCGCCCAAGGCACCACAAGTGCGGTCCCAATCTGCACCAAATGAACAAAAAAAGGGGAAAAGTCGGTGTTCGGCGTGTCCGCGTACGCGGTATAGGCGAGATCTGGCAGGTCATGTCACCGGCAGAGGGGAAACTCAATGGAGTCCTATGGACTCCATCGAGTGGATGCTCGCTACGGTGCTTAGAGCTGCCGCGAGCATCCCGGGGCGTAGCGCCCGCTAACAATGCAGGCAGCTTTTTAAGAGCCTGCATTGTAATCCCGTGCTAAAACAGGGGTGCTAGGGAAAAAACCTGCAGGTGCAGTTTTTTCTCCCTAGCGTCCCCTTTTCAGCACATGGATTGTAATGTAGCCCTTAATCTTCTTTTCTGTTAAAACCAGCAGCTTGCTTTTAGCTTCCCTGTTTTAAATGTCAAGTTCCTTATTTCTCATATAAAAATTAGCCGGAGGCTGTAATCTTGGAAAATATATAAAACTGGAGATGGCGTAATTCAGACTGAGGTTCTTCTGTGGAACAGACATGTTGCCCAGGGTTCATTGATTCCCATTTGAGATTCTTTGCCTGACTGGATAGGACCTCCCAGTGGTGCCGCAGAGATGTTGTGTTCTCTGCAACTCAAACGGGGTTGCCGGACAAAATCCCTACAGCCAGGTTCCCTAATGCCAACATCCCAATGGCCATCTTCCAGACAGAACAAGTGCCGGACATTCCAACTTCCCTACACGGCCAACTTCCAGACATCCACAATCCCAGTGGCTAGCCCTAATACTAACACCCTAACCGTAGGTTTAAGGGGGTTAGGGCTACATTTAGGGGGTCAGGGTTAGGTTTAGGGGGGTTAGAGCTAGGTTTGGGGGGTTAGGGTTAGGTATGGGGAGGGTTAGGGTTAGGGCTACGTTTGGAGGGTTAGGGCTAGGTTTAGGGGGTTAGGGCTAGGTTTGGGGGTTAGGGTTAGGGCTAGGTTTATGGGGTCAGGGTTAGGGCTAGGTTTGGGGGTTAGGGCTAGGTTTAGGGGGTTAGGGCTAGGTATGGGGAGGGTTAGGGTTAGGGCTACGTTTGGAGGGTTAGGGCTAGGTTTAGGGGGTTATGGCTAGGTTTGGGGATTAGGGTTAGGGCTAGGTTTATGGGGTCAGGGTTAGGGCTAGGTTTAGGGGGTTAGGGTTAGGACTAGGTTTAGGGGGTTAGGGCTAGGTTTAGGGGGGTTAGGGAGTAGGGTTAGTGATAGCCGCTGGGATTTTAGATGTCTGGAAGTTGGCTGTCAGGGAGTTGTCTGTGTAGGGAAGTTGGCCGTGTAGGGAAGTTGGCCGTCAGGGTGTTGTCTGTGTAGGGAAGTTGGCCGTCGGGATTTTGGCATTAGGGAACCTGGTTGTAGGGATTTCGACTCAAAACCCTGAAACGGTGATGCTTTCTACTTGTATATTTTACTCACAATAAGTTGCTTGATTTATTCTATTTCTCTATAAATATTATATATACCTTTCAGCTGTTTGATTTTTTTCTTAGCATACAAAGTACCAAGCAGAACGGAGTGATGCATCTTTAAGAATTGGATTTTACAACTGAATTGCAGTCTAAGGACTGAGGATGTCATATGTGACATAAAGGTGAAAGGGAAAACAAGGTAATATAAAGCAGAAGCAGTAAGTAGAATATTAATGGAGCAGATACTCTGTTCCTGTTATTTGATAATGTAATACTCTATGTGACTTGCAGAGTGTCTTTTTGGGACCTTTGGTTGAGCGTTATGATCTTGGCTAAATGTAAGGTCCACCCTTTGGAAAGGGAAAATGGAGTTTATATCCCAGGTCCCATGCTTCTGGAGGGCACCCCTCCCTGTGGGAACTCATGCCACTCAGAGACAATATGCTTCCTGAAGCCCATAAAGAAGGCATCAAAAATCATGCAGAGCCTTAGATAATTCATGCTGGCATTTTTCTCTACTTCTTATGAGTTGTTCTGAGTTAAAGTCTAGTCTAAAGTCTCTAGAGTAATTATGTTTTAATTAAAGGAGTGCATGAGCCTGTGCTTAGACCTGCATGACCCTCTCCCTTTGTATCAATGCAGCTTAGTGGATGGACCTTTGCATGTCAGCTCCCTGACCAATTACAGATATTGGGGAATCAGTGTTCCCACGCGTTTCACCTCCAATCAAGAAGTATCTTAGGCCCTATCTTTCCATAGTACCCCGGCTGACTGAGTGGCTTCACATCATTTGGCTAATGAAGGCCAGCAGATCCAAAAGCCACATTGCTCTCCACACAGACCATACTGTTTCCAGCCCAGTCTGAAACTACACAAGAAGCTAGGACACGTGCCTAAAATACTTCCTAATACATTCCTTCCTTCTGTAAATTTTGCCCTTCTAGCTTAAAAATATTATTAAGGTGCTGCAGACAAATGTCCTACCTCTCTGCTTCTTGTGTAGTGTCAGATTGGGCTGGGGCTAGGATCTCAATGTCTGTCCGACTGCTGGAGTAAATTAAAAATTTTGTGGGGGTTGTATAAGAAGGGTTGGAGACTGTGTTTGGTGTGTGAAAGAGACACATTTGAGATTGCTTGACTAAAGACAGACAGATATTCCAAAAAAACACACCAAACCATTATTCAGAAACACCATGACACTCCATACAAACACACCTTTGCTTTCATGCTCATGTTTTGGACCTGAAATGCCAAAAAGGATCAAGCTCAAATTTGTCACTCAAATCATCTGAAAGAGGCAAATATTTCTATTCTTGCATTTCCCCTACGTACGATACTAGTTACTTTTTGAATAACATAGAAACATAAGACCTCGTTAAATAGAGCTCATACCTGACCAGTACCAGAAGCTGTGCTAATATTTTCATATTTCTCAATTGGAAATTAATATTTGCATTGATACATCGGCCGAGAGATGGAACTTACCAGAATTTCAACATTCACGCTCTTTGCCACCGGGATCAGCATAGAGTTTGTCGGAAATATTCTAATCATAACTACAAGAAGGATACAGAGAAGCAGAGTATGAGAGTTCCTTTATAGTACATGGTATGAATGACTCATGACTGGGTCAAGAGGCTTGACATGCTATACACCAGGGCTCAAAATTTCAAGTTCCAAGCTACTAACCAGGCCATAGGAGTTACTCGCCACCAGTTGCTCCACCTAACCCCTACCCAGCCCTTAACTCTGCCCCTAAACACACCCCCTTAAATTTTCTTATGAAATTACACTGCTAAAGGTTTTATTTTTAATAAAGTTACAAAAATAACATTAATTCCCAGACATATTAAGGGTTATAATATTTACTATGTGGGTAAGCTTCTTGATCCAAGGAGAAATCTGACTGCCAGTCTGGGGTCAAGAAGGAATTTTTTCCCAGTATGTTGCATATTGGCAAACGCTTCAGACTGGGTTTTTTGCCTTCTTTTGGACCAACTGCAGTAGGAGATGTGTGAGAGGCTGAACACGATGGACGCATGTCATTTTTCAGCCTATGTAACTATGTAATCAGACCCCAGATACATGTATACCCAGTCATCAGACACCAGTGTGAGCAGAGCGAGGAGGCAGGGAAGCTCCTCTCCACCCCCTGCCATTGACAGAGACAAGCTTGGTCAGAGTAGGCAGCTGATCCCTGCCACCGTGCAGCTTGGGGAAGGGGGAGCTGCAAGGTGGCACTGCTGGAATACACAGCACAAAATAATTTATTGTGCTGCCTGCGTCTACATTTCCACTCGCCCGCACTTAATTTCCACTCGCCAAATGCTAGTAGATGAGTGGAAATTTTGAGCCCTGCTATACACTACATACATACATACAACAAACAATGGAACACAATAATGTGTACAATCCTTTGATTTCAATGATTAAAGTAATTACAATTATACATTAAATTTTTGTTATAGTTAGTGGGCCCATAGGTGTGCACTGAATTTCCCCTGCTTTCGACCTCGGGCTTGAGAAAGTCGGCCTTGAGAAAGGCCATTTTATGGCCAAAACATTGCGGATTTCCCTATAAACCAATGCTACATGAAGCTTATTTAGAGTGCCTGGACCCTGTTTTTCACTGTGCATGTATTCTGTGACCCTGGGTTTGCTCTGGGTTCCACGAGCCCCCACTAGAGCGGCTAACTTGGTCTAGTTAAGTGTGCACTTTTCCTCCTTACCGTTGCCCAACTTCTAGGTAGAGTAGACATAGCACTAAATGATCTCCGTTTATCAATAATTTGTCTAACAGTGGACACAACAGGTAAATATCTAAGCGGTTTGAGATACCTTTGTAACCCTTACTAGCTTTACGCAGGACAAATATTCTCAGTTTTCCGAGAGCTCTTTTTATCGAGTCATGGATCACATCAACAGATGCTTTTTGTGAATAGCAAACTAAATATGTTTGAGGACATTGTTTAAGTCAACTTCGCTCTAACACCAAACACCTCCAATCTCCTTTCATTAATTGGACGCCAGGTTTTCCAATTCCCAACTCTTATTGGCTTTTTTTTAATTCATTAGCCTACGTTTTCACATACTTTTAACAACCATTACTGTGAACATTTGAATGACATCTGCAATATTTACAAGAAAAATACATTAATTTGTGCGTTACATTAGTTCAAGCAGATTGTGTTCGTTGATTACTGTAACTTTGATGACAGTCAAAACAGATTTTAAGGCAAAAGTGTACATAAACGCAGTCATTTGTAAAAGGTTCACATACTTTTTCTTACAACTGTATGTGTAGTTTTGTTTTCTGGTGAATGGAGTAGTATGGGTGTTACCTTGTGATCCTGGAGTATAGATGGTTTTGTCTGTCTGAACGAAGAGGTAGCCACTTTGAAATGACACTACGACATATTTTTCCAGATTGCAAAATGGAGACGTTAAAACGATATTGACGTACGTATTCTTTTTTGGATCTAATTTTAGTCTTGAAGAAAGAATCTAAAGAAAAATTGAAGATTATAACATTGGCGTAACATGTCACAATGACACCGTTACTACATTTTATAGCAAGATGTGACAGGTAGGTAGTGTCCTCCATTTGTTATTTGCATTATATTGTGCCCCAAACTGTGGCCAGAGCCCAGTTAAGCCGGTAATATAGAGAGCCGATGATGGGTATATGTGGTGCAAAACGCTAATGGGTATATGTGACGAGCCGATATGTCTTCAAGGTTGCCTATTACCAGCTCTAACGATTCGCTATATGTGGACACCATGGAGGCTTGCTGAATCCTGGTTGCATAAGTGGGGTCACGTAGGATCTGCTGAGAACACTGGGTGATAGTTTTCTCCAGTTTCCTTCTGCAAAGGGTGATATAAGGTTCACATCGTACCGTTCACCGTGGGACCAGTGGGGGATTATGAACGTCCTTTAAAGTACTAAGGGCTCTATTACATTCTTCACGCAAAAGTGCATGCGCAACGTGTTTTTTTTGCGAGAAGCGTTAAACATTAACACGTGAAAAATAACGGTGGTATTACAATCCGTGCAAATTTTTTCATCCTTCAAAAAATAACGCGCGTAAAAAAGACGCTCAAAAACGCACGTGCATTAACGTTGTGCGCAGAAATCGGTGTGCGGACTGTTTAACGCGATTCAGCCAATTAAGAACCACAATTGTCTCCCGTTAGTTTTTGCGCCTGTCAAAATCAATCTGAGTATATATGCTGCCGCAATAATAAAAACACACAAAACTTCTACATTTTGTTTGGGTATGCGTAGAACGTGTAACTATACTTTCCTGCTTTTTTTTTTGTGCTGGTGTATTTGGTTTCGGCCAGGACGTTCAGATTTGCCGTTACCACCAGCTTTTCAAAGACGTTAAAATTATGCGCGCAAACGCTGTCCGTTAAAATTTGCGCATAGCTTGTAATACCATCTGCGTACCAGCGCACAAACGAATTTGCACTCACAATGTTAAGTATAGGACGCGCGCACTAACTTGCGCTCGCAAAGGGTTCGCGCAGGTTCACCCGCGTTAGACGTTAATACTATTTTTTTGCGCGGACGTTGTAATACGTCGTTCAGCGCAAAGGGTTTTGCCCCTCGCCTTAATGCGTTTTCACGCACGCGTTATTTTTTCCACGGAGAATGTAATAGGGCCCTAAGTATCTTTCAAAGTGTAAAATCACTTAACACTATTTTTTGACAACCGGTATTTTCTTTTCTTTTGAAATACAATCTTGAGATGACAATAATGGGCGACCAGTGTGCAGCCGCAACAACCAAGCCGAAAGGGACGTTTGCGGCATGGCTGGAATAGCAGGGGCGCCGGTATGATTAACAAGTGTGGATGTTACACTTAAAACTCCCATGATAATCATAATAAATAAATAAATAATAGCTTCCCAGATAAAGAGTCCCGGGTCTTTGGAGTTACCCAACATACCACTGCCCAGTTTGAGTTTACTGTAGAGGTGTTTTGACCCTTAGGCTAGGGTCAGACTAACGCATTTTTCGCGTTGTCCGTGACAAAGTGCGTTCGAACGAATGGACGCATTTTTTCACGGAATACGCAATAGCGGTCATACGATGCGCATTTTCGTCCGTGATTTTGTACAGTTATCAATAAAACACTTTTTGCGTCTGGACGTGATGTTGGCCGGACAGTAGCAGCGTTTGACGTCTCCTAATCAGACACACATGCGGCTAGCGGACGCAGCGCACTCTGTACGTCAGTACTAGCGGTTTGACGTTCTCGAAAAAATGCGTTCGTTTGCCACTTGCGTTGCGCGGCCGTTCTTCGTATGCTGCCCGGCATTGGACGTAATTTGCTGCTAGCGCGGCCGTGATTTAGTGCGGCTAAACGCACGTTAAAACTGCGTTAGTCTGACCTTAGCCTTAGCAGGGAATAATTTCGCCCTTGATAATTTGAAGGGAACTGCTGCCATAGCTCACGACTGCATCACCTTAACAATAACTGGCAATTAAAAACTAAGAGTTATAATTATTTCCATGCGTTTGAGTCATCACTGATCTTGGCCTTGGTATCAGGTGAGGCAGCAGAAGGAAACGAAAATCCCGGCACAACAATCATAGTTCAAGGCTTTAGTGGAACATCTTAGTCAGGAACATTTCTGGTTGAGATGTGACATTAAAGCCTTGAGCTACGATTGGTGTGCCGGGATCCTCGTTTCCTTCTGCTGCCTTGTGTATTTGGTGTTTGCCCAGCTTGACTCCAGCTGCACCCAGGTTTGAGAGGGTCGAACATACTGGACTCTATCACCTCATTAACGCTAGAGCTAGCGCTTACATAAATGAGCGTTTGTGAATCGCCTGAACCACTTCTTGATCGCTAATGGGTTAAAAAAACCATTACCGAATCGTTACTATCGCTTTTTAGCGCAAGCTTACTGTACTTTGCGCTCCCTATACTTAACATGGGGAGTGCAAAGAGTATGCACAGAGAAACTAGTGTAAGGATCAAAAGGCGCTAAGGCTAATGATAAAAAGCTGTCGATAACTAAAAAAGTTTGCTACAGCTTAAAACTGGCGCAGAATCAGTTAGATGCATCTTAAAAGCTCCCCAAAAAAAACAAATACTCACCTCTCATCCCGTGGCGAGAACAGCGGCCCGATCTGCCTCCTCTGGCCGCCAGGAGCAGGGTAAGACTGGGGAAAAAAAGTCCCGGTCTTCCTCTGCGATCACTCCGCCGACCTGCAGGATCTCGCAAGAGACGAGATCCTGCCAGTCATGTGACCCGGCAGAAGACTCCTCCATGGAGTCCTATGGACACCATGAAGGGGATGCTCGAGACTGCTCTTTAGCGCCTTCCCGAGCATCCAGGACCCTAACAGCCGCTATGGAGCAGGCTACTGGACTCAGCATCTGCCTCGTAGTCTACAGGTAAATGGGAGCTCTAGGGGGAGATTAGCAATTGCTAATTCTACCCCTTAGCATCCCCGTTTTTTTTTTTGAGAAAGGATTTTACCAAGAAGGATACATTGAGATTTCTCTCATTTTCAAGTATGTCCTGGGTGGCGTTAGTTGTCTTGCCCAAGGACACTTACTGGAGAGGTGCTCTTGCTGGGATCGGACCCATGTCTTCACATGCTCTCTCCACGCAGAGCAGTGATGTTACCTCTACTCCACCCAGTGGTTTTAGCTGCAGGCAGCTGATAGGGCTCATTGTGTGATGTTTTGTTTTTTTGGAGGCAGACTTGTTTGTATCTATTGGTATCAGGTGAAGACATGGTCTTGTGGGTCCCAGGAGTGATTTTGCTTCCTTGTTACCCAGAGGACATTAAGTAAAACTCACTTTGTATTATTAAATATTATAATATTTTTATGATTATCAGTACTTCTTTTTGTTGTTGCTTATGTTTGTTTTTCTGAAAGCTTATTATTATTGTGTGTGAGTTTTTTCTTATCTTATCAGTGAATATTGCCATTATTTCTCTTACTATTGACCGGTTCTTGTGTTACGGAGCCGAAGCCAGCATCTCTCAATGGAAACAATCTGGAGGGTAGCCTTCTCAATGCAAAGGCACTGAAGGGAAAGTGAGAAGTCTTTTAAGCTCCCTGTCATATCTCATTCAGCTATAAACAATGGAAGATATAAAGGCACTTAATACTTTACAAAAGTGCAAATAGTCTCCAGGAGGTGGCTGCTGATCCTTCAAAAGGCACATAGTCCCCCTATATATCTCATTCAGCTGCCAGTTCTTACCGAAATGAGGTGGAAGAGGGAATGTTTAGATAAGGCAGCAGGGGGATATTGTTCTCCAGGCTACCTGAGATAAGAGCTGGCAGCTGAATGCGATATGACAGGGAGCTTAAAAGACTTCTAATCTACCCCCTGGTGATGTCCTTTAACCCTTTCGCTGCTGAGGCTTTTCCCGCCCCTGTGCTGAGGTCATTTTTACCGGTTTTGCTCATCATGTTTAAACGTGTTTTGAAGGCTTATTTTAGTATATGACCCAGACATATTATATATCGTTCTTTCCGTCAGACTCGGTAGATTCATAATATGTCATTATTATATGTATACGTTATGTCATGTCTGTATATTATAACAAAAAATGCAATAAAATATGTATTTTCAATAATTTACAATGTGTAAAGTGTTTTTTTTCACATTTTAACATGCAAGCAATTGCGGTTATATTTTGTATGGGGTGCGCTTGTTAAAAAAATTAGAGATGGGGTCTCGTTACATTTTTTTTTGGGGAAAATTACACTATTTTTAACAAACGCACTGCATACAAAAATCGTTAGTGCAGCATCATTGTTCACATTATAATTGAAATGGGAACAATATTGCTGCATTAACAAAACAAAAAAAAGAAAAAAAAAGTGTTTATTTTTTTTTTTATAATTTTTTTTAAAAAAAAAAATATATTTTTATTTTTCATTTTTTTTTTTTTACAACATTTTTCACAGTAGTGTTTGGTATCGTTGGAACGGCCATGCTCTGGCCGATCCAACCATACTAAACATTAACCCCTAACTGCCAAGGATCGGGAGATAGGGAGTTCATTGGAACTCCCTATCTCCACAGTTGGTGGCAGTTAGGGGTTAAGTCCAGGACTGGCGTCATCGTGCTATGCACGATGACGCCAGTCCTCAGGGGGAGTTCCCGGAGGCTTGGCCGACATCCAAGATGTCGGCCAGCTCCGGGAAAGGATCGCGAACCGGCGCTTTTCAGCGCCGATTCACGATCCAGCTCCCCAGGGGTTAATGCCAGGCACCATTTGGAAGGGCAGGCTGTGCCCTTCCAAATGATGCCTGGGTTAACCCCCGCAGAGCCGCCGATCGGGAGGGAGAGAGGACCTCTCTCCCTCCCGATCGGCGGCGCACAGGGGGTTAACCCAGGCATCATTTGGAAGGGCACAGCCTGCCCTTCCAAATGATGCCTGGCATTAACCCCTGGGGAGCTGGATTGCAAATCGGCGCTGAAAAGCGCCGATTCGCGATCCTTCCCGGAGCTGGCCGACATCTTGGATGTCGGCCAAGCTTCGGGAACTCCCCCAGAGGACTGGCGTCATCGTGCGTAGCACGATGACGCCAGTCCTACAGTTAACCCCTAACTGCCACCAAGTGTGGAGACAGGGAGTTCAATGAACTCCCTATCTCCCGATCCGTGGCAGCTAGGGGTTAAATTTTGATATCGTTGGATCGGCCAGAGCATGGCCGTTCCAACGATACCAAACATGAAAGTTAAAAATGTTGTAAAAAAATAAATAAAAATAAAATAAAAATAAAAAAATTAAAAAAAAAATTAAAAAAAAAAAATAAACACTTTTTTTTCTTTTTTTTGGGTTTGTTAATGCAGCAATATTGTTCCCATTTCAATTAGAATGTGAACAATGATGCTGCACTAACGATTTTTGTATGCGGTGCGTTTGTTAAAAATAGTGTCATTTTCCCCAAAAAAAAATGTAACGAGACCCCATCTCTAATTTTTTTAACAAGCGCACCCCATACAAAATATAACCGCAATTGCTCGCATGTTAAAATGTGGAAAAAAACACTTTACACGTTGTAAATTATTGAAAATACATATTTTATTGCATTTTTTGTTATAATATACAGACATGACATAACGTATACATATAATAATGACATATTATGAATCTACCGAGTCTGACGGAAAGAACGATATATAATATGTCGGTGTCATATACTAAAATAAGCCTTAAAAACACGTTTAAACATGATGCGCAAAACAGGTAAAAAATGACCTCAGCACAGGGGCGGGAAAAGCCTCAGCAGCGAAAGGGTTAATACACTTCCCTTTCATGACGTTTTAATTGGGACAATTCGACAATTTTAAGGTGGTTAAATGAAGCATTAATTCCATCAATTTAAATCAATTCCAGGTGGTGGACCGATTTATGTCCCCCTCACCCCCCCCCCCCAGTTCGCACAGCCATGATCTTAAGGCTCAATTCTCAGTCGAGCTTGGCTTTGCTTGTCTCCAAAATGTATTTAGCTTTGTTTAGCATGGACACCGGATAACTTAAATGGGTATTACCCTTAGCATTTGGAATATTCTGCCATCTTACCTTTATCTTCACTTTACCCAGAAATTCATTGTCTTTATTAATGTTGACCCTTTCAGTAGCGATAATGGTTTTCTGGAGAGGGTAGTCCTTGATTTCGATGGTGGCTTGGAAGGCGTTGTTAATTTGTTGAGCGTCTATCACAATAGTCTCTTCGCTTTCTACGTGCAGCACACTGGGTGTGATCAGGATGCATCTGCCAAAAGCAAGTCATAAGATTTCCTCCATCATACTTTAAACTGAACACAACTGTCCTCCACCAGACAAACAGTCTGACCAGCGGGTAGAGGTATATGACAAGAAATGTTATTATTTTGAATTATACTGAATAAGGTATGGTGACGCTTCTTTGATCACAGAGCGGGGCACCCGTTACACAAGATTTGTCAATTTTTACTTGTTAAAGGGACACATTTGGCAAAATTACACTTGATTATTTTTAAATTGATTTTCAAGATAATATTACAAGATTACATTAATTAATAAATAAAATCGAATTCACTTAATACATTTTTATACATTTTAAATGAATGCTCTATTCACAAAAAAATATATAGTTCCTTTTTTTGCCCTTAAATTTATTTATTTATTTATTTGCAAAGTATTTTACAAGGAAGGATACATTGAGATTTCTCTAGTTCAAGTATGTCCTGGGTTCAAGAACATTGAGTTGTTACAGAAATACAAAGTAATACAATGCAAGAGATTAACACAAAACAAATATACAGATTAACCCAGAAAATAAATATGTAGGAAATACAGTCACTATGTTACATGTTTACAGGTGCATTCTGTATATAGTCATTATGTTACATGTTTACAGGTGCATTCTGTATACAGTCACTATGTTACATGTTTACAGGTGCATTCTGTATATAGTCACTATGTTACATGTTTACAGGTGCATTCTGTATATAGTCACTACGTTACATGTTTACAGGTGCATTCTGTATATAGTCACTACGTTACATGTTTACAGGTGCATTCTGTATATAGTCACTACGTTACATGTTTACAGGTGCATTCTGTATATAGTTACTACGTTACATGTTTACAGGTGCATTCTGTATATAGTCACTATGTTACATGTTTACAGGTGCATTCTGTATATAGTCACTATGTTACATGTTTACAGGTGCATTCTGTATATAGTCGCTGTGTTACATGTTTACAGGTGCATTCTGTATATAGTCACTATGTTACATGTTTACAGGTGCATTCTGTATATAGTCACTATGTTACATGTTTACAGGTGCATTCTGTATATAGTCACTACGTTACATGTTTACAGGTGCATTCTGTATATAGTCACTGTGTTACATGTTTACAGGTGCATTCTGTATATAGTTACTACGTTACATGTTTACAGGTGCATTCTGTATATAGTCACTGTGTTACATGTTACAGGTGCATTCTGTATATAGTCACTACGTTACATGTTTACAGGTGCATTCTGTATATAGTCACTGTGTTACATGTTTACAGGTGCATTCTGTATATAGTTACTACGTTACATGTTTACAGGTGCATTCTGTATATAGTCACTGTGTTACATGTTTACAGGTGCATTCTGTATATAGTCACTATGTTACATGTTTACAGGTGCATTCTGTATTGAAGTATATTAATAGAGATCTCTTAAGGGACTTTAGACTGAGGGAAGATTTGATGGTGTCTGGGAGGTTATTCCATAATTGTGGTGCTTGGTAGGAAAATGAGTATCGAGACACTTTCTATTCGTATTGTGGTATTGCAAGTACGGTGCTGGTCCTGGATCAGAGGTTATAGGATAAGGGAACTGCTGGGGGGGGGGAGATGTCTATTCAGGTAGGGTGGTAGCTTCCCAGAAAAGCTCTTAAACACCAGGTTGGAAAGGTGAAGAGTGCATCTAGATTCCAGCGACGGCCAGTTTAGCTCTTCTAACATCCATAGCAGAATCAAATTCAAACTACCCACCCTGACTTACAAAACCCTCACTAACACCGCCCCTCACTACCTGTCCTCACTAATCACCAAATTCTCCACAGCCCGTCCCCTACGATCCAACAATGACCTGCGCCTGGCATCCTCCATCATTACCTCTTCACATGCCAGATTGCAGGACTTTTCTCGTACAGGGCTGACCCTATGGAACGCGTTTCCTCGCAATATCAGATTGTCCCCAAATCTGGCTTCATTTAAACGCACCCTTCTATTTAGGGAAGCCTACCACCCGACTACGTAACAAGACATCCGACCGACCCAAAAACAGTCCTCACCTCTCCCTGCATTAACTCATCACTGCAGTCCCCCCTCCTGTTTCTAATCCCCTCACCCATCTAGATTGTAAATTCTCATGAGAATAGGGTCCTCATATCCTCATGTATCTGCTGGCAGGAATACTGACCCATCTCGTGTATGTATTGTAGAATTGTCCTGTCTTTACTCATTACACCTTGTACAGCGGAATGTGTTGGCGCTTAATAAATAATAATAATAATAATTCTAATATGTCACAATGGTGGGTCATAAAGTAACATTGTAGCACAAACCGGCAGAATGAGTTATACAATGTAGTAAGTTTCTGAAGGTGCGTTTGAGGGGCAGCTGCATACACTACATGTCCGTATTCAATACAATCTGCTTTCTTAACGCGAGGCTCAGGCAGGATTTCTTTTTGTACAGGGGGCACCTAGTTTGGGGTAAAGTTTAGATGAGAGTTTTTCGATGTGGGGGCCAATGGATAGATTTGGGTCTAACCACATACCTAGATATTTGAGAGAAGTGGATGTGGTCAGTGTGTCATTTGATCTTAAAGATGGAGCGTTTGCAATTTGAGTAGTTTAGGTGCTGTTCCAAAGAGCATCGTAACAGTTTTGTCAGTATTTAGAAAAAGTTTGTTATCTGCGATCCAATTTTCTACCCCTGTGAATTGTTCTTGCAGCACGGCCTCCAGCTGCGGGAGATTTGGATTGCTGGTATACATTACAGTGTCGTCTGCGTACATGTGTACAGTTGAGGCTTTGCAGACATTGGGCAGATCATTTATGAATATCGTGAATAGCAAGGCCTTCGGGGTACATCGCATGTGACTGGGAGGGAGTAGCTGTCAGAAATGGACACATATTGCGACCATTCAGATACATATGATTGAAACCGGGTTAGCGTGCGATCACCCATACCAGAGTTTTTATGTTTTTATAATAGGATGCCATGGTCTACTGTGTCAAAGGCCTTGGCAAAATCAAGGAAGATGGCTCCAGTTAGGTTTCCTTGTTCCATGCCAGCTTAGATATCATTACAAACTTTTAAAAGGGCAGTTGTAGTTCAATGATTTGGATGAAAGCGTGATTGATCTGGGGTTAAATAGTTACGATACTGATCATAATCACGTAAATGAGTGTAGACACATTTTTCCCGAATTTTTGACGTTAAAGGGAGCAGTGATATCAGGTGGTAGTTGGATACCAAAGTATTGTCTCCTCTTTTATGAATAGGTACCACACTTGCAGTCTCCCAGAGTTTGGGTATGTATCCAGTCGCCAGTGATTCATTGATTAGGGTTGCGACGGGTTTTGCTATTGCCGGCGCACTGATTTTCAGTAGCATTGCTGGGATTTGATCAGGTCCAGACTGGTATTTCATTTTTTGGTTACGGAGAAGCTTAGTAATGACACTGACAGGCACTGGTCTAAAACGGAATTTCTCTGTGTTACATAGTTACATAGTTATATAGGCTGAAAAAAGACATGCGTCCATCGGGTTCAGCCTCTCCCACATAACCTACTGCTGTTGATCCAAAAGAAGGCAAAAAACCCAGTCTGAAATGCTTGCCAATATGCAACATACTGGGAAAAAATTCCTTCTTGACCCCAGAATGGCGTCAGATTTCTCCTAGGATCAAGAAGCTTTTACCCACATATTAAATATTATAACCCTTAATATTTTGTGTCTGCAGGAAGTCACCCAGTCGTTTTTTTAAAAGTCTGTACAGACTCTGACCCAACCACCTCAACAGGCAGAGAATTCCACAGCTTTATTGTTCTCACCATAAAATAACCCTTCCTATGCTTTAAGCTAAATTTTCTTTCTTCCAGTCTAAATTTATGACCCCTTGTCCTATGTATAGTCCTATTAATGAATAGGTTATCAGACAATGGTTGATAATGGCCCCGTATATATTTAAATAAGGTTATCAGATCCCTTCTAAGGCGCCGCTTCTCTAAACTAAACAGGTTTAAGCTTGTTAGTCTTGCCTCATAACTTAACCCTTCCATTCCCCTTATTAATTTAGTTGCCCATCTGTGCACTTTTTCTAGCGCTATAATATCTTTTTTTAAGACCGGTGTTACAGCGTCTTTGCACAGTTGGTGGGGCCTGACCTGTGTGCAGCCTTTCTGATTGTCGGTCATTTCCTAGCTTAACAATATGGGTGTTGGCGCATCCAACAAAATAGTTATTAAAGGCATTTGCTACATCTCGGGGGTGTTGCAGGGTTTGGTTGTTTACTTTAACAGCAGCCGGTTGGGAGTGGACGGGGGGGTGATTGTATGATACTTATGATTTTCGAAAAATTTCTAGGGTTTGATATGTTATTGTTTAGATTTTCATTGAAGTATTGGACTTTAGCTATTTTTGTTTGTTTTGTGCATGCATTCCGCCATTTACGGTATTCACATTGTTCGTTCATGGAACCAGTACTCTTGAAATTTGACCACAGTGAGTCTCTAAACTGGTACATTTGCGTGAGGTCAGCTGTAACCCAGGGGAGATGGGCCCCTTTTACTCGCACTTTACGTAGCAGGGCATGGGAATTCCAGACTTGCAGGAGCTCGGACTGAAAGTATTCAATTGCACAGTCCTGGTCTGGGATTAGGTTTAGTCTGTACAATGGGAGCTGTTTGAGATCATTTAGGAAGGATTCAAGATTAAATTTCTTGAAAGACCTGGTTATTATTACCTTTGGTGGACATTTTGTGGCCTTTATTTTGTACACACAGTAAACTAGGCAGTGATCACTGAACCTGTTAGCGAGAATGCCTGCCTCCTGTATTTGATCAGGACATGAGAAGAGAATCCAGTCCAGCAAGGTGTGGTTTGGGCTTTTCATATTAATGTGGGTGAGGGAGGAGATTAATTGTGTTAGCTGCAAAGCCTTAACCCCTTAAGGATGGGAGTAATTTTACAACTTCGGCGCTGTTTCGGAAGTAGAAGTTTGCTGAGCTCATTTTGACCGTTTTTAAGTCACGTATTATTATACCACCCAGACAAATTATATACCGTTCTTTCCGGCAGACTCGGCAGATTAATAATATATCATTATTATATGTATCTGTCATGCCCTGCCAAAATGCTATAACAAAAAATGTAAAAAAAAGTAAATAAATGTGAATTTTCAATAAAATTTCAATCTTCCACAGTGTGTAAAGTGTTTTTTTTTTTAAATTTTATTATCCGAGGCTCTGCGGTCATATGTTGTGGGGTAGATTTGTTAAAAAAATTAGAACGGGGAACCCATTTTTTTTTTGGGGAGAAATTGCGTGATTTTAGCTAAACCCCCCAAACAAAAAATCGTTAGTGAAGCATCATTGTTCATATTATAATTGAAATGTGAACAATAGTGCTGCATTAAAAAAAACACGTATTTTTTTTTATTATTTAATTTATTATATTTTTATTATTTTTATATTTACACTTTTTTTAAACTTTTATTTTACATATAACATGGTCATGTTTGATATCATTGGAAAGGCCATGCTCTGGCCTTTCCATAAATATCATACATGGCCCCCTAGCTGCCACCGATCAGGAGATAGGGGGGCTCTTTGAACCCCTTTATCTCCTCTAAGGGATTTCCATAGGAAATCCCTTTGCAGCTAGGGAATTCCCCGCATAACTGACAACTTCGCGCATGGCGCGATGAGTCAGTTGAGCGGGGGGTGACCCAGAGGTGGGGGCTGCCATCCAAGATGGCGGCCCTCACCGGAAATAGGCCACGATCGGGCACAAATTAGTGCCCGGTCGCGACCTGGCAACTAAGGGGTTAATCCCCCATACATCGCTGGAAAGGTCAGGCTGTGACCCTTCCAGCGATGCTGGCCACAGCCGCCTGGTCCCCGGCGATGGGGAGATAGAGAGATCCAAAGGATCCCCCCCTACCCTTCAGGCGCTTCCCCTGCTCCGGCAGGGGGGGGAACGCCTGAAACTGACGTCATCGCGCCCCCGGCGTGATGACGTAAGTGCACCGGAGGAGGAAACCCTGCCGATCTGACTCCGTGGGAGTCAGAGCAGCGAGGGAGCCGCCGGAGGAGGTGAGCATCTCCCGGGGGGGGGGGCTGAAAACACTGAGGACGTACATTTACGTCCTGCGGTGCCAAAGCCCGCCTAATGCAGGGCGTAAATGTACGTCCTGCAGTGTTAAGGGGTTAAACAGTGAGCAGTGTTTATTGTTTTTAGTATTCAGACAATCAACATTAAAGTTGCCGAGGACCAGCAGTTCAATTTTTTGGTTTTGAGCTACTAATTTACTAAGGATTTGGGTTATGTCAGAAAATAATTGGGCATGTAAAACACTTGATTATTTTTTCACATTGGAGAAAATTACACTTGATTGTTTTATTTATTTATCTATAAAGTATTTTACCAGGAAGGATAAATTGAGATTTCTCTCGTTTAAGTATGTTGATTTTCAAGATAATATTACAAAATTAGATTAAATTAATAACTAAATTAAATTCACTCAATACATTTTTATTCATTTTAAAGAAACACTATCAAAAATATAGAGTTCCCTCTTTTTGCCCTTAAATAATTGGGCAGATATTACACTTGATTATTGTTTCACATTGGGGAAAATTGCACTTGATAGTTTTTTTTATTGGTTCAAGATAAAATTACAAGATTACATTAAATTGAAAAATAAATTTAATTCACTTAATATATTTTTATACGTTTTAAAGGAACACAATTAAAAAAATAGAGTTCCTTTTTTGCCCTTAAATAATTGGACAGAGACTGCTGACAGTCTCTGTCCAATTATTATTATTTTTTTATTTTGGCCAATTGTTCTCACCTTTTATCCATCGCCAGGCGCAGCTCCTCTTCGGCTGAGGAACTCCTGAATAGGGATGAGCCGAACACCCCGAGTTCGGTTCGTATTCGAACCCGAACTTTCCAAATGTTCGAATCCGAACTCGAACTCAATACAAGTCAATGGGGCTGAAAATTCGGTTTTTAGAGTGCCCTCCAAGAGTGCATATATGCTAGATATTTGCCATAAAAGGTGTATGGGGGTCCGGGTAGTGCCCTGGGGGACAGGAAACAAGGACAAAAAGTAAGAAAAAAAAGTTTAAGGGACAGTGAGTTTTCCATGAAATAAGGGTTAAAAATAAAAATGAAAAATTCCTTCATATATCGTGCCTAGGAGGTCCCCATAACATGCCCGTGAAGTGGCGGATTTCTAGGATGTATAGAAACACTTAAAAACAAAAAAAAACGTTTCAAATGACGGTAAATGCTTATCCTTTAATCTATCCGTAAACAACTGCTTGGGGCGGCAGTCTGTATGAAAAGAGGAGACATTGTCGAACACGTAGAAAAAGTTTAGTGATTTGTTTGGCTAAATAATTGTGAAATTTATGCAGGCTTTGGATGAAAGTAACAGTAGGGGCTTTAAAATTGGTCCTTTAGCGTCGGCAACAGTGCCGTCACACAGTAACCCCTCTGAGGATATGAATATGATACAGGCATCAGTGGCAGTGCACCCAAATATTGTGCTTTTGGTGCCAGGCCTGCAAGTACTATCATACAGTAACCCCTCTGTAGAATTGTGGAAGAATGCAGGGGTGGACCATGTGGTCCTATATTAAAAAGATATGAATCTGGTAATGAGCATCTGTGCACCCAGATATTGTGCTTTCGGTGCAAGGCCAGCAAGTGCATTCATACAGTAACCCCTCTGTGGTATTGTGGAAGAATGCAGGGGTGGACCTTGCGGTCCTATATTAAAAAGATATGCATCTGTTAAAGGCGTCAGTGCACCCAGATATTAATAGTATTGTGGAAGAGTGCAGGGTTGGACCCTGCAGTTCAAAAAATTAAAATGATATAAATCTGGCACAGGCGGCAGTGCAGCCAAATATTGTGCCTTTCATGGCAGCAAATGAATTCACACCGTAACCCTTTTGTGGTATTGTGGAAGAGTTCAGTGCTGGAGGTTTTGTGAATGCAGAAGACATCCCCGATCTATTCCGTTACGTCAGCATCAGGGGATTGATAACTGCTGATCCACGACTGATTCATTTTTATAAATGTCAGCCGATCTACAGATGCACTCTTTTGTCTGTGACAAAACCTCCAGCGGCACTGAAAATCCTTTCAGAAAGCATGCTGGATGAAGGGCAACCTATTAGCTGCATAGCATATTGGCTAAGTTCTGGCCAGTGATCCAATCTCAACACCCAGTAAACCAGTGGATCATCTGCTGGAAAGGTATCCAGGTCTGCCCTTGCCCCTAGGTAGTCCTGCACCATATGGTGAAGACGCTGGCAATGGGTGCCTACATTTGACGTCCCTGGGCGTCGTGGACTAAAAAAATTAAAATGCATCAGTAAAAGCGGCCCTGGCCTTCACCACTATTCCTCTGATCAAACGCAGCCTCAGAAGCATGTGTGTCATCACTTGGTAACCTACCAGTGCCTGGAAAGGTGTTACACAAGTGTCGCTTTAGGGCGTCCTCAAGTTTTTTCATCCTGTGCTCCCTCTGTGCGGGCAGGATGAGCTCTGCAACTTTACCCTTGTATCGTGGATCAAGAAGGGTTGCCAACCAGTAATGATCCCTCTCCTTGATAGCATGAATCCTGGGGTCCTTTAGCAGGCTTTGCATAATAAGGGAGCCCATGCAGCGTAGGTTGGAGGTGGCATTAGCTTCTGAGTCTTCCTGCTCAATGAGGAGGATGACCCAATCGTACACTTCCTCCTCCCAGCCACGTACCAGTCCTTGTGTTTCTGGGCACACAAAACCCTCCCTTGAGGAATCCCCACCTTTAATGCCCCCACTACTCAAATATTCCTCCTCCTCATTCTCTTACTGTCTGATCTGAGGAGGACCTGCTGGAATGCTGTCTGCGGAAAGACTGGGGCCTTCAGAGCTAGGGAAGGCCTCCTCTTCCTCCCGCTGCTCTGCCTCTAGAGCCACATCTATAATTCCCTGCAGAGTGTGCTCCAGCAGGAACACTAAAGGAATTGTGTCACTGATGCATGCACTGTCCCTGCTCACCATCCTCGTTGCCTCCTCAAATGGTGACAGTACAGTGCATGCATCCTTGATCATCACCCACTGCGGGGGGGGGGAACAAGTTGACCTGAACCTGTCCTTCTGCCATACTCACACAAGTACTCGTTGATGGCCCTCTGCTGCTTGTGCAGACGCTGCAGCATTGCTAATGTCGAGTTCCACCTGGTGGGCATGTCACAGATCAGACGGTTTGTGGGAAGGTGGAATTCTCTTTGAATTTCTGCCAGGCGAACACTTGCTGGGAATGACCATCTAAAGTGGCTGCAGACTTTTCTGGCCTGGCTGAGAAGCTCTGCCAGCCCTGGGTACCTGGTTAGGAAACGCTGTACCACCAGATTTAGGACGTGTGCTAGGCATGGTACATGCATCAACTTACCCTTGCATAGGGCGGAGAGAAGGCTGCTGCCATTATCACAGATGACCATTCCCAGCTGAAGCTGGCGTGGAGTTAACCATCTCTGCACCTGCCCCTGCAGAGCTGACAGAATTTCTGGCCCGGTGTGGCTCCTGTCCCCTAAACAAACCAGCTCAAGCACAGTATGGCATCTTTTTGCTTAAGCCATTGCGTAGCCCCTGCCACGCGTAGGTTTAACTGCCACTTCGCCAGAGACAGAGAAGGAGGAGGATGATTAGGAGGAAGAGGGAGAGGTGGTGGTGGAGCAAACAGACCTCATACAAGCAGCTTTCTGGAGGCGTGGATGAACAAGCTCCAGCACAGAGCCCCGTCTTGGATCCCTCCCAGCTGCAGTCACCCAGTGTGCCGTGAAGGAAATGTAACGACCCTGTCCATGCTTGCTGGACCACGTGTCTAAAGTCACATGCACCTTGTTGCTGACTGCCTTTCCCAATGACTCGATAACATTGTCTTCCACGTGCTGGTATAGTGCTGGAATGGCATTCCGTGAAAACTAATGGCATTTTGGAAAA
Source organism: Leptobrachium leishanense (assembly GCA_009667805.1). Lineage (NCBI taxonomy): Eukaryota > Metazoa > Chordata > Amphibia > Anura > Megophryidae > Leptobrachium > Leptobrachium leishanense. The sequence continues at coordinate 35,106,968 of CM019065.1, forward strand.
TGCCACTATGGTACAGCACATTCAGCAAATTCACGGAACGAGCAGAGTCCACCAACTGGAAAGGCAGCAGCTGCAATGCGAGTAATTTTGCTAAGCTGGCATTTAGATGCTGTGCTTGGGGATGGGTTGGACTATATTTTTTCTTACGCTGCAGCAGCTGGGGTAACGTAATCTGACTGCGTAAATCTTCAGCTGATGGGATGCTGTCACATTGTGAGGAAGGAGCTGGTACATCCATTACTGTAGCATCATCCCTGTCAGTGGAGGTTGTAGGCAATAACATGGCAGGACATACAGTGGGGGTAGAGACAGATGAGGAGGAGGAGGACCTACGCAAAGTTTTGCGCCAACAGGATGTGTGGCAGGTGGTCATATGTCGCCTCAAGCACGTGGTCCCCAAGCGTCCGGTGTCTTTCCCACACTTGAGCCTCATCTGACATAGATTACAAATAGCAATGGTTGGGTCTGCTACAAATTTCTTAAAGAACTCTCAGACAGCAGAGTTCCTAGATGTGTGCTTTGAGACAACAGCGCTCTGCACCTGAGCAGCTCTGACATCTGATGCCTTGTACTGGCTAGTGCTACGGTTGGTCATAGAGGATGTTGTGCCTCGTGTGTCTTGTGCCTCCTCCTCCTCCTCCACACTTGACTCTTCTGTTCGATCAGGCACCCAGGTGGAGTCAGTGACCTCATCATCATTGTTATCATCACCCCCTATCTTCTCGTCACTGGAGCCAACTTGGCAGTCTGCTGCAGCTGCTGGGGCAACATGAGTGCCAGTTATTTGTGTGTCATCACTGGCACCCCCTTCCTCTAGGTTTATTATACTCCCTTCCTCAACCTCAGAGATTGGATCAGAGCACGGTACTTGCTGCGCATCCTCAAGCAGCATGTCACTATCGTTGTAGTCAAACAATTCAGCTGACTCCTCCGTGTGTGATAGCGACGCTACGGCAGGAGTAGCTGTGGACACAGAGGCTGCATTAGATGCTTTGGTAGCTGAGGTGGACTGTAAAGCACTACAAGCCTGGCTGGCAGAGGACTCGGAGGATGAGGATGGCCTGGTTAGCCAATCCATAAAATCCTCTGTATGTTGCTGCTGCTTAAAACGGCCAGCACCAGTTAGAAAGGACAAGCGTGCCCCTGCAGAGGATGCACCACGTCCACCCCAACCAGAGGCACAGCCTCCCGACACAGAGGCTGCTTGCCCTCTTATCTGTGTCTGGGAGCGTCTGCCTGTCCTTTTTGGTCTTTCAGACATGGTGAGTGATATATAGATTAATATATACAGAACTCTGATTCAACTCTGGTAGAAAGATTTAAAGAACTCTGGTATAACTCTGTGAGACACACTGATAGCTGGAAGCCATATAAAATAGTCTAAAAGAGGGCATTTTAAATTAGGCAGATGTCCGATAGAAATATATCTATAAAAAGGGAGGGGGGGAAGGTATGTAGAAAACAGATGTATGGAAACGATAATGGTGGTGGGAGACTAACCGAGGAAATGGCACAGCTCGAAATCGGCATTTAAGCCTTGTGGATGTAGTGTACCTAAATTAAAAATCCAACTCATTTCCTCTTTCCCGATTGCCGATTTCGAGCTGTGCCATTTCCTCGGTTAGTCTCCCACCACCATTATCGTTTCCATACATCTGTTTTCTACATACCTTCCCCCCCCCCTTTTTATAGATATATTTCTATCGGACATCTGCCTAATTTAAAATGCCCTCTTTTAGTCTATTTTATATGGTTCTATAGTTTTTATTTCATTTTATTTTCCATATGTGTTTTTATCTTTTTATACATACAACGTTAAGTATGCCCTCATTTTAATATTTTAATAAGTTATATTTTATAACAATTTATTTTAATAATTTATTAAAATCCTTCAAATGTATTTTCATAGCTTTTTACAGCACTTTATATGTATCGTTCTTTAGACATCAATAATTAGTGATAAGCTCCACCCCAAAATTAACATATCATTTATTACTATCCATCCCCATGGTATTAGCAACTTGAAGCCTAACACTGATTTCTGCACGTCAGCTACTATAATGTTAGACAAAAATACTAGATATTGGAACACAATCCCATGCTTTCCCTACATATCCTTCCACGTAGAGTTCTTTTCGTTTTATTTTTATTTTCGTTTATTTTCGTTTACTCATCCTATCGTATATACTTTATCGTATCGCACCTTTACCGTACGATTTTCGTATCTTTATTCGCACAACTTGATCGAAATATTGAAAAAACTAATTTTTTTACGTCGATCGAATTTTTCACGTTGTTTGCATTATACAGTTGGAACGCAAACAATATCCGCTGGAACGCAACGCCATGTTCTCAATCCGACTCGGAAAACGGGAGACCTAAAAACCCGGAAGTACTTCCGACTTACGAAAAAGACCTGCACGTTCGGAAATAACCGAACGAACGATCAAAATACGAAATTATAAATACGAATTTTATTTTCTGTATTATTATATACGATCTGCACTTATATTTATTTCTTTTAATGGATATATTCACTACAAGATCGAGTCACCTTTGAACCCGGAAGCAAACGACTGGACACACCCTAATTGAAAACTCATTGTACCTATATAAAGAGAGACTTGTGGAATACCTCTGATTGCCCTTTTTTCCTGGACTTTGGACTGATGAAGGCACGTGAGCTGCCGAAACGCGTATCCTCCATTATTTATCCCCCCTTTTTTTCCTTCCCCTTTGCTATTTTAGATTTCTAATAATTTAATCCATCCGTGGTTTTGCTGCCGTCTTTTATGTTTTTTACTTCATCCTCCCTTCTGAGCCAGCAGAAGATTGCCGAAGAGGTGCAGCTAAAGAGGTGACGGTGCCCACCGAGCAAAGGAGCACTGTATGCCATTAAGTTGAGCCTGGAACAAGGCTCCACCATCGGTGAGTGAGACCAACTCTACCCTTACTAATCTAGCCACCATACAAGTTGCGCTATGAATACCCTGTTTTTCTATATTCGAGGTGAATAACAACTTTAAAAGAAGGGCAGAGTCCACTCTATATTTGGCCCAGTGTACTTCGAACCAGAGCCTGGAAGACATAGGCTCTGGAAAGTGTAAGTGTGCATTTTTCTTACACCTGTTCACGATTAACATATCTAGACAATATTGCACTATTTTTCTTTCCTTTGTCTTCCATTTTCCCCCGCACTACGAGAACGTGGAATTCACTAGAACACAGAATCCACTAGGACAACAAGGACAAGATCCTTTTCTCCCCTATTTTTGAGGATCTCCGCATATGGACGGTACAAGTGAGAGGCTCACACATCTCAAATAAGCCCTCCTTTACCCTTTCACAAATCAGACTGTTTTCATTAGACTTCTATATTTTTCTGGACTATTTTTATTACCCCCCTTTTTGCATCGATAAGTGCGCCATCGTAATTGCACTTCATTTTTGCACCTTTGCACAAAAGTGTGTGTTGTTTTTTATGTTCTTTATGTGCTTTTATGTGATTTTAGGAACTGTTCTTATTACGAATTTTGCCCTGCCTAAAATTAATGCACTTTTCACAGTACGCTTTCAACGTACACAACGTTTTTAGCTGTTATTTGCACTATTTGCATTTCCAACGCACAACGTTTCTAGCTAACATTTGCACTATATGCACTTCTGACTGCATTTGCACTTTTTCTAGTGTACACTTGAGATAGCACTTTATCATTGGTCTATTCCGAGACTGTGCTCCTACAGTTGATTTTAAACTGCATTCATAGAACCACTTCTGTTTTCACATTTACATTTATATACGCGTTTTTTACGCTAACCCCCCCCCCCTCATTTGCGCCACTGGAGTAACTCCCACCTTTCCGTATCTCAAACACATTTCTGTCGAGGTTTTGTGTTCTTCTCCTAGTAGGCTGCATACGCATTTACACCAATATTCCATCCATTCTAGCGCCTCCTCCGTACCACACTCTAAGGTACAATATTTGGCTGCACTGAAGCCTGTGCCATATTTATATCCTTTTATTTTTTTGAAACGCAGGGTCCACCCCTGCACTCTTCCACAATACCACAGAGGGGTTACTGTATGATGATACCTGCTGGCCTGGCATTAAAGGCACAATATCTGGGAGTACTGACGCCCATTAACAGATAAAAAAAAAAACTTTTCAATATAGGACCACATGGTCCACCCCTGCACTCTTCAACAATACCACAGAAGGGTTAGGCTAGGGTCAGATGAGTGCATTTTCTACGGACTGTGCGTCTGTGCAGTACGGACGTACTTACTGACTGACGACAAGGTAGTGGCCACACAGTCCTTTTTTTTCACTGACGTATTTTTTGACTGATGTAGCAGGGAAAATAAATTACAATGAAAGAACATTCTATCCGTCAGAAATGCTGGACGTATAAATGCAGTCCGTCTGACCTTGTTGCATCACTCACACACAAAGCTATGCGGACGTTGTGGACGTGGCGCACTCTGCACGTCCGATCTAGCAGTATTACGTTCCTGCCTAACCTGCGTCCGTTTGCAGCGTCCATCAGCCCCCGCACTTCTGTGCGGACGTACATCGTGTGTGGGGCTCCATTTAACACAATTGTATGCTATCACGGACGTACAGTCATGGCCGAAATTGTTGGCACCCCAGACATTTTTCCAGAAAATCAAGTATTTCTCACAGAAAAGTATTGCAGTAACACATGTTTTGCTATACACATGTTTATTCCCTTTGTGTGTATTGGAACAAAACAAAAAGAGGGAGGAAAAAAGCAAATTGGACATAATGTCACACAAAACTCCAAAAATGGGCTGGACAAAATACTTGGCACCTTTTCAAAATTGTGGATAAATAAGATTGTTTCAATCATGTGATGCTCCTGTAAACTCACCTGGGGCAAGTAACAGGTGTGGGCAATATAAAAAAATCACACCTGAAAGCCGATAAAAAGGAGAGAAGTTCACTTAGTCTTTGCATTGTGTGTGTCACATCCATGGCCCCCGCAGCGCTCCCTGGGGGGTCAGGGCACCAGGTGGCATCGCTGGCTAGCCTGTTGCCAGTAGTAAGGGCTGGCAAAACGGCATCTGAGGGGGCGGAGCCAAGCATAAGTCCAAGGAGCCATCAGCCTTTAAAAGAGGCTGAGAGAAGGTGCTCCTTGGACTGTCGTGGTGTCTAGTTTGGTGGAGTCTTGTTTCCTGGTATTTTCTGATTAATCTGTTGCTGACCCGTTTCTGTCCGAGGACCCTGATCACGTTTCGACCCGGCTATCCCTTCTGACTACTCTCTTGATTATCCCTTGTGTACTTTTGCCTGGTACTTCTCGTTCTTGTATATGTGTTGCCTTTATGGTTCTTGTCTCTCTTGTTCATGTTTGTTAGTTCAGCCTTATGATTCATGTCTTATGTTCGTTTAACTGGTTGTGAGTCCTAATCGCAAGGCATCCAGTTCTGCGTGCTTCCAGAGTCCAGTTGAGGTCCTGCCCTGCTTCTTGTATAATATATATATTGTCTGTCCGTCTGTATCTGTGCTATCTTTGTGGAGAAACAGTATCTCAGCTCTGCTTGAAGGCCTCCCCTGCAGGCTGGTATACTCAGATTCCTCACTGTATGTCCTTATCTAGAAGTGTGTTGCACTAAGCAGTATTTTGGTCCAGAAACCAATTGAGCTTAGTTGCTTTGTTAGGTCTGTCCTCGACTATCTTGCCTATTCTGTTTTGTATCACGTTTATGTTTTTGTTCAAGTATCACTGTATCTGTTCTCTTTGGAGTATTTGTGTTTGCACTGAGTGGTCAGTTGGCCTTGAAGCCAATTGAGCTTGGTTGCCCTTTCAGTTCTGTCCCGTTACTCCCTGGCTTGGGAGATCAGATTACAGCCATTCTTGGTCTCTTGTCTTTAAAAATCTGTCCTGAAGGTTCCAAATATACACTTTCTGAGGTGAGTGCTAATGCCCACCGTTACAGTGTGTCTGTGTGTGCCACACTAAGCATGGACAATAGAAAGAGAAGAGAAATGTCTGAGGACTTGAGAACCAAAATTGTGGAAAAATATCAACAATCTCAAGGTTACAAGTCCATCTCCAGAGATCTAGATTTGCCTTTGTCCACAGTGTGCAACATTATCAAGAAGTTTGCAACCCATGGCACTGTAGCTAATCTCTCTGGGCGTGGACGGAAGAGAAAAATTGATGAAAGGTTGCAACGCAGGATAGTCCGGATGGTGGATAAGCTGACCCAAACAAGTTCCAAAGAAATTCAAGCTGTTGTGCAGGCTCAGGGAGCATCAGTGTCAGCGCGAACTATCCGTCGACATTTAAATGAAATGAAACGCTTAGGTAGGAGACCCAGAAGTTCCCCACTGCTGACACAGAGGCATAAAAAAGCAAGACTACAGTTTGCCAAAATGTACTTGAGTAAGCCAAAATCCTTCTGGGAAAACGTATTGTGGACAGATGAGACCAAGATAGCTTTTTGGTAAAGCACATCATTCTACTGCTTACCGAAAACAGAATGAGGCCTACAAAGAAAAGAACACAGTACCTACAGTGAAATATGGTGGAGGTTCAATGATGTTTTGGGGTTGTTTTGCTGACTCTGGCACTGGGTGCCTTGAATGTGTGCAAGACATCATGAAATCTGAGGATTACCAAAGGATTTTGGCTCGCACTGTAGAGCCCAGTGTCAGAAAGCTGGGTTTGCGTCCGAGATCTTGGGGCTTCCAGCAAGATAATGACCCCAAACATATGTCAAAAAGCAGCCAGAAATGGATGGCAACAAAGCGCTGGAGAGTTCTGAAGTGGCCAGCAATGAGTCCAGATCTAAATCCCATTGAACACCTGTGGAGAGATCTTAAAAGTGCTGTTGGGAAAAGGCGCCCTTCCAATAAGAGAGACCTGGAGCAGTTTGCAAAGGAAGAGTGGTCCAAAATTCCGGGTGAGAGGTGTAAGAAGCTTAATGATTGTTATAGGAAGCGATTGATTTCAGTTATTTTTTCCAAAGGGTGTGCAACCAAATATTTAGTTAAGGGTGCCAAGAATTTTGTCCAGCCCATTTTTGGAGTTTTGTGTGACCTTATGTCCAATTTGCTTTTTTTCCTCCCTTTTTTTGTTTTGTTAAAATACACACAAAGGGAATAAACATGTGTATAGCAAAACATGTCTTACTGCAATACTTTTCTGTGAGAAATACTTGATTTTCTGGAAAAATGTCTGGGGTGCCAACAATTTCAGCCATGACTGTACTTATGTGCGGGCAACACGGACGTTAACACTGCGTTCGTCTGACGCCAGCCTTACTGTATGATGATACTTGCTGCCCTGGCAGTCTTGCACCAAAGGTAGAATATCTGGGTGCACTGACGCCCATTCCCAGATTCATATCGTTTTAATATAGGACCGCATGGTCCACCCCTGCATTCTTCCACAATACCACAGAGGGGTTACTGTATGATAGTACTTGCATGCCTGGCACCAAAGGCACAATATTTGGGTGCACTGCCACTGACGCTTGTATCAGATTCATATCCTCAGAGGGGTTACGGTGTGACGGCACTGTTGCCGACGCTAAAAGCCCAATTTTGAAGCACCTATTTTTAATTTTATCCAAAGCCTGCATAAGTTTCACAATAATTTAGCCAAAAAAAATCACTAAACTTTTTCTGCGCGTCCTAAAATGTCTTTTCATACAGGCTGCCGCCCCAAGCAGTTGTTTATGGATAGATTAAAGGAAAAGCATTTACCGTCATATAAAACGTCATTTGTTTTCTTTTTAAATGTTTCTATACATCCTAGAAATCCGCCACTTCACGGGAAGGTTATGGGGACCTCCTAGGCACGATATTTGAAGGAATTTTTCGTTTTTATTTTTAACCCTTATTTCATGGAAAACTCACTGTCCCTTTAAAAATGCTTTTTTAAAACTTTTTGTCCTTGTTTCCTGTCCCCCAGGGCACTACCCGGACCCCTTTTATGGCAAATATGTAGCATATATGCCCTCTTGGAGGGCACTCTAAAAAACCGAATTTTCAGCCCCTTTGACTTGCATGGGGTTCGAGTTCGGGTTCGGTCCCGAACAAATGGGAAGTTCGGGTTTGGGCTCGAACTGAACTTGGGGAGTGTTCGGCTCATCCCTAGCAGTGACAAGACACAGATCACCTCAATTCCCAAATATTTTATAGAAATTACTGACGCCGAAAATACTGCATGGCACTGGCTGTGACAAGACACAGATCACCTCAATTCCCAAATATTTTGTAGAAATTACTGACGCCGAACATACTGCGTGGCACTGGCTGTGACAAGACACAGATCACCTCAATTCCCAAATATTTTGTAGAAATTACTGACCTCCAAAATACTGCGTGGCACTGGCTATGACAAGACACAGATCACCCCAATTCCCAAATATTTTGTAGAAATTACTGACACCCAAAATACTGCGTTGCACTGGCTGTGTGACAAGACACAGATCACCCCAATTCACAAAATATTTTGTAGAAATTACTGACACCCAAAATACTGCGTTGCACTGGCTGTGTGACAAGACACAGATCACCCCAATTCCCAAATATTTTGTAGAAATTACTGATGCCCAAAATACTGCGTGGCAGTGACAAGACACAGATCACCTCAATTCACAAATATTTTGTAGAAATTACTGACACCAAAATACTGCGTTGCACTGGCTGTGTGACAAGACACAGATCACCCCAATTCACAAATATTTTGTAGAAATTACTGACACCCAAAATACTGCGTTGCACTGGCTGTGTGACAAGACACAGATCACCCCAATTCCCAAATATTTTGTAGAAATTACTGATGCCCAAAATACTGCGTGGCAGTGACAAGACACAGATCACCTCAATTCACAAAATATTTTGTAGAAATTACTGACACCCAAAATACTGCGTTGCACTGGCTATGACAAGACACAGATCACCCCAATTCCCAAATATTTTGTAGAAATTACTGACACCCAAAATACTGCGTTGCACTGGCTGTGACAAGACACAGATCACCCCAATTCCCAAATATTTTGTAGAAATTACTGATGCCCAAAATACTGCGTGGCACTGGCTGTGTGACAAGACACAGATCACCCCAATTCACAAATATTTTGTAGAAATTACTGACACCCAAAATACTGCGTTGCACTGGCTGTGTGACAAGACACAGATCACCCCAATTCCCAAATATTTTGTAGAAATTACTGATGCCCAAAATACTGCGTGGCAGTGACAAGACACAGATCACCTCAATTCACAAATATTTTGTAGAAATTACTGACACCCAAAATACTGCGTTGCACTGGCTATGACAAGACACAGATCACCCCAATTCCCAAATATTTTGTAGAAATTACTGACACCCAAAATACTGCGTTGCACTGGCTGTGACAAGACACAGATCACCCCAATTCCCAAATATTTTGTAGAAATTACTGATGCCCAAAATACTGCGTGGCACTGGCAGTGACAAGACAGAGATCATCTCAATTCCCAAATATTTTGTAGAAATTGCTGACCCCCAAAATACTGCGTGGCATTGGCTGTGACAAGACACAGATCATCTCAATTCCCAAATATTTTGTAGAAATTACTGACCTCCAAAATACTGCGTGGCAGTGACAAGACACAGATCACCTCAATTCACAAATATTTTGTAGAAGTTACTGATGCCCAAAATACTGCGTGGCACTGGCTGTGACAAGACACAGAACACCTCAATTCCCAAATATTTTGTAGAAATTACTGACGCCCAAAATACTGCGTGGCACTGGCAGTGACAAGATACAGATCACCTCAATTCCCAAATATTTTGTAGAAATTACTGACCTCCAAAATACTGCGTGGCAGTGACAAGACACAGATCACCTCAATTCACAAATATTTTGTAGAAGTTACTGATGCCCAAAATACTGCGTGGCACTGGCTGTGACAAGACACAGATCACTTCAATTCCCAAATATTTTGTAAAAATATCTGACCCCCAAAATACTGCGTAGCACTGGCTGTGACAAGACACAGATCACTTCAATTCCCAAATATTTTGTAGAAATTAATGACGCCCAAAATACTGAGTGGCACTGGCTGTGACAAGACACAGATCACCTCAATTCCCAAATATTTTGTAGAAATTACTGAGCACCCAAAATAGTTGCTGGGAGTGAGAACACAAAGATTACAACAGATGAGACCCCCCCAGTAGCTGGTGGCAGACTGGCAGTAAGAACACACACTAACAACAAGAACAACCTCCTCTGAAATCTCCTCTCAAACACATGCAGAAGCGCTGTGTGAAGCCTTATATAATGTGCTGCGGAATTTAGCTCTGTGAGCCCATGATTGGGCAAAATTTGCCCAATCAGGACTCTGAGCCGTGATTGGCAAAGTGTTGAACCTGTCTTGCACCTGACCTGTGGTCAGGTGCAAGGCTGTAGTCAATTACAAGCTTCAGGCCAGTGGAAAAGTGCATTGTGGTCCATTATGGTGCAGTGTGGGTGAACACTCGGCGAACAGGCGGAAATGTTCATAGTTCGCGAACATGCGAACAGGCTATGTTCGATGCGAACTCCGAACCGAACAGCTCATCCCTAATCATTACGAACCCCCGTATGTATGTGTATATTTTTTATTTGAAAACACTGTAAAATAAACAAATATAAACATATGGAGATCACAATGATCCACCATTACACCCAATACCCCCACTTGATATGGCTTGGTCGATCACCTAATATGTGAGCAGCTATTGACCGCTCACCACTACCATTACAGCATTGGTGGGTTAAAATATTAGTGAGCATGGGGTGTGTGTGGTGGCAATATATGTGTAGGGTGGGCATGTCCTTAACCAGCCCCCAATCATAGGTGATTTGTTATATGGACGCATTGCACATTCATTGAGCGATAAATCCTTAGTTCTACTTGGCACCAATGTGCCAGAATTTTCCCTAGGTTAGTACACATATATGAGTACAAATAGATGTATATATACACTCCGCCAATATATAATCCACCGAACAGAGAGCCATCCGGCCACCGGAAAACGCCGACAAGCCTAGGAATGGGTAAAAAAAAACAAAAGCAGACAACTGCAACTTTTAAAAGCTGTTTGCAAAATAACTACAGAACGAAAAGGCATGAAAATTACATATAAGGTCCTATGAATAATAATAAAAATGTCTAAGAGGAAAAAAAGCGACATTTTAAAAAAAAAATGGAATCCAAAATTTCACCAAAATAAATGCTTAAAAAATCTGAACAGAAAAAGAGACTTTTTGCTGCAATTTAAAATAATAAATGGTTTAATAAATATTTAATAAAAACGTGGAATATTTTTTACATTGAAACCTATGGGATTCGCCTGATTAAAACTGCCGAATGAAAGCTCCGAAAATCAGGACATTTCACTGACATTTCTCTGCTGTTCGGGTTTCTCTGAATAGATTAACCATTACTTCTCTATGGAGATTTCACGGATGTTGATGGTCAACCACAAATGTTGTCAATTCGCCAAACGCAGACAAATTCAGTGAAATACTGTACAATCCGGCGCAATTCGCAGGCGATTAGTGACTGGCACCAAAATTGACTCACAGAAGACCATCATGTCTTCTATTCACAGGAAAACCCCAAATTGCACCTGATATTGTCAACTGAATTTGCTGTTTCAATTCGACATATTTAAACAGGTAAATCCCTTAGATTTCAATGTAAAAAAAAACAGTAATTTTTTTTAAAAAAAGTCCATTTATTCTTTAGGTTTTTAACAATTTTTTTTAACTTTTTAAAAGTTTTTTCTATTTTTTAACAGAATATATATATATATATATATATAACATATATATTGTGGGGGTATAGCTCAAATGGAGGGTACCTTTCCTGGGAAAAAGGTAGTCCAGGCAGCAAAAGTTCTTTAAATCTGTTCAGCAGACAGTTTTTTTTTTTTTAAACAGTTGCAATTAAAACAAAATTAAGACAGAAAATAAATCCTTGCCATTCAGGCTCTTATTAAACAGGTAGGTTCCCTCTCTAACAAGTGGTGAGTTTACCTCAGCCACCTCAAGCCAACAAAAATACTATAAGCAACCTGTTACACAGCTGGCAGCTGTTTCAGACTGCATTCTGAGGCCTGGGCCAGAGCAACTTCCTGTTTCAGACTGCATTCTGAGGCCTGGGCCAGAGCAACTTCCTGTTTCAGACTGCATTCTGAGGCCTGGGCCAGAGCAACTTCCTGTTTCAGACTGCATTCTGAGGCCTGGGCCGGGGCCTGGGCCAGAGCAACTTCCTGTTTCAGGCTTCCCTTTTTATCTTCCCTGGAAAAGAAACAATTATGCAATTAACTATCCAGGGGAGAGACACAAAACCCAGATTTTTCCAGACCAAAGGTTAACATGAAAACTCAGTCTGGGTTCCACTAGTCCTGTACATAGGGCAGGAACCAAGGGGAAATATATCCCCCCCTTGATGACCTTTTTTTTTATTGAGAAAGGATTTTACCAGGAAGGATACATTAGGATTTCTCTTGTTTTCGAGTATGTCCTGGGTGGCGAGTATGTAGCGTTAGGTGTCTTGCCAAGGACACTTACTGGAGAGGTTGCTCGCTGGGATCGAACCCATGACTCCACAGGTTCTCTCCATGCAGAGCAGTGACAATACCTCTAATCCACCCAGCCGGTTCTTCTGTCCCTTTCCTTATGTCACTATATATATATTTACAGGTATTTTCATTATTTTTAAAGGACCTTTCCTATTATTCACATTTATTTTTAATACTTTTTATTGATTTAACTCCTTCACTGCTGAAGTGAAGAAGACATGTGGGGAACGTCCTAAGAGTCTCCCGCTGTATGTTAAGGATGTTTCCCACAAGTCTTCCGCTTAGCGGGAGCTCCTAGCGATACTCACCTCTTTCGTCCGGGGTCCCGCAGCGTTCTGACTTCTTTGAAGTCAGATGCTGCTTTTGACACCCACCAGCGAAATGACATCATCGCTTTGCACGCGATGATATAATTTTCAGGCAGCCACCCGGCAAAGACAAAAGATCGCCTGAAAGAAGGGGTGGGTCAATTTGGATCACTCTCCCTCCCGATCGGGAGGCGGTAAGGGGTAAAGCCAGGCACTGCTGAAAAGAGGAGAGTCTCCCCTTTCAAGCAATGCCTGACATTAACCCCTGAGGTACCGGTCTGCGATGGCGCCAGATCTTGGCCTAGTTCCAGTGGGGGCCGCCATCTGACATCATTGCGCATGGCGTGATAACATCAGTTAGCCAGGAAACCCCTAGCTGCCCAGGGATTTCCTAAGGAAATTCTATGGTGGAGATAGTGGGTTTGTTTGAACCCCCAAATCTCCTGAGTGGTGGCAGCTAGATGTTTCATGTATCATTTGAAAGGCTAGAGCATGGCCTTTCCAATGATATCAAACATGAACATGTTCAAAGTAATAAAAAAATTATAAAAATAATAAAAAAATAATAAAAATAAAAAAGTTTAAAAAAAAAAATAATGTCTTTTTTTTGTGTGTTTTTTTTTATTAATGCGCAATATTGTTTCCATTGCAATTATAATGTGAACAATGATGCTGCGTCTAATGATTTTTTCTAAGGGGGGGGGTTTAGATAAAAATCACGTCATTTCCCCCCTCCCCAAAAAAGTAATGAGTCCCCATTTCTAATTTTATTAACAAGCGCAACCCATAGAATATATAACTGCAAAGGCTCGGATGTTAAAATGTGATAAAAAATCACTTTGACCGCTATAGATGATTGAAAATTCTAATTTTATTGCATTTTTTGTTACAATATTCATGCAGAGCATGACAAACACATATAATAATAATATATTATGAATCTGCCGTAAAAAATTATATATAATATGTCTGGGTCGTTTAATAAAACGTGACTTCAAATCGCGTTTAAATATGATGAGCGAAAACGGTTAAAATGAGCTCAGCACTCAGGGATGAAATGGCTCAACAGTGAATGGGTTAAACTCCTATTATTAGGATTTGTTTTTTAGTTCGGTGGAATTCACCAAGGCAATTTCTGTGCAATTTGGCTGTTATCGGCGCAATTCTGCGGATCTTGCCGACAACTGCTTTGGGGGACTCCATTTTCGGCAAAATACAGTGAATATTGGCTAAAATTTGTGAATTTACAGGATTTTCTTAGGCTTAGGCGCTCGCCTGGGGGAGCCACGTGACCAGCCATGATCTCGCGAGAACTCGGGTGGTGACGTGGTTCCCCCAGGCGAGCGCCTAAGCTCCATAGCTTCGGATGCTCGCAGGGAGCCGAACACTGCGTCGCAGGGTGAGACACCCACCCTTAGGGTGATGGTGTCACCCTAAGGGCGGGTGTCACCTGGTGCGGGCCGCACCCCCCACCCCCATCTTGCAACGCCACTGCCCCAACATGCACCATGCACTTTTTTTGCAGTCTTCGCTCCATAAGACGCACACACTTTTCCCCTCACTTTTTTGGGAGGAAAAAGTGTGTCTTATGGAACGAAAAATACGGTAATTTAGGTCTGGACGCTCATCAGAAAACAACTTCCACAATGATACTATCGCTTAAAGCCAAAGAAATGTCCCCGTATCAATTCACAGTAACGCTTCCTTTGTGTGTATTATTGTGCTATTTTTTTCATACTTTTCCTCATTGCCCACTTCTCGAAAATCCCTCAGAAAATAAATCTCCCCCCTAGCCGGCGAGAGAATTCCCTATGGTAGAGATATTGGGGTCCTTTGGTCCTCCGTATCTCCCAATTAATAAAGGCTAGAGGGTTACTTTTGGTATCTTCAGAAAGACCAGGTTATGTATAAACAATAATAAATATAAAATATAAAATAAATAAAAATATATTTTTCTCTTTTTTATTTATTAATGCAGCAATATTGTTCTCTTTTCAACTATAATGTGAACAATGATGCTGCACGATGAAAAAAGTAAGTTCTTTCAGTTTTAGCTACAATTACATATTTTCTCAGAGAAATACAGTAACAGGTTCCCGTTTCTAATTTTTTTTTAACAACCATAGAATATATAACCACAAGGCTTGGATGATAAAATGTGGGGAAACGTTTTTTTTTAATGCTGTAAATGATTAAAATTTTAATGGAAATTTTAAAAAAAAATCACATTTTTTGTTATAGCATTCGTGTTATAGCATAGACATGTGCACAGCACAAAATTTCGTTTTGAACTAATGGATTAGTCCTAAAATGCAATTTATTTAGTTACTAAAGAAATTCGTTTTCAGTTCTTTTAGTATGAAAACTAATTTCATTCATCCGAAAACCAATGGATACAATTACTATTGTAGTGGCTCCTCAGAGGGCTGAGATCGCTGCTTGTTACAGTATCTCTCTCTCTCAGCACAATGTGGGCCATATTACATAGTTGGTGCTAACATAACCAGAGCTGTTGTAAACTTCCCAGAGCCATTATAGCCTATGGAGGTTTTCAGTTTACAACAGCTCTGGTTAAGTTAGCACCAACATTGTAATACTGCCCCGTGTCAGGCAAAGCTGTTACAGTAACTGACTGCTGCTCATCACAGCGCTCAGAGTTTCAGTAAAA
Source organism: Leptobrachium leishanense (assembly GCA_009667805.1). NCBI lineage: Eukaryota > Metazoa > Chordata > Amphibia > Anura > Megophryidae > Leptobrachium > Leptobrachium leishanense. The sequence goes on from CM019065.1 coordinate 35,122,544, forward strand.
CTAGTAAATAATATTTTTATATATAAGAGGTTAGAACAATATTATTTCCTTGTTTTACTGAAACTCTGAGCGCTGTTACAGTCAGTTACTGTAACAACTGAGCCTGATACATTGTACTGAGAGATAATGTAACAAGCAGCCGATCTCAGCGCTCACAGCCACTGGATTTAAAGGGCTGAAAAAAAAGGATCCTCTCTATAATGTTTAGAACATCCTCCTGCATTAATTAATACCCCTCTCTGTATAATGTATACAACATCCACCTGCATTAATACCCCTCTCTGTATAATATATAGAACATCCTCCTGAATTAATTAATTTCCCTCTCTGTATAGAACATCCTCCTCAATTTATACCTTTCTCTGTATAATGTATATAACATCATCCTGCATTAATACCCCTCTCTGTATAATGTATAGAACATCCTCCTGCATTAATTAGTGCCCCTCTCTGTATAGAACATCCTACTGCATTGGGATGTGGAGGGTGCAGAACTTTGGATGTTGCGATCTTCATTGCTGGTCTCCTTCACTCATCAATGTAATATCACAAAAAGGACTGAAACTAAAATGTAGTGCATTTTATTTTAGTTTCTTTCGTTTTTTGTACTGAGCAGTTTCGTTTCTCTTGAGTCATACTAAAACTAAATTATCCCAAAATTCTGACTAAATCGTTTTAGTACTAAAACGAATGCACATGTCTATTATAGCATATAACATCAGTTTGGGAGGTAACCCCTAGCTGCCACCTAGGGTGGAGATAGTGGTGGGTGCAATGACCCCCGTATCTCCTGATTTGTGGGAACTAGGTGTTAATGATTGGTATCATTTGAAAGGTCAGAGCATTGCCTTTCCAATGATACCAAACATAACCATGTTAAAAGTAATAAAAAAAATAATAATAATATTTTTTTAATTTTTTTATTAAAGCAGCATTATTGTGCACATGTCAATTATAATGTGAACAATGATGCTGCACTAACAATTTTTTCTATGGGGTGTTTTAGGTAAAATCACGTAATTTCTCAGAAAAATAATAGTAACGGGTTCCCAGTTCTAAGTTTTTTAACAAGCGTACCACACAGAATAAGTAACTGCAAAGGCTGTATGATAAAATGTAAAAAATTAATATTTTGACGCGCTGTAGATGATTGGAAATTCACATTTTTTAAAAAAAAAATTCGTTATAGCATTCCGGCAGGACATGACGTATACATATAATAATGATATAGTATGAATCTGCTGAAAATAAGGACAAACAATTTCTCTGGGTCATGTAAAAAAAATGACCTTAAATCGCGTTTAAACATGATGAGCGCAAAATGGTCAAAATGAGCTCGGTGCACAGGGGAGAAATGGCTCAGCAGTGAATGGGTTAAAGGTGCAAAAATTCAGATTGAAAAATAGTTGCGGTTCCTCCTATTCTATGCAAACGTAAAAAAATAAGAATGTAGAAAGAACAACTATAAAACATGAGCAATCAGCGGGTTATATAGAGGTACTTACGGTGTCTGGGCGTGAGAGCCAACAAGCAGAGCTAGTAGTGCAATACAAAGTACTCTGAGCCCCATGATGCTGGCAGAGCGCACTGAGACTGCTCAGCGGAGTGAAATTTATATAACTTTGTTTAGTCCTGTACAAACACACCTACAAATCAGTAACTGGAAACCAAACAAAATCAATTTAAAGCAGGTCTAATTCCAAGGTATAGAAAGGTAAATAATCCTACAATGGCATAGCTTTTGGAAGGGGGGGGCGGGTGCTTCTCCTCTCTTTTGGGAGAGAGCGCACTTATCAGATGTGAGTTTGCATGTTTTTAGTTTGTGTTTGCAGGAGGGGGTTGGGAACAGACCTTGTATTTTTGGAGGGGGGAGCACAAGAGTTTAAGACAGCGATGCTCAACATTTTGGAAGCTGAGAGACACTTTGCAAATGTTAGTAAACGTTGCGGCGCACACAATAGGCAACGCATAAGTATGTGCTTCATTATGCCCCATTTCATTGTATGCGTCATTTCATTTTATTGCAATGTACACAAACAGGGGACAAATTTAGAAATACAATAAAAGTGCACATCGGATAAGACCCCTTATACACATAATACATTATTCACTAACCTCCGAATTGGCCCAGAATTTCCCCGTTCGATGCAATTTTGAGTCAATTCATCTATTCACTAAATTGTCAATTTACCAAATACTGGCGAATCGACAGCAAAATATGGTGCAATTCGGCGGCACCAGAATTGCCTCATAGAAGACTGTCATGTATTCTTTTCAAAGAACACTGAACTGCACCAAAATTCTGGCGAAATGCCCTGATTCAGTGGTTTTCGGTGTTTCAATCCAACAGGTTTAAACTGACGATTCCCATAGGATTCATGTGAAAATGTAATAGTTTTCTAAAATTTTTTGTTTAACCCTTTCGCTGCTGAGGCATTTCCTGCCTCTGTGCTGAGGTCATTTTTACCGGTTTTGCTCATCATGTTTAAACGCGTTTTGAAGGCTTATTTTAGTATATGACCCAGACATATTATATATCGTTCTTTCCGTCAGACTCGGCAGATAATATGTCATTATTATATGTATACGTCATGACCTGTCTGTATATTATAACAAAAAAATGCAATAAAATATGAATTTTCAATAATTTACAATGTGTAACGTGTTTTTTTTTTCACATTTTAACATGCGAGCAATTGCGGTTATATTTTGTATGGTGTGCGCTTGTTAAAAAAATTAGAAATGGGGTCTCGTTACATTTTTTTTTGGGGAAAATTAAGCGATTTTTAACAAACGCACCGCATGCAAAAATCGTTAGTACAGCATCATTGTTCACATTATAATTGAAATTGAAACAATATTGCTGCATTAACAAACCAAAAAAAAGAAAAAAAACTTGTTTATTATTTTTTTTATAATTTTTTTTTTTTTTTTATTTATTTATTTTTTTAAAACTTTTTTCATAGTCATGTTTGGTATCGTTGGAACGGCCATGCTCTGGCCGATCCAACAATACCAAACCTTAACCCCTAGTTGCCACGGATCGGCAGATAGGGGGTTCATTGGAACCCCCTATCTCCGCCATTGGTGGCAGCTAGGGGTTAACTCCAGGACTGGCGTCATCATGCTATGCACGATGACGCCAGTCCTCAGGGGGAGTTCCCAGAGGCTTGGCCGACATCCAAGATGTCGGCCAGCTCCGGGAAAGGATCACGAACGGGCGCTTTTCAGCGCCGATTCGTGATCCGGCTCCCCAGGGGTTAATGACAGCCACCGTTTGGAAGGGCAGGCTGTGCCCTTCCAAGCGGTGCCTGTATTAACTCCCTGCTCCCTGGCGATCGGGAGGGAGAGAGGCCCCCCCTCCCTTTCAGGCGCCTCCTCCGCACACGCGGGGGGGCGCCTGAAATAGATGTCATCGCGCCGCCGCGATGACATCTATTGTGCCCGCGGCGGTCCCGGATTGACGGGCTGACATCCAAGATGTCAGCCCGCACTGGGGGGCACAGCGATCAGCCGGAATCCGGCCGATCGCAGGCTGCTTCGGGAGGACGCGCTCAGCAGGAGGACGCGCGGCTTCCGCAGCCAACCCTTCCTGCGGCAGGACGCGCTGAGCGCGTCCTCCGCAGCGAAGTAGTTAAAGATCATTTATTCTTTTCATTTTTTGCAGAAAACCTTTTTTATTCTATAGTTTTTCCAACACCTTTTTGTAATTTTTGTATTTTTTGTATTATTTTTTTTAGACTACATTTTTGTTCTTATTTTTTTGCAAGACTTGTTTATATTTTGTGATAGACCCATATATTATTTTTTAAAGAACCTTTTTTATTTGGACACATTTTATTGATTTATATTTATATTAGGAGAATAGGAGACGTCCCTTTTCTTGTTTCACTTCGGTGGAATTCACCAATGCCAGTTCGAGACAATACAGCAGTTTTTGCCGACGTCTGTTAACTGCTTCGGTGACTCCAATTTTGACAAAATACGGTGACCATTCATCATAAATAGTGAATTCACCGTATTTTTGGCAAAATGGAATCGCCAAAATGCAACGAATTAGTCTGAAATTGCACGCAATATTGGTGCTTTGTGAACAGGAATTATACTTAGAGCGTCCACCAATTAATTACCCAGAAATGCACATAGATTGAAGCATATAGAATCTGAATCCGTCCATCCACATGCAGCCAATAAGACTCTTCTAATTGAAGACCCTTAAAGGAAAAAGACAAAAGTCAATAATGCAAATAGCCAGAGTGAAATTAAAAAAAACACTACATTTATTATTCTAACAGGATAAAATAGCAGCGAAAGCACATTAAAATAAAACCGTCACTCACCCAGTCCCAGATTCCAGAAGCCAGCTGGGTACTGCAAGGCCATAGTGTGGCCGGACCAGTCACAGTTTACTCGCTCTACGCATTTCATCTTACAGACTTTCTCCTGAGACAATTTGAAAATGTTGGTACATGTTGTGGGACGGCCCACACCATAGACAACTCAATTAAGTATGTGCTTCATTATGCCCCCAATTTATTCTATATCCCCATTTCACGCATTCAGTTTTTTTTATTCCCCATTTCATTTCATGCCCCTGTTTCATTTTACACCTTAATTTCATTCTATGTCCCCATTTCATGTTATGCCCTCATTTCATTCTATGCCCAAGGTTCATTTCAAGCCCCCATTTAATTTTATGCTCCCATTTCATTCTATACCTCCATTTCATTCTGTGCCACATGTCATTTTATGGCTCATTTCCATCTACGTTTGTCACGAACCTACCACACTGCCTCCATTATCAACACTATTCAGAAATATCTCCTTACCTTAAACTGGCCACCTGAGTGTCTCGTTTGTGTGTAAAGATCAGCATCTTGATGATGTCATCAGAGGAGTGCCGGGGTTACAGAGATATACTCAGAGAGCACCTGAGATCAATCCCACACCAATCAGAGGCCCATAAAAGAGAGGCTTGCTGGGTAAGTCATTGCTCAATTATTGTCCTCCCTACCTTGAGCTAACCATTCTATCCTAGCCTCTTGATCCTGATGTCCAAGTTGCTGAACCTTTGCCTGTGACCTCAACAACGCTATCTTCTGCTGCCCAAGTTGCTGAACCTTTGCCTGTGACCTCAACAACGCTATCTTCTGCTGCCCAAGTTGCTGAACCTTTGCCTGTGACCTCAACAACGCTATCTTCTGCTGCCCAAGTTGCTGAACTTTTGCCTGTGACCTCAACAATGCTATCTTCTGCTGCCCAAGTTGCTGAACCTTTGCCTGTGACCTCAACAACGCTATCTTCTGCTGCCCAAGTTGCTGAACTTTTGCCTGTGACCTCGACCACGCTATCGATCACCCAAGTTGCTGAAACTCTGCCTGTGACCTCGACCTTGGTAAACTTCTATTACCCAAATTGCTGAACTCTGCTTGTGACCTCGACCACGCTAATATTCCTAAATAAAAATTTCCAAGACCAGTTTGGCGACATCTAACCTTATCTTCTACAGTCATATTGTACAGACCAAGTCTCCATTACACCTGGTTCCTTATCAGTATATAAATATAACACCGTGACAACGTTCTCATTTAATTCTGTGCCCTGATTTCATTCTCTGTCCTCGTTCATTCTATGCCCCAACTTCATTCTATTTCCCCATTTCATTCTATGTCCTTATTAATTTTATGCCCTCATTTTATGCAATGCCCCATTTCATTCCATGTCCTCGTTCATTCTATGCCCCAACTTCATTATATTTCCTCATTTCTTTGAATTTCCTCATTTCATTCTATGCCCCCATTTCATTCTATGTCACCATTTCATTCTATGTCCTCGTTCATTTTATGCCCCAACTTCATTCTATTTCCTCATTTCATTCTATATCCTCATTTCATTCTATGCCCCATTTCATTCTATGTCCTTATTCATTCTATGCCCTCATTTCATTCTATGCTCCATTTCATTCCATGTCCTCGTTTATTCTATGCCCCAACTTCCTTCTATTTCCTCATTTCATTCTATTTCCTCATTTCATTCTATTCTCTCATTTTATTATATGCCCCCATTTCATTCTATTCTCTCATTTCATTCTATTCTCTCATTTCATTCTATGCCCATTTCGTTCTATGTCCTTATTCATTCTATGCCCTCATTTCATTCTATTTCCTAATTTCATTCCATGTCCTCATTTCATTTTATGCCCCAGTTTAATTTTGTGCCCCCTTTTCATTCTATGCCCCCATTTCATTCTAAGTCCCAATTTCATTCCATGCCCTTGTTTCATGTTATGCCCCAGTTTCATTTTGTGCCCCATATCATTCTATGCCCTGTGATAAGGTGAGGGGAATGATTCAACATGCTGTGTATATTTATTCCCCCATGCTTGTGAACGCGAATTGGGTTGTCTAAGCCCAGGAGGGCAGTATGTGGGTTTTATTTTAATTGCTCGCTACAAGGTTTTCCACCTGTTAATTGTCAAGTTTGTTAAATGTTTCCTGGGTATGAGAAGGAAAAGAGAGAGCAAGCAACAGCAAACAAGGTGAAACTCTGAGGCTGGCAGCTTGAAAAAAAAGGTCGGCAATGGTTTACATTCTTTCTTGTTATAATTTTCCCAAGATAGTAAGGGATGTGTAAATGCTAGTAAGAGCTCAGGCGAGCTAGGTTTTGTTTTTCAGACTGCTGCAGAAATAAACGTTTGAATCGTGGAGTGAGACTGTTTGCCATATTTGCCCTAGAGGACCGTGCTACAGTGCCCTGTGACCGTGCGGGATCACAGAATGAAACTGCGGGCTATGTCCTCATTAATTCTATGCCCCCGTTTCATTGTATGCCCCCAATTCAGTTTATGCCTGCAGTTCATTCTATGTTCAGATTTCATTTTATACATTAATGTCATACCCCCATTTCACTCTAGGCCCACATTTGACACAGGCTAAAGATCAAAGGTTCAGACGCCAGACCAGACCTTTACTCCTCAGCACTCCGATGATAAATTCCTTCACTTCACCAGTCCATGTAACAACCCTCCACCAGTTTTTCATCAAGATGCACCTTATGTCTCAGACTCCTGACCTCAAAAGCTTCCATCTCTCCTCCCCACCGCAAGCTCCACAAATACAGAGTCAAATGTCCACCCCAAGCAGGAATTTTAAAGATCTGACTAAATATTTGTTTGAGTTGGAGGCCACATTGACTGTCCAGTGAGCCAAAAAAGGCCTGTAGTATGTGGGTCGAGCACCCCTGGTTCAAAGCATTTGCTCATGGTGGGAAGAGGTGGATAAAGAGAGCAAGGTGGGTAGTGAAATTGCGGTTTAAGAAGGGGAGCTGGAACAATGGTGGAGTGAGAACGGATGGTTTCAGGGCCTACTGACCATTAGGGATGAGCTGTTCGGTTCGATCGGTTCGGAGTTCAATTCGAACATTGCCTATTCGCATGTTCACGAACTACCAACATTTCCGCGTGTTCGCCGCATGTTCGTCCACAATGCACCACGAATGGACCACAATGCACTTTTCCACTGGCCTGAAGCTTGTAATTGGCTACAGCCTTGCACCTGACCACAGGTCTTGTCACTGCCATCCTGAATTTTGTGGGGTCAGTAATTTTTACAAAATATTTGGGAATTGAGGTAATCTGTGTCTTGTCACTGCCACCAGCAACTATTTCGGGGGTCAGTAATTTCTACAAAATATTTGGGAATTGAGGTAATCTGTGTCTTGTCACTGGCTGCCAGCTATCAGGGAGTGTCACTGAGTTATACCAGAGTTCTGGAAATCTTTAATCTTTATACCAGAGTTGAATCAGAGTTCTGTATATATTTAATCTATATATCACTCACCATGTCAGAAAGACCAAAAAGGACATGTAGACGCTCCCAGACACAGATAAGAGGGCAAGCAGCCTCTGTGTCGGGAGGCTGTGCCTCTGGTCATGGTGGACGTGGTGCATCCTCTGCAGGGGCACGCTTGTCCTTTCTAACTGGTGCTGGCCGTCTTAAGCAGCAGCAACATACAGAGGATTTGGTGGATTGGCTAACCAGGCCATCCTCATCCTCTGAGTCCTCTGCCAGCCAGGCTTGTAGTGCTTTACAGTCCACCTCAGCTGCCAAAGCATCTAATGCAGCCTTCATGTCCACAGCTACTCCTGCAGTAGCCTCACTATCACACACAGAGTCAGCTGAATTATTTGACTACAATGACAGTGACATGCTGCTTGAGGATGCGCAGCAAGTACAGTGCTCTGATTCAATCTCTGAGGTTGAGGAAGGGAGTATAATCAACCTAGAGGAAGGGGGTGCCAGTGAAGACACACAAATAACTGGCACTCATGTTGTCCCAGCAGCTGCAGCATACTGCCAAGTTGGCTCCAGTGACGAGGAGACAGGGGTGATGACAATGATGATGAGGTCACCGACTCCACCTGGGTGCCTGATCGAACACAGGAATCAAGTGAGGAGGAGGCACAACAAACACGAGGCACAACATCCTCTATGACCAACCGTAGCACTAGCCAGTCCAAGGCATCAGATGTCAGAGCTGCTCAGGTGCAGAGCGTTGTTGTCTCAAAGCACACATCCAGGAACTCTGGTGTCTGGGAGTTCTTTCAGAAATGTGCAGCAGACCCCACCGTTGCTGTTTGTAATCTATGTCAGATGAGGCTCAAGCGTGGGAAAGACACCAGACGCTTGGGTACCACGTGCTTGAGGCGACATATGACCACCTGCCACGCTTCCCACTGGCACAAAACTTTGCGTAGGTCCTCCTCTTCCTCATCTGTCTCTACCCCCACTGTTTGTCCTGCCATGTCATTGCCTACAACCTCCACTAGCAGACTGGCAGGGATGATGCTACAGTAATGGATGTGCCATGTCCTTCCTCACAATGTGACCGCATCCCATCAGCTGAAGATTTACGCAGTCAGATTACGTTGCCCCAGCTGCTGCAGCGAAAGAAAAAATATAGTCCCAACCGTACCCAAGCAAAGGGATCCAAGACGGAGCTCTGTGCTGGAGCTTGTTCATCCACCACGCCTCCAGAAAGCTGCTTGCATGAGGTCTGTCTGCTCCACCACCACCTCTCCCTCTTCCTCCTCCTCCTCCTCCTTCTGTGTCTCTGGCGAAGTGGCAGTTAAACCGACGCCTGACAGGGGCTACGCAATGGCTCAAGCAAAAAGATGCCATACTGTGCTTGAGCTGTTTTGTTTAGGGGACAGGAGCCACACTGGGCCAGAAATTCTGTCAGCTCTGCAGGGCCAGGTGCAGAGATGGTTAACACCACGCCAGCTTCAGCTGGGAATGGTCGTTTGTGATAATGGCAGCAACCTTCTCTCCGCCCTACGCCTGGGTAAGTTGACGCATGTACCATGCCTAGCCCATTTTCTAAATCTGGTGGTACAGCGTTTCCTAAACAGGTACCCAGGGCTGGCAGAGCTTCTCAGCCAGGCCAGAAAAGTCTGCAGCCCCTTCAGACGGTCATTCCCAGCAAGCGTTCGCCTGGCAGAAATTCAAAGAGAATTCCACATTCCCACAAACCATCTGACCAGGTGGAACTCGACATTAGCAATGCTGCAGCGTCTGCACAAGCAGCAGAGGGCCATCAACGAGTTGATTAGAAAATGTGTATACGGATATACACTATACAGTGTGGGCGCTTATTGGTTCAGAAAATTGATTAAAGTGCTATGTGGATCACTAATAAATAGTTAAGTGCAGCCTAAGGTATGGTAAAAACACATAAAAAACAACCAAAATATGTGTCAAGACTAAGACAAGGAGATAAACAACACCATACGGCGCATAAATGGTATAGCAATAGTGAACAGTTGATTGATAGACAACTGATTAATATTGAATAAAATGTAAAGTTAGAAATAAATAAAAGTGTCCTTTAAAAATGCCAAATGGGAAAGGGTAAAAAATGTGCAAAAAATACGAATATAGGTCAATTAGTGCAAATGAGTATTCAAAAGTGCAGCAATTCAATACTCAAAAGAGTGTTGTTGATAGAAGACAAGTGTGTCAATCTTCTCTGTGGTATGTATACCAGATCTTCTCTTTAAGGTGTCCCTCAAAAGGAATAAAACATAAAAGCAATAATAGTGCAGATGGTCGTACTAAAAATGGAGTAATTCAATAGAATCGATGTACCACTCACATTTATTGGAGCCTAAGGGAATCCAGGCTCAATCCAGGCTCAAGGAAGATAACTTGCGGCCAATAAACGAAAGGAGGGACGTGCCACCCTATATTTGGCCGCAAGTTATCTTCCTTGAGCCTGGATTCCCTTAGGCTCCAATAAATGTGAGTGGTACATCGATTCTATTGAATTACTCCATTTTTAGTACGACCATCTGCACTATTATTGCTTTTATGTTTTATTCCTTTTGAGGGACACCTTAAAGAGAAGATCTGGTATACATACCACAGAGAAGATTGACACACTTGTCTTCTATCAACAACACTCTTTTGAGTATTGAATTGCTGCACTTTTGAATACTCATTTGCACTAATTGACCTATATTCGTATTTTTTGCACATTTTTTACCCTTTCCCATTTGGCATTTTTAAAGGACACTTTTATTTATTTCTAACTTTACATTTTATTCAATATTAATCAGTTGTCTATCAATCAACTGTTCACTATTGCTATACCATTTATGCGCCGTATGGTGTTGTTTATCTCCTGGCCATCAACGAGTACCTGTGTGAGTATGGCACAAGGACAGGTTCAGGTCAACTTGTTTTTTTCCCCCCGCAGTGGCTGATGATCAAGGATGCATGCACTGTACTGTCACCATTTGAGGAGGCAACGAGGATGGTGAGCAGGGACAGTGCATGCATCAGTGACACAATTCCTTTAGTGTTCCTGCTGGAGCACACTCTGTGGGGAATTATAGATGTGGCTCTAGAGGCAGAGCAGTGGGAGGAAGAGGAGGCCTTCCCTAGCTTTGAAGGCCCCAGTCTTTCCGCAGACAGCATTCCAGCGGGTCCTCCTCAGATCAGACAGGAGGAGGATGAGGAGGAATATTTAAGTAGTGGGGGCATTGAAGGTGGGGATTCCTCAAGGGAGGGTTTTGTGTGCCCAGAAACACAAGGACTAGTGCATGGCTGGGAGGAGGAAGTGCACGATGGGGTCATCCTCTTCATTGAGAAGGAAGACTCGGAAGCTAATGCCACCTCCAACCTACGCTGCATGGGCTCCCTTATCCTGCAAAGCCTGCTAAAGGACCCCAGGATTCGTGCTATCAAGGAGAGGGATCATTATTGGTTGGCAAGCCTTCTTGATCCACGATACAAGGGTAAAGTTGCAGAGCTCATCCTGCCCGCACAGAGTGAGCACAGGATGACACTTGTTTAACACCTTTCCAGGCACTGGTAGGTTACCTAGTGATGACACAGGTGCTTCTGAGGCTGCGGATGATCAGTGGAATAGTGGTGAAGGCCGGGGCCGCTTGACTGATGCCTTTTTAAATTTTTTTTAGTCCACGACGCCCAGGGACGTCAAATGTAGGCACCCATTGCCAGTGTCTTCACCATATGATGCAGGACTACCTAGGGGCAAGGGCAGACCCGGATACGTCTCCAGCAGATGATCCACTGGCTTACTGGGTGTTGAGATTGGATCACTGACCAAAACTTAGCCAATATGCAATGCAGCTACTAGGTTGCCCTTCATCCAGCGTGCTTTCTGAAAGGACGTTCAGTGCTGCTGGAGCTTTTGTCACAGACAAAAGAGTGCATCTGTCCACCGACTCTGTAGAGCGGCTGACATTTATAAAAATGAATCAGTCCTGGATCAGCAGCTATCAATCCCCTGATGCTGACGTAACGGAATAGATCGGGGATTTCTTCTGCATTCACAAAACCTCCACCACTGAACTCCTACACAATACCACAAAGGGGTTACGGTGTGAAGGCACTTGCTGCCACCAAAGGCACAATATCTGGGTGCACTGACGCCTTTACCAGATTCAAATCTTTTTAATATAGGACCGCATGGTCCACCCCTGCACTCTTCCACAATACCACAGAGGGGTTACTGTATGATGGCACTTGCTGGAGTGGCACCAAAGGCACAATATCTGGGTGCACTGACGCCTTTACCAGATTCAGATCTTTTTAAGATAGGACCGCATGCTCCACCCCTGCACTCTTCTACAATACCACAGAGGGGTTACGGGTGTGACGGCACTGTTGCCGACGCTAAGGGCCCAATTTTAAAGCACCTATTGTTACTTTCATCCAAAGCCTGCATAAGTTTCACCATAATTTAGCCAAAAAATCACTAAACTTTTTCTGCGCGTCCTAAAATGTCTTTTCATACAGGCTGCCGCCCCAAGCAGTTTTTTATGAATTGATCAAAGGAAAAGCAATTACCGTAATTTGAAACGTCATTTTTTTGTTTTTAAATGTTTCTATACATCCTACAAATCCGCCGCTTCACGGGCAGGTTATGGGGACCTCCTAGGCACAATATTTGAAGGATTTTTTTGTTTTTATTTTTAACCCTTATTTCATGGAAAACTCACTGTCCCTTTAAAGATGTTTTTTTTTTTACTTTTTGTCCTTGTTTCCTGTCCCCCAGGGCACTACCCGGACCCCCATACACCTTTTATGGCAAATATCTAGCATATATGCCCTCTTGGAGGGCACTCTAAAAATTGAACTTTGAGTCCCATTGACTTGTATTGAGTTTGAGTTCGAGTTCGAATTCGAACATTTGAAAGTTGCGAACTCGGAGGTGTTCGGCTCATCCCTTACTGACCATTTGGTACTCGAGCTGGTGATTATGCAAGAGGAAATAAGTAGCGACTAAAGAAGTAAAGCAATAGACCTCAGGTATGAAAAAAAAGTGTAAAGTGAAATTGAAGGAGGTGTAAGCATGTTGAGTGATAATTTCATTAATTTATAATCTGGCTTGAATTAATTGTTGCATGCTTAGGGTTTCATTATATGCTTTGAAAAAAGTTGTTTTCAACCCATCAATCGACTGCATTTCTTTCGTTTTGCAAACAAGCATGCAGTCCGTGCCACATTTTCATTCAGAGCCCCACAGTGTAGAATAACTTTCCGTATAGTGTAAAATTGGTCAGTAGCCTGAGATACCCTGAAATAAACAGTCTCCCTGTTCTCACAATCCAACCAGACCTGCAACAGCTGTAAACTATAATTCTTTATTGTATTCATTTATTGTAGTGAGATGTAAAATATGTAAAACACCAACCATGGTCTATAGGCTGCTGCCAATTACAGGAACACCCTGTATCTGTACTGTACATGAATTTTCACTCAATATAACCCCCTGGATCTTATCCCTGTACAGCAATGAGTGACCCCAGAACTCTCCCTGTATTCTGCCATATCCCTGGTTATTGTAATACAGGAGCATAGGTTTTGAACTTTTTCTTACAGTGAGGTTTGGGGCTGCTCTTTGCAGCTTGTTTTACAGTAACACAGAAGGACGAGAGTAAGTTCTCTACAGGGATCATACAGGGGACACACTAATCCTGACTTAAAAACATATGCATATAGGGTTTTGATATGCTTTTGAGCACTTTTCAATGTATTACAATGCAAGATCGAGGTGCCTTGACTTGGTAGAGAAAGGGTTAAGCTTAAGTACTGCTCATGCCAGCAAAATACCAGACAATTTTTCAACTCAATCACAGCGGGTACTTAATTATCCAAACGAAAACTGGAGCACAAGGCAGGATCAAAAGTCACTGGGAAAATACACTAAGCCAAAGAGGGTGCACTAACTTCTGGAGCAGCCACCCCGAGGGGAAACCACAATACGGAAAAAAATAAAAGCCAATCACACCTTGATGAGAGACAAAAAAGGAAGAGGTTTAATGTGACGCATGTAGGTTAAGGGAAGGAAATGGCTCAGTCCTACGGTGACCATATCGGCCATATTTAATGGGACACATATTGCTATTTTAAGCATGGGGAGCACAGGAAAAAGTGCTGCCCTGCAACATGTATAATTCATATGCTGCAGGAAGGAAATCATAGCAGGTCACCTAGGGGGTTATTCAGAGAGCACCGAAATGTCACCGACATTTCGGTGCTCTCTCATTCCCTACACTTCCAGTTATCAAATTTCCCCACCCTGCGGTGAATTCACCATTCACCGCAGGGTCCCTGAAGTGCAGGGAATTGGCCGCGGAATGCCGCCGCCAACCCGCCGCCGCCGCCAACTCATTGGACAAAGCAGCAGGAGGGCCGCCTAATGCAGCCGATGAGCCGCTGATCACAGCGCCAACCAGCTGCAGAAGAAAGCTGAGAAGCCACCGGACGGGTAAAAACAACAAAAAAACAGTACGATTGAAAATCTCAAAATTGAAACGCTGTTTGCAAAAAAACTGCTGTATGAAAATGCCTGAAATTAATATATAAAATACTATGAATGATAATAAAATGGTCTGTAACAGAAAAAAAAAACGCTATTAAAAAAACAAGAAGAAAAAATTCCTGAAAAATGCCGAATAGATCCTAAAAAGATCAATAAATAAAGAGGAATTTACAGCAGAATAAAATAATAAACGGTTTAGATAGATTTATTTATTTATTTGCAAAGTAATTTACCAGGAAGGATACATTGAGATTTCTCTCATTTTCAAGTATGTCCTGGGTTCAAGAACATTGAAATGTTACAGAAATACAAAGTAATAAATGCAAGATATTAAGAACAAAACACAGATACACAGATTAACAGAAAATAAATATTTAAGTAATATAGTTACTATGGAAACATAGAAAACATAGAAACATATAAACATAGAAAGTGTCGGCAGATAAGAACCTTTCGGCCCATCTAGTCTGCCCAATTACATGGATACTTTACCTGGATTTATCTTTTGTTTAGGATAGCCTTATGCCTATCCCATGCCTGCTTAAATTCAATTACTGTTTTGGTCTCTACCACTTCAACTGGAAGACTGTTCCATGTATCCACCACCCTCTCAGTAAAATAATGCTTTCTGATGTTACTTTTAAACCTTTGCCCCTCTAATCTAAGACTATGTCCTCTTGTTTTGCTACTTTGTTTCCTTTTAAATATACTCCCTTCCTCTACCTTGTGGATTCCCTTTACGTATTTAAATGTTTCTATCATATCTCCTCTGTCTCGTCTTTTTTCCAAGCTATACATGTTAAGATCATTAAGCCTTTCCTGGTAACTTTTCTCCTTCAAGCCGTACACCATTTTAGTAGCCCTTCTCTGAACTCTCTCTAAGATGTCTATATCCTGGAGATACGGTCTCCAGTACTGCACACAGTACTCCAAGTGAGGTCTCACCAGTGCTCTGTACAGTGGCATGAGCACTTCCCTTTTCCTACTGCTAATACCTCTCCCTACACAACCAAGCATTCTGCTAGCATTTCCTGCTGCTCTATTACATTGACTACTTACCCTTAGATCCTCTGAAATAATAACCCCTAAATCCCAACCCTCAGATGTTGAGGTTAGGACTGTATCAAATATTCTATATTCAGCCCTTGGGTTTTTACGTCCCAGGTGCATTATCTTGCACTTATCCACATTAAAACTCAATTGTCACAGCTCCCACCATTTTTTTAGTTTACCTAAATCATTTGTCATTTGGCTGATCCCTCCAGGAACGTCAAGCCTGTTGCAAATCTTTGTGTCATCAGCAAAAAGACATACTTTACCATTAATACCTTCTGCAATATCACTAATAAAAATATTAAAGAGAATGGGTCCAAGTACTGACCCCTGAGGGACGCCACTGGTAACAAGACCTTGCGCCGAATAAACTCCATTTACCACAACCCTCTGTTGTCTGTCACTCAGCCACTGCCTAATCCATTCAACAATATTGGAATCCAAGCTCAAAGATTGCAATTTATTGATAAGCCTTCTATGCGGAACAGTATCAAAAGCCTTACTGAAATCTAAATAAGCAATGTCTACTGCACCAACCAGCGTCTATTATTTTTGTTACCCAATCAAAAAAGTAAATAAGATTAGTTTGGCATGATCTCCCTGAGGTAAACCCATGTTGTTTCCTTTCCTTTAACATGGTTTCCATTAATTTCCCCACTACTGACGTAAGACTAACTGGCCTATAGTTCCCCGATTCCTCCCTACTACCCTTCTTGTAAATGGGCACAACATTTGCTAATTTCCAGTCTTCTGGGACGACTCCCGTTGACAAGGATTGGTTAAATAAATCTGTTAACGGTTTTTCTATTACACCAGCTCTTTTAATAGCTTAGGGTGGACCCCATCAGGCCCCATTGACTTATTTGTCTTTACTTTAGACAGCTGCTATGTTACATGTTTACAGGTGCATTCTGTCTATAGTCACTATGTTACATGTTTACAGGTGCATTCTGTACCGAGGTATGTTAATAGGTAGATATTGAATTGGATATTAATATTGATATTAGATATTTGATTAAAACGGGAATACTTTTAACATTGAAACCTATGGGATTCGCCTGAATAAACCTGACGAATGAAAGCACCGAACAGTAGGGCAGTTCACTGACATTTCTCTGCTGTTCAGTGTTCTGTGAATAGATGAACCATTGCTTCTCTATGGGGAATTTCACGGCTGCCGAACAGCAGGGGCTGACTGGCAACTTTTGGCCCTTTGGCCAAGTGTGACCCAGAGGCCCATAGTGCAGCAACTCAGGCTCTTTTGTTTATAACAGAGCTCCGCGTTATTTGCGTTATCATAGAGCTCCGCAGCAATATAACTTACTTTCATACACACCGCACATTACTGTGCGTTTTATTGCTGTGGAGCTGTTACGCTCAAACACACTGCACAATACTGTATCAGAGCTCCACAGCACTAAAACTCACAGTAATGTGCGTTGTGTATGAGTGTATCACAGAGCTCCAGAGCAATAAAACTCACTCATACACACCGCACATTATACATATATTAATATATATATAGATATATTGCCCCCACCTCATACATGGGTATATTGTCCCCAGCAGCTCACACATGGATATATATTGCCCCAGCAGCTCACACATGGATATATATTGCCCCAGCAGCTCACACAGGGATATATATTGCCCCCAGCTCACACAGGGATATATATTGCCCCCAGCTCACACAGGGATATATTGCCCCAGCAGCTCACACATGGATATGTATTGCCCCCAGCTCACACATGGATATATATTGCCCCCAGTTCTGCTGCTCACGTGGGTTCCACCAGCCAGCAGTGATCTAGCGATCACGTGGCTGGCTGGTGGAAGCCACATGAGCGGCAGAGTTTCAAGCCGGCAGCCGCTCGTAGGAAGCATGTGGCGGCTGGCAATATTGGGCAGCAGGGACCTGGCAGAGGCGGCCCGGGTGGCACTTGTCCCCCTGCCCTACCCAGTCCGCCCCTGCCAAACAAGCACTGTACTTGCTGGCAATTCGCCAACATTTGGCAAACTGTCTGCTCTGAGAATAGCCGAATGGCCCCAAAATGTCACCATACGTTCCGTGCCATTTCGGGGCCAGATCAGCTGTTTGTGAATAACCCTGCTAGGATTCCTTTTTGATTTCTTACCTGCAGCATATATATTCTACATGCTGCGGGGTGAAATTTTTCATGCACTGTCCATCAGCATGAATAAATTACATGTGTCCCATTAAACATGGCCGATGTGGTCAGCCTACAAAATACTGTAGAGTTTGAATCCTCCATGATACCCTGACCATCGAATGCATGGAAAGAATCCTGGGAATTGAAGTCATCAACATATGTGGGGGCGTGAGTTTGACATCCCTGCTCTAGTAATTCTTCACAAATAAGTGACCCATTTCATTGTGTTTATCACAAAGGCTCCCTTATCTCAAGCACAAGGTTTAACTATCAGACCGGCCCCTCATTTACGGGAATAAAATAGACTTTGCGTAAATTAAATATTAGCGTTTCTTGTTTACAGGTCCACTTTATTGCCCAATGTTTGCTCGGCTTTTGTGAAGCAGTCAACGCACTTCAAAGTCTGCTCTTTCTTTAATTAATTTATTGTTGTTTTAGCAAACTATTCAAATCAAAAGGTGAGTCCTATAAAAGAAATCATTTGACAAGCAAGGATTTAGCTTAAAAATCACTAAAACAGAGAAAGGTTATTATGTGCACAGTCAGTAATTCGGATGAGAATACAGTTGTGTTCAAAATTATTCAACCCCCACTGAAATTGAGTGTTTTGGCCAGTTTGACATTGATTTTGATCATTCAGTCATCTTGCTTACAATTAAATCAAAGAGGCACGTGTAGGTCAGACAAATATAACATAACATTTATAATGAAATAACCACAAATGTCTTTTCTGTGCTCACATCATTATCAGTTTTATTCAACCCCCAAGTGACATTCAATCTTAGTACTTAGTACAACATCCTTTTACAGTTATAACAGCTTTTAAACGTTAAGCATAGCTTGACACAAGTGTCTTGCAGCGGTCTACGGGTATCTTCGCCCATTCGTCATGGGCAAAAGCCTCCAGTTCAGTCACATTCTTAGGCTTGCGCACTGCAACTGCTTTCTTTAAGTCCCACCAGAGGTTCTCAATCGGATTTAAGTCTGGTGACTGCGATGGCCACTCCAAAATGTTACAGCCTTTAATCTGCAACCATGCTCTAGTGGATTTGGAGGTATGCTTGGAATCATTGTCCTGTTGAAAGGTCCAACGTCTCCCAAGCCTCAGGTTTGTGACGGACTGCATCACATTGTCATCCAATATCTCCTGGTACTGAAGAGAATTCATGGTACCTTGCACACGCTGAAGCTTCCCTGTACCTGCAGAAGCAAAACAGCCCCAAAGCAGGATTGACCCCCGCCATGCTTCACAGTAGGCAAGGTGTTCTTTTCTTCATAGGCCTTGTTCTTCCTCCTCCAAACATAGCGTTGATCCATGGGCCCAAACAGTTCTAATTTTGTTTCATCAGTCCACAGAACACTATCCCAAAACTTCTGTGGTTTGTCCACATGACTTTTGGCATACTGCAGTCGACTCTTCTTATTCTTTGGAGACAGCAAGGGGGTGCGCCTGGGAGTTCTGGCATGGAGGCCTTCATTACGCAGTGTGCGCTGTATTGTCTGAGCTGAAACTTCAGTACCCACATCTGACAAATCTTTTCTCAGTTCCTCAGCAGTCACACGGGGACTTTTCTCCATTCTACGCTTCAGGTAGCGCACAGCAGTCGAAGTCAGCATCTTCTTTCTGCCACGACTAGGTAGCGTTTCAACAGTGCCCTTTTGCCTTGAATTTGCGAATGATGCTTCCTATGGTCTCTCTTGGTATGTTTAACCACTTGAATGCTAAGGACGCGCTCAGCGCGTCCTCAGCATTCCCGGGTTCCGGCCGATCGCTGGCCCCTCCGGTGCGGGCTGACATCCTGGATGTCAGCCCGGCATCCGGACCAGCAGCCGCCATTATTAGGTGTCATCGCTGGGGCCCGATGACACCTAATTCAGGCGCCCCCCCCGCATGTGCGGAGGAGGCGCCTGAAAGGGAGGGGGGGGAGGTCCTTCGGACCTCTCTCCCTCCCGATCGGTGGCTCTGCGGGGCTTAACCCAGGCATCATTTGGAAGGGCACAGCCTGCCCTTCCAAATGATGCCTGGCATTAACCCCTGGGGAGCTGGATCGCGAATCGGCGCTGAAAAGCGCCGGTTCGCGATCCTTTCCCGGAGCTGGCCGACATCTTGGATGTCGGCCAAGCTTCCGGGAACTCCCCCAGAGGACTGGCGTCATCGTGCGTAGCACGATGACGCCAGTCCTACAGTTAACCCCTAACTGCCACCAAGTGTGGAGATAGGGAGTTCATTGGAACTCCCTATCTCCCGATCCGTGGCAGTTAGGGGTTAAATTTTGATATGGTTGGATCGGCCAGAGCATGGCCGTTCCAACGATACCAAACATGAAAGTTAAAAATTTTGTAAAAAAAAAAAAAAGAGAAAAATCAAAATAAAAAAATTAAAAAAAAAAATTGAAAAAAAAAAATAAACACTTTTTTTTATTTTTTTGGTTTGTTAGTGTAGCAATATTGTTCCCATTTCAATTATAATGTGAACAATGATGCTGCACTAACGATTTTTGTATGCGGTGCGTTTGTTAAAAATAGTGTCATTTTCCCCAAAAAAAAATGTAACGAGACCCCATCTCTAATTTTTTTAACAAGCGCACCCCATACAAAATATAACCGCAATTGCTCGCATGTTAAAATGTGGAAAAAAACACTTTACACATTGTAAATTATTGAAAATACATATTTTATTGCATTTTTTGTTATAATATACAGACATGACATAACGTATACATATAATAATGACATATTATGAATCTACCGAGTCTGACGGAAAGAACGATATATAATATGTCGGTGTCATATACTAAAATAAGCCTTAAAAACACGTTTAAACATGATGCGCAAAACAGGTAAAAAATGACCTCAGCACAGGGGCGGGAAAAGCCTCAGCAGCGAAAGGGTTAACATCTTTGCAATCTTCTTATAGCCATTGCCCTTCCTGTGAAGCGTAATCACCTCTTCTCTTGTCTTCCTGGACCATTCTCTTGACTTCACCATGTTTGTAACCACACCAGTAAATGTCTAGAAGGAGCTGAGTATCACAGTCATTTTAAAGCTGCCTAATTGGTGCTTATTATGCTTTATTGCTGCTCCGTGACATCCACAGGTGTTTTCAATACCTGATTGAAAACACTTGAATGAACCTCTGTTCTTCAGAGTGGTAGTCTTTAAGGGGTTGAATAATTGTGTCAATGAAGAATTCACAAAATAAACATTTACTACTGTATTACAAAACCAATTGATGTCATTTTAGTTGCATATGGTTCTTTAACCCTTTCGCTGCTGAGGCTTTTCACACCTCTGTGCTGAGGTCATTTTTACCGGTTTTGCTCATCATGTTTAAACGTGTTTTGAAGGCTTATTTTAGTATATGACCCAGACATATTATATATCGTTCTTTCCGTCAGACTCGGTAGATTCATAATATGTCATTATTATATGTATATGTTATGTCATGTCTGTATATTATAACAAAAAATGCAATAAAATATGTATTTTCAATAATTTACAACGTGTAAAGTGTTTTCACATTTTAACATGCAAGCAATTGCGGTTATATTTTGTATGGGGTGCGCTTGTTAAAAAAATTAGAGATGGGGTCTCGTTACATTTTTTTTTGGGGAAAATTGCACGATTTTTAACAAACGCACCGCATACAAAAATCATTAGTGCAGCATCATTGTTCACATTATAATTGAAATGGGAACAATATTGCTGCATTAACGAACCAAAAAAAAGAAAAAAAAATGTTTATTTTTTTTTTATAATTTTTTTTAAAATATATTTTTATTTTTATTTTAAATTTTTATTTTTTTTAAAAAACTTTTTTCACTGTAGTGTTTGGTATCGTTGGAACGGCCATGCTCTGGCCGATCCAACCATACAAAACTTTAACCCCTAGCTGCCACGGATCAGGAGATAGGGAGTTCATTGGAACTCCCTATCTCCACCGTTGGTGGCAGTTAGGGGTTAACTCTAGGACTGGCGTCATCGTGCCCCCCGCAACGCCGCCGATCAGGAGGGAGAGAGGTCCGAAGGACCTCCCCTCCCTCCCTTTCAGGCACCTCCTCCGCACATGCGGGGGTTGGGGCGACTGAATTAGGTGTCATCGCGCTGCCGCGATGACACCTAATTTCATCGGTGGCGGTTCTGGATGCTGGGCTGACATCGAGGATGTCAGCCCGCACCGGAGGGGCCAGCGATCGGCCGGAACCCGGCCGAACGCTGACCCCAAAGGGAGGACGCGCTCAGCGCGTCCTCCGCACAGCGGGAGCCATGTGGAGGACGCGCTGAGCGCGTCCTCCGCATGGAAGTGGTTAAAAGTCCTTATAGGATTTCATTCTGAATACAATTACAAATGTACACTAAATTCCCTAAAACCCTTTACAGCATTGGGGGTTGAATAATTTTGAACACAACTGTATGTTCATTAGACATTATGGGGTTAAAATTTATTGTCGAAGATGTGAGGAGTGCCCCTCTTCCAGCTCCCAAGATCTAGAGATATTGCTGGGTGAAGTGGAGGGTATTCCTACACCCTACCCAGCCTCACCAACAGTCAGGATTTAGAATTTCCAAGCTGACGGTCACCAGATGGGTCAGGTTTGACGTCGCCCAAATGCTGTACCGATCGATCTCCGAGACGACGCCAATCGGATTGGATCTGCGCAAACTGTAGTTCCGAACCATCGTTCTGCACAGGCGCCACGGAACCTACACAATCTGCAACACTACACAAGTTGAATTGCATTAGAAAGTTTTAAGAACTTCCAGGTTTGGGAAAAAAAATACCAATATCTGTATGCGCTGCCTAATCAATGTGTATGGGAATTACAGCGACACCTTGTATCTGTATGTGCTGCATAATGCCTGTGTGTGGCAATTACAGCAACACCTTGTATCTGTATGTGCCGCATAATGCCTGTGTATGGGAATTACAGCAACACCTTGTATCTGTATGTGCTGCATAATGCCTGTGTATGGCAATTACAGCAACACCTTGCATCTGTATGTGCTGCATAATGCCTGTGTATGGCAATTACAGCAACAACTTGTATCTGTATGTGCTGCATAATGCCTGTGTATGGCAATTACAGCAACACCTTGTATCTGTATGTGATGCATAATGCCTGTGTATGGCAATTACAGCAACACCTTGTATCTGTATGTGCTGCATAATGCCTTTGTATGGGAATTACAGCAACACCTTGTATCTGTATGTGCCGCATAATGCCTGTGTATGGGAATTACAGCAACACCTTGTATCTGTATGTGCTGCATAATGCCTGTGTATGGCAATTACAGCAACACCTTGCATCTGTATGTGCTGCATAATGCCTGTGTATGGCAATTACAGCAACAACTTGTATCTGTATGTGCTGCATAATGCCTTTGTATGGCAATTACGGCAACACCTTGTATCTGTACTGTACAGGGATTTTCAGTCAATATAACCCCCTGAACATTATCCCTGTACAGCAGTGACCCCAGAGCTCTCCTTGTATTCTGCCCTCTCCCTGACTGCTGTAATGCAGCAGCAAGGTTTGATTATTCCTTTTTTTTTTTAATAGAAGGGGTTATTCAGAGAGGTCCGAAATGTCGCCAAAATGTAACCATACACTGAAATTCAGCGTACGGTACCTTTTCGGGGCCATTCAGAGAGCAGGCAGTTTGCTTAATTTTGTCGAACTGCCTGCACGTACGGTGCCTGTTCAAAGGCAATGAAATCCCCCATAGAGAAGCAATGGTTAATCTATTCACAGACAATGAACAGCAGTGAAAAGTCGCCGAAATGCCCTGCCGTTCGGTGTTTTCATTCGACAGATTTATTCAGGCGAATCCCATAGGCTTCAATGTTAAAAATATTCCCGTTTTAATACAATATCTAATAAACCGTTTATTATTTTATTCTGCAGTAAAAAGTCTCTTTATTTATAGATTTTTTAGGATCTTTTAGGCATTTTTAGAGATTTTTTCAGCAAATTTGTTTTCTAATTTTTCCTTAACAGACCTTTTTATTATGATTCATTGGATCTTATATGTAAATTTCAGACATTTTCGTTCAGTAGTTTTTGTGCAAACAGCAAATTTTCAAACTTTCAAGCAAACTGGTTTATTTTTGTGTCATCCAGTTCGCCAGATTGTTGCCTTTTTCCGGTGACTGCTCTGAAGGGATTTCACCCTTGATTCCCCTCCCCTACACGGTTAAAACATCCAAAAGCCTTTATGTATCTAAATAATAAAACTCATGTTTTACGCAAGATAACTGTAGTTTAGGAATGCGGCTCATGGCTGTATCTCTGTAAAAGGTTGCGTATCTTTATGTCTTATCATTTTTGCAAACAGCTCACGTCCTTGTACACGCCAAGGCAGTAATCAGCTTAACTATAACACATAGAAAAGACCGGTCACTGTGTCCGTACAGTTGAAACCATAATATGAACTTTAGAAACTTGTTAAAAATGTGCATTTCTCAGAACTTCTGCAAGCGCTTACGTGTGAAAGTAACAAACAATAATTTGTTTATGCCGCATGAGATATGTTACCTCCGCCTCAGTGTGTCACGACTGATTAATGTGGTATTTTGTATATGTTGCAAGATGTATGACGTATATTGCTTTTCCACTTGCGTAAGTGGTTTTTACAATATAAAGCTAGCGTCTTGAAATATTAAAGCAGAGAGATTCTACCAACTGAGCATCTGTCTGTGTGTTCTTTCTGGTCCATTCTCTCTCCCAGCGCTGGACGAGTGTTTCCTCTACCGAGTGTCCATCCCACCAAAGGGTCAAGCGGCCAGTTAACCCCTTCACTTGGAGGCACTGCTGAGATCTCCGACAGGCTCTGCTTGCCACCGGTAAGTACCATATGTACTCCGGCACATGAGAGAGACCGCTGTGAGATAAAACGAACTCGGGGTTAACACTAAAGTTCTAAAGTTCTAAAGTTCTAAAGATAAAAGGGAGGTCTGGGACTACCTTTACTAAAGACAAAGAGATTGTTATATTTGGGAGGACGCTCGGTGTGGAACCTCGTGAATCATTGTTTTATTTGTTTGTCTGTCTATGATTTAAAGTATAAGTGTATGGTATAATCAGGTGAATTAGTAGATGGTAAGACGAACATTCCCTGACTATTGTTATATTTTGTCTGTTTGTAACTTGTTTGTATAAAGCATAAGAATATGGGGAATAAAAACAGTTATAATGAATATCCACCCCCAGAGACAGGAGAACTATGCAAGGATTATGTAATTAGAGTAGGGGGTACAGATAGATACCTGGTAGATCCATGTAGTACCTGGTAGATCCAGAGTTGTGATCCCTTCCCACGAGAAGGAGACAACAGTCCATTTCATATGGATATGGTAAAAGGTCTCTGTCTTGGAGACTCAGAAGCATTTCCATATTATGAAAGAGATCCCGCATGGGATAAACAGTATATGCAATTAGGAGGAGAACAATGGCTTCTAACCCCAACTCACTGGTAAATGGCGAGATGATGACCCAATGATTACTTTGTATATACATGGCAAATTTATCGTATTTATGGTAGATACAGGTGCAACCACCAGTACTCTGGAGGCTTGTCACTACAAGGGTCCCCTTGCTGAGTCAGAACTTTCCACGGGTATCAATGGCGTATCCACACCTACATACACCACTGTTCCTCTCTCTTTAACCCCCGATGACGGCACAACCGTTACAACATTGTTTTACATTTACAATTATCAAAGATTGCCCTGTTAGCCTACTGGGAAGGGTCTACTGGCTCTTTTACAATAGTCCATATATAACACACCAGATGGTATCCACATTGAAAGCTCGGTGATACCCGCTCTGTGCAGAACACGTCATTTCTACCTAACCCCAGCCACTGCTCCGTCTGAGGTGAAAGGTGTTCACCTCCCTATGGTCACAAGGTCCTTTCGACACCGGAATAATACCATGCACCCCTTATAAGGCCCGAGTGCACACGAATGTTGACCCCGTATACCAAAAACAGTACCCGTTGTCCCAAGAAAAGATTGAGGGTATCAGACCTATGCTGCAACAGTTTTTGACAGACGGTATCCTGGAAGAGGTTGTGTCCCCCTTTTCCACTCCCATCAATCCTGTCCACAAACCCGATGGGTCGGTTAAGTTTGTTCAAGATCTCCGTGCCATAAACTCACTAATAATCCCCATTGCTCCCATAGTTCCTGACGTTACAACGCTTCTTTCCTCTGTTCCCGCAACACACAGTCATTTCACAGTCATCGACCTAAAGAACGCATTTTTTTGGCATTCCTGTGGACCCTGACACGGCACTACTATTTGTTTTTTCTTTTGAGGGTTGTTAGTATACATGGAAGCGCCTCCCTCAGGGGTATATTAATGCCCCAGTGGTCTTTGCCATCGTGCTTCAGACCACCCTAAAATCGTGGCACCCCAGCCAAGGTTCAGTCCTGCTACAGTATGTGGATGATCTCCTCCTCTGTAGTCCATCAGGCGAAGCCGCCAAGGCTGACGGACTGTCACTCCTACAATGGTTACAAGATTGTGGTCATAAGGTTTCACTTGAAAAATTACAATGGTGTCAAACACAGGTTGAATATCTAGGTTTTGTTTTACGGCAGGGGGAAAGGAGTATCAGTCACAAAAGGATCCAGTCTGTCATGGGCCTGGTCACCCCAAGTACCAGAGAAAAGAAATGCTGTCTTTCCTGGGAATGATAAACTACTGTAGACAATGGATACTAGACATGTGCACAGCACAAAATTTCGTTTTGAACTAATGCATTAGTCCTAAAATGCAATTTATTTAGTTACTAAAGAAATTCGTTTTCAGTTCTTTAGTATGAAAACTAATTTCATTCATCCGAAAACCAATGGATACAATTACTATTGTAGCGGCTCCTCAGAGGGCTGAAATCGCTGCTTGTTACAGTATCTCTCACTCTCAGCACAATGTGGCCATATTACAAGTTGGTGCTAACTTAACCAGAGCTGTTGTAAACTTCCCAGAGCCATTATAGCCTATGGAGGTTTTCAGTTTACAACAGCTCTGGTTAAGTTATTACCAACATTGTAATACTGCCCCTTGTCAGGCAAAGCTTTTACAGTAACTGACTGCTGCTCATCACAGCGCTCAGAGTTTCAGTAAAACTAGTAAATAATATTTTTATATATAAGAGGTTAGAACAATATTATTTCCTTGTTTTACTGAAACTCTGAGCGCTGTTACAGTCAGTTACCTGTAACAACTGAGCCTGATACATTGTACTGAGAGATAATGTAACAAGCAGCCGATCTCAGCGCTCACAGCCACTGGATTTAAAGGGCTGAAGAAAAGGATCCTCTCTGTATAATGTTTAGAACATCCTCCTGCATTAATTAATACCCCTCTCTGTATAATGTATACAACATCCACCTGCATTAATACCCCTCGCTGTATAATATATAGAACATCCTCCTGAATTAATTAATGTCCCTCTCTGTATAGAACATCCTCCTCAATTTATACCTTTCTCTGTATAATGTATATAACATCCTCCTGCTTAATACCCCTCTCTGTATAATGTATAGAACATCCTCCTGCATTAATTAGTGCCCATCTCTGTATAGAAATCCTACTGCATTGGGATGTGGAGGGTGCAGAACTTCGGATGTTGCGATGTTGTGCTCTTCATTGCTGGTCTCCTTCACTCATCAATGTAATATCACAAAAAGGACTGAAACTAAAATGTAGTGCTTTTTATTTTAGTTTCTTTCGTTTTTTGTACTGAGCAGTTTCGTTTCTCTTGAGTCATACTAAAACTAAATTATCCCAAAATTCTGACTAAATCGTTTTAGTACTAAAACGAATGCACATGTCTAATGGATACCTGACTGCTCCTACTATGATAACATCCTGAGACAACACACTGTGGGGAACCCAGGCAAGCTCACCTGGACCCCTGAGATGACAAACGCATATAATGCTCTTAAAGAACGCTCTTATGTCCAGTCCAGCCTTGGGGCTCCCTGATTACATGTTACTATTTTATTTGTTTGCAAGGGACAACTGTAAAACCATGGCCGGTGTGCTCACCCAGGAACATGGGGGCCGCTTGCGTCCCGTAGCCTTTTTCTCTAAAGTTATGCCAACGCCAGTCCAAGGTATGCCCTCTTGCCTACGCTCTCTGGCAGCTAGCTCGATGGCGGTGCAAATGGCTACTCAGTTCACCTTAGGACATGAAACCCACCTGCACACCTCCCATGACGTACTAACCCTCCTCAAAGGTATACACACCCAACATATGACATCACAAAGACTCTCAGGCTATAAAGTGACTCTTCTCAGCAACCCGACCCTACATATAGAATATAGCATCTCCATTGCAGGTCCTTCCGCTATCCTTAACGCTCTCCTGGGACGTAAGGGCACTGGTGACAATACCCCACCACCCCACCGGAACATGACTGTCTTCTCACCATTGACTCTGATACATCCCCCGCCCAGACATGTGCACAACCCCCGTTCCAGAAGCTGACGTAGTATTCGTAGACGGTTCATGTACCCGTCCCACAGACACCACCTGCCATGCAGGATATGCCGTTGTCTCCCTGCCTAATATTATCCACGAGGCAGAACCTATCCCCTACCGCTCTGCACAAGCTGCCGAGCTCACTGCTCTCACACGCGCTTGCATTCTGTACACAGGTATGCCCGTTACTATCTACACTGATTCTAAATACGCCTTCGGCGTTGTCCACGACCATGGTAAGATATGGCAGAAACGCGGCTACATAGCAGCAGATGGTAAACCCATATCACACTCATCCCTTGTGGATGATCTCCTAAGTGACCTCATGCTCCCCTCTGCCCTCACTGTTCTGCACTGTAGAGCACACACACGTAACAATGATGTCGTCCCCCAGGGGACCGAGTTAGCTGACATGGCTGCTAAACGTGCGGCCTCCACCGGCAATAGCCACCTACACCTTCCCATGTTAAAACCCCTTTCTATTGCTAATGAGTTTCTCTTCTGTGAGCTACAGCGGTACGCCATAGACACAGAGTTAGAAGACTGGTGCCATCCCACTCTACACAAACATTTCACCTCTGGTTTGATTACCAAGGATGGTAAAGTATGCATACCCCAATCCAGTGCCATATTTTTCATTGATCAATTTCACGGCGCCAGCCACCACAGCATCAAAACTACCAAACGGTTGCTAGAGTCTCATTTTTATATCACTGATCTTCTAGCCCTCACGAAGGATTATGTCTCCCGCTGTTTTATTTGTCTCCGCATCCATCCCAACAACCCTCCCTGTATCGCACATCAGCATCTAGAGTACCCCACGACTTTTTTCACACATCTGCAGATTGATTTCACACATATCCCCAGGGTTGCTGGTAGGGCTCAGGAGTACGCACTTGTCATGGTAGACATGTTCTCCCGCTGGCCAGAAGTATTTCCCACTAGGGCAGAGGATGCTAAAACAGTGGTTCGCATTTTGACTCGAGAAGTAATTCCCCGGTGGGGGATTCCTCTCCAGCTCAATTCTGACAGAGGCCCCGCATTTACCTCCCTCCAGATTGACATAGAGCCTTTGTAAGGCCCTTCAGGTGGACTGGAAGTATCATATCCCTTGGCACACGCAGAGTTCTGGCCTTGTCAAGCGCATGAACCGAGCAAACAAAGATTGTCTGCGGAAAGCTACGGGGGGCACCTTTCATAACTGGAAGTCTGTCCTCCCGATAGTTTTGGCGGAAATCCGTATGTCCGTCAATCGGAATACTGGGTTTTCTCCACTTGAGATCCTAATGGGTAGACCGGTCCCCAGCCCCTGGGCCCGTCATCAGGTACTCACTGACCTCGGGGACCTCCAGCAGGTTAGGGAGGAGTATGTCAGGCAGTTGATTACTTCTTTGAAAAAACCACCAGAGACGAAGTTACGTTCAGATCTCCTTCCCAGGTACACCGACCCATCCTTTCCAGGAGGGGGACCGGATCCTCCTCAAGCACCTACAGGAGGGGAAACGTCCCGAGGATTTCGCCTACGGACCTCCCACCACTATTGTCGCCTTCACCAGAACCGCCATTCTACGGTGGCCAGCCCCACCTGGATCCATGCCTCCCGTGCCCAGCTAGTGTCTCCGAAAGACGAAGAGAAAGACGAAGAGAAAGACAAAGAGAAAGACAAAGAGAAAGTCAAAGAGAAAGTCAAAGAGAAAGTCAAAGAGAAAGTCAAAGACAAAGACAAAGCCAAAGGAAAGTCAAGCCCACGACAGCACCAAAGAGGTACTAGCGGTCACCCCAGCACCCGATAACGGGGACCTAAAGGTCCCGACCTCCTACGCCATGATGGGACAAAGGGAGAGTATCGAGACCTCCGAAGATACAGAACCACCAACTACGGCCCATACCCCTAGACAGGATGATGACACACCCCATGCCACCCAGCCTCACCAGTCATCCACTGGTTGGGTGGAAACTATTATCATGTACCTTCTTTTGGCCCTTTTTTCACCCCTACGTTGACCCTCACCAATATGACGATTATGTTGCCCTCCGCAGACACATACGCAACCTCTCCAACCTCCAACAACAGGGAAACAATCTAGTGAGATGCAATAAAAGGAGGGGCCGGAGTATCCGGAGTAGATGCATTTGCGTGTTACCCCTTCCGCAAATGATATTTCCCACTATTCCGATGTGCTCCACTTGACGTATGTGAGGTTTCCTGGTGAAATCCCATATGTCACCATCTCGCTAGATTCATCATATGTTCTTAATTAACATATGAGGAAAAGAGGGGATTGAAGGGATTTCACCCTTGATTCCCCTCCCCTACACGGTTAAAACATCCAAAAGCCTTTATGTATCTAAATAATAAAACTCATGTTTTACGCAAGATAACTGTAGTTTAGGAATGCGGCTCATGGCTGTATCTCTGTAAAAGGTTGCGTATCTTTATGTCTTATCATTTTTGCAAACAGCTCACGTCCTTGTACACGCCAAGGCAGTAATCAGCTTAACTATAACACATAGAAAAGACCGGTCACTGTGTCCGTACAGTTGAAACCATAATATGAACTTTAGAAACTTGTTAAAAATGTGCATTTCTCAGAACTTCTGCAAGCGCTTACGTGTGAAAGTAACAAACAATAATTTGTTTATGCCGCATGAGATATGTTACCTCCGCCTCAGTGTGTCACGACTGATTAATGTGGTATTTTGTATATGTTGCAAGATGTATGACGTATATTGCTTTTCCACTTGCGTAAGTGGTTTTTACAATATAAAGCTAGCGTCTTGAAATATTAAAGCAGAGAGATTCTACCAACTGAGCATCTGTCTGTGTGTTCTTTCTGGTCCATTCTCTCTCCCAGCGCTGGACGAGTGTTTCCTCTACCGAGTGTCCATCCCACCAAAGGGTCAAGCGGCCAGTTAACCCCTTCATGCTCTGCGCTTTGATCGGCTGCTTGCTGGCTTTTTCCGTCGTGGTTTTTGGGGTGGTTTCTGCAGGTGTTCGTTGAGTGTTTGGTGAGTGTTCGGCGAGTGTTCGGCAGGTTTGCTGCACATTTTCCCTGCACTACGGGGGGTCCTGCGGTGAATGCTGAATACACCGCAGGGTGGTGAACTGTGATTCCCTGAAGTGCATGGAAGCGCAGGGAACGAGAGGACATTTCGGTGCTCTCTGAATAACCCTGATAGTGAAGTTGGGGCCTGCTCCTCTCACTTCCTTTGCAGTCATACAGGTTGAAAGGAGTGAGAATTTACTGGGATTGTCATTACTGAATGAGGCACACTAATCTATTTTCTGTGTTAATCTGTATATCTGTGTTTTGTTTTTATTATCTCTCATTTATTACTTTGTGTTTCTGTAACGACTGTAAAATTTCAATGTTATTGAACCCAGGACATACTTGAAAACGAGAGAAATCTCAATGTATCCTTCCTGGTAAAATCCTTTACATTAAAACTTTGCATTAAAAGACATGCATCAGAGATATTAAATATTAATGTTTTGTATTTATTGTATTATAGCGCAAAATCTAATTTTCATGTTTTTGGTAGCGAAGGGGTTAGCATAAGACTAGTGAACGCAATTCTATGTAATAATTTTGCTCTGGTTTATAATGGGCAATCAGATTTTGGAGGAATTCAATGAGGAATTCAAGAAAGGGGAGGGGAATGTCGGAAAATGCAAACATTCCTCTGATTGTGGAGAGCTGGAATCAAAGGAAAGCTCCTCCAATGTTTAGGAGAGGGGTCATGACTGCAGGGGGGGCTGGTTTAGGGGTTAGTCAGAGAACACCAAAACTTTGGCGCTCTCTCATTCAGCGCAATTTGGCGCATTAAATTCGCCGACCCCACGGTGAATTCAGCATTCACCACAGGGTCCCCGAAGTGCACCGAAGGTATGCGCCGAACGTCACCGATCAACCTGCTGAACACAGCCGACGATTCGCCGAACGGACCATCAAACGCAGACGCAAACCGCCGAACGCAGTCGACAATCTGCCAAATGCCTCCGATCAGTCGCCAAACGCCTCCGATCAGTCGCCAAACGCCACTACAAAACCAATCAGCCGCCGGACAGGAATAAAAATCGTAATCAAAAATTTCTCTGAAAATTGCCTAAAAAGTAAATAAATAAAAAGACTTTTTGCTACAAATGAAAAAGAATAAATGGTTGAATATAAAAATAATACCTTTTTTTTCCCCATTGAAACCTAAGCGTTCTTAAAACCTGTCAAACAGAAGCACTGAAAATCTGGGCATTTCACTGACATGTCGGTGCTGTTTGGCCTTCTCTGAGTAGATTAACCATTACTCCTCTATGGGGAATTTTGACTGTGGCAGAATTGCGGCAATCTCAGGCGAATTGCAACGTATTTCTCTGGCAATTCGCCAATATTTGGAGGTAGGCAGCTTTCTGAATAGCCGAATTGCCACAGAATTGCACTGCATGTTGAAATTCACAGTTCGGTGCAATTCGGTGTCAAATTCGCCACTCTTTAAATAACCCCCTTTAGTTTGAAAAAGGCTGGACAGTGAATTGATGCATGCAACATTGTTGCAATTGCACCTTGAAGGGTGTATAAAGCTCTGGAGGGAGTCTCTCTTCCTCTTTCTAGCTTGGTGAAGAAAACAGTTGTTGTCTTCTTTAATCAATAAAGCTGCGTCCGAAGCCTTTAGTCCACCAACATGGGGCCCTATTACAATCTTCACGCAGACGTTTGCACCGTTGCAAAAATGCATTAACGCAAGGGGCAAAATCCTTTGCGCTGAACGTCGTATTACAATGTCAGCGCAACAAATGCACGTAATCGTCTACCGCAGGTGAACCTGTGCGAACGCTGCGCGAGCTTACTGTACGTCGCGTGTCCTATACTTAACATAGTGAGCGCAAATGCGTTTGTGCGCAGGTACGAGGATGGTATTACAATCTATGCGCAGTTTGTAACGCACAGCCTTTGCGCGCATAATTTTAGCAACTCCTAAAAGCTGGTGTTAATAGCAAATTCTATCAACCTGGCCGAAACCAAATACACCAGCCCAAAAAAAATACGCAGCAAAATATAGTTACACATTCTACACATACCCAAACAATAAAATGGAGAAGTTGTGTGTGCATTTATTATTGATGCAGCATATATACTCAGATTGACTTTGACAGGCGGAAAAACTTAACGTGAGACAATTGTGGTTCTTAATTCTGATTTGCTGAACGCGTGAATAAACAGTCCGCACACTGATTTTTGCACGCCACAGTGCTGCGCGCGCATTTGTGCGCGTCCATTTTACGCGCGTTATTGCTCGACTGATGAAAAAATGCGCGAGGATTGTAATTCCAGCGTTGATTTACGAGCGTTAACGTATAACACTTTGCGCAAAAATTCACACATTGCGCGTGCGATTTTGTGTGAAGGATGTAATAGGGCCCATGGTGTATGTTCCTTTTGTTGGTGGGTGCTCTTTGGCGGGAGTGTCAAAAGGCCAGTTTAGGCATCAAGTAAATGCATGTACAGTTGTGTTCAAAATTATTCAACCCCCACTGAAATTGAGTGTTTTGGCCAGTTTGACATTGATTTTGATCATTCAGTCATCTTGCTTACAATTAAATCAAAGAGGCACGTGTAGGTCAGACAAATATAACATAACATTTATAATGAAATAACCACAAATGTCTTTTCTGTGCTCACATCATTATCAGTTTTATTCAACCCCCAAGTGACATTCAATCTTAGTACTTAGTACAACATCCTTTTACAGTTATAACAGCTTTTAAACGTGAAGCATAGCTTGACACAAGTGTCTTGCAGCGATCTACGGGTATCTTCGCCCATTCGTCATGGGCAAAAGCCTCCAGTTCAGTCACATTCTTAGGCTTGCGCACTGCAACTGCTTTCTTTAAGTCCCACCAGAGGTTCTCAATCGGATTTAAGTCAGGTGACTGCGATGGCCACTCCAAAATGTTCCAGCCTTTAATCTGCAACCATGCTCTAGTGGACTTGGAGGTATGCTTGGGATCATTGTCCTGTTGAAAGGTCCAACGTCTCCCAAGCCTCAGGGTTGTGACGGACTGCATCACATTGTCATCCAATATCTCCTGGTACTGAAGAGAATTCATGGTACCTTGCACACGCTGAAGCTTCCCTGTACCTGCAGAAGCAAAACAGCCCCAAAGCATGATTGACCCCCGCCATGCTTCACAGTAGGCAAGGTGTTCTTTTCTTCATAGGCCTTGTTCTTCCTCCTCCAAACATAGCGTTGATCCATGGGCCCAAACAGTTCTAATTTTGTTTCATCAGTCCACAGAACACTATCCCAAAACTTCTGTGGTTTGTCCACATGACTTTTGGCATACTACAGTCGACTCTTCTTATTCTTTGGAGACAGCAAGGGGGTGCGCCTGGGAGTTCTGGCATGGAGGCCTTGATTACGCAGTGTGCGCCGTATTGTCTGAGCTGAAACTTCAGTACCCACATCTGACAAATCTTTTCTCAGTTCCTCAGCAGTCACACGGGGACTTTTCTCCACTCTAAGCTTCAGGTAGCGCACAGCAGTTGAAGTCAGCATCTTCTTTCTGCCACGACCAGGTAGCGTTTCAACAGTGCCCCTTGCCTTGAATTTGCGAATGATGCTTCCTATGGTCTCTCTTGGTATGTTTAACATCTTTGCAATCTTCTTATAGCCATTGCCCTTCCTGTGAAGAGTAATCACCTCTTCTCTTGTCTTCCTGGACCATTCTCTTGACTTCACCATGTTTGTAACCACACCAGTAAATGTCTAGAAGGAGCTGAGTAAAACAGTCATTTTAAAGCTGCCTAATTGGTGCTTATTATGCTTTATTGCTGCTCCGTGACATCCACAGGTGTTTTCAATACCTGATTGAAAACACTTGAATGAACCTCTGTTCTTCAGAGTGGTAGTCTTTAAGGGGTTGAATAATTGTGTCAATGAAGAATTCACAAAAGAAACATTTACTACTGTATTACAAAACCAATTGATGTCATTTTAGTTGCATATGGTTCTTTAAAAAGTCCTTGTAGGATTTCATTCTGAATACAATTACAAATGTACACTAAATTCCCTAAAACCCTTTACAGCATTGGGGGTTGAATAATTTTGAACACAACTGTAGGTGGATCGGGCTTCCGTATTGGCTTTCATTCAAATATTTTGACGTGGAACTGGAAGGGACCAAACTCCTTTTCTGCAGAATATGAGGCAATTTGCTTAACTCTTTCATGACTTTATTGTCTACGTGCCTGTGCTTCAATACATAAAAACAGTTATTTGTCTTTTTGTTCTATCGAACTGTAGATAAAAAACAGGGATCAATAAGTGGAAGAATTGCATTTCACACTGCAAAAATCGCATGGGATATGGCAAAGCAGCACTGATAGCATCCTTAGGCTAGGGTCAGACTAACGCATTTTTCGCGTTGTCCGTGAAAAAGTGCGTTCGAACGAATGGACGTATTTTTTCACGGAATACGCGATAGCGGTCATACGATGCGCATTTTCGTCCGTGATTTTGTTCGGATCATCAATAAAACACTTTTTGTGTCTGGACGTTATGTTGGCCGGACATTAGCAGCGTCTGACGTCTCCCAATCACGCAAACACGCCGCTATGCGGACGCAGCGCACTCTGTACGTCAGTACTAGCGGTTTGACGTTCTCGAAAAAATGCGTTCGTTTGCCACTTGCGTTGCGCGGCCGCACTTTTGTGCGGCCGTTCTTCATATGCAGCCCGTCATTGGACGTCATTTGCTGCTAGCACGGCTGTGATTTAGTGCGGTTAAACGCACGTTAAAACTGCTTTCGTCTGACCTTAGCCTTAGTCAGTAGCGTACTAAGAGGAGGGCGGGGAAGGCGGACCGCCCCGGGTTACAGGGGTCACAAGCACACCAGTGCTTGTTATTTATTTATTTATTTATTTATAAAGGATTTTACCAGGAAGGATACATTGAGATTTCTCTCATTTTCAAGTATGTCCTGGATTCAAGAACATTGAGTGGTTACATAAATACAAAATAATAAAATGCAAGATATTAACACAAAACCAAATATACAGATTAACAGAAAAATAAATATGTAAGAAATAGAGTCACTATTAGGGATGAGCCGAACACTCCCCGACTTCGGTTCGAAGCCGAACCCGAACTTTCCAAATGTTCGAATCAGAACCCGAACTCGAACCCCATACAAGTCAATGGGGCTGAAAATTCGGTTTTTAGAGTGCCCTCCAAGAGGGCATATATGCTAGATATTTGCCATAAAAGTGTATGGGGGTCCGGGTAGTGCCTTGGGGGACAGGAAACAAGGACAAAAAGTTAAAAAAAAAGGTTTTTAATGGGACAGTGAGTTTTCCATGAAATAAGGGTTAAAAATAAAAACTAAAAATTCCTTCAAATATCGTACCTAGGATGTCCCCATAACCTGCCCGTGAAGTGGCGGATTTCTAGGATGTATAGAAATATGTAAAAACCAAAAAATGACATTTCAAATGACGGTAAATGCTTTTCCTTTAATCTATCCATAAACAACTGCTTGGGGCGGCAGTCTGTATGAAAAGAGGAGACATTGTCGGACACGCAGAAAAAGTTTACTGATTTTTTGGCGGTGAAAAGCAGGAGAATGATTGGAGAATGGAAAATTCTAGACCAAATAGCCGATTTGGAAAGTGAGAAAAATGGTAGAATTTTTCTGGTTTGGCTATTTTACCTAGAATTTTCTCTTCAGTCATTCTCCTGAGTTTCACCTTTCTCTGAATAACCCTGTCAGAGTTATTCAGAGAGCGGTGAAGAGCAGGAA
This sequence comes from Leptobrachium leishanense, assembly GCA_009667805.1. NCBI lineage: Eukaryota > Metazoa > Chordata > Amphibia > Anura > Megophryidae > Leptobrachium > Leptobrachium leishanense. Next base: position 35,159,408 of record CM019065.1, read on the forward strand.
AATGACTGGAGAATGGAAAATTCTAGGTCAAAATAGCCAAACCAGAAAAATTCTCCCATTTAGGCTAGGGTCAGACTAGCGAATTTTTAACATGCGTTTAGGCGCACTTAATCACGGCCGCAGTAGCAGCAAATGACGGGCAATGACAGCCAATATACGAAGTACGGTCGCACGAAAGTCCGGCTGCGCAACGCAAGTGGAAAATGAACGCATTTTTTCGAGAATGCAGAACCGCTAGTACGGACGTACAGAGTGCTCTGCGTCCACTAGCGGCGTGTGTGCGTGATTTGGAGACTTCAGACCCTGCTCATGTCCGGCCAACATAACGTCCAGACACCCAAAGTTTCCTGGTTTGGATCCGTAAAAATTCACGCACAAAAATGCGCATCGTATGACCGTTTTCGCGCATTCCGTGAAAAGATAAGGCAATGCGTTCGTACGCACTTTTTGACGGTCGCTGTGAAAAATGCGTTAGTCTGACCCTAGCCTTATCTCACTTTCCAAATCGGCTATTTGGTCCAGATTGTTCTCTTTTCCTGCCATTCTCATGGTTTTCACCTTTCTCTGAACAACCCTGAGAGAGAGGTGAAAGCCAGGAGAACTGGCAGGAGAAGAGAACAATCTAGACCAAATAGCCAATTTGGAAAGTGAGTTAAATGGGCGAATTTTTCTGGTTTGGCTATTTTGACCTAGAATTTTCACTTCTCCAGTTATTCTCCTGCTTTTCACCGCTCTCTGAATAACCCTGTGAATGTTTAATCCCGAGGTGAAAAATAATATTGCTTAAGGCTGGGGTCAGACGATCGCAGTTATCACGTACGTGTTGCCGCACATTTGTACGTCCGTGGCAGCATAGCATTCTGACCAATGGAGCCCCACACACAAAGTACGTCCGCACGGAAGTGCGGAGGCATGGCGGACGCAGCTAACGGATGCAGGTTAGGGAAGAACGTAATACTGCTAGAACGGACGTGCGGAGTGCGCCACGTCCGCAACGTCCATGTAGCTTTGTATGTGAGTGATGAAACGAGGTCAGATGGACTGCATTTATACGTCCAGCATTTTTGACGGACAGAATGTTTTTTCATGTTAATTTATTTTCCCTGCTACATCAGTCAAAAAATACGTCAGTGAAAAAAACGGACTGTTTGGCCACTACCTTGTTGTCAGTCAGTACTGCACGGACGCACAGTCCGTACAAAATGCGCTCATCTGACCCTAGCCTTAGGCTGGGGTCAGACCAGCGCACTTTTAACGTGCGTTCTGGCGCACATAATTACGGCCGCACTAGCAGCAGATGCCGGGCAATGACGGCCAATATACGATGTACGGTCGCACGAAAGTCCGGCCGCGCAACGCAAGTGGAAAACGAACGCATTTTTTCGAGAACGCCGAACCGCTAGTACTGACGTACTGAGTGCGCTGCTGCGGCATAGCGGCGTGTGTGCGTGATTAGGAGATGTCAGACACTGCTAATGTCCAGCCTACATAACGTCCAGACGCAAAAAGAGTTTTATTGACGATCCGAAAAAATCACGCACGAAAAATGCGCATCGTATGACCGTTTTTGCGCATTCCGTGAAAAAATACGTCACTTCGTTCGGACGCACTTTTTTACGTTCGCGTGTAAAAATGCTTTCGTTTGACCCTAGCCTTAGGCTAAGGTCAGACGAAAGCATTTTTAACGTGCGTTTAGCCGCACGAAATCACGGCCGTGCTAGCAGCAAATGACGTCCAATACCGGGGAACATACGACGAACGGCCGCAAGAAAGTTCGTCCGTGCAACTCAAGTGGCAAACGAACGCATTTTTTCGAGAACGTCAAACCGCTACTACTGACGTACAGAGTGCGCTGTGGCCGCATAGCGGCAAGTGTGCGTGATTAGGAGACGTCAGACGCTGCACACATCCGGCTAACATAACGTCCAGACGCAAAAGGGTTTTTTTGATGATCCGTACAAAATCACGGCCGAAAATGCGCATCGTATGACCGCTATCGCGTATTCCGTGAAAAAATACGTCCATTCGTTCGAACGCACTTTTTCACGGACAACGTGAAAAATGCGCTCGTCTGACCCTAGCCTAAGATGTTATTTGGAATTTTTTTCAATCACCAGTTAACCACTTGGCTGCTATGGACGCGCTCAGTGCGTCCAGCCAAGTGGTTCTCCTGTGCTATGGACGCGCTGAGCACATCCATGCACAGGAGGCAGCAATCTGCCGGATTCTGGCGGATTGCTGAGCCCCCCGGTGCGGGCTGACATCTTGGATGTCAGCCCAGCACTCCGGGACCCCGGCGGAGCAATTAGATGTCATCGCGGCGGCGCGATGACATCTAATTCAGGCCCCCCCCCGCATGTGCGGAGGAAGCGCCTGAAAGGGAGTGGGGAGGTAATTCGGACCTCTCTCCCTCCCGTTCGCCAGGGGGCAGAGGGTTAATCCAGGCACCGTTTGGAAGGGCACAGTCTGCCCTTCCAAACGGTGGCTGTGATTAACCCCTGGGGAGCCGGATCACGAATCGGTGCTGAAAAGCGCCGGATCGTGATCCTCTCCTGGAGCTGGCCGACATCTTGGATGTCGGCCAAGCCTCCAGGAACTCCCCCTGAGGACTGGCGTCATCATGCATAGCACGATGATGCCTGTCCTGGAGTTAACCCCTAGCTGCCACCAATGGTGGAGATAGAGGGTTCCAATGAACCCCCTATCTCCTGATCCGTGGCAGCTAGGGGTTAATGTTTGATATCGTTGGATCGGCCAGAGCATGGCCTTTCCAAGGATACCAAACATGAGCATGAAATTTTTTTTTTTTTTTTTTTAAATATTTAAAAAAAATAAATAAAAAATAAACAAGTTTTTTTTGTTTTTGTTTTGTTAATGCAGCAATATTGTTCCCATTTCAATTATAATGTGAACAATAATGCTGCACTAACAATTTTTGTATGCGGTGCGTTTGTTAAAAAAGCAGAATTTTCCCCAAAAAAAAATGTAACGAGACCCCATTTCTAATTTTTTTTAACAAGCGCACCCCATACAAAATATAACTGCAAACTATCGCATGTTAAAATGTGAAAAAAAACACTTTACACATAATAAATTATTGAAAATTCTAATTTTATTGCATTTTTGTTATAATATACAGACATGACATATTGTATACATATAATAATGACATATTATGAATCTGCCAAGTCTGCCGGAAAAAACGATATATAATATGTCTGGGTCATATATCAAAATATGGCTACAACGCGGTTAAACATGATGAGCGAAAGCGGTAAAAATGACCTCAGCACAGAGGTGTGAAAAGCCTCAGCAGCGAAAGGGTTAAATGCAGCATATTAGGATGTTTTAGGGAAATTTATTCTCAAATCTCAATCAGAAGCAGACACCACCCCACCCTCAGTATGGTGTACAATGTATCAAATTGATAACCAGACTAAAAACACCTTGTGTTATGCCCGTTTGTGAACAGAGGTCATTTAGAGTTGATAATCTTTCCACGTACACAGTTAGTTTTTAATTCAATATCTAATAAACTGTTGCTTATAATATTCTGCAGTAAAGAGTCTCTTTATTTCCAGATATTTTAGTATTTTTTTAAGCATTTTCTATACTTTTTTCAAAATTTCTTTTTTTTTTTCGAACTCGAACCGGATACGCCCAAAAAGTTCGAAATTCGCGAACGTTCGAACTGCCAAAGTTCGAGTCGAACCCCGAACCGTCCGATCCCGAACAGCTCATCCCTAGTCACTATGTTACATGTTTACAGGTGCATTCCGTATTGAGGTATGTTAATAGGGAACTCTTAAGGGACTTTAGACTGGGGGAAGATTTGATGGCATCTGGGAAGTTATTCCATATTTGCGGTGCTCTGTAGGAAAATGAGGATCGAGCCACTTTCTTTTTGTTTTGCGGTATTGCAAGTTAGGTGCAGGTCCTGGATCGGAGGTTATAGGATGAGGGAACTGCTGGAGGAAGCAGTCTATTCAGGTAGGGTGGTAGCTTCCCAGAAAAGCTCTTAAACACCAGGTTGGAAAGGTGAAGAGTGCGTCTAGATTCCAGCGATGGCCAGTTTAGCTCTTTTAACATGTCACAATGGTGGGTCATGTAGTTACATTGTAGCACAAAGCGGCAGAATGAGTTATACAATGTAGTAAGTTTATGAAGGTGTGTTTGCAGGGCAGCTGCATACACTGCATCTCCGTATTCAATGGCTGGCATAAGCATTTGTTGTACAATTTGCTTTTTTACCGTGGGGCTCAGGCAGGATTTGTTTCTGTACAGGGCACCTAGTTTGGGTAGAGTTTAGATGAGAGTTTTTCGATGTGGGAGCCAAAGGATAGATTTCGGTCTGACCACTAGGGATGAGCCGAAAACCCCCGAGTTTGGTTCGCATTCGAACTCGAACTATTCAAAAGTTCTAATTCGAACTCGAACACGAACTCAATACAAGTCAATGGGACTCAAAGCTCGATTTTTAGAGTGCCCTCCAAGAGGGCATATATGCTAGATATTTTCCATAAAAGGTGTATGGGGGTCCGGGTAGTGCCCTGGGGGACAGGAAACAAGGACAAAAAGTTAAAAAAAAATGTTTTTAAAGGGACAGTGAGTTTCCCATGAAATAAGGGTTAAAAATAAAAACGAAACATTCCTTCAAATATCGTACCTAGGAGGTCCCCATAACCTGCCCGTGAAGTGGCGGATTTGTAGGATGTATAGAAACATTTAAAAACAATGTCCGGGTCCGGGCAGTGCCCTGGGGGACAGGAAACAAGGAGAAAAAGTTTTAAAAAAGACATAGTTACATAGTTACATAGTTATATAGGCTGAAAAAAGACATGCGTCCATCGGGTTCAGCCTCTCCCATAACCTGCTGCTGTTGATCCAAAAGAAGGCAAAAAACCCAGTCTGAAATGCTTGCCAATATGCAACATACTGGGAAAAAATTCCTTCTTGACCCCAGAATGGCAGTCAGATTTCTTCTTGGATCAAGAAGCTTTTACCCACATATTAAATATTATAACCCTTAATATTCTGTGTCTGCAGGAAGTCATCCAGTCGTTTTTTAAAAGTCTGTACAGACTCTGACCCAACCACCTCAACAGGCAGAGAATTCCACAGCTTTATTGTTCTCACCGTAAAATAACCCTTCCTATGCTTTAAGCTAAATTTTCTTTCTTCCAGTCTAAATGGGTGACCCCGTGTCCTGTGTATAGACCTGTTAATGAATAAGTTATCAGACAATGGTTGATAATGGCCCCGTATATATTTATATAAGGTTATCAGATCCCCTCTAAGGCGCCGTTTCTCTAAACTAAACAGGTTTAAGCTTGTTAGTCTTTCCTCATAACTTAACCCTTCCATCCCCCTTATTAATTTAGTTTCCCGTCTCTGCACTTTTTCTAGCGATATAATATCTTTTTTTAAGACAGGTGCCCAAAATTGCACGGCATATTCAAGGTGCGGCCTGACCATTGATTTATACAGAGGCAAAATTATGTTTTCATCCCGTGAGTGAACTCCCCTTTTAATGCATGCCAATACTTTGCTTGCCTTGGCGGCTGCTGTTTGACATTGCACATTGTTACTTAGTTTGAAGTCTATGATTATTCCCAAATCCTTCTCCTGCTTGGATTTCCCTAACTCCATACCATTTAGGGTATAAATTACTTGTGTGTTCTTCACTCCAAAGTGCATAACTTTGCATTTATCTACATTAAATTTCATCTGCCATTTAAGTGCCCAGTCCCCCAATCTATCTAAATCCCTCTGTAGCGAAGTAACATCCTGCTCACATTGTATTACTTTTCCTAGTTTTGTGTCATCTGCAAACACTGATACATGACTTACAATGCCTATCTCAAGGTCATTTATAAATAAATTGAATAGTATTGGTCCTATAACACAGTGGTCCCCAACCCAGGCCCTCAGGGCCCACTAACAGGCCAGGTTTGCCAGATATCTGAAGCACAGCACAGGTGTTATGATTTGCTGCTCAGTGATTGCAGGATTCAGTCTGCATTTCCCCAAGATGATCTGCAAAATCTGGCCTGTTAGTGGGCCCTGAGGGCCTGGTTGGGGACCACTGCTATAACAGACCCCTGAGGGACACCGCTTACCACTGGTGTCCATCTTGAAAATGTACCATTTATGACCACTCTCTGTACCCTATCTTTTAGCCAGTTTTCTATCCAAGAACAAGTATTTTCATCTAGACCAATTTTTCTTAATTTAAATAGTAACCTTTTGTGTGGAACTGTGTCGAAAGCTTTGGCAAAATCTAAGTAAATCACATCCACTGCGACCCACTGATCTATACTTCTACTTACTTCCTCATAGAACGTAATTAGGTTAGTCTGACATGATCTGTGTTTCATGAAACCATGCAGATTTTTGCCAATAACATTATACCTCCCAATAAATTCCTGAATATTATCCCTTAGTAACCCCTCGAATACTTTCCCAGCCACAGATGTTAAGCTCACAGGTCTATAATTCCCAGGCACAAATTTTAAACCTTTCTTAAATATAGGGACCACGTCAGCTTTTCTCCAATCCTCTGGTACTATTCCTGAAAGAAAAGAATCTTGAAAGATTAAGAACAGAGGTTTACATATTTCAACACATAGCTCCCTCAGTACTCGCGGGTGAATTCCACCTGGCCCTGGGACTTTATTCACATTCACATTGTTTAATTTCTGCAAAACCTTGTCCTGAGTCAACCAGTCACTTTGTATTAGTAAGTTTTTATTAATGAATTGCATGTCTCCTGTTATAGGTTTCTCTTTGATAAATACTGAAGAAAAATAATCATTTAAAATTTCTGCCTTATCCTGATCTTCAGTTAACAATAACCCTGACTCAGATTTTAGTGAACCTACATTTTCACTCTTAGGTTTTTTGGAATTTATGTACCTAAAGAATCTTTTAGGGTTGGTCTTGCTCTCTTTGACTATTTTTTGGCTAAGACGTTTTTAACCCCTTCACTGCTGACGACGTGTGGGACACATGCTCAGTTACTCCCGCTGTATGCTGAGGAGGACGTGTCCCACACGTCATCAGCTTTGCGAGACCCCCGGCGGAGAAACTCACCTCTCTGTCCGGGGTCCCGCGGCGTTCTGACTTCAGCGTCCTCAGACGCTGAAGTCAAGCTCCTCCTGACGTAAATGACATCATCACGCCATGTACGATGACGTCATTTCCAGGCGACCCCCCGGCGATGCCGGGAGATTGCCTGGAAGGGAGGGGGGATCCGTTCGGATCCCTCCCGATCGGGAGGTCCCACAAAACAAAAGCGACCAAAGTGCGGCCTAGCTCCGGTGGGCGCCGCCATCTTGGATGGCAGCTCCACCCCCGAGTCCCCCCTCACTGCCTGACGTCTTCACTCATAGCGTGATGACGTCAGATAGCCGGGGAACCCCTAGCTGCCCGGAATCCCCTGGTGGAGATAGGAGGTTAATTTGAACCCCGATATCTCCAGAACCGTGGCAGCTAGGGGTCATGGAGGGTGTCTATCGAAAGCGAGATCACGGTTGGCTGGTGGGCAGAGCTTTATGCTGGTGGCCGCTCGAAGGAGAATAGTAATGCGGCTGCCAGTAATATTTTCTTGGGGGGCCAATTACCCCGCTGCCCCCCCTGGATGTACCTGCTAATAAGGGAGGAGATGTAGGCTGGGGTGCAATTATGGAGAGCTTTGTATGTGAGCACCAGTATTTTATAATCATAGGCGTCTCTACAGGGGGACAACGGGGCAATTGCCCCCCAAGGTTATTCCTTGCCCTCCCCATGTGCCCCCCAAGCAGAAATCAGCATCCAGCTTCCACACATATTTGGACCACTGTATCTCCGTCTGTGTGCATCGTATATGAACGATCTACGTAGATGTCATTGGAAAGGGCAGATTCTGGGTGAATGTTCAGACTATACATTACATTGTGTATTACTTTAGTTTTTGCCTTAGTTTAAATGTGTATTAAGGGTTAATGGGCAGGCTTCATCCCTCACAGTATACATTTTATTTTTTCCTTGATTAATGCCATTTTAGGGGTTAATGGGTAGCTACTTTCCACACTGTTATTTTTATTGTATTTCCCTGGGTTTATGGAAGTTAGAATCTAAATCTAAGTTCTATTCATCTTTAGATCCTTTGCTTTTCGTCACATTTCGGGGAATTCATTTCACCGAAAATATTGTGAATTCCCTATTTAGCGAATGGTCACTGTAAATTGCTAAAATTGGAGTCGCTGAAGCAGTTATCGGACATTGACGAAAACTGCTGAATTGCGGCAAATAAAATATTGAATTTAAGTATCAGGTTAGTACAATAAAAAGGTATCATTGCATCAATTGCATCTGGGGTTTTGGAATTTTATTTATATATACTTATTTAGGGCACTATCACCTGGTGTGAGCTAACCCTTGCGTCGGCATGGTTTTGCGTCAGCGCCAGGTTAACTTGAGTCTAGCGCCTGACCAACAGATCATTTGCCTCACTACAAACGGGAAAAATCACTTAGTGCGCCACTATTAGCGATTTGTACCGCGAGCTTGCTGTACTTTCCGCGTTACATACTTAACATGGGGAGCGCTAGAGATCTCTAGCACTTTTGCAACTAACAGATCACTTTGGGCCAGTGCTAATTTTTTGAAGGAAGCTAATCGCAAAATTTTACCTACTGCTCAACCCTGATGCTGACTCAAAAAAACCCTGAAATTAACACCCAAAATTAACAGGCAAGTAAAGGAATGCAGCACAAGTGTTCTCTTGGCCCCATACACCACAGCAATGGATCTGGTCAGCAATGTCGTTGCTGTTGCAGTAGTATCTATTATAAATGTATCCTTTATCCACATATATCTTAATTCTAATATATTGGCTAATTTTAAACATTTTATGCTGGGGGTTAGTCATAGTATGTAAGAGGTTGATTATTAGGGTGACCGTGTGGACCATGTTTAAAGGGACACATGGATAAGTCTTCCCCTGAAACATGTATTATTAATATGCTGCAGCAGGGAAATTATTGTGGTTCACCTGGCCTTTCTTTTGGATCTATTAAATGCAGTGTAATGATTTTACATGCTGTCGGTGGCATTTATCATGTATTGCCCATCAGCCTTAATATATGTGTGCATATAAACATGGATAATACGGACACCTTGGATGATTTTAATAATGCGGGGGTGTGAGGGCTCATCGCTGGATGCGTTCATACTTACCCATGCTTCTGAGGGCAGGGGATAGGTATGACCCGGCACTCTGCACTGGATAAAAACAGTTCCATCCTGTACACAACCACATTATCTCTGGGTCTCAGCCCAGGCAGGTCTTAGCGATTCCCTAGCGTGCGCTAAACCACCCTGTACACAGACTCCCGCGGACAAGGTGATCTGTTAGTAGGTCATCAGGCACTAAGTTTTAGTGACTCGCGCTAAATTTTTCCTTTAGTCATGGCGTTTTAGTGCACACCAGGTGATAGAGCCCTTAGGTTTTTTTTCAGTGGTATGATTTAGTGTCGAAAATTATTAGCGCCCCCCAGTTTTGACTGTGGTATCTTATGTGCATCCCCCTAAATATTGTTCCTAGAGTTGCCACTGTTTATAATGGATTCTAAAGGAAACAGGAAGCCAGTGTAAAGAGTGACAGAGGGGTGAGGTGCAGGAGGTGAGGTGGATGAGTCTGGCACAGGCGTGCATTACAGACTGCAGAGGCAGAATCTGGGATCTCTGAAGGCCAGAGAGAAGGAGGTTGCAGTAGTCAAGGCAGAAGATAATGGAGATAAGAGATTGGATGAAATATCCCACCCAGTGACAAAATATCCCACCATGTGACAATATATCCCACTCCGTAGCAATATATCCCACTCTGTGACACTGACAATATATCCTCCCCAGTGACAATATATCCCACCACGTTACTGTAACAGATCTCTGTGCCCAAACAGGGTCACATCCAGTGGCGTAGCGTGGGTTGTCAGCGCCCGGGGCCAGACAAGAATTGTGCACCCCCCCAACCTGTGGACACGTTAGCATGCCCCGATTCCCTTCCACCATTAGGGCATTGAACCCCTTAACTGTCATACAATGTAATGTGCAGAGTGTATGAGCGTATCACAGAGCTCCACAGCAATAAAACCCACAGTAATGTGCAGCTCACACATGGATATATATATTGCCCCCAGCAGCTCAAACATGAATATGTTTGCCCCAGTACCTCAAACATGAATATATTTGCCCCAGTAGCTCAAACATGAATATATTTGCCCCAGTAGCTCACACATGAATATATTTGCCCCCAGTAGCTCAAACATGAATATATTTGCCCCCAGTAGCTCAGACATGAATATATTTGCCCCCAGTAGCTCAAACAAGAATATATTTGTCCCCAGTAGCTCAAACATGAATATAATTGCCCGCAGTAGCTCAAACGTGAATATATTTGCCCCAGTAGCTCAAACATGAATATATTTGTTCCCAGCACCTCAAACATGAATATATTTGCGGGAAATGGGTGTTCTACAGTTGGCGCCTGTCTCTAGGATTATATGGATGAAAACTAGTGCTGCTGCCTTCCTAGGATAAGTTGGTAGTGCCTAGGTCTACCTGGGTATATGTAAAACAAGGGTGGAGTAATCCTGGATGGGCGCTGCACTTTGTAGTTTCCCTGTCTGGGGAAATGTTTGCTTGAGTATTGTAATGTACTCTGGCTAAGGATAACACATGGGATGTTGTGTACTGCACTTGCCGCTTCTTATACACTTCCAGAGTAATGCATGCGTTCTGAATATGCTTCCTCAGAGTGTATGTAATATATAACACGTATTATTCAGAGTAAATGCAATAAACAGTACGTAATAGTTCAGAGTAAATGTAGTTTAAATGACACGTATTATTCATACAGGGTACATAAACTTTGCATCAAAAAGAAATTGATAGGTGTGTTGCCGTTCCCACACTATATCCGGTGTGGGACATATGTAGAGGGTATGAAAAATAAGAAAATACGGGACGTGTTCTGTTTAAAATGCTTTTGAGAAAAAGTCGTTTGGAAGTTCTCAATCTATGTAGTGCCTTCTATTTTTTAAGAGAAGCACTGTCAACAAAGTATCGTATTTAGGTCCGCGTCTTGAAGAAATGCATTCATTCCTTGTCCTCTGCTGCCACCTTGTGGTCAAAAGGTGGTATCCGATAGGAAAAGGGAAATGAAGAGAGGGGGGAGTTTTGACTCTCTTCTTTCTTCTACTCGAGCGGAACCTTGAGGAAAAGGGGATAGAAAGGCCGGATGGTGTTTTATCGTTGGGGTAATAGGGTGCAAGATAGAAACGTGGTACACTCACATGGTCCTGAGCCGGTATGATAACCACGCTCACTCGATAGTGCCCTTCTAGCCCGTAAAGGCGGCCAGATTCCCTTCTTTCCTGCTGCTGTTCGGTTCCTTGCCTCGGGTTCCTTATTACCTCTGTCTGGCTGGAGTCCTGGCGGGTGTTGTAGCTGGATCCTGCCTGGTGGAGGAATAAAACCGGGCTTCCAAAGGAATCAGGATGCAGGATGTGGGATAAAAAGTTTTTAATGAACAAAATAAAATAAAAAAAAAGTGAAATAAAATAACAACTTGGTAAACAAGGTCTGATGGGGGGGTCCAGGACGCGTTTCGCCAGTACAATATGGCCTCTTCAGCTGAAGAGGCCATATTGTACTGGCGAAACGCGTCCTGGACCCCCCCATCAGACCTTGTTTACCAAGTTGTTATTTTATTTCACTGTTATTTTATTTTATTTTGTTCATTAAAAACTTTTTATCCCACATCCTGCATCCTGATTCCTTTGGAAGCCCGGTTTTATTCCTCCACCAGGCAGGATCCAGCTACAACACCCGCCAGGACTCCAGCCAGACAGAGGTAATAAGGAACCCGAGGCAAGGAACCGAACAGCAGCAGGAAAGAAGGGAATCTGGCCGCCTTTACGGGCTAGAAGGGCACTATCGAGTGAGCGTGGTTATCATACCGGCTCAGGACCATGTGAGTGTACCACGTTTCTATCTTGCACCCTATTACCCCAACGATAAAACACCATCCGGCCTTTCTATCCCCTTTTCCTCAAGGTTCCGCTCGAGTAGAAGAAAGAAGAGAGTCAAAACTCCCCCCTCTCTTCATTTCCCTTTTCCTATCGGATACCACCTTTTGACCACAAGGTGGCAGCAGAGGACAAGGAATGAATGCATTTCTTCAAGACGCGGACCTAAATACGATACTTTGTTGACAGTGCTTCTCTTAAAAAATAGAAGGCACTACATAGATTGAAACTTCCAAACGACTTTTTCTCAAAAGCATTTTAAACAGAACACGTCCCGTATTTTCTTATTTTTCATACCCTCTACATATGTCCCACACCGGATATAGTGTGGGAACGGCAACACACCTATCAATTTCTTTTTGATGCAAAGTTTATGTACCCTGTATGAATAATACGTGTCATTTAAACTACATTTACTCTGAACTATTACGTACTGTTTATTGCATTTACTCTGAATAATACGTGTTATATATTACATACACTCTGAGGAAGCATATTCAGAACGCATGCATTACTCTGGAAGTGTATAAGAAGCGGCAAGTGCAGTACACAACATCCCATGTGTTATCCTTAGCCAGAGTACATTACAATACTCAAGCAAACATTTCCCCAGACAGGGAAACTACAAAGTGCAGCGCCCATCCAGGATTACTCCACCCTTGTTTTATGAATATATTTGCCCCCAGTAGCTCACACATGAATATATTTGCCCCCAGTAGCTCAAACATGAATATATTTGCTCCCAGTAGTTCACACATGAATATATTTGCCCCCATTAGCTCAAACATGAATATATTTGCCCCAGTAGCTCAAACATGAATATATTTGCCCGCAGTAGCTCAAACGTGAATATATTTGCCCCAGTACCTCAAACATGGATATTTTTGCTCCCAGTAGCTCAAACATGAATATATTTGCTCCCAGCACCTCAAACATGAATATATTTGCCCCCAGTAGCTCACACATAAATATATTTGCCCCAGTACCTCAAACATGAATATATTTGTTCCCAGCACCTCAAACATGAATATATTTGCCCCCAGTAGCTCACACATGAATATATTTGCCCCCAGTAGCTCAAACATGAATATATTTGCTCCCAGTAGTTCACACATGAATATATTTGCCCCCATTAGCTCAAACATGAATATATTTGCCCCCAGTAGCTCAAACATGAATATATTTGCCCGCAGTAGCTCAAACGTGAATATATTTGCCCCAGTACCTCAAACATGGATATTTTTGCTCCCAGTAGCTCAAACATGAATATATTTGCCCCAGTACCTCAAACATGAATATATTTGCTCCCAGCACCTCAAACATGAATATATTTGCCCCAGTAGCTCAAACATGAATATATTTGCCCCAGTACCTCAAACATGAATATATTTGCTCCCAGCACCTCAAACATGAATATATTTGCCCCCAGTAGCTCACACATGAATATATTTGCCCCCAGTAGCTCAAACATGAATATATTTGCCCCAGCAGCTCAAACCTGAATATATTTTCCCCAGTACCTCAAACATGGATATATTTGCTCCCAGTAGCTCACACATGAATATATTTGCCCCCAGTAGCTCAAACATGAATATATTTGTCCCAGGAGCTCAAACATGAATACATTTGCCCCCAGCACCTCAAACATGAATATATTTGCACCCAGCACCTCAAACATGAATATATTTGCCCCCAGCACCTCAAGCAAGGATATATATTGCCCCCCCTGCTCACCGGCTCTGAGGGCCCGCAGGTTGGTGGGGGGGCAGTTTGGGGCATCATAGTGGCCCCCACTGGTTTCCCTGTGATGGTCATCAGTGACAGTGCTCTTAACAGGCAGCCAGCGGCGCACTCTGTAAATGCCGCGGTGGCGCCTGCAGCCCAGTCTAAGCACATTGCACTGGCGCTGGCTGTCTGTGCCGCTGGCTGTCTGTGTGCACTGCTGACCATCACAGGGCATGGAAACTGGCGGGGGCCCACTATGGCACCCTGGCGCCCCCAAAAAAACTGCGCCTGGGGCCACCGCCCTCCCATGCTACGCCACTGGTCACATCTGTCGAATGCTTCCTAAATGGACACCCAGGTTCTCCTCGTGAGTCTCACACCTTTCTCTAGTACCTTAGCCGCAGCTTAAGGCCCGGTGCATGTAGAGAGCCTGGCTAGCACCCCCAGAAATAAGCCAAAACTGTAGACCTGGAGCCTTTCCTTGATACAGCGGGCAGAAGATTCCTGGTACCCCAAATCATGAGTCGTGACTTCAAGCTTGGTCAGAATAGAACTGGTTTAATCAAAATGACAAACCCAGATTTTTATGGGGACAGACAGTGGTCATTTACATATAAACAATCAAAGCCTCTTCTAGGAGGACCTAATCACCCTGATACAGATAATTGCACAAACATTGACCTCTTGAAATAAGAAATCTAATTACATTCGGTAGGCAGTTCCAGTAAACATTACATAACATTTCTTAACCTAAGACAATGGGTGATTCTGACTAAACAAATAGATTACAGCCTATTCAACTACACAGATAACAGCGACACATAGACAATAGTGAGGCTGTATTTTTACATAATCCAGTTAACACACCTAATTACATTGTAGAAACTCCATTCTGTCTCCAGCCATTTAAACACATATTTTTCCAGAGGGAAACAGTCACTGTCTGGAAAGAAATTATATATTTAACCAAGTTGGGCTAATATGAAAAAGTAGCCCATAATAGTTCCAGACTGTGAAGGAACCGTTCCCTTCCGTCTGTCCTGGCTCTCCAGACACCCCTTCGATGCGGTCAGCCCGGCTACTGGGAGCGCTGTCCTCAGCGCCTCAAGCGACTTGACCCGCCTGCTTCTGTTCCTCTGCCCTGGAGCCGTTAGGAATCTCCAGAAGGACGCTCTTTGCCTTCTGAGGGTGAGTGTGGAGTGTAGCGTAGTTTGTAATAAAGACACCAGGCGCGGCTGTATGCTTTAAAACAGGATCCTCTCTCTCTGAGCTCTGAGAGTTCTCTGACTTTTTAATGAACAACCACCATTTATGCTGAAGTCCAACAGTCATAATTTGCATACCCATACTACATACTTTAGGTCAGTTATTTACAATAAACATTCTTTACATTCTCTAGCCTTCAGCTCACACAACATTTGTATATCCATTGTTCTAACACATCAGATTAAACACAACCACTATCACAGATCCTTTGAAATAAACATGCAGCCAGATAATGGGAAAAGCCCTGGTGCCTAAATTACACAGCAGTAAAGCTTGTTTACTGTTTTACACAAAAACACATTTACCTACAGGAATATAAGTATTTTTAAAACCAAAGCTATGCCATTTTACACTAAACTAAATTAAACTAAAACCAAACGATGTAAAATATATTTAAAACCACACGATATAAATGAACATAAAGTCTCTTGGGGTTTGAAGCATGGAGCGTTACATCAGCTCCATGACACAGACAAGCGGCTCAAAAAGCTGCATTCGCCTGGTTCAGAGGTATTGGTGACCGCAGATATACTTAGCACTGTGTGCCATGCGTCTGATGGTTGCGGGAGACGGCAAAATGCCCCAAAATCTCCCGTTCAACTGCTGGGCCATAGTCTGTAGGCAGGAGGCTAGCGCACACTCCCTCCAAGTCGCACAGTGACAGCGTGTTCTGTCATAGTTACAATATATCCCATCCTGTGACAATATATTCTACTCCATGGCAATATATCCGACCACGTAACAATATATCCCACCCAGTGACAGTATATCCCACCACGAACAATATATCCCACCCAGTAACAATATATCACACTCTGTGACAATATATCCCCCATGTAACAATATATCTGACCACGCAACAATATATCCCACCCAGTGACAATATATCCCACTCCGTGGCAATATATCCCACCACACAACAATATCAGGGTTATTCAAAGAGAATTGAAAAGTCACCGTACGTTCGGTGACTTTCAGTTTCCTGCACTTCGGGGCGATCCTGCGTTGTATTCAGCAAGCACCGCAGGGCCCCCGTAGAGCAGGGAAAACCCGCCGCAAACCCACTGAACGCTAGCCGCAAACCCGCCGAATATTAACCGAACACTCACCGAAACCCGTAGAAACAGCTGGATTAACAACGCCGAACATGCCAGAGAAACCCGACTAGCCGCTGATCACAGTGCAGAGCAGCCGCCAGAAAGAGCCGACACGCAGACGAACGAGGTGAAAAAAACAAAAACAGAACGCTTGAAAGTTTGAAAATTGAAACGCTGTTTGTAAAGAACTACTAAATGAAAATGTCTGGAATTTACATAGAAGGTCCAATGAATGATAATAAAAGGTCTGTTACAGAAAAAAAAAAAACTATTTTAATAAAAAGGAGAATAAATGTTGACAAAAAATGCCTAAAAGATCCTAAAAAAATCTAAAAATAAAGAGACTTTTTACTGCAGAATAAAATAATAAACGGTTTACTAGACATTGAATTAAGATAGGAATATTTTTAACATTAGAGTCTATGGGATTCGCCTGAATAAACCTGCCGAATGAAACCACCGAACAGCAGGGCACTTCGGCAACTTTTATCTGCAGTTCAGTGTCTCTGAATAGACAAAGCATTGCTTCTCTATGGGGGATTTCACTGCCCTCGAACAGGCACCGTATGTGTAGGCAGTTCGCCAAAATTTGCCGAATTGCCTGCTCTCTGAATAGTTGAGTGGTCCCAAAATGGCACTGTACACTGAATTTCAGTGTCCAGTTACATTTCGGGGCCAGATCGACTCTATTTGAATAGCCCTATATATCCCACTCCGTGACAATATATCCCACCCAGCGGCAATATATCCCACTCTGTGACAATTTATCCCACCATGTTACAATATATCCCACTCTGTGACAATATATCCCACCCTGTGACAATATATCCCACCCAGCGACAATATATCCCACCCAGTGAAAATATTTCCCATCCAGTGACAATATATCGCACTCCATGACAATATATCCCACCACGTTACAATATATCCCACCCAGTGCCAATATATCCCACCACGTAACAATATATCCCACCCAGTGCCAATATTTCCCACTCTGTGACAATATATCACACTTCACGTAACAATATATCCCACCCAGTGACAATATATCCCACCCTGTGACAATATATCCCACCCAGTGACAATATTTCCCACCACGGAACAATATATCCCACCCAGTGACAATATTTTCCACCACAGAACAATATATCCCACCCAGTAGGGCTGTGCAATATGGACAAAATAATCATATTGCGATTTTTTTGAATGAATATTGCGATTGCGATTTTATTTGCGATTAGCACATGGATACTGCCCCAGCTCACACATGGATACTGCCCCAGCTCACACATGGATATACTGCCCCAGCTCACACATGGATATACTGCCCCAGCACACACATGGATATACTGCCCCAGCACACACATGGATATACTGCCCCAGCACACACATGGATATACTGCCCCAGCTCATGGATACTGCCCCAGCTCACGGATACTGCCCCAGCACACGGATACTGCCCAGCACATGGATACTGCCCAGCACATGGATACTGCCCCAGCTCACCTCTTTGCGCACCGTGTTTGGCTCCCTGTGAGCTTCCGGCAGCATGGAGCTTGGGCGCTCGCCTGGGGGAACCACGTGACGAGCCGCGAGAACGTGGCTGTACACGTGGTTCCCCCTGCGAGCACCCAAAGCTCCATGCCGCCGGAAGCTTACAGGGAGCCGATAAAATGAATAGATAAAATTGCAGCCTTATGCGATTTAGAAATTGCATGTGCTTAAATCGCAATTGTTTTGCGATTGCGATTAATTGCATAGCCCTACCACCCAGGAACAATATATCCCACCCAGTGACAGTGTATCACCACGTAACAATATAATGAAAAGTATTCACTATGCCTGGTAGTGGGTTTAGTGAACGCTACTCATATTATACATTTGATCACCTATACCAGGGGTTATTCAGAGGGCACTGAAATGTCGCTGACATTTCGGTGCGCTCTTGTTGCCTGCAGTTCCCTGCACTTCGGGGAATCAAAGTTCCCCACCCTGTGGTGAATTCAGCATTAACCGCAGGGTCCCCGGAGTGCGGGGTACCTGCCGCTATCCCGTCGAACACTCGCCGAAAACCCACCGGAACTGCCGGAAAAACCACGCCAAACACACCAGAAAAGACAGACGAGCTGCCAATCACAGCGTAGACAGGCTGCCGAAATAAGCCGACAAGCTGACGAACAGGGTAAAGTTTGCTTGAAAGTTTCGAATTTGAAACACTGTTTGCAAAAAAACTACTGAACGAAAATGTCTGAAATTTACATATAAGATCCAATGAATGATAATAAAAAGGTCTGTTACAGATAAAAGAAAATACGATTTAAAAAAAAAGGAGGAAAAATTTTGTTAAAAAAATCCGGAAAAATGCCTAAAAGATCCTAAAAAATCTATAAATGAAGAGACTTTAAATGAAGAGAATAAAATAATAATTGGTTTATTAGATATTGGATTAAAACTGGAATATTTTTAACATTGAAGCCTATGGGATTCGCCTGAATAAACCTGTCGAGTGAAACCACTGAACAGCAGAGCATTTTGGCAACTTTCACTACTGTTCAGTGTCTGTGAATAGATTAACCATTGCTTCTCTATGGGGGATTTCACTGCCATCGATCAGTCACCTTATTTACGGGAATTTTGCCAAGATTTGGTGAACTGCCAGCTCTTTAAGTAGCCACAAAATGACACTGTATGGGGAAATTCCCTATTCGTGACATTTCTTTTTTTGAGAAAGGATTTTACCAGGAAGGATACATTGAGATTTCTCTTGTTTTTAAGTATGTCCTGGGTGGTGAGTATCTACTGTTAGGTGTCTTGCCCAAGGAAACTTACTGGAGAGGTGCTCTTGCCAGGATTGAACCCTTGCCTCCACAGGCTTTCTCCACGGTTATAGAGCAGTGGTGTTGCCTCTACTCCATCCAGCCGGCATGGGGGCCAGATCGGCTCTCTCTGGATAACCCCTACTGAGTATAAATATATATGTATGTACACCTTAGCAAGTCAGTCTTACACGTAACATTAAGCATAACCCATGCAGCAGAAAGCTACATTTAAAAAAAAAGAGAAACAAATATAGAAATAAATCTTTATAATGAAATATAATCATAGCGTAAGACTGCAAATGGACTCGAAGCATAAGAAATTCAATCTTCATGGCACCCAAATTGGGCACACAAATATGAAAAAAGTAAAAAAACAAACAAAATAAAAATCAGTGAATTGGAGTCTTTTAATTGGTCGTCTCAAGCCTCTGTATTCGTATATTCAGCCATCTAGTGGCTCTGTCTGGAAATGCACCCTCAAATACTGAGCATGCAGAAATGGCCTGTGTAATCTGTTCCATAAAGCAGGGGTCGGCAACCTTGGCCCTCCATGTGTTTTGGAACTACATTTCCCATGAGGTTCAGCCAATAAAATGAGTACCTGAGCATCATGGGAGATGTGGTTTCAAACATCTGGGTTGGGCCAAGGCTGCTGATCCCTGCCATAAAGGCTACTGCGGTGAATACACATGGTTATTCAGAGAGAGGTGAAAACCAGGAGAAATGCCAGGAGAATGAACAAGCTAAACCAAATAGCCGATTTGGAAAGTGAGATAAATGGGAGAATTTTTCTGGTTTGGTTATTTTGACTTAGAATTTTCACTTCTCCAGTCATTCTCCTGCGTTTCACTTCTCTCTGAATTACCCGGAAAGTGTAACAAGAGAACTTGATACTTAACCGCTTTACTACCACTTGTTTTTCCAAAAATCCACTGTAAGGAACCAGTGTTTTTTGGGCAAATGGTTTTAATTAGTTATACAGTAATATACTGTAATAACCTGTTTGTCAGGGAGATGGCGCCATCTAATCTCCGTTATCAGGGCTGGCCCAGCCATGGAGCAGGGTGGAGCAGCAGCGCCAGACGGCCCTTTTTCAGGGGCGGCATTTTGCCTCCCTGTCAAGGGCTGCGGCGGGGAGCACCCGGCCTGTTCAAGGCACGGCCTTCCAGCAGGCTGTTGAGCAAGGCTGCTGCCCACCCCTCATGGCGGACCAGCGTCTGCCCTCCTCACTTGAGCGGAGCTGCGCTCTCTCCCCGCACTTAAGCGGGGCGGAGCCCGCCCCTTTCAGGTCATAAGCTAGGCCCACCGCCCCAGACACAAACATTGCAGGCACAGATAGGCCACTGCACTTGTAGTGCAGCCAGCCGACCCCCTACCAGGAATCAACAAGGTGCATCTCCTAAGCCCGGCTCTGACGGCCGTTGCACTCGTAGCACGGCCTACAGCGCCGGCTGCCAGCGGGGGACTAAAGATGGCAGCCAGCGGAACATCCGGTCAGCCCCCTCTGATGGAGTCACAGGGTGCGCCTCATGACAGCTTCCGCCAAGCTGCATGCCCTGTCCCAGCAGATCTTGTGGCTGCACTCGCCTGAGACAGGGAACAGAGAAGAGGATCAGGAGAGAACGCTGGACGGAGCAGCACCACCACCACCACCAGACAGACAAACAAACTAGTTAAATGAAAATTGAATTACCCAGGCTCAGCAAAACAAAATAAACACAGATGGTTTTGTGTGTGTCTGCATGTGTGTGTGTGTCTGTATGTGTGTGTGTGTCTGTATGGGTGTGTGTGTGTGTGTGTCTGTATGGGTTTGTGTGTATGTGTCTGTATGGGTTTGTGTGTATGTGTCTGTATGGGTTTGTGTGTATGTCTGTATGGGTGTGTGTGTCTGTATGGGTTTGTGTGTGTGTGGCTGTATGGGGATGGGTGTGACAGTGGGCTGGAATATGTGGAGTTCTGTGATATGCTCATACACACCACACATTACTGTGAGTTTTATTGCTGTGGAGCTCAGATACATTCATACATGTCAAGTGGTTTTTTTTTTGGGGGGGGGCAGCATTTCATCCTTCGCTCCAGGCAGCACAGTGGCTTGGGCCGGCCCTGTCCGTTATTCCACCACATCTCAGTGATATCCATATATACAGATGTGTTCAAAATTATTCAACCCCCACTGAAATTGAGTGTTTTGGCCAGTTTGACATTGATTTTGATCATTCAGTCATCTTGCTTACAATTAAATCAAAGAGGCACGTGTAGGTCAGACAAATATAACATAACATTTATAATGAAATAACCACAAATGTCTTTTCTGTGCTCACATCATTATCAGTTTTATTCAACCCCCAAGTGACATTCAATCTTAGTACTTAGTACAACATCCTTTTACAGTTATAACAGCTTTTAAACGTGAAGCATAGCTTGACACAAGTGTCTTGCAGCGATCTACGGGTATCTTCGACCATTCGTCATGGGCAAAAGCCTCCAGTTCAGTCACATTCTTAGGCTTACGCACTGCAACTGCTTTCTTTAAGTCCCACCAGAGGTTCTCAATCGGATTTAAGTCAGGTGACTGCGATGGCCACTCCAAAATGTTCCAGCCTTTAATCTGCAACCATGCTCTAGTGGACTTGGAGGTATGCTTGGGATCATTGTCCTGTTGAAAGGTCCAACGTCTCCCAAGCATCAGGTTTGTGACGGACTGCATCACATTGTCATCCAATATCTCCTGGTACTGAAGAGAATTCATGGTACCTTGCACACGCTGAAGCTTCCCTGTACCTGCAGAAGCAAAACAGCCCCAAAGCATGATTGACCCCCGCCATGCTTCACAGTAGGCAAGGTGTTCTTTTCTTCATAGGCCTTGTTCTTCCTCCTCCAAACATAGCGTTGATCCATGGGCCCAAACAGTTCTAATTTTGTTTCATCAGTCCACAGAACACTATCCCAAAACTTCTGTGGTTTGTCCACATGACTTTTGGCATACTGCAGTCGACTCTTCTTATTCTTTGGAGACAGCAAGGGGGTGCGCCTGGGAGTTCTGGCATGGAGGCCTTCATTACGCAGTGTGCGCCGTATTGTCTGAGCTGAAACTTCAGTACCCACATCTGACTTTTCTTTTCTAAGTTCCTCAGCAGTCACACGGGGACTTTTCTCCACTCTACGCTTCAGGTAGCGCACAGTAGTCGAAGTCAGCATCTTCTTTCTGCCATGACCAGGTAGCGTTTCAACAGTGCCCTTTGCCTTGAATTTGCGAATGATGCTTCCTATGTTCTCTCTTGGTATGTTTAACATCTTTGCAATCTTCTTATAGCCATTGCCCTTCCTGTGAAGAGTAATCACCTCTTCTCTTGTCTTCCTGGACCATTCTCTTGACTTCACCATGTTTGTAACCACACCAGTAAATGTCTAGAAGGAGCTGAGTATCACAGTCATTTTAAAGCTGCCTAATTGGTGCTTATTATGCTTTATTGCTGCTCCGTGACATCCACAGGTGTTTTCAATACCTGATTGAAAACACTTGAATGAACCTCTGTTCTTCAGAGTGGTAGTCTTTAAGGGGTTGAATAATTGCGTCAATGAAGAATTCACAAAAGAAACATTTACTACTGTATTACAAAACCAATTGATGTCATTTTAGTTGCATATGGTTCTTTAAAAAGTCCTTGTAGGATTTCATTCTGAATACAATTACAAATGTACACTGAATTCCCTAAAACCCTTTACAGCATTGGGGGATGAATAATTTTGAACACAACTGTATGTGCGAGTGTATCTTATTGCAGCTTTTTTGTGTGTTGTGCTCAGCGTGTCCAGCAGATGGCACCAGAGTCTCAATCTTAAAGCACATGCACGCAACATAAAAACTTTATCGCCAGCATACAGTATGTTAATAAAATGCATTTATAAGTTTGAGGAGCCTGAAATTTAAGTACAAAAGGGACGATTCTGGTCATCTAGCCAATCAGGGCATTTTTGTAATTTTATTGTCTCTCCGTGAGACTCTCGGTTGCCTGTTCATGTTTATGTGACTTTTTGTATAATTTTTAGCAGGATATTTCAGACAGTTTCATTGTGGAGCTTTATATTACATCTAAATGAACGAGCTGCCTTTGAATAAAAGCTAAAATAGAACATTATCAGGGTTATTCAGAGAGCGGTGAAAAGCAGGAGAATGACTGGAGAATGGAAAATTCGAAGTCAAAATAGCCGATTGGACAGTGAGATGAATGGGAGAATTTTTCTGGTTTGGCTATTTTGGCCTAGAATTTTCCATTCTTCAGTCATTATCCTGCTTTTCACCGCTCTCTGAATAACCCTGTATATATCTGCAGGTTGGGTATTCTGTAATACAAAATATTTCAAAATCCAATATTTCTTTGAGTGCCATTGTGACATTAAAATTGGAACGCACAATGCACGTTGCAAACGGAGGCAAGAACGTAAAACCACTAGGTCGGACGCGCAGAGTGCGCCACAGCGTAGTGTGTGTGATGGAACGAAGTCAGACGCAGCGCATTTGCGACGTCCAGCACCTTGATGCACAAAATGGCTTTTCATATCATGTATCAAATTTTATAATTTTTCATATTAATTTTGTTTCCCATAATTCCCTTTTTTTATTATGAGAAGGATGCGTCTTTTATAAAGACACTACCACTTACATAAGCTATAACTAGATTACTTTATAAAACACATGCTGCTCTTTTTTCTTTGTTTGAAGTAATTGCATGTAAAAAGAAAAAAGAAAGTTAGGGATTTTATCTCCGGGTTTAAAGAGCTTTGATTTGTGGCTCTTGTTTTTTTAATCTACAATATCTACAAGTTAATGAGGTGGAGGAGGGAATGTATAGATACGGCTATTGTTCTCCAGGCTACCTGAGATAAGAGCTGGCTGCTGAATGAGATAAAACAGGGAGCTTAAAAGATTACTTATCTACCCCCTGGTGATGTCCTTTGAATACATCCCACACACTACAATGATGTGAATCGGTGACTGACCCATTCACTCCATTCTATGGCCAAAGCCACCCAGTGACACATATAGAGGAAAATATCACACAATGGATGAGCCCAGTGACACATATAGAGGAAAATATCACACAATGGATGAGCCCAGTGACACATATAGAGGAAAATATCACACAATGGATGCACCCAGTGACACATAGAGGAAAATATCACACAATGGATGCCCCCAGTGACACATATAGAGTAAAATATCACACAATGGATGCACCCAGTGACACATATAGAGGAAAATAGCACACAATAGATTCACCCAGTGACACATATAGAGTAAAATATCACACAATGCATTCGCCCAGTGACACATATAGAGTAAAATATCACACAATGGATGCACCCAGTGACACATATAGAGGAAAATAGCACACAATAGATTCACCCAGTGACACATATAGAGTAAAATATCACACAATGGATGCGCCCAGTGACACATATAGAGGAAAATATCACACAATGGATGCACCCAGTGACACATATAGAGGAAAATAGCACACAATGGATGCGCCCAGTGACACATATAGAGGAAAATATCTCAAAATGGATGCACCCAGTGACACATATAGAGGAAAATATCACACAATGGATGCAGCCAGTGACACATATAGAGGAAAATATCACACAATGGATGCACCAGTGACACATATAGAGGAAAATATCACACAATGGATGCACCCAGTGACACATATAGAAGGAAATATTTCCTTAACTAAACATACAAGAGAAAAACAAACACATGTAAGATATCAGCAACATAGAATAAACACAATAAGGACATTTAATTATTTATTTTTTGTTGGTAGGGGCCCTTTAAGGTTAGGGTCAGACGAGCGCATTCTGTGCGGACTGTGCTTCCGTGCACAACGGACGTACTTTCTGACTGACGACATGGTAGTGGCCACACGGTCTGTTATTTTTGGCTGACGTAGAGTAAAAGAGGGACCTATGGGAAATAATATTAATACGAAAAATGATACAAATTGATACATGATATCAGAAACCATTTTGTCCGTCAAGGTGCTGGACGTCAAAAATGCAGACCATCTGACTTCCTCCCATCACTCACACACAAAGCTATGCAGACGTGGCGCACTCTGTGCGTCCGTCCTAGCGGATCAACGTTCTTGCCTAACTTGCGTCCGTTTCTGTTTGCTGCGTCCGTTGTGCGTCCGCAGTTCGGTGCGGACGCACTTCATGTGTTGTTCTCTATTGCTCATATTTCTATGCTTCCACGGACGTTAATATGTGCGCAAAAACGGACGTGAACACTGCGCTCGTCTGACCCTAGCCTTAGTCGTGTCAACAAATGACGTGGTAAACAAATCTCGTCTTTGAATAAAGATGCTCCAATTCGGCCACATCAAAAGACGGAGGCAGAGTGTGTTTTCTGAAGTTTTCTAAAGCAAAAATGGAGCAGAATGTTTGGGTTTATGGTTAGGTGTCACCGTAACTCTAAGGCTAGGGTCAGACGAAAGCATTTTTCCCCGTGAACGTGAAAAAGTGCGTCCGAACGCATTGACGTATTTTTTCACGGAACGCGCAAAAACGGTCAGACGATGCGCATTTTCGGGCGTGATTTTGTACGGATCATCAATAAAACTCTTTTTGCGTCTGGACGTTATGTAGGCTGGACATTAGCAGCGTCTGACGTCTCCTAATCACGCACACACGCCGCTATGCCGCAGCTGCGCACTCAGTACGTCAGTACTAGCGGCTCAGCGTTCTCAGAAAAATGCCTTCAAATTCCACTTGCGTTGCACGGCCGGACTTTTGTGCAGCCGTACATCGTATATTGTCCGTCATTGCCCGTCATCTGCTGCTAGTGCGGCCGTAATTATGTGCGCCAGAACGCACGTTAAAAGCGCGCTGGTCTGACCCCAGCCTAAAACAAGGACAAATAGAAAACCTCAACCTAATGTCTAACACTAAACCTCATTTCGATTTGAAAATGACGCTGCATGTTGGCTGAGGTGTCCAAATCAGACATGGTTGACACTGAGTCGTTGAAATTTGTATGGGGCTGATATTGGAATGTCAAAAGAGTTGACGATATGACCTTTTTTTTAACGCTGGTTAAACATTGCGGCCCCTATAACACGCTTCGCGCAAATGTGCTCGCGCTGCGCATGCAAAAAAACGTTATCGCGCGAAAACTAACGCAGCATTCCGATCCGAGCGCATTTTTTCAGCCTTCATGTTATTTTGTGCGCAAATTCAACGTTGCGTGCAGGAATCGGTGGGCAGACTGTTTTTTCATGGGATTTAGCCAATCACAACTAAGAACCACCATTTTCTAAAGTTAGGTTGTTGCGCCTGTCAAAGTCAATCTGCGTATATGTGCTGCAGCAAAACAAATTTTTTGACAAGTTATAAATTTTTTATGTCTGGGTATGTGTAGAATGTGTAACTGTACTGTGTTGTATTTTTTTTTATTGCTGAGTTATTTCGTTTCGGCCACAACGATCTTATTTGCAGTTAACACCAAGTTTTCAAAGACGTTACGAAAATTCGCGCAAACGTCGCTCGTACGACTTTGCGACAAGATTGTAATACCATCCGCACTAAGGCATTTGGGCTCACAATGTTAAGTATAGGATGCGCGCACGGACTTGCGCTCGCACTTGGTTCGCGCAGGGTCAATCGCGGTAGACGATTACGCGCATCGTTTGCACGAACGTTGAAACATGACGTTCTGCGCAAATGGTTTTTTCCTCGCGCAAATGCTCTGCGCAAAGCGTGTAATAGGGGCCTGCATCTTTATCATAGGACACCCTAAAACACCCTGGAAAATACGGTGAAATCTACGTTAAAATACTACGGCAGGAACTTCAGTGGAAAAACCCCATTGAAACTTTCACTAAGAATGCGCTAGACAACCTTGGAAGAAACTATTAGGGTTATTCAGAGAGAGCCCACCTGGCCCCGAAATGTGAATTTCCTTGTATGGTGCATTTTCGTGGCCATTCGGCTATTCAGAGAACAGGCAGTTCTCCAAATATTGGCGAATCACCAGTGAAATACAGTGCTGTTTGACGGCAGTGAAATCCCCCATAGAGAAGCAATGGTTAATCTATTCAGAGACACCGAACAGCAGAGAAAAGTTGCAGAAGTGCCCTGCTGTTCGGTGGTTTCATTCGACAGGTTTATTCAGGCGAATCCCATAGGCTTCAATGTTAAAAATATTCCCGTTTTAATCAAATATCTAATAAACAGTTTATTATTTTAATCTGCAGCAAAAAGTATATATTTTTTTTAGGACCCTTTAGGCATTTTTGAGGATTTTTTCAGGAATGATTTTTTTTTTTTAGTGTTTTTTTTTTCTGTAATCATTCATTTGATCTTATATGTAAATTCCAGACATTTTCATTCAGTAGTTTTTTTGCAAACAGCGTCTCAATTTTGACACTTTCGATCATATTGATTTTTACCCGTCCGGCGACTTGTCGGCTTTCTTCTGCGGCTGGTTGGCGCTGTGCCGGGTGGCTCGTCGGCTGCATTTAGGCTGGGGTCAGACCAGCGCACTTTTAACGTGCCTTCTGGCGCACATAATTACGGCCGCACTAGCAGCAGATGATGGCCAATATACGATGTATAGCCGCACAAAAGTCCGGCCGTGCAACGCAAGTGGAATTTGAACGCATTTTTTTGAGAACGCTGAACCGCTAGTATTGACGTACAGAGTGCGCTGCGTCCGCATAGCGGCGTGTTTGCGTGATTAGGAGATGTCAGACGCTGCTAATGTCCAGCCTACATAACGTCCAGACGCAAAAAGAGTTTTATTGACGATCTGTACAAAATCACGCCTGAAAATGCGCATCGTCTGACCGTTTTTGCGCATTTCGTGAAAAAATACGTCGGACGCACTTTTTCACGTTCGTGGGGAAAAATGCTTTCGTCTGACCCTAGCCTTAGCGGTCCTCTGGCGGGTATGCGGCAGTTGTCTGGCGGGTTGACGTGACTGACGGCATTTGTGGCGGTGTGCGGCGTGTTTGCAGCGGTTTATGTGATCAGATTGGATCTGATAATGTATCGGATCAGATCAGATAATTTAGTAAAAAAAAAAAAAACACGTCAACTCGACAAAATTATTGGATCTGATAATTTCGGTGGTTTTGCGACGGCTTTTCCTTGCACTTCGTGACCCTGAATTTGGGGAATACAGGGTGGGGTAAATTGGATTCCCCCTGAAGTGCGGGTGACAAGAGAGTAACAAGAGAGCGGGTAACAATGCCGCCAACATTTCGGTGCTTTGTGAATAACCCTGTATGCTGGAAAGAACTGTGAAAAGTACAACGCTCTACAGCTGCCAATCTCTAAATAATGAATTCACTGCATTTTCACTGTACTTATCCCACCATAGTTTGCCGAGTATAACCATCATTCAATCAATGGAAGTATGGCGGGCCGTGATTAACCCCTTCAGCAGGGATCTTAAAACAGCTACAGTTACAAGTTACAAGTTTTTATAAAGCGCTAACAAGTTATATAGCGCTGTACAATGGGTGAGGCAGAATAACAAAAATGCATACAAGTTAAACACACAGAACAGTAGGAGAGAGGACCCTGCTCAAGAGCTCACAATCTAACAGGGTTATTCAAAGAGATTCGAAAAGTCACCGCACGTTCAGTGACTTTTCATTCTTTTCAATACGGATCCTTTTGCCGATCCCATTTCGGTGACCCTGCGGTGTATTCAGCAAGCACCACAGGGTTCCCGAATTGCAGGGAAAAGCTGCCGCAAACCCGACGAAACCGAACCGCAAAACCCACCGATTGCACGCCGAAAACAAGCAAAAACATCTGGATTAATCTTCGAAAAACCCGAGCAGGAGCCGATCACACGCAGCAAAGCAGCCGCCGAACAGGAGCCGAATCGCACAGAGCCGAAGCAGCTGAGACGCAGAGGAGGCAGTGAATAAATTAGCAAAACCGTTTGTATGAATCTGTGAAAATGAAACGCTGTTTGCAAAGAAACTACTGAGCGAAAATGTCTGAAATTTACATATGAGGTCCAGGGAATGATAATAAAGAGGGCTGTTTCAGAAAAAATAAGTAAACTTAAAAAAATCAGAAAAATGCTTAAAGTATCCTAAAAAATCTATAAATAAAGAGACTTTTTGCTGCAGAATTTTATAATGAACAGTTTATTAGATATTGAATTAAAACGGGAATATTTTTACATTGAAGCCTATGGGATTCTCCTGAATAAATTTGCCGAATTAAACCACCGAATGGCAGGGCATTAGGGGAACCTTTCACTGCTGGTTTGTGTTCTCTGAATAGCCGAAGCAGTGCTTTTTTATGGGGTTTTCACTGCCCTCGAACAGGCACCGAACAGGCACCGTATGTGCAGGCAATTCGCCAGGATTTGGCGAATTGCCTGCTCTCTGGATAGCCGAATGGCCAGGAAAGGCAACCGAACGCTGATTTTCAGCGTTCGGTTACCTTTCTCAAGCAATTCGGATTTCTTTGGATAACCCTGTAAGAGGAGAGGGGTGACACACTAGGTGTGAGAAAATCAAATACATGAAGTCGCGGGGTACAATAAAATGTTCAGATCTCCGATTTATGGGGATTCATAATGATCATAATGAGATTATAAGCAATGCAACTTTCAAAAAATACCAATATCTGTATGTGCTGCATAATGCCTGTGTATGGGAATTGCAGCAACACCTTGTATCTGTATGTGCTGCATAATGCCTGTGTATGGCAATTACAGCAACACCTTGTATCTGTATGTGCTGCATAATGCCTGTGTATGGGAATTACAGCAACACTTTGTATCTGTATGTGCTGCATAATGCCTGTGTATGGGAATTATAGTAACACCTTGTATCTGTATGTGCTGCATAATGCCTGTGTATGGGAATTACAGCAACACCTTGTATCTGTATGTGCTGCATAATGCCTGTGTATGGCAATTACAGCAACACCTTGTATCTGTATGTGCAGCATAATGCCTGTGTATGGCAATTACAGTGACACCTTGTATCTGTATGTGCTGCATAATGCCTGTGTATGGCAATTACAGTAACACCTTGTATCTGTATGTGCTGCATAATGCCTGTGTATGGCAATTACTGCAATGCCTTGTATCTGTATGTGCTGCATAATGCCTGTGTATGTCAATTACAGCAACACCTTGCATCTGTATGCGCTGCATAATGCCTGTGTATGGAAATTACAGTAACACCTTGTATCTGTATGTGCTGCAGAATGCCTGTGTATGGGAATTACAGCAACACCTTGTATCTGTATGTGCTGCATAATGCCTGTGTGTGGCAATTACAGCAACACCTTGTATCTGTATGTGCTGCATAATGCCTGTGTATGGAAATTACAGCAACACCTTGTATCTTTATTTATTTATTTATTTATTTATGTATCTGTCCTGTAAAGGGATTTTCACTCATTATAACCCCGTGAATCTTATTCCTGTACAGCAGTGAGTGACCCGAGAGCTCTCTTTAATTTATTTTCTTTTTTTCCCCTTTACTGAAGCTCACTCTTTGTTTCTATTATTAGTATTTATTTTACGCAGATAAAGTTGTCAATAAAACTGTTTGCAACGCTTCCAAGACCTACGGCTTTGACTTATCCGAATATGTATTTTTTTTATCTGTAAACCTCATACAAACTCTTAAAAGGCAGAGGTATTATACAGGTCAAAGTGAGACCCTGGAGAGGAAGAAGGGTGGGATCGCTTCCTCCAATTATGCCAAAGAGGAACTACTTGAGTTCCTGATCGAGACATGCTATAAGCAGCCTCAATATGGACAGTGACCTGGCAGCACGTCTTTATGAGTCCTTCTGATTCCTCAGTGCCGTCGTGTTGGGTTGTTTATCTTTGTCAGAATACAATACGTTGTATAGTTTTTGTTTGTGACTTTTATATCCCGTTCTTACATTTAAAGATACAGCTGTGCTTTCCCTTCTAACACAGAGTTACAGCTTAATATTATTTTATCGGTGGGGACAATACTTTTTACAATTTCTTTTTTATATTATTGCATTTTTTTATTTAATGATGGATCCTATGTCTTATAATGTGTCTAATTTACTATAAGCTTCTGAGCGAGAGCATTTTTTTCAACGTTAGTTTGCAATGCATATGTCAGCTTTCGTAGCTTAAATTGTGAGGGAGCAAGTATCCGGTGTCATCAGAAAGCTACGATTCTGTCAAAAGAAGGAGGAGAGTCTGTTGTCGAAAAATGAAGGAGTAATGGAGCAGAACCTGCTGGTTAAGGGGTCAGGGCTAACCATAACCCTAAAGGTCACCCTAACCCTTAAACGTGCACAAATACAATAATACTAACCTACCTCTAATTACAAATCCTAACCCTAATATTAACCTTAATATCAACCCTAACCCAAAAACTAGCACCAGCATTAATTTTTAACTGTACTTGCATCAGTAAAATGATGCTACTATCGTGCTAAGTATTACCAAAATTTTTTTGCCAATGTGCCATTTTTTCACGTGAAATACCACTTTTAAACCTAGAGTCTTAATATTGGTCAAAAAAAGTCAAGCGCCAACTTTATCGTCGCATCGTTTCCTGCAGCGTCCACAAGGTGGCGATACCAAAAGGTACCAATTGAAAGCCTCTGCTTCCTCCTCTCTGTATAATAATATTATAATCTAAATACGTCAAACCACTTGGCTGAATTCTAGAACCTGGATTCATTACCTAATTATTTTTACTTTTAAATGGTATTTATACACAGAGAAAAACACAAAAAACACGTAAAAACATATGATCACTTATCTCTGTTTGTAACTAGAGATGAGCCGAACACCCCCGAGTTCGGTTCGCATTCGAACTCGAACTTTCCAAATGTTCGAATTCGAATTCAATGCAAGTCAATGGGGCTGAAAATTAGATTTTTAGAGTGCCCTCCAAGAGGGCATATATGCTAGATATTTGCCATAAAAGGTGTATGGGGGTCAGGGTAGTGCTCTGGGGGACAGGAAACAAGGACAAAAAGTTTAAAAAGAACATTTT
Source organism: Leptobrachium leishanense (assembly GCA_009667805.1). Lineage (NCBI taxonomy): Eukaryota > Metazoa > Chordata > Amphibia > Anura > Megophryidae > Leptobrachium > Leptobrachium leishanense. The sequence continues at coordinate 35,191,420 of CM019065.1, forward strand.
TAAAGGGACAGTGAGTTTTCCATGAAATAAGGGTTAAAAATAAAAATGAAAAATTCCTTCAAATATCGTGCCTAGGAGGTCCCCATAACCTGCCCGTGAAGTGGCAGATTTCTAGGATGTATAGAAACACTTAAAAACAAAAAAATTACGTTTCAAATGACGGTAAATGCTTTTCCTTTAATCTATCCATAAACAACTGCTTGGGGCGGCAGTCTGTATGAAAAGAGGAGACATTTTCGGACACGTAGAAAAAGTTTAGTGACTTTTTGGCTAAATTATTGTGATACTTATGCAGGCTTTGGATGAAGTAACAATAGGTGCTTTAAAATTGGTCCTTTAGCATCCCCAACAGTGCCGTCACACAGTAACCCCTCTGAGGATATGAATCAGATACAGGCGTCAGTGGCAGTGCATCCATATATTGTGCTTTCGGTGCCATGCCTGCAAGTACTATCATACAGTAACCCCTCTGTAGTATTGTGGAAGAATGCAGAGGTGGACCTTGCGGTCCTATATTAAAAAAATATGCATCTGTTAAAAGCGTCAGTGCACCCAGATATTGTGCTTTTGGTGCCAGGCCAGCAAGTGCATTCATACAGTAACCCCTCTGTGGTATTGTGGTAGAGTGCAGGGGTGGACCATGCGGTCCTATATTAAAAAGATATGAATCTGGTAATGGGCGTCAGTGCACCCAGATGTTGTGATTTTGATGCCAGACTGCCAGGCCAGCAAGTACTATCATACAGTAACCCCTCTGTAGTATTGTGGAAGAATGCAGGGGTGGACCTTGCAGTCCTATATTAAAAAGATATGCATCTGGTAAAGGCGTTAGTGCACCCAGATATTGTGGTTTTGGTGCCAGGCCAGCAAGTGCATTCATACAGTAACCCCTCTGTGGTATTGTGGAAGAAGGCAGGGGTGGACCATGCGGTCCTATATTAAAAGATATGAATCTGTTAAAGGTGTCAGTGAACCCAGATATTGTGCTTTTGGTGCCAGGCCAGCAAGTGCATTCATACAGTAAACCCTCTCTGCTATTGTGGAAGAGTGCAGGGTTGGACCCTGCGGTTCAAAAAATTAAAATGATATAGATGTGGCACAGGCATCAGTGCAGCCAAATATTGTGCCTTTCATGGCAGCAAGTGCATTCACACCGTAACCCTTTTGTGGTATTGTGGAAGAGTGCAGGGTTGGACCCTGTGGTTCAAAAAATTAAAATGATATAAATCTGGCACAGGCGTCAGTGCAGCCAAATATTGTGCCTTTCATGGCAGCAAGTGCATCCACACCGTAACCCTTTTGTGGTATTGTGGAAGAGTGCAGGGTTGGACCCTGCAGTTCAAACAATTAAAATTATATAGATTTGGCACAGGCATCAGTGCAGCCAAATATTGTGCCTTTCATGGCAGCAAGTGCATTCACACCGTAACCCTTTTGAGGTAATGTGGAAGAGTGCAGGGTTGGACCCTGCGGTTCAAAAAATTAAAATGATATAGATGTGGAACAAGGTATCAATGCAGCCAAGTATTGTGCCTTTCAAGGCAGCAAGTGCATTCACACCGTAACCCTTTTGTGGTATTGTGGAAGAGTTCAGTGCTGGAGGTTTTGTGAATGCAGAAGACATCCCCGATCTATTCCGTTACGTCAGCATCAGGGGATTGATAACTGCTGATCCAGAACTGATTCATTTTTATAAATGTCAGCCGCTCTACAGAGTCGGTGGACAGATGCACTCTTTTGTCTGTGACAAAACCTCCAGCGGCACTGAACGTCCTTTCAGAAAGCACGCTAGATGAAAGGCAACCTAGTAGCTGCATAGCATATTGGCTAAATTCTGGCCAGTGATCCAAACTCAACACCCAGTAAGCCAGTGGATAATCTGCTGGAAAGGTATCCAAGTCTGCCCTTGCCCCTAGGTAGTCCTGCACCATATGGTGAAGACGCTGGCAATGGGTGCCTACATTTGACATCCCTGGGCGTCGTGGACTAAAAAAATAAAAAAATGCATCAGTCAAGCGGCCCTGGCTTTCACCACTATTCCTCTGATCATCCGCAGCCTCAGAAGCACCTGTGTCAGCACTTGGTAACCTACCAGTGCCTGGAAAGGTGTTACACAAGTGTCGCTTTAGAGCGTCTTCAAGCTTTTCATCCTGTGCTCCCTCTGTGCGGGCAGGATGAGCTCTGCAACTTTACCCTTGTATCGTGGATCAAGTAGGGTTGCCAACCAGAAATGATCCCTCTCCTTGATAGCACGAATCCTGGGGTCCTTTAGCAGGCTTTGCATTATAAGGGAGCTCATGCAGCGTAGGTTGGAGGTGGCATTAGCTTCCGAGTCTTCCTGGTCAATGAGAATGACCCCATCGTGCACTTCCTCCTCTCAGCCACACACTAGCCTTTCTGTTTCTGGGGACACGAAACCCTCCCTTGAGGAATCCCCACCTTCAATGCCCCCACTACTTGAATATTCCTCCTCCTCATCCTCCTCCTGTCTGATCTGAGGAGGACCCGCTGGAATGCTGTCTGCGGAAAGACTGGGGCCTTGAGAGCTAGGGAAGGCCTCCTCTTCCTCCCGCTGCTCTGCCTCTAGAGTCACATCTATAATTCGCCGCAGAGTGTGCTCCAGCAGGAACACTAAAGGAATTGTGTCACTGATGCATGCACTGTCCCTGCTCACCATCCTCGTTGCCTCCTCAAATGGTGACAGTACAGTGCATGCATCCTTGATCATCAGCCACTGTGGGGGGGAAAAAAAACAAGTTGACCTGAACCTGTCCATGTGCCATACTCACACAGGTACTCATTGTTGGCCCTCTGCTGCTTGTGCAGAGGCTGCAGCATTGCTAATGTCGAGTTCTACCTGGTGGGCATGTCACAGATCAGACGGTTTGTGGGAAGGTGGAATTCTCTTTGAATTTCTGCCATGCGAACGCTTGCTGGGAATGACCATCTGAAGTGGCTGCAGACTTTTCTGGCCTGGCTGAGAAGCTCTGCCAGCGCTGGGTACTTGGTTAGGAAACACTGTACCACTAGATTTAGGACGTGTGCTAGGCATGGTACAAGCGTCAATTTACCCAGGCGTAGGGCGGAGAGAAGGTTGCTGCCATTATCACAGACGACCATTCCCAGCTGAAGCTGGCGCGGTGTTAACCATCTCTGCACCTGGCCCTGCAGAGCTGACAGAATTTCTGGCCCGGTGTGGCTCCTGTCCCCTAAACAAACCAGCTCAAGCACAGTATGGCTTCTTTTTGCTCGAGCCATTGCGTAGCCCCTGCCACGCGTAGGTTTAACTGCCACTTCGCCAGAGACACAGAAGGAGGAGGAGGAAGAGGGAGAGGTGGTGGTGGAGCAGACAGACCTCATACAAGCAGCTTTCTGGAGGCGTGGTGGATGAACAAGCTCCAGCACAGAGCCCCGTCTTGGATCCCTCCCAGCTGCAATCAGAGTTACCCAGTGTGGCATGAAGGAAATGTAATGACCCTTTCCATGCTTGCTGGACCACGTGTCTAAAGTCACATGCACCTTGCTGCTGACTGCTTTTCACAATGACTCGATAACATTGTCTTCCACGTGCTGGTATAGTGCTGGAATGGCCTTGCGTGAAAAGTAATGCCGTTTTGGAACCTGCCACTGTGGTACAGCACATTCAGCAAATTCACGGAAGGGAGCAGAGTCCACCAGCTGGAAAGGCAGCAGCTGCTATGCGAGTAATTTTGCTAAGCTGGCATTTAGACGCTGTGCTTGGGGATGGTTGGGACTATATTTTTTTCTTACGCTGCAGCAACGTAATCTGACTGCGTAAATCTTCAGCTGATGGGATGCTGTCACATTGTGAGGAAGGACCTTGTACATCCATTACTGTAGCATCATCCCTGTCAGTGGAGGTTGTAGGCAATGACATGGCAGGACATACAGTGTGGGTAGAGACAGATGAGGAGGAGGAGGACCTACGCAAAGTTTTGTGCCAATGGGATGTGTGGCAGGTGTTCATATGTCGCCTCAAGCACGTGGTACCCAAGCGTCCGGTGTCTTTCCCACGCTTGAGCCTCATCTGACATAGATTACAAATAGCAACGGTGTGCTCTGCTGCACATTTCTTGAAGAACTCCCAGACAGCAGAGTTCCTGCATGTGTGCTTTGAAACAACAGTGCTCTGCACCTGAGCAGCTCTGACATCTGATGCCTTGGACTGGCTAGTGCTACGGTTGGTCATAGAGGATGTTGTGCCTCGTGTTTGCTGTGTCTCCTCCTCCCCCTCCTCCTCACTTGATTCCTCTGTTCGATCTGGCACCCAGGTGGAGTCAGTGTCCTCATCATCATTGTAATCATCACCCCCTATCTCCTCGTCACTGGAGCCAACTTGGCAGTATGCTGCAGCTGCTGGGGCAACATGAGTGCCAGTTATTTGTGTGTCATGCCCGCTCCACGGCCCACTCCCGGTCCGACCGCCATGCTGGGAGAGGTGCTCTACTCACCTGAGAGCCCTCATGGCGCGTTGCTCCAAGTTCCTGGTCCGCAGGATGGAGAGGGAGAGCCAGGAGACGCCCCACGCCGCCGGCTGAATCCGAGTACTGAAGAGGAAAGTGCGCACGCGCAAGAACAAACTCTCCTACGTAATACAAAACCTGGTACTCTGGCGCCCTTGGCTGGCCGATTAGGGGTACTGCTTGACACCTGTTCTGGAGATCCTCGTATACCTCCCATTGACCTACCAAAGATTCAGGTACCTCAACTCCACCTACAATACCCAGGTGAAAGATATTTCCATGATCCTATGAACCCTATTTAAATCTGCCTTCCTTCCCAGCACATTAACCAGGTTCTACTGTGCCTTCCACCTCAGTTTCCTAGTACTCCTCGTATTCCTTGACCACGTTGCCTTCAACCCTTCGACCCGGATTGTGCCACCGACTACGCCGCCTTCTTCAACCCTTGACCCGGATTGTACCACCGACTACGCCGCCTTCTTCAACCCTTCGACCCAGATTGTGCCACCGACTACGCCGCCTTCTTCAACCCTTCGACCCGGATTGTGCCACCGACTACGCCACCTTCTTCAACCCTTCGACCCGGATTGTGCCACCGACTACGCCGCCTTCTTCAACCCTTCGACCCGGATTGTGCCACCGACTACGCCACCTTCTTCAACCCTTTGACCCGGATTGTGCCACCGACTACGCCATCATCCTCGTTATTGCCCGTTGTTCTTTTCTGGGACTTGCTTTACGAATTCCATTCCGACCTTTTTGACTGTAGTATTTTCTGGACTTCAGTTACTATTCATGATTCACTAAAGATTGCTTTATTCTCCATTGTCTCCTGATTTCCTTACCTGCAGCTTGCCATTGGGTTCCATACTCACACTTCACAGGGGACTCAAACCCTGCTTTACAGAAGAACCTGGTTCGTCATGGAACCCGCAAGCACAGCTCAAGTTCTTGCTATTCTCACTGAACAGATGGCCGCCCTAGCCAAGGATGGTGCAGACCCTACAGACCAGCCAAGAGACCTTGCTCCACAGAGAGAAGTCATGCCGAGGCCACGGCACTACCTCCTTCACCCTCCGGCTCCACCATCCAACAAGCCGAATTCCTCACTCCAGAACCCAGAGCCAACGCACCTGAACGTTTTTCCGGTGATCGCACAAGGTACCGCACCTTTATTACCGCCTGTGAACTTATGTTCTCTCTTTGTCCCCGTACTTATGGATCCGACTCTGTGAAGGTGCGTTCAGCCATCTCGTTGATGTCGGAGCTCCACAGGACTGGGCCTTTCAACTCCTACGTGAAGGGAGCCCTCTTCTATCCTCCTGGAATTCCTTTGTCCAAGCCATGAACCCCATTTATGACGACCCTCTGCGTTCATCAACCGCATTATCCACCATTCGGCATCTGCGACAAGGACAACGACCAGTGGAGGACTACATCTCCGAATTTCGAGCTGTGGCTGCAGATACAGGCCTGAACGACGTAGGTCTTAGAGATCATTTCCGTCATGGCCTCTCTGATCAACTAAAGGATGAACTGGCCCGAATAGGGGTACCCACAACATTGGACTCCATGATCCTGCAATCTCTAACCCTGGACCAACGTTTCAGAGAACGACGTCAGGAGAGAATGGCCGCCGCTCCTTCCTTACCTGCCCGGCGGTCTGAAACTCCATCTACGACCTCTGTCAGACCTCCCAACTCCACTCCGTCACTCCCCGAACCTATGGAGATTGGTTTAGCACGAGGTCCCCTGTCCTCTGCTGAACGAAGCAGACGGCGCACTCAAAACCTCTGCCTGTACTGCGGTCAGCCCGGTCACCTCCTACGTGGCTGCCCTATACGACCACCGCTTCCTTCCGACGGAGGTAAGAACCATCCTTCCTTAACTTCACTACAATGTGTATTTGGTTCTACCTCCGCTCATCTGACCATTCCTGTCATCCTGCAGTGGGGAGATAGAAGTGTGAATGTGTCCGCCATCATAGACTCCGGAGCTAGTAACAACTTCTTCGACCTCACCCTCGCTACCTCCTAGCGTTCCTACACGACCAAAGACGAATCCCACGCCTTTACAAATGGTCGACGGAAGCACTCTACGTACCGGTCCCATCACCCATGAAACCACTCCTCTGTTGCTGCTCATCGGAACCAAGCACCAAGAGCATCTTCAATGGGACATTATACCTTCCCCTTTGTTCCCTCTGGTTTTAGGGCTTCCTTGGCTCCGTACCCACAACCCTTCCATCGACTGGTCCTCCAATACCGTCTCTTTTCCCTCTCATCAGTGTCAACACTTCTGTATGAATGGGTCTACCACCGAAAAGATCGGTTTTTCCACCTACCCAGCTTCTGAACTACCGGTCAAATATTCGGACTTCCAAGATGTGTTTGAGAAGAAAGGGGCTGACACGCTATCCCCACACAGAGAATACGATTGCCCTATCGACCTCCTTCCGGGAGCACCCATACCCCATGGGCGTATTTACAAGTTGTCCATTCCTGAATCCCAATCCTTGAAGGAGTATATTGAAGACGGGCTCCAAAAAGGATTCATACGCCACTCCACTTCACCTGCCGGGGCCGGTATCTTCTTTGTTGGGAAAAGAGATGGTGGACTCCGACCATGCGTTGACTACAGAGCATTGAACGCAATCACGGTACGTAACCGTTACCCGTTACCACTGATCCCCGAGCTACTGGATCGAGTGAAGAATGCTTGTATCTTCACTAAAATCGATCTCCGAGGAGCCTATAATTTGGTGCGAATGAGACGAGGGGACGAGTGGAAAACCGCCTTCCGTTCTCGATACGGTCATTTTGAGTATCACGTCATGCCGTTCGGCTTGTGCAATGCCCCAGCCGCCTTTCAACACTTTCTCAATGATATCTTTCGTGACATCCTGGATACCTCCCTGGTGATTTACTTGGATGATCTACTGATATACTCCCGTTCTCTCCAAGAGCACGAACAACATGTCCGACTCGTCCTGTCTCGCCTCCGCCAACACAAATTATATGGAAATATCGAAAAAAGCACCTTCGAAACACCTTCCATTGAGTTTCTGGGATACATCCTGTCACCAGGGCACGTCGAGATGGATAAAACCAAAGTCAAGGCCATCCTCGATTGGCCAACACCCAAAGACAAAAAGACGGTCCAACAATTCATGGGGTTTGCCAACTTCTACCGACGCTTCATCCGATCCTTCTCACACCTTAGCGCACCCATCACATCACTAACCAAAAAGGACGTGCGATTTCAATGGTCTACGGAGGCTCAGCAGGCCTTCGAAAGACTTAAGGAGAGCTTCACCCAAGCACCCGTTCTAAAACAGCCCGAGATTCACCTTCCATACTACTTAGAGACAGATGCCTCCGACATTGCTTTAGGAGCAATCTTATCCCAGAAATCCGGGGACAAGAAACTCCTGCATCCGGTAGCCTTTTACTCCAGACGCCTCAATTCCGCCGAACGAAACTACAACATAGGTGAGAAAGAGTTGCTAGCGATTAAAAATGCTCTCGAAGAATGGAGACACCTTCTCGAAGGAGCAACACATCCGGTAACAGTTTTCACTGACCATCGCAACCTGGAATATCTCCGTACCGCCAAAAGACTCCGACCCCGACAGGCCAGGTGGGCACTTTTTTTTCTCGTTTCTCGCTACTCATCACATATCGACCTGGAACAAGAAATGGAAAGGCGGATGCCCTCTCCCATCAGTACGACTCCAGTACCCCCACTACCACAATCCCAAATGACACTATCCTGCCTGACGGCTTCTTCTGTGCCACAAAAGACACTCTAATGGAACATATACGAAGGCACAGTCGACATCCACCAACTAACATCCAGGGATTCGTTCCCATCGAAGGATTCCTGTACCACGAGAAACAGATATATGCACCTCCTGAAACTCGTCTACAAGTACTACAACATGCACACGATATCACAGCTTCCGGACATGGGGGTGTCAAGAAGACCATAAACGCCGTACAACGATACTTTTGGTGGCCATCCGTCAAGAAGGACGTTGCCGCCTTTGTCCTTTCCTGTCCTGTCTGTGCACGTAACAAACAACCATGAGTTCGTCCTGCCGGTTTTCTACAACCCCTGGCGCTTCCACTACACCCATGGAAAGACCTCTCGATGGATTTCATCGTGGACCTACCTCCCTCACGTCAACACACAACTATCTTTGTAGTGGTGGACCGCTGTACCAAGATGGCCCACTTCATACCAGCGATGGGCCTCCCTACCGCTGCTCAAACGGCTACCCTCTTTATCAGAGAAATATTCCGACTTCATGGCATCCCTCATTCCATCGTCTCAGACAGGGGATCCCAATTCACTTCTCGCTTCTGGTCTCAGATGTGTCGTAGCCTAAAAATTACTAGGTGTCTCTCTTCTGCATTCCATCCCCAGAGCAACGGTCAAACCGAACGGACGAACCAGACGCTGGAACAGTACCTTCGCTGTTACACCACACATCTCCAAGACGACTGGCTGGACATTTTGCCGCTCGCTGAATTCGCCTATAATAACCAGGTACATGCGTTAACTCACCTTTCTCCTTTTTATGCCAACTATGGATACCATCCTGATATTCTACCCGACATACCTCTCAACACTCCTGTTCCTGAAGTATCTAACCGAGTAAGACCCCTACGCCTCCAGTTACGGACATTACGCCAACAACTACAACTGGCTCAAGATAACCAAAAGAAGTATGCAGACCGTAACCGAAGACCAGCTCCGCAATACGCACCCGGAGACAAAGTGTTGCTGTCCACTGCCCATCTCCGATTAGACTGCCCGTCTAAGAAACTGGGGCCTCGCTTCATCGGCCCGTTCCAGGTCCTCAAAATGGTCAATCCTGTGGCTGCTCATTTAATTCTTCCTTCCTTTTACAGGATTCACCCTGTTTTTCATATCTCCCTCCTAAAGTCTTGGCGTGAAAATCCTTTTCCTGGACGTCACACCGACCCGGCCACTCCCGTGTCCGTGTCCGGAGAAGAGGAATACGAGGTTTCAAAGATCCTGGATTCCCGGCTTCGTTATGGCAAGTTGGAATACCTAGTTCACTGGAATGGTTACGGTTCCGAAGACCGATCCTGGGAACCTGACGCCAATATTCATGCTCCAGCAAAGGTTCGTGCTTCTCACCTTCGTTACCCCTCCAAGCCATCGGTGAGGCGCACCCAGGGGTCGCGCCTTGGTGGGGGGTCCTGTCATGCCCCGCTCCACGGCCCACTCCCGGTCCGGACCGCCATGCTGGGAGAGGTGCTCTACTCACCTGAGAGCCCTCATGGCGCGTTGCTCCAAGTTCCTGGTCCGCAGGATGGAGAGGGAGAGCCAGGAGACGCCCCATGCCGCCGGCTGAATCCGAGTACTGAAGAGGAAAGTGCGCACGCGTGAGAACAAACTCTCCTAAGTAATACAAAACCTGGTACTCTGGCGCCCTCGGCTGGCCGATTAGGGGTACTGCTTGACACCTGTTCTGGAGATCCTCGTATACCTCCCATTGACCTACCAAAGATTCAGGTACCTCAACTCCACCTACAATACCCAGGTGAAAGATATTTCCATGATCCTATGAACCCTATTTAAATCCGCCTTCCTTCCCAGCACATTAACCAGGTTCTACTGTGCCTTCCACCTCAGTTTCCTAGTACTCCTCGTATTCCTTGACCACGTTGCCTTCAACCCTCGACCTGGATTGTGCCACCGACTACGCCGCCTTCTTCAACCCTTCGACCCGGATTGTGCCACCGACTATGCCGCCTTCTTCAACCCTTGACCCGGATTGTACCACCGACTACGCCGCCTTCTTCAACCCTTCGACCCAGATTGTGCCACCGACTACGCGCCTTCTTCAACCCTTCGACCCGGATTTGCCACCGACTACGCCACCTTCTTCAACCCTTCGACCCGGATTGTGCCACCGACTACGCCGCCTTCTTCAACCCTTCGACCCGGATTGTGCCACCGACTACGCCGCCTTCTTCAACCCTTTGACCCGGATTGTGCCACCGACTACGCCATCATCCTCATTATTGCCCATTGTTCTTTTCTGGGACTTGCTTTACGAATTCCATTCCGACCTTTTTGACTGTAGTATTTTCTGGACTTCAGTTACTATTCATGATTCACTAAAGATTGCTTTATTCTCCATCGTCTCCTGATTTCCTTACCCGCAGCTTGTCATTGGGTTCCATACTCACACTTCACAGGGGACTCAAACCCTGCATTACATTGTGTGTCATCACTGGCACCCCCTTCCTCTAGGTTGATTATACTCCCTTCCTCAACCTCAGAGATTGAATCAGAGCGCTGTACTTGCTGCGCTTCCTCAAGCAGCATGTCACTATCATTGTAGTCAAACAATTCAGCTGACTCCTCCGTTTGTGATAGCGAGGCTATGGCAGGAGTAGCTGTGGACATGGAGGCTGCATTAGATGCATTGGCAGCTGAGGTGGACTGTAAAGCACTACAAGTCTGGCTGGCAGAGGACTCGGAGGATGAGGGTGGCCTGGTTAGCCAATACACCAAATCCTCTGTATGTTGCTGCTGCTTAAGAAGACAGCCAGCACCAGTTAGAAAGGACAAGCGTGCCCCTGCAGAGGATGCACCACGTCCACCACGACCAGAGGCACAGCCTCCCGACACAGGGGCTGCTTGCCCTCTTATCTGTCTCTGGGAGCGTCTGCCTGTCCTTTTTCTTCTTTCAGACATGGTGAGTGATATATAGATTAAATATATACAGAACTCTGATTCAACTCTGGTATAAAGATTAAAGATTTACAGAACTCTGGTATAACTCAGTGAGACACCCTGATAGCTGGCAGCCAGTGACAAGACACAGATTACAATTCCCAGAAACCTCCTATAAATCAGTGAGACCCCCTGATGGGTGGCAGTGAGAAGACACAGATTACAGGTGTCAGAAACCTCCTATAAATCAGTGTGACCCCCTGAGGGGTGGCAGTGAGAAGACACAGATTACAAATCTCAGAAACCTCCTATAAATCAGTGTGACCCCCTGATGGGTGGCAGTGAGAAGACACAAATTACAATTCGCATAAATCTGCTAGAAGTATGTGGGACCCCCTGATTGCTGGCAGTGAGAAGACACAGATTACAAGTGGCAGAATCCTCCTAGAAATCAGTGTGACCCCTTGATGGGTGGCAGTGAGAAGACACAGATTACAAGTGTCAGAAACCTCTTTTAAATTAGTGTGACCCCTGATGGGTGGCAGTGAGAAGACACAAATTACAATTTGCATAAATCTGCTAGAAGTATGTGGGACCCCCTGATTGCTGGCAGTGAGAAGACACAGATTACAAGTGGCAGAAACCTCCTATAAATCAGTGTGACCCCCTGATGGGTGGCAGTGAGAAGACACAGATTACAAGTGTCAGAAACCTCCTTTAAATCAGTGTGACCCACTGATGGGTGGCAGTGAGAAGACACAGATTACAATTCGCATAAATCTGCTAGAAGTATGTGGGACCCCCTGATAGCTGGCAGTGAGAAGACAGAGATTACAAGTCTCAGAAACCTCCTTTAAATCAGTGTGACCCCCTGATGGGTGGCAGCCAGTGAGAACACACGGATTATAACAATTCCCAAATGTTTTGTAGAAATTACTGACCCCCCAAAATACTGCTTGGTACTGGCTGTGTGACAAGACACAGATCACCTCAATTCCCAAATGTTTTGTAGAAATTAGTGACCCCCCAAATACTGCGTTTTACTGGCTGTGTGACAAGACACAGATCACCTCAATTCCCAAATGTTTTGTAGAAATTTGTTACCCCAAAATACTTGCTGGCAGTGACAAGACACAGATCACCTCAATTCCCAAATGTTTTGTAGAAATTTGTGACCCCCAAAATACTGTGTGGTACTGGCTGTGTGACAAGACACAGATCACCTCAATTCCCTAATGTTTTGTAGAAATGTGTGACCCCAAAATACTGCGTGGTACTGGCTGTGTGACAAGACACAGATCACCACAATTCCCAAATGTTTTGTAGAAATTAGTGACCTCCCCAAATACTGCGTTTTACTGGCTGTGTGACAAGACACAGATCACCTCAATTCCCAAATGTTTTGTAGAAATTTGTTACCCCAAAATACTTGCTGGCAGTGACAAGACACAGATCACCTCAATTCCCAAATGTTTTGTAGAAATTTGTGACCCCCAAAATACTTGCTGGCAGTGACAAGACACAGATTCCCAGATATTTGGTAGAAATGAGACCCCCAGACCCCCCCAGTAGCGTGGCAGACCGGCAGTAAGAACACACAACAACAATCTCCTATGAAATCTCCTCTCAAATGCATGCAGAAGCGCTGCATGGAAATCTTATATAGTGTGCTGCGGGTCTTAGCTCTGTGAGCCCATGATTGGGCAAAATTTACCCAATCAGGACTCTGAGCCGTGATTGGCATTGTGTTGAACCTGTCTTGCACCAGAACTGTGGTCAGGTGCAAGGCTGTAGCCAATTACAAGCTTCAGGCCAGTGGAAAAGTGCATTGTGGTCCATTATGGTGCATTGTGGGCAAACACGCGGAAATGTTCGTAGTTCGCGAACAAACGAACAGGCTATGTTCGATGCGAACTCCGAACCGGTAGAGCCGAACAGCTCATCCTATTCCCTACTTCCAACATGAAATTCAAGAACTGACTGCTCCTAATGTATCCCACCTTGTGACAATATATCCCATCCCTTGACAGTATTTCCCACCCCAAGCTATGTTCAATGCGAACTCCAAACCGATCGAACCGAACTGCTCATCCCTATTTGTAATGTGCTGAATTTGATTATTGTTTTTATTTCTGGGTCTAATGTATCATTCAAGATTCCATGTGTCATTTTTCGATATAGTTATGCCAACTCATCTCTGAAGGTTTTTTTGTTTTCCTGTTGAACCCGTTTAATTCTTTTGCAGTGAAGGAATAACTAATTTAAAATGTGGATTTGTCATCAAAATTTTTGTAGAGTTGCTTTGTTTTATCTTTGCGTTTCATTTTTTTTTTAAAAGTTCTGTTTTGCTGTGGTTTTTTTGTAGGAACGTGGGCTTGAAGGGGTTTTACAACTAAAAATGAACATTATGAACCGCAGAAAAAGAAGATAAGAATATCAGCCTTAAAGTTCCCCAATCTATTAACCCTTTCGCTGCTGAGGCTTTTCACACCTCTGTGCTGAGGTCATTTTTACCAGTTTTGCTCATCATGTTTAAACGTGTTTTGAAGGCTTATTTTAGTATATGACCCAGACATATTATATATCGTTCTTTCCGTCAGACTCGGTAGATTCATAATATGTCATTATTATATGTATACATTATGTCATGTCTGTATATTATAACAAAAAATGCAATAAAATATGTATTTTCAATAATTTACAATGTGTAAAGTGTTTTTTTCCACATTTTAACATGCGAGCAATTGCGGTTATATTTTGTATGGGGTGCGCTTGTTAAAAAAATTAGAGATGGGGTCTCGTTACATTTTTTTTTGGGGAAAATTACACGATTTTTAACAAACGCACCGCATACAAAAATCGTTAGTGCAGCATCATTGTTCACATTATAATTGAAATGGGAACAATATTGCTACACTAACAAACCAAAAAAAAAAAAAAAAATGTTTATTTTTTTTTTATAATTTTTTTTAAAATATATTTTTATTTTTATTTAAAATTTTTATTTTTTTTAAAAAACTTTTTTCACAGTAGTGTTTGGTATCGTTGGAACGGCCATGCTCTGGCCGATCCAACCATACCAAACTTTAACCCCTAGCTGCCACGGATCGGGAGATAGGGAGTTCATTGGACCTCCCTATCTCCACCGTTGGTGGCAGTTAGGGGTTAACTCTAGGACTGGCGTCATCGTGCTATGCACGATGACGCCAGTCCTCAGGGGGAGTTCCCGGAGGCTTGGCCGACATCCAAGATGTCGGCCAGCTCCGGGAAAGGATCACGAACCGGCGCTTTTCAGCGCCGATTCGCGATCCAGCTCCCCAGTGGTTAATGCCAGGCACCATTTGGAAGGGCAGGCTGTGCCCTTCCAAATGGTGCCTGGGTTAACCCCCGCAACGCCGCCGATCGGGAGGGAGAGAGGTCCGAAGGACCTCACCCCCTCCCTTTCAGGCGCCTCCTCCGCACATGCGGGGGGGGCGCCTGAATTAGGTGTCATCGCGCTGCCGCGATGACACCTATTTTCATCGGCGGCGGTTCCGGATGCTGGGCTGACATCGAGGATGTCAGCCCGCACCGGGGGGCCAGCGATCGGCCGGAACCCGGCCGAACGCTGACCCCAAAGGGAGGACGCGCTCAGCGCATCCTCCGCACAGCAGGAGCCATGCGGAGGACGCGCTGAGCGCGTCCTCCGCATGGAAGTGGTTAATTGGAATCTGGAAAAAGGAAGATGTTAAAAACAAATGACTGATTTACAAACAGGGTTATTCAAAGAGATCCGAATTGCTTGAGAAAGGTAACCGAACGCTGAAAATCAGCGTTCGGTTACCTTTCTTGGCCATTCGGCTATCCAGAGAGCAGGCAATTCGCCAAATCCTGGCGAATTGCCTGCACATACGGTGCCTGTTCGGTGCCTGTTCGAGGGCAGTGACATCCCCATGAAAAAGCACTGCTTCAGCTATTCAGAGAACACAAACCAGCAGTGAAAGGTTCCCCTAATGCCCTGCCATTCGGTGGTTTAATTCGGCAAGTTTATTCAGGAGAATCCCATAGGCTTCAATGTTAAAAATATTCCCGTTTTAATTCAATATCTAATAAACCGTTCATTATAAAATTCTGCAGTAAAGAGTCTCTTTATTTATAGATTTTTTTAGGATCTTTTAAGCATTTATCTGTTTTTTTTTTTTAAAAAAGTCAGATTTTTTTAAGTTTACTTATTTTTTCTGTAACAGCCCTTTTTATTACCATTCATTGGATTTTATATGTAAATTTCAGACATTTTCGCTCAGTAGTTTCTTTGCAAACAGCGTTTCACTTTTCAAACATTCATGCAAACTGTTTTGCTAATTTAATCACTGCCTCTTCTGGTCTCGGCTTTTTCCGGAGGCTGCGATCGGCACCTGCTCGGCTTTTTCTGTGGTGTTCGGTGGGTTAATCCAGATGTTTTTGCGGGTTTTCGGCGTGCATTCGCCGGGTTTTGCGGTTAGTTTTCGTAAGGTTTGCGGCAGCTTTTCCCTGCAATTCGGGGGCCCTGTGGTGTTTGCTGAATACACCGCAGGGTCACCGAAATGGGATCGGCAAAAGGAACCGAATTGAATAGAACGAAAAGTCACCGAACATGCGGTGACTTTTCAAATCTCTTTGAATTACCCTGAAAGTAACAAAGTGGTTTTAGCTGATCTGTATCATACCCAACCCTTGTTCTCAGGTACTCCTAAAAGGCCAGGTTTTCAGGATTTGTGAAGCACAGGTGATATGATTTGCGGCTCAGTGATTGCAGGATGCAGTCTGCATCCATCCTTCCATTCATCTGTTCATCCATTTTCCTTTCTATTCCTTTATTCCACCCTTCTGCTCTTTATTGTTCAATTCTATGATATTGCTCAGTAAAGCTCCCAGACCTGAAAAAAGCTTGTCTTTTAAATGTAACGTTAGTACAATAAATCGATATCACTACGTACTGCTATACTGTGGGGATTTCGGCATCTGGACTAACACGGCTAATCCAATGTACAGTACACTAATATCTAGTAGAAATAATGCATTAATATGTTGGCGTCTTGGGGCTCTGTGAAGCGTCCCGTGACTTGTTTTCTTATCAAGGATCTACAGCATCGGTTTCGGTTTAAAAGTCACATTTAAACTTGTTGAATCTTTATTTATTCAGAAAGCTGAAGGGAAGCTGCACGTCTCCTTCCATGTCTGCGAGATCACGCAAACACCAATATCTAAAGGCTGCCAACGGCTTTAGCGTGTTTCGATCAGGCCTGTGTATATAGAGCATCCTGTGGGTTCGGTTACTAACTGCGTCTGATGTTTCCCAAAATAAAGAGTCAGACCCAGAGAGGAAACCAAAAATCAAACCATTCTTTCTGTTTTATTGTCGCTGCTAAGGAACATGTAGATATTAAACCACAAACGTAAACACAGTAACTTCATCCTCAGCAGCCCGATCAATAAAATATAACGGGAAGCATTTTGATAAAGTCTATCCATATCTATCTATCTATCT